>CM069448.1:60440937-60697785 GCA_035610835.1 Ophiura sarsii
ATACGAGGGCCGTGCCAGAAGTCACTTCCCTGGGGAATAAGGATACAACTGTTCATGTTTATGACTATCATAACGAGACGGGTATCGCGAGTCCAGGCCCGTAAGCAGGATTTTTTTTTAGGGGGGGGGGGGGGGGGGGCGTATTTCCTGAAAAGGTACATTGGTACCAAAAAAACGTAAAAGGTTGCCCCCAAATTTTTTTTAGTCATCTTAGACAATTTTGAGAGCGGGGGGGGGGGGGGGGGGGGGGGTGGTGGTTAGGACATGTTTTAGTCCAAAACGGCCAGCAAAAACCGCTACACAATGGGAAATGGGCCGTTTTTCGGAAAATTGGGAAATTGGGGTGGGGTGGGGGGGGGGGGCGTTTTCACAAAAAAGGTACATTAGTACAAAAAAAAAGGTACATTGGTACCAAAAAAAAAGGTACATTGGTACCAAAAAGGGTACATTGGTACCAAAAAAAGGTACATTGGTACAAAAAAAAGGACTTTTTCAGATTTGGGGGGGGGGGGGGGGTCGTCCGCCCCCCCCCCCCCCCCCCCCCCCCCCCTAGTTACGGGCCTGATCGCGACTCTAGTACTCGATACAACGGGAAAATAATTAAAATTAATAACCTGAAGTTTACATCTTTCGTTATATTTAGACATGGGATATTCTGCAGCTCGATAAGAGGGCCGTGCCAGAAGTCACCCTCCCTGGGGAATAAGGATACAACTGTTCATGTTTATGACTATCATAACGAGACGGGTATCGCGTCTCTAATGTAGTACTCGATACAACGGGAAATTATTTAAAATAAATAACCCGAAGGGTACATCTTTCGTTATATTTAGACAAGGGATATTGTGCAGCTCGATACGAAGGCCGTGCCAGAAGTCACTTCCCCGGGGAATAAGGATACAACTGTTCGTGTCATGACTATCATAACGAGACGGGTATCGCGACTCTAGTACTCGATATAACGGGGAAATAATTAAAATAATTTTAGATATATTAAGACAAGGGATATTGTGCAGCTTGATACAAATCTGTTTTTGCTCGATACGAGTCTCGATATTTGTTTCAAATCAGTCACGATAAAAAAGTCCGAGTCTAAAAGATACGGTCACGATAAAACTTATCGAGTATCAAAGTAACTGCTCAGCTTAAACAGAATATGATATTAAGCCTAAAACTGTTGTATTGCCCTTTCACCTCAATTATTTGTTGGGTCGGTAGGTCGATTTGTTTTTTGTTTTGTTTTTTAAGATTCCAAAGAATGACCAAATCAAACTGGAATACACTGAGGTATATAATTTAACTAAATTTTGATATTAAAAAGATGAAGTCTGGTGGCATGGATACATATTCTGAGTGACGAATTTGTAATTTCTTCTTAATTATTTTTTAAAAAGTTGGTTTTGTTTTTGGAAAAACAAAAAACAAACAAAAACAAATAACCGCGACTGAGTTTTCCCGATTTTTATAGTCGGTCGGGAAAAGGCAATCCAACATATTTTTTGTAAGGCCTTGTCCCAAACAATCTTTTACTGTTTATTTTGTATATTTATAACAATGATCATATTTATCAAAATATTGCCCTTTAAAACATCAAGGTACTTGTACCTACACGGTAGGAACGAATCCCCTTATACGAAAATATATTACACAGTATGTGTGTAGTAAGATTTGTAAAGTGTACGCTTAAAATTCACTTAAACGGCAAATATCGCATCGATTTGTATACCGTTATCAGAAATAACGTTGTATTAATGAGGGTATCTTGATGTTAATTATTTATGGAAAACAATCCTGTACAAATGATTAGCGTCCCAAATTTCTGTTTCGAAGAATCAAAAATATTCACGCCATCTGTCATTCTTAATTGGTCATGTGTTATGAACTCGCCTCCCAAAGGGTGGTGCTGTTACACTTTTGAGTTTCATGCTGTCATTTTCCATAAATATTTGTAAAACCACAAAAGCTATCTCAACAAAATGTGGTGTCATATTAGGAGACCTACCTGCCTGCAAAATGGCATTGGTATAGCTAATACAGAAGGGGAAATACAGCTATTTGCAGTTTGGGGACCAGGGGTAGTGTCGGAAGGAGTGCCGCCGGAAGGGTTGCAGCCTGTACAAACTCAATGGGGATAATCCCATACTTTGTTATTTTTACAATAACTAGTCATCTCTTGTTGTTACAAACAACATTCTGGTCCCATTTTAAAGGATATTTAGTAGTATTTAAGTATGTAGTTCAACAGACTTGTCAACTATTTGTAACAACTAATTAATTATGGATAAGACCATGATCATCAGCTTTCTTCCTATTCGCTACACAGTCAACATGAATAATCAGCCCTCAATTTACCGGATTTATAAAAATGAAATGCAGTTTATATCAGGGAAGGGTACATCCTTAACAAATAATTCTGAAAACTCGAAAATATATATAAAATGAAAATTGGAGATATTCACTAGCCGGTATAATAACCTTACCCGACGTAGTAACCTTTCACAATTATATATCATCTGATGGTAATTTCATGAGAAATTCAAATATGTAAAGTAAATAATGATTGGGGGAAGGTATAAAAATATATGGTTCTCAAATTAAAAAATTAACAAATCTGATATTTTTCCGAACATTGTGAATCACGCCATTTTAGTCTTTCGTTGTACTATAATTTCAATGGCATATTTGGTATCCTCATTCAATGTTCCTTAAGAAAATGTATACATTTACTACCTGGGAGGGGGGGGGGGGGGGGTGGGGCTATACAAGTAAATATAAATGTGTAAAGTTAAAATCGTGTCGCAAAAGCCAAAATCCGTGTGAAACGCGAAAAGATGCGAGCTTTTAACACATGACCATATATCGATTCTTCCACCCGGTATTACATGCTTCGTTTGCTATTCAAAACGCGGTTAAATGTCCCTCCAACCATGTCAAATCAAGACAAAGTATAATGTGATCACTGAAGTACAACGACCTATAAAGTGTTCCCATCTAATGTACATAAATAATCAATAATGAGTTAATTAGCCATAGAAACAGGTTAAATATAGCAGTGGTGTTAAATGTGCTTTTTTGTTTTTAAATTGGATGGAGTAGCTGTGTAAGCATTATAGCATTTCATCACAAAATATTGGTCAAATTAGACAAGATTCGCTATTTAAGCAATTTAGCTAAAATGGTAAATTTGGTAACAATGTCACAACATTTCACTAGTATCGGTGATGATTGCGCAGAACATTCTCATCCTTATCCTGACATCCAGAATGGGTTTTGAATGTTGAAGCAATATTTATTAATCATCTAGAAACTAGAAACAATATAAAATTACCCAATATTCATTGTACTCTAAAATCACTGGTATTATAAAAGTATCGATGTTTTAACCATAGTTTAAAAACCGATATTCATTAAATGCATATCCTATCATTATAATTTTTCCACGCACTTACAATGTAACCTACGGACAATTATATTATCCGTCAGTATATAAATACATTGTAGATTCTAAGTGATAACACCAGTCAATCAATTTGCCCTCAAATTGACCTGATCTCGAACAACTAATAACATCAATATTTCCGTCCTCAGGAACGTGATGTGTTTTCACTACACTTCCACAAACAAAGTGTTTTTATATACAATGTAGGCAATGGTAAATTGGGGTGGCAAATTGGCTGTAGTAGCGTGGCTGCAATCTTTCATTCTATTTATCATTCCATCTTATTCATATCCTTTTTCTAACCTGCATGCTTCTTATATGCATCTTCATGCTTTGCTTTAACTATTATTAAGGTTGTAGATCCAAGAGGCATTTCATCAGCCCTCTTGTCTTGTTACGCTTCCCTGCAGTTACCCATCTCCACGTCCTAGACTGAGACGCATGACAAATGTAGTGCATGTCAGTCGCGCACTTATAAAACTCGCCCATTGCTTGTGTGTTGGATTTCGATCACGACAGGAGCATGCGCAGATGCGATTTTTGTGTAAGTGTTCTGTGATTTTGTCAACATTAAATTTTTACTGTGATGTGATTTGTCGATCTGCATTAAATGCAAAAAGAAACAACGCCCCCGGCTGGCCTCGAACCACCAACCTTTCGGTTAACAGCCGAACGCGCTTACCAATTGCGCCACGGAGGCGGTTACTTACTAGACTGTTTTGGTTTGTCATGTTCACCCGTACACTTCCCCGTACACTTTCTTGCAAAGTCGGGCATCGTTTTTTCTCAAATGTTGCCTGCATATTGCAGTTGCTGTCGACTTAAATACATGTGCTGTCAGTTGAACTTGGAACCAACGTTTAATTTGAACTGTCTATTTTCAATAAAAAAAATACTCCAATACGGGAAAAAATTCACAAAAGCTCACAGACAACAAATAAGCACATCATTTTACTCGAATTTTGGCGTTACGAAAATATCGATGATGTGAGTGACGTCATTTAATGAGCTCATTAGCATAATTTATGTCCGTGAAATGTACAAAGCAGTTTGATAAGTGTCGCGTCGTACCACCAGGATAGCCGAGCTTTGCGGCTAGTGCTAACAGACGAAGATCTTGGGCAATCTGGCCTGTATGCCTTGGGCTATTGGAATAGCTCTGGGTATTATACTGATCATTGGCTTTCTTCCAGCTATGGTAAATAATCCCAACTATAGGTTAAATAGGTTCCTATCTATGGGTTAAATAGTTTCCCAACTATGGGTTAAATAGCTTCCCTAAATAGGCTCCCAACTATGGAATAAATAGTGCCCCTGACCAAAGCTAATCAGGGCTAATCACCCGTATAGCTTGCCAGACCGGGCCCAAATAATACTGGCACCAATTCGATTACAAAACCACAATGAGAAAACCAATATCTCATTTTCCCTTACCTAGCCAAAAACACTATTTCACACCCCATACCCCCCCCCCCCCCCCCCCCCCCCTTTTTAGCGGTAAATACAGTCATTAAAAGAAATACTTAACTGACCAGGAAATAAACATGCTGTTAACTCCAAAACTATATAAAATTGTAAACTTGTAAAGAAATGTATTCTTTTAATTTGAGATATTACACGTAAAGATTGATTGAATATTAGTGTTAAAACACTGCTATGTGTCCAAAACCAAATCCAAGTCCGCTTATCATTTTAGCTTTCGTTCTTCTACACGTAGCCTCCGTATATCAATAGGCAGATGATTGATTAACCGGTAGCGACAACTCAACCGATATTGACGAACAATGTATCTAATTGACGAGGAGAAATTGTTCCACAATTTTGTTATTTAATATTTTTAAATTGGAACCAAATTTTTAGAGCTACGAGCACATCACTTATAAAACTCGCCCATTGCTTGTGTGTTGGATTTCGATCGCGAAGGGAGCATGCGCAGATGCGATTTTTGTGTACATGTTCATCCCCGCTACACGCCCGTTCACATCCCCGTACACTCCCTTGCATAGCCGGGCACTGTATTTTCTCAAATGGTGCCTTGCTGTGTACCTAAATACATGTGCTGTCTGTTGAATTTGGAACCAACGTTTAATTTGATCCGTCTATTTTCAATAAAAAATTACTCCAATTCGGGAAAAAAAATCAGAAAAGCTCACAGACAACAAATAAGCACATCATTTTCCTCGACCTAGAATTTCAAAAAAACTTACAAATTTGGCGTTCCGAAAATATCGGAAGAAGATTTTTGAAAATGCTGTTACTCTCGACTGGCCTGACCAATTTTGATCCGGTAAAAAGTATATTGATATATCGATTCGCGCCAATACAGAAAAACTTACACGAAGGGCAATCATTGGCTAGCAAAATCTTCTGCGCGGCCGTCCAATGTACGAAGTCAATTTACCAGTGAATCGATTTGGATTTTTCCGCTGATATCGGGAAGACCCCGATGATGCGAGTGACGTCATTTAATGAGCAGCGCCCTTCACGAATTAGCTCATTAGCATAATTTATGTCCGTGAAATGTATCACGCAGTTTGATAAGTGCACATGTCTTTACCTGGTCAGTGTTTCTTAAGACTGTAGAGTCGTCGATGGTTGCAAAGGACTCACTCGGCTGCTTATATCTCTTGTATTCATCGTGGGAAGCGCATGCGGGCATTGAGTGGCTTAAATCAACCCGCGTCCTCCTAAGGCGTGGGTTGGGGGGGTTACCATCCCCACTAATAATTGTCGCCTATTGCGCTAAAACGCAATACAGTGACGTAGGGCGTCTAGAGGTGATCGTTTTTTACATCCCTTGCGCTCATTTTGACGGGAAAAAATTGAGGGTACCACCTTACCCGGGGGTCAAAGTCCGATAGTAGAGGGGAGGGTGGTTGTCACCTTACAATTTTTTTTATAAATCGCCATTTTGAAAAATATCTTAATTGTATGGTCGATCCTGAAGCGGGCTCGCTAGTTTCCTCATTTACTGATATTCCATTAAAATGAAGCTCACTTGCAATACATTTCCCCGTGATACACAGTCGCAAAGCGGCGAGCCCTGGAAAACTCTTAAGGATTTTTACGAGTTATTTTTCCTGCCTCTTAATTGATTCCCTGATTTGACTAATTTGTCCCATTTGAAACAATAAATCGAATTGGTGCCAACCAATTAAATGCACAATTAGAAGTTCGTAAATATAGATAGTTGTGCCTTAGACTATCTTTTGGTATTAACTTCAAAAGGTAAAATGTTAACATCCTATTTGATATTATGAGTATTGACACTGTGAAATTATTCCTGCCTCCCGGTGAGTTTGTCTGGAAGTTCAGTGCTAGCAGGGGTAAAAGCCCTGTCATCACTCTATCACGCTATTTCTCGCATTGAGAATTGTATCTCAGACATACGGAGTTGGATGATCTCTAATAAATTAAAACTGAATGATAGTAAGACAGAGATCTTAAATCTTACTTAGCGGTTCACATCTCCAACTGAAGTTACATCTCTCCGCGTGGGTGCTGATGACATCTTGCCGTCATCATCTGCTCGCAATCTAGGCGTCATCATCGATGAACACATCACTATAAAACAGCATGTGAGCAGTGTCTGCAAAAGCGCGTCTTTTGCTCTATACAACATAGGTAAGTTATGACTGTATCTTGACCGAGGATCTGCAGAAACGTTGGTTCACGCATGTGTAAGCTCCAGGTTGGACTCTTGTAACAGTGTGTTATATGGACTTCCCCAGAAAGAACTTGACAGGTTACAAAGAATCCAAAACGCGGCTACAAGGCTTATTACCGGTGTGAAGGGTCGTGTACACATCAAACCCAATCTTCGAAATCTGCATTGGTTACCCATCCGCAAGAGAATTATGTTTAAGATTATGCTACTAATGTTCAAAGCCATCAGTGGACTAGCACCTAGCTATATAGAGCATATGTTGACAATATATCGCCCTGTTAGAAGCTTGAGGTCATCGACGGCAGACAGCGTCTTATTGAAGCATACTTCTACGAAAGCCATCAAAACTGCCACCTATGGTGATCGTTCATTTTCAGCAGCAGCACCCAAGTTGTGGAACTCTCTGCCATCAGACATTCGGGCTGCTAAATATGTTCAAAGCTTCAAGAGAATGCTGAAGACACACCTTTTTAACCTGCCTGACATTGCCTGATAGTCTGATGACATCGTTTCAGAAAAACTGTAATTTGCTTGCGCTGTATCATATCCTGAAGGCTTTTATCATGTTTCACTGATAGCATCTCTTCTGAAATACTGTAATTTGCTTGCGCTGTATTATATTCTGAAGGCTTTTATCATGTTTTCACTTGTTTTTCGTTTTAATATTGATTGTTAATTTCATATAGATATTTTAACTGTTTTTATGATAGGTTTTCTATTATGTACCGTAAGTTTTATCACATTATTCTATGTACAGCGCCTTTAGGTGTTTACGTAAGGCGCTATAAAAATTACAGGGTGTATTAAAACACTATTAAGGACTCTGTTTCACTGGACCGTGAACAACTCAGTTTCAATGTTTACAATGTAAAGCCCAATTATTAATGATGATATCCTTACAATTTGAAATCAATCCAATGAAAAATATGTAAGCTAGCATAATTTGAAATGCGATCTACATGTATACAGAATCAGTAAATTACATGGTTTATATTCCAATACGTTGCAGTTTGACTAAACTTAATATTGTAAATCAACTATGAATAGTAATAGAAAAAAATCAGCCAGCACCCCCCCCCCCCCCCCCCCCCCCCCCTCCTCCCGAGATTCGATCGCGGGACCATCCGCAGCCCAGTCTGTCCCTCTACCAACCGAGCTAAACGCCCAGCGCATATGCGGGCAGCAACTTCCTGCCCACATATGCCTGCGGTAGGTGACGTCATTGAGGCAATGCAGCAGCACGTGTTTCTGGCAGTGAGATTCAGTTGGGTTAGGGTTAATGTGTCAGATTAACAATTTCACTGTAACATGTTGTTCAATGTTCCTCCTGCGAAGTATGAAAGTTGAAGTCGAAAAGCACCGCTCATATAAATAGGGCATTTAATACCATGTATAGACAGGTGAAATTTGACTTGTTATTTAACATCTAGGTGCTAATGAATATATTATTTGACAAATGAAGAGTTGACATTTGGAGAAAATCAAAGTAGACATGTGGTAGAAATATTTGAAATCAGTAGGTCTTTCTTAATTTTTGATAATTTTTTTTATTCAAAGAAATCGATGGACTATTTATTAATTAAAGTACTATTAAAGTACACACAAATGAATGACACATCAGGTAAAAAATAACATATTTGGTCAATAAGTGATATCAATACAAACCTTCATGAAACAGAGTCCTAATTTCTTTGAATACACCCTGTATATATCGCTGTACCCATAGTTGCACTAGGTATACATACACGTGAATGCCGGGCAAGTTCGCCATGGGCTCATAGTTAGGCTTCATAAAGTAGTATGTTTCGCAAAGGTCTACACATGTGTTATGCCATGGGATTTTGCTATAGATAATTTACATTAAAATCTTCTGTACGAATATCTTAAGGAAAAAACTATATCAAAAACGGAAGAAAATTCACTTTTGTGATGGAAAACTGTTTTTTAGACGATCATTTGACAAACATTATACGGAGATCTGACATGTTACCATTGGAAGCTCGCACAACAAACCGCGGAATATATTGCGTGCTCGTCAGATTTATCCAGTGGCCACAAGGATGAGAATCACGTGGTGGTGGCCTGAACGTGGCATGAACGTATGCCGACGTATATAAAAATAGCTCGAAAATTGTCAGAGTCCAAGAACGTCAAAGAACGTCCAACTTCCCAACGAATTGCGTAGGAAAAGTCGACATCGGTGATGGAATGGACGTATCCATAGCGTATTGAACGTATACATAGCGTATGATTTACAGCGATAAAATAAAACGCGGTACAAATGAATTGCAGCGTAAAATCCGTCAATTGCGTGTACAAGTTCGCCTTATCATTTATCGCTGAAAATTCTTGATGCAAATTCACTTCAATTTTAATCATTATGTATTATTAAGCAACGAGATTGAACGATCTATGTATGTGTGTTATTACTAGGTTTTTTTTAAAGCATGTCGATAAGACGATAGCGGATGAATAAATAATAAAATCTCAAGATGCTTGGCGCTTGCGTTCCACTTTTCGTTAATCATATTTTCAACAATACACAATAAATAAGAGTGAGACGATATAGAAACAACAGAATATGGATGCAAAATATGCTATATTTAGCGGTGTCTCCATGGTTGCACTCGGAATGTTATACATTTTATTTTGCACCATGAATTCAATATGATCAGGAAAGAGGTTTTAAACATCTAATTGAAACAACAATTGTCTTTATTATTTGGATGCGTTTGTCAAGAGCAAAAATAAAGCTAAAGCTAGTAGGCTATTTTATTAAAATTTACCGGCCAGTTAGATTTTACTGTCTTTGATATCTGCCTTCGAAAATATCTAATTTGAGAAGAAAAAAACAACAGCAAGTCAACATGGTCAACCCAAGCGCCTTTTCCGATAACGGTTTCACCGGTCAATGTAGATATATAACAAACCCGCACCGTTTCGACTAAGTGCAGAGTTAGATTATATATAATCATATAGTATTCAAAACAATCATGTCATATCGCCGTAAGAAAAAAAGATGGTAGAAAAACCGCACCCAAATTGACTAGATCGCAATGCCCGCATGCCCCGCAATGAATCAATGGGATAGAAAGGGAAAGCAGCCGAGTGGGTACTATCGACCAACCACCAACGACTCTATTTAATAAATACTGTGAAACCGCTTAAATTAGCCATGATAGCGAGTCATGAATGACATCGAATAGCGCGTGTGGTAGAGGGTGGACGCTATTACTAATATCGGGTATGAATATAGAGGTCATATGTGTTTGCGCGCCAATGGCGAGTATAAATGAATGGATCCCCTTAACTCAATCCTATATATTTTATTTAAGCACGACGAGGACATCCTGTCGCTACGGTTAAAGATGTGTCGCTATTGCAACAACGTTGACCGTATTAGCATAGATATAATATTTGTGTATTCTCTATCGTACTGGTTTCGTGTAAATATTTTGATCGATATGTTAACGTATTATACTACCATCTTCTCGTTTATGGATATTTAGCAGTATAGATATATATCGCGTTGTTAAAACTGACGACATCTACACTAAATGAAGAGCAAAGTAGTCATCTAGGCATTTGCTTTCCGCTTTCTCTTAAATGATGCTACTTCGAGTGTATTTAATTTAAGAATGAGAAGAGCTATTTATATCGGGTATGAAATATATATTCATGAGTTTTTACGCGCTGTCAATGACGAATATAAAAAGATGGATCCATTTAACTAAAAGCTTTATATTTTATCTATAAGCACAACGAGGAAATCCTGTCGCTACGGTTAAAGGTGTGTCGCTATATTGCAACAACGTTGACCGTATTTGCAAATATATATAATCGTTGTTTTCTCTATCGTACTTGTTTCATATAAATATTTGGATCGATATGCTAACGTATACTACTTTATTCTCGTGGTTAATTAGTAGTATAGATATATCGCGTTGTTAAACCAGACGACGTCTAATAATTGAATAGCAATTAGTCACTGCTAGGCATTTGTTTTGCGCTTTCTCTTTAATGATGCGATTTCGAGAATATTAAGAATGAGAAGATCTAGAACCAATCCTAAATGGTTCAAAATATGTTATGCGCTGTGTCCATGGTTGCACTATGGATGCTGTTAATCCATTTATGCTCAAATACATTTCGAGTGAAATAAGCATTTGCAATATGTGTTTACTCTCGACGGTATCAAATGCACGGGAAGTTCCATTAGATTAACATCATCATGATGTGACATCTTATTCAGACCTAACAGGGTTATCTTGCAATTACGATGAGCGTATTACTACTAACAGTTACGACGAACGGCTATAGCCACGATGAACGGTTCTCCATCAGGGAATTCAGTCAGAAATCTAGTAGGGTGAAGTAACATGGATTTGCTTTTCTGTAATTTCATTGAGTTTTGACAAACTATACATTATATATATCTTGGTGGATGGTGAAAATAAATAGAATCCCAACAAATATGTTATCGCAGAGAAGCGTAAGTCCGATTGTACGCCTATTATCTAAATCACCTGTTTTAAAGCCTTGGGTGTTTTATATATCGGGGAATCCCCTTGAGATTCCAATCTAAGGTGTTAATATGAACCAATCAGGTTACGGTTTGTGTCTTAGTTAGGTCATGTAGTGATGACGGGCTGGGACAAGGCCAATCACAGCGCAGATAATACGATTTTGGCGTTACTTACGACGAAATGAAATGTATGAATTCACGAAGAGAATGTCATCAATGATGGTCTCCCATAGCCTTAGTTCCAGGCTGATCACACACCCCCTTTATGCTGTACTACTACATTTGAAACTGCTGTACTTTATATTATTTCCTGACACAGAACAATTTTGCTAACTTGAAACAGGTATAATAAGCAGACTGTGTCCCAGCCTACATACCTACAAATCCACTAGCCCAAGGCAGATCAGTAACTTGGGTAGATCAGTGGCTGGGGTAGATTAGTAATATGATTCAACAGTGGCTAGGGTCAATGGTATGACCTTATATTTAAGGACATTCAGGCAAGCGTCATGACTGGCATACTAAAAGGTAATTAGCAAAAATAAGATGGAAATGACTAACAAGAGAGACTTGAAGCAAGTCTAGGTCTCCCGTATGTTATAAGAAATCTTACGTCACTCGCGACGTTGAATCAGTGTTAGATTGAACTAAGATGGTTAAAAGGTATATAAGGTCATGCATGTTGTATCCATGGTTTCACGTGGTTCATGTAGCCTACGGTATAAAACCATTATAATTGAAATCGATAAGTGTTGCCGCATCTTTAATGGCATATACCACCATACGGATATCGGATATCGAGTTGTGTCGATAAAATCATTCATGAAACCGTTTATATTTTCTAATTGAATTGAAACAACAATTGTTGTTAGATAATTTTAAATGTCTTTCGAAAGTATATTATTCTGCCACTATACTTCATAAAAGCAAATCGTTATAGTTTTCGTAAAAGATCCCAAAAGAAATGCCTTAATATTATCTTCTTTTTTAGTTGTTAAATACTAAAGGTTGCGCCTGTTCTTCGTTCGTCCATAATTGATGTATTACAGGTACGAAATCGTGATTGGGTTATAATCTAAAAAACTGAGGTCAAAATTATTCAATTAATATTATCTTGGGAATTAAGAGAGCTTCTCGATTACCGAGACACATATAAAATTAAAAAGGTAATTCTAGAGCTTAAATAATACATGCATGACATGACAATTTGGTTTTATCCCTGACAATTCCACAACATTGTTAGGCTCGATCTTTAAAAATGTTTTGTATAAATAATTTCAACCGGTCGCCAGGCCATAATTACAATTACTGAAGTCAATCGGATTTCTTTACAAATGATCATGAGATCACGACTGGCATGTTTCTTGATTTCGTGATCATGCGCCGAATTAATGTTTATGCTCAAAAGGAGTAGTGAGCACAAAATAATGATCGGCTGGAGCCTTAAATAAAGTTTAGATTAGGATAAGAATGTGTTATTTGAAAATTGAAAATTGAAAATGTGATGCGATCTGTGAAAACCCGCCACATGGTGGCATTTTTCATATTGGAGATATTTATATCATAAGAAAGCTAACACTGTGCTGATTACAGAACTGTTCCTAGTACCTATGATTTAAAGCATTCCACTAATTGTGTTGGATTTTTAAATATTTTTGTCGTGTTCGAGTGGACTTTGATGTAATTTTCATGATTGTATACATTGTCACACGGAGCCCATTACCGTGCTTTAAGCTTTTAAAAAAAATACAAATATAAAAACAACAGCGTATTTCATCAATATACCTGTTTTTTTACTGTGGTACAATTTTATTCAAAATCAATGAAAACTTTCCCCTCTCTGTCAGCGCATTTCGAATGTGAAGCCTCACATCACTTTTCAAAACTGCCGCCAAGGAAAGAATGAAATTAAGTTACTGTACCGGACCAATTCCTTCACAACATTTAGATATTGCTTCACAAACATATCTGTCAATAATCAGTCAGGGCAAATGCCCATATCTGGCAATCTGTATATTGCCAAATCAGCTAAATGAAGACTCCAGAGGCAAAAAACTACTTAATTTTGCGATCTATTTAATTTTGCGAATATATTACAGGCTCAAAGTCGCAAAAATAGATACCACATATTTTGCAATTAATGCTTTGTGATAAGTGGTTATGATTTAAATTAACCGCTTAACTGAACATGCAAAAGTAGTTTTTCAATCCATAAAAATATCCAATTACGATGATTACTGAAAATTAAACAACTTTTGATTCACGGGGGATCTGCCCTTATTCGATGTTGTCAACCCTGGCCCCTCAAATATATAGACCCCGGACCGGGACCGGACCGGAACCAAGAGGAGAATTTGTTTATGCACAATAATGTCTGACTGGTCTCACATAGATTAGAAGTATAATTTGTGCCCCCTGCCCTCTATCGCCCTTAAACAGTTATTGAAAGTCTCCAACATATTTGATTGACACCAAGATTATATAACCACTTGCCAACAACATACAAGCGTGTCACCAAAGGTTAACCTCTATGTTAATTGGTTGCTATGTATTGAGTCTGTAAGATTGTGTACATATGCTATCTGAAGAGATAAGAAGCGCCCATTAATACCTGCCATGTGCAGCGATCCATGGTCCGATGCGACATTGTTATAGTTGATGGCCCATCGATTTAATCATCATTCAGTTTAATCTGTATCACGAACTCGAACCTTTGAGTAGCAGCGCGCTATTTTTGATCCAGTGTTTTCCACACGTGTATTACACTATTCTTAATTTCCTTTAGTACGGGATGGTGACCGACTCACAGACCTTGATATGCCAATTAAAACCTATTGGGTACATTCTTGAACATATTTATAAACAATGTATTGTGATAACCAAATATCATAAGTTTGTATTTAGATTCATCAGTCAGTCGTTAGCATTTCTTGCGGAAGACACGCACTCCGATTGGATGTGCATACTAATTAGAATAGGAGCGGCTTATTTCAAACCCTTCTCATTTCGTCATGGTATTGTCTAATGGGCTAAAATTTGAACTGTGGTTTAGAAAACCCATGAACTCCAGGTAATAAAAAGGATAATGGATATAACAATATATTTCTTATATGATAACAGTATTTCCTGCCTTTCGATAAACCGGCACAATTACCACATATTATCATCGTGTTTGATAGCAAATTTCTCCCAAAGAAAATATAACACATTTGTAAAATGTAAACTCGTCAAAGGTTATAAGGTTCCCGACATTAAAATGTGAAACATCTTGGAAATAATGCAGTCATATACTCTGGAGGTAGACGATTACATCCATGAATGAAAATTTGCGGAGTAAAAATATACGCCATTTTCCAATACACAGACCAAATCGCTTATTGTAACAAAATTTCGTCAGGCAGGATTCGAACCGGCGCGGGGAGAATCCAATAGATTTATAGTCTATAGCCTTAACCGCTCGGCCATGACTACTCATTGAAACGGCCGTCGTGTTCAATAGATAATGAGCCAGTGGTGAACTATCGATTTAATCGACCAAAAATGAGTTATTTGGGGGAATTTTGAAATAAAAATAACACATACACTGAAAACTAACAATCAAATTAATATTGTCTAAACCTGTCAAAACTGTGGGAACCTTTGCCCCATATACAGTAAGATGGGCTAGAGGTAGACAACTATTAAGTCAAGCGTTCTGGGTTCTATCATTTCGATCATCATTCACTAACGTCAGCACGTGGGGCGTTTTCACAAAAAAGGAACATTAGTACAAAAAAAAGTACATTGGTACAAAAAAAGGTACATCCCCCCCCCCCCCCCCCCCCCCCCCCTCCAGTCCCGCCCCACCTGGTTACGGGCCTGGAGAACTTGTTTATGAATTAAAGTATAACATTTGTTTCTCAATTCATGTTAAATATAAACACATTACCATAAACTTTGTTATCATAATACCCAATAGGTTTTAATTGTCATATCTCTTCTGAAATGCCAAAAATATAGCGATATAAATGTATATTCATTTTATCACGTTCTGTATGTCGGTAGCCTTCCCATGCTAAAGTGCGTTCAGGTTATTTAAAAAATGTAATGAACGTGTGGATAATACTGGATTCAAATAGCGCGCTTACTTAAATAATGAGGTCGTGCTACAAATTAAACTGAATGATAATAATCGATTGGCGATTGACTAAACAATATCCGCATCGGATCTTGTGTACAGCGATGAATAGCTGTACCGTGCTTCTTATCTCTTTAGGTATATTAGTCTCAGATGCTATTGTAAATATCAGCCAATCGATATGACAATGGGACCCTTGCACGCGCTATTCAATCCTGCTGCTTAGCAGACTAAATATGCGCGCCAACTACAATGGAGTGCATAGGAATGTACATGCCCCTATAGTTTACCGTGAGACTGTGCATAGCTGTACATTGCTGTACATCCCCTACTAAAGGTCAAATCTAAAGGTATACCTTTTTTTACTTTTTTAACACATTATTTGGCTGGTAAATACCACATATTTGATATCAATGGAAAGCTTGAAACACATTTTATCAGCTACAATAACTTATTCTGTCGGTAAGGGTATGTTTTGTAAGTTGTCATAAATGCCTATATTACACTATTCATCCGGAGAGGTGGGCGGGGCAAAACTGACTCAGAGGGCATTTTACACTGCCGCACCCCTCGGTAGCTACGCCACTGTTATGCAGCCTACCGCTACCGCTGCATCACTAAGCTAATAACCCTAACCCCACTGAATCTCACTAAATCTCACTGCCAGAAACTATCTCCAGGCACGTGCTGCTGCATTGCCGCGATGACGTCACCTACCGCAGGCATATGTGGCCACGGAGTTTGTGGCCGCATATGACCTAGGGAGTTAGCTCAGTCGGTAGAGGGACAGACTTGAGTGCGGATGGTCCGGCGATCGAATCCCGGGGGGTGCTGGGTGATTTTTCGGGTAAAAAAAATAGCACTTTTTCCCCCCTCCCCCCGATACGCACAAAAAAACTAGCTTTACTGGTTAGGGTTTTAATTAAATGTCAATTTTTGAACATTTTTGATGTGCAATAACCCTAACCCCACTGAATCTCACTAAATCTCACTGCCAGAAACTATCTCCAGGCACGTGCTGCTGCATTGCCGCGATGACGTCACCTACCGCAGGCATATGTGGCCACGGAGTTTGTGGCCGCATATGACCTAGGGAGTTAGCTCAGTCGGTAGAGGGACAGACTTGAGTGCGGATGGTCCGGCGATCGAATCCCGGGGGGTGCTGGGTGATTTTTCGGGTAAAAAAAATAGCACTTTTTCCCCCCTCCCCCCGATACGCACAAAAAACTAGCTTTACTGGTTAGGGTTAAAGCTGAGTTTGTGGCAGCCTGAGCAGGAAAAGATATCGTATTTAAGTAGAGCCTGGTTGGTGGTAAAGTATGGCATATATTTAAAGGTCGTATTTTGTTGTTCGTAAAAAGATGTACACTGTGACGCACCTATGTAAAAGTGACGGACCTTGACGCACCCTTCGTCAATTTTTTGACGGACCAAAGGCTGCTACTGACGTACCCTCCGTCAAGAATGTGTTGGTAAACGACACACCCATGACGCACCTCTCCCGGGGTCGTATAGTGCGTCGTACAACTGATAGATGTATTACGATAACGTCCCTGATAATGTTGATTCACTCACGCGCAGTCATCAGCCATCAATCACGTCATAAACCATCAAACCTTTTTGGTAACATGGTTTACAAAGGGGGACCCTCCCCCTAATTAAATGTGTATGTTCCGATCACTTTAGCTTCTTTTTTTATATCAGAAGAAAACCCATCTTTGTCTCATTATTTCTGTTAAATCTCAACGGGCGGGTAGACCTCGAACGTTGGGTCATGACATTTTGGGACAGACTTGAAAGAAAATCCCCAAATTGGTCAGATTTGGGTCGTTATTCGTTTGCACATGGAAAGTGTTTCCCCGATTTAAAAAAAAAAGAACCGACCAGGCCCGTAAAACTAGGTTTTTAGTCGTCTTAACGTCGTTCTCCAAGAGTAATTTATATAGCAGGAAGTTTACTCAAATCAAAAGCAAATGTTTTATTTTCAAAAGTGGATAATAACATATTAAATAATGTCAAAACGAATGTTTTAACATATTCAAACACTTTTCGGTTCCTAGTTATCAGACTAGCGAGAGAAATAGTGATACAGAGTGTCCTAGAAGTGTTTATACAGGGAATGTTTTATTCATTTGGCGATGAATACCATTTATATTGGTCAAGGCGCTTGTGATTATACATGTTAGTGCCTACATACATACTCCTCATCAGCTTTCTTACAAAATAATATTTCTGATGGAAATTACAGACAACTTATTGAAAAATGGTTAATTCCATGTTTGACCGAGGTGATATCTTTTGAAAATCTATAAAAGCACTGACCATGTTCCGCTCAAAGGGTCGAAGAAACAAGTGAAGATAATTTGTTGTCTCCTTTTTGATTTTTCTCTTATTTTCAGTCAGGGCAAATGTCCAAATCTGGCAATCTGTAATATGTTTCCGAATCTGGAAACATATTGCCAAATCAGGCCAAATTGCTCTTTTTGCAATTGGTTATTTTTATGGATTGAAAAACTACTTTTGCATGTTCAGTTAAGTGGTTACTTAATTTAATCAAGTCAAAATCATAAACACTTATCATAAAGCATTAATTGCAAAATGTGTGGTATTTATTTTTGCGACTTTGAGCCTGTAATATATTCGCGAAATTAAATAGATCGCAAAATTAAGTCGTTTTTTGCCTCTGGAGTCTACATTTAGCTGATTTGGCAATATGTTTCCAGATTCGGAAACATATAACTGATTACCAGATTTGGACATTTGCCCTGACTGATTATTGACAGATATATTTGTGAAGCAATATCTAAATGTTGTGAAGGAATTGGTCCGGTACAGTAACTTAATTTCATCCTTTCCTTGGCGGCAGTTTTGAAAAGTGATGTGAGGCTTCGCATTTGAAATGCGCTGAAGCCTGACAGAGAGGGGAAAGTTTTCATTGATTTTGAATAAAACTGTACCACAGTAAAAAAAAAAACCAGGTATATTGATGAAATACGCTGTTGTTTTTATATTTGTAATTTTTTTAAGCACTGTAATGGGCTCCGTGTGAAAATGTATACAATCATGAAATTACATCAAAGTCCGCTCGAACACGACCAAAATATTTAAAAATCCAACACAATTAGTGGAATGCTTTAAATCATAGGTACCCTTCGTGAGTATGAAATTATATTTAAATCATAGGAACCCTTCGTGAGTATGAAATTGTATTCATTAATATAGTCCGTGTTTCGATTTTCAAATAACACATTCTTATCCTAGTCAAAACTTTATTTAAGGCTCCAGTCGATCATTATTTTGTGCTAACTACTCCATTTGAGCATAAACTTTAATTTGGCACATGATCACGAAATCAAGAAACATGCCAGTCGTGATCTCATGATCATTTGTAAAGAAATCCGATTGACTTCAGTAATTGTAATTATGGCCTGGCGACCGGTTGAAATATTTATACAAAACGTTTTTAAAGATCGAGCCTAACAATTTTGTGGAATTGTCAGGGATAAAATCAAATTGTCATGTATAGCTCTAGAATTAACTTTTGAATTTTATATGTGTCTCGGTAATCGAGAAGCTCTCTTAATCCCCAAGATAATATTAATTGAATAATTTTGACCTCAGTTTTTTAGATTATAACTCAATCACGATTTCGTACCTGTAATACATCAATTATGGACTAACGAAGAACAGGCGCAACCTTTAGTATTTAACAACTAAAAAAGAGTATAATAATAAGGCATTTCTTTTGGGATCTTTTACGAAAACTATGACGAATTGCTTTTATGAAGTATAGTGGCACAATAATATACTTTCGAAAGACATTTAAAAGTATCTAACAACAATTGTTGTTTCAATTCAATTAGAAAATATAAACGGTTTCATGAATGATTTTATCGACACAACTCGATATCCATCCGTATGGTGGTTTATGCCATTAAAGATGCGGCAACACTATCAATTTCAATTATAATGGTTGTATACTGTAGGCTATGTACCACGTGAAACCATGGATACAGCATGCTTGACCTTATATACCTTTTAACCATCTTAGTTCAATCTAACACTGATTCAACGTCGCGAGTGACGTAAGATTTCTTATAACATACGGGAGACCATCATTGATGACATTCTCTTCGTAAATTCATATATTTCATTTCGTCGTAAGTAACGCCCAAATCGTATTATCTGCGCTGTGATTGGCCTTGTCCTAGCCCGTCATCACTATGACCTAACTAAGACACAAACCGTAACCTGATTGGTCCATATTAACAACTTAGATTAAAATCTCAAGGGGATTCCCCGATATATAAAACACCTCTAAGGCTTTAAAACAGGTGATTTAGATAATAGGCGTACAATCGGACTTACGCTTCTCTGCGATAATAATTCGTTTGTATTTTGTTGGGATTCTATTAATTATCACCATCCACCAAGATATATAATGTAGTTTGTCAAAACTACATTAAAAAAAAGCAAAAGAAAAGCAAATCCATGTTACTTCACCCTATTAGATTTCTGAGTGAATTCCCTGTTGGAGAACCGTTCATCGTGGCTATAGCCGTTCGTCGTAAACTGTAAGCAGTAAAGCCGCTCATCGTAATTGCAAGATAACCCTGTTAGGTCTGAATAAGATGTCGCATCATGATGATGTTAATCTAATGGAACTTCCCGTGCATTTGATACCGTCGAGAGCAAACACATATTGCAAATTCCTATTTCACTCGCAATTTATTTGAGCATCAATAGATAAATAGCATCCCTAGTGGAACCATGGTCACAGCGCATGACATATTTTGAACCATTTAAGATTGGTTCTAGGTCTTCTCATTCTTAATATTCTCGAAATTGCATCATTAAAGAGAAAGCGCAAAACAAATGCCTAGCAGCAGTGACTAATTGCTATTCAATCATTAGATGTCGTCTGGTTTAACAACGCGATATTATCTATACTACTAATTACCCACGAGAATGTGGTAGTATACGTTAGCATATCGATCCAAATATTTATATGAAACCAGTACGATAGAGAATACAACAATAATATATATGCAAATACGGTCAACGTTGTCTGGTTGTTGCAATATAGCGACACACCTTTAACCGTAGCGACAGGATTTCCTCGTCATGCTTAAAGATAAAATATGAAGCTTTTAGTTAAGGGGATCCATCTTTTTATATTTGTCATTGACAGCGCGTAAAAACTCATGAATATCTATTTCATACCCGATATCAATAGATCGTCTCATTCTTAAATAGTCTCGAAGTAGCATCATTAAAGAGAAAGCGGAAAACAAATGCCTAGCAATGACTGATTTGCTCTTCATTCAGTGTAGATGTCGTCAGTTTTAACACCGCGATATATCTATACTGCTAATTATCCATAAACGAGAAGATGGTAGTATACGTTAGCATATCGATCAAAATATTTACACGAAACCAGTACGATAGAGAATACAACGATAATATATCTATGCAAATACGGTCAACGTTGTTGCAATAGCGACACATCTTTAACCGTAGCGACAGGATTTCCTCGTCGTGCTTAAAATAAAATATACAGGATTGAGTTTAGGGGATCCATTCATTTATACTCGCCATTGGCATCGCGCAAACACTCATGACCTCTATATTCATACCCGATATTAGTAATCATGGTAATAGCGTCCGCCCTCTACCACACGCGCTATTCGATGTCCTTCATGACTCGCTATCATGGCTAATTTAAGCGGTTTCACATTATTTAGTAAATATAGTCGTTGGTGGTTGGTCGATAGAACCCACTCGGCTGCTTTCCATTTCTATCCCTTTGATTCATTGCGGGGGCATCCGGGCATTGCGATCTAGTCAATTTGGGTGCGGTTTTTCTACCATCTTTTTTTCTTACGGCGATATGGCATGATTGTTTTGACCACTATAATGATTATATATAATCTAACTCTGCACTTAGTCGAAACAGTGCGGGTTTGTTATAGATCTACATGTACATTGACCGGTGAAACCGTTATCGGAAAAGGCGCTTGGGTTGACTTGCTGGTGTGTTTTTTCTTAATATTTTCGAAGGCAGATATCAAAAAAAAATAAAGTAAAATCTAACTGACCGGTAAATTGTAATATAATAGCCTACTAGCTTTAGCTTTATTTTTGCTCTTGACAAACGCATCCAAATAATAAAGCCAATTGTTAGTTCAATTAGATGTTTAAAACCTCTTTCCTGATCATATTGAATTCATGGTGCGAAATAAAATGTATAACATTCCGAGTGGAGACACCGCTAAATATAGCATATTTTGCATCCATATTCTGTTATTTCTATATCGTCTCACTCTTATTTATTGTGTATTGTTGAAAATATGATTAACGAAAAGTGGAATGCAAGCGCCAAGCATCTTGAGATTTTATTATTTATTCATCCGCTATCGTCTTATCGACATGCTTTAAAAAAAACTAATAATAACACACATACACAGATCGTTCAAACGCGTTGCTTAATAATAAATAATGATTTAAATTGAAGTGAATTTGCATCAAGAATTTTCAGTGATAAATGATAAGGCGAACTTGTACACGCAATTGACGGACTTTACGCTGCAGTTCATTTGTACCACGTTTTATTTTATCCCATCGCTATTTATCCCATTTGTATACAGTACCATTTTGTAACTGAAAAACCCTCACGTTCGTGTAGATGGATAATATGTCGATTTTATTTGTGGTTCGATAGTAAATTGTTCAATTTCATTGAATCTCACAGTGGAGAGCGGGTAAAGGCCCTGTCACACCATTATTGAGCATGTTCAAAATTTATCGACGTACTCAACGTGTGCTTAATACGTTCTGCATAAGTTCCTGATAGGTTCGTGGTACCGTACGTTAGACATACGTTTACATACGCTGACATACGTTAGAGGTACGTTACTCGTAAGTTATAGGTTGACCTATAGATTTATCCTTCTAGATATTTTAATAGTTATCATCTAGGCTGCGTTTACTTGAACTGGCAACACTTGACCCACCGTGTACAAAACTCAATTTCTACAGCGGCATAAGTCACGTGTTCGTTGTACGCCGAGGATACGCTGGGGATACGTCGAACACGGTAGACATACGCTACGAATACGTTAAGCATACGCTCGCATACGCTGTGATATGCTGTTATAAGTTTCTTATAAGTTAGTGATACGCTATCAATACGTAAATCATACGCTATGTATACGTTCAATTAGACTTGCTGCAAGTCCTTCCTTGGGCAGCAAAGATACTCATACATACAGATAATCTCCCAATATTAGACCTCTACTCTTCCTAAAAAAAAGACTGCTTTTTAGATTGCTTTATTATCCCTACCATACCACCACCACCGCTCACATATCCCATCACTACACGTCCACTTTAATATCGCGTCATGCTACAAAACACACCATTGACACCAAGCTAGCTTCATGCACTGCGTAACTGAACTCGCACATAATGGGTTGTCATATTATGAAATTGCCACATCCGAAAACCGAACTTAACCCGAGAACCGACCGGGGAGAAGGGAAATGAAAATCTTGTTGACATATTTCAACAGGTGTGGATATGTGGCTGGTAGTGGTACTGGTTAGGCCTACTGGTCACAGGTCACTAATAGGTATATCAAATAAGGTGGGATCGTTTCAAAAAATCCTTAAAATCGTGATACGTGTCTCTATTTTAAATAGAAGTTGTCAAAAAAACATAACATTTTTGGTATCATATTAAAGACAATTTATCCAGCTACTGAATAAAAAAAGAATTAAAGCCACATGTTTAGCAACAGTGAAGTTATCAATCTAAACGTCGAGTGAGTCAAGGGTGGGAGCGGTGGATGAGGAGCCGGTGGATGAGGCGCCCATAGGTTTGTACACAAAATAGCGGAAAACTTTTGAAAGTTTTCAAACTTCACATATGTGTTAATAACATGTGCCTGCTACTATGAATACTAATATCGAATTGTTATCTAGACATTCTCTACTAGAATATGATGTTCAATTCAGGGAGTGTTTTAATGTAAAAAAGACACAGTTTTATTCATTTTATTGATTAAACAATGGCCAAATCGCAGTCTCTCTATTTCATTTGTGTGACTCTTCAGTCCTTTTCTACCCTGGGTAGTAAAACATTTAACTAAAAAACCCAGAAGTGTTTCTTCATAGAATTGTTCATAGATTTATGAAAAATTTGCTATTTAGACCTATTTTGGACCACCCTGTATTCAAAATAAAAGGAACTTTAACGATATTCATGTAGTTCATTTTGATAACCATTTTCTTTTAAATTAAATGGTCCATGCTAACTAAATTTCATAGAATATTATATACAAACATTCATTTTATGCATTATTTCATCATAATTTTAGACACCCTGTACTTTTCCTGTGTACATTTTGGGCAAATGATTCTTAGCAAATTTGGTAGCACCTTCTGCGGTTGTTCTGATTTTGGTGACTATTTTCAGCTAAACCCTAATTGTACAAACTATCAAACTATTTTGTGAGGAGCAAAAACGATCAAATTTTTTATGTTCCACCCTGTAAAAATTGTACACACCCTGTATAATTTGATTCTTTTTTGCAAAAATAAAAAACCTTGAATCTTAAGCTTTCCAACAATATATAGTTTGTGGGTCATTAAGTATGTAAAACTCAAGTTTTGTCCCGTTTAATCAGAATTGGTGCATTTCTCAACATTATTAGAAGTGAAACTTTTTTTTTTGACCAGTTTGTGACTTCTGACCTACTACATGTATGAATAATGAGCATGCAACATAAAGTACTAGTATGTGATACATAGGCTAAAAGTGACATCCAGCAGTACGCCTTGAATCAAGGCTAACGTTCAATACGCTATGGATACGTCCATTCCATCACCGATGTCGACTTTTCCTACGCAATTCGTTGGGAGGTTGGGCGTTCTTTGACGTTCTTGGACTCTGACAATGTTCTAGCTATTTTTTGAATACGTCGGCATACGTTCAGGCCACGTTCAGGCTATACGCTATGGTGTGATATTATAAAGCATTTCGTAGGGCTGTGATCACTTGTGTACCGTTGCGGTTGTAACCGGAAACACTGTAAACGGCGTTAAAACGGTGTGAAACCAGGGAATTCTATCATACGAACAAAAAATACACTTATGCGCCTTATTTCAAAATCTGATTTTTAACTTACACGATAGTTAATTTCATGGTTATAAATAGTTAATTTTACACACACAAAATGCAATTCTTGGGGGGGTCACAAATCGAGGGCGTCCCAAGGAAAATATCCTACATTATCGGCCGAGTGCACCAATGACGGGTAGCTGACGAATAACGCTACCTCGCTAGTAACTGAGGCGTAACCCAAAATGTTGAGAGCGCCAATGCGGGGTAAGCTACTAGGCTGGTAACTGGCGGGTTATTCACGCTAAATGTTATACCTGACCGGACCCAAGAGTAAGTTGGCGCATAACGTTTTATGCCACAAGTCAGTCGATTCTAGCAGTAGCGTAAATTTGTTGTGAACATTGAGGGGATGATTCGCTGATGCTGAAGGACCAATTGCGCTTGCATGCCCAGTGGGTGTCTATTTGAAGTGGAATGTGACCCCTCATAAGCTGAAAGATTTTATATTTTTGAAAATCCATTCATGCAATTTGGTGATTTTTTAAGTCAAAATTTAGATCAATTCCTTTTGCCCATTCAAACACTAATCGCACCGACTTTGGGTCATATTTTGGCCAAAATGTACTAATTGTCCAAGCATCTTAATTAATGACTAAATAAGTAAACTTATTATTGTTTTTATTAATTAAAAACTAATAAAGCCAAGTTTCAACATTATTGTGAGTGGAAGGGTAGAACTTGAAGAACGAGAAGGAAAAAAAAAGCATATCCGTGCCGTGCGTGATCTGGGGATCTAACCGGGGTTCTGCGGTTAACAAGCGAAGGACAAGGTATCCACGCCACGGAAGTATTTGTGTCAAGAGATGTGTTATAATTGTATATAATTGTTTCCATCGGGTGCTTGTGTTTGTCATTAAAATTGTGCTTTTTGGTGCAATGTTTGTATGTGCCCTTCGACCAAAATATGTTTGTAATGTCATGATAGTCCTTATTTTTGAAAAAGCGGTAAACAAACTTTGACATTTTGGCCATAAAATGGCATCATTTTTTTCCGGATCGCAGGCCGACACCACGTGATTCTTGATTTACACTCACCTATGACCTAGCGAGTGACGACACGTTTTTAATATTACGGAGGACCATCCACGTCAGAATTTTACAGTAAACTATAGGTTAAGACTTGGCAAATGCGCCAATTGATTTTGTAAGGGGACGATGCTGATTAATGTGGATATTTTCCTCGCTAGTTGCTATAATGCTATTCTGGTGTTACTCGCCAGTTATGCTCTAATAATTACATCGTTATAGCATTAGAGCATAACTAGGGAGGTAGCTTACCTTCCTATTAAGTTACCCGTCATTGGTGCACTCGGCCGTTTGTCTTTAATGTCACTGCTGTTTGATCTACAAAATAAAGATTTCTCTCTTTCTTCACGTTGTCCCAAAACATGAATTTTGTATGGAATAATATTGTTGTGTAGTCTAACTATTGATATTAAATATAAATTTTGAAATATGGGTAATTTGATCATAATTATCTTAATTTACAACTCAATGGAATATTAAAATGTAGGTTGAGAACATTTTAATATGAGTTTTTAAATTTACACTGATTTGCAATATTAAATTTAGAAAAACTGCCACGTATTGGAACATAAACCACGTAATTTACTGGACCTGTATACATGTAGATCGCATTGCAAATTATGCTAGTTTACTTATTTTTCATTGGATTGATCTCAAATTGTTAAGATATCATCATTAATAATTGGGCTTTACATTGAAAACATTAAATATGAGTTGTTCACGGTCCAGTGATTTTGACTAATATAAAACCTTCATGAAACAAAGTCCTTAGTGTTTTAATACACCCTGTAAATATCGCTGTACCCATGGTTGCACTATACATTATAATAGCTATTAATTTTAAATTGATAATGTGAAGTATATTAAATGGCGCGTGCTTTCTTAATAAAACTGATCACGAAAGACGTCTTCTTTTTTAAGAGAATCCCTAATTGGCACTGCAGTACTAGAACATGTCTGTCGTTAGCAAAGTGCGGCTATAACAGCTGGCATGATATTGCCAAAAGCGGTAACATAGAATGCTGTTTTCCTAAGATATTTGATCAAAAGTAGTTTCAATTTGTAAATTAAGACATTTTTTTATCGCTTTTATAACGAAAGCTCGATTTATTAAATTGAAAGTATCGATGTATCGATATTCATTTAGTTTGTAGCCTATCCACAATGAAAATGTTCATGGACCGGGGAGGACCCTTAGAGATGTCAATCAAAGTTGTTATTATGTTTTGCATTATATCAAACATTTAAAAATCCGGCTACGGTTTGTGTCTTAGTATAAAGGTAGTGATGACGGGCTGTGAAATGGCCAATCACAGCGCAGATAATACGATTTGGGCGTTACATACGACGACATGAAATATATATATATAAATTCACGAAGAGAATGTCATCAATGATGGTCTCCCGTAAGTTTAGAAATCTCCCCCCCCCCCCCCCCCCCCCCCTCCTAGTTACGCCACTGTCAATAACATTGAACAATTAACCTACTATCAAACCACAAAATAAATGATCAGCATATATATACATCCACACGAACGTGATGGGTTTTTCAGTAACAGAAATGTTCCAATATGCAAAATAGCGATGGGGTCACATAAAACGTGGAACAAATTAACTGCAGCGTAAAATCTGCCTATTGCGTGTATAACTTCGCCTTATCATTATCACTGAAAATTCTTGATACGAAATTCACTTATTAGTAAGCGACGAGATTGAAAGAGTTGTGTGTATGTTTTATTGGGATAAGACGATAGCGGATAAATAAATAACAAATTCTCATAACAAATTCTCATGATGCTGGGCGCTGCGTTCCACTTTTCGTTAATTATATAAGAGTGAGACGATAGAAGCAACAGAAAATGGATAAACATGCTATATTTAGCGCCGTCTCCATGGTTGCACTCAGAATGTTACATAGCTATTCAATTCATGGTGTGAAATAAAAGTGATCAGGAGAGAGGTTTTAAACATCAAATTGAACCAACAATTGGCTTTATTATTTGAATACGTCTGTTAAGAGCAAAGCTAAAGCCAGTAGGCTAATTTAAATTTACCGGTCAGTTATAACGTAACTTTCTTTGATATCTACATTCGAAAATAATCTAATTTTAGAAGAAAATGCAACAACATGTCAATCCAAAGGCCCGTTTCTCGCTAAATAAATAAATAAATAAAATAATTAAATAAATAACATAGCGGTCAAAACAATCATGAAACATCGTGGTCGGAACAATGCGCACGATGGTAGATAAACCGCACCCGAAGTGACTAGAGGACTTTATTTGAAAATAGCGCGCAAGAGTAATAGCATTGATTGTCTGACGACACTTCACCTCGTCCTCCAGAGACGTTTTTACAACACTGCTAAACTAATTCAAACCGATATTCAGAGTATGCTTATTTGGGTACCATAGTATAGCTAAAGGTCCTCTCTTTCCATGCATACCAAAACAATTTCAAACATCCCACGCATTACATCACAATGACGTCACTAAAGAAGGCCGACCTCAAAATCCCGCCGTATTCGCTGTACAGTGAATTATAGGCCAACATTTACATTTTAGCCAACAAAGTTCCAAATATCGGAATTTCACCCGGTTTTTTCCTTATGAGTGAGGGAAATGGTTCTAATATACACTGAGCCAAAAAAGAAACTTATAAAATGTTAACAGATCACCAAATAAAATTATGTGCATGAAAATGTACCAAATTTGGATACAATATTACTGCAATGTATTGCTTCAAATGGCAGTCAAAAACCAATTGTTTGCTTCAATGACGCAAGAGAAATCTGCACTGACTCAGAAAACGTCTTGCATCACAGGTCACAGCAAACAATTTCAGCAACATAAAGTTAAAAACATTTCATAGAATAAAAACAAACTCATATCCAAACAAACAATGAAGTCAATAATAACGGGTATGTCCACCTCCAGCTTGCAGGCAAGCTGTGCATCTCTTTCTCATGCTTCCAATCAAGTTCCTGATGGTAGCCTGGGGAACATGGTAGCCTGGGGAACATTGTTCCATTCTTCCTGTAGTGCTGCAATAAGTGTTTGTTTATTGACAGGTGGATTGTCTCTTCTTGATACACGTCGTCCAAGCTCATCCCAGAGATGTACGATTGGGGAGAGGTCTGGCGAGCTGGAGGTGGACATACCAGTTATTAATGACATCATTGTTTGCTTGGATATGAGTTTGTTTTGACTCTATGAAATGTTTTTAACTTTGTGTTGCTAAAATTGTTTGCTGTGACCTGTGATGCAAGACGTTGTCTGAGTCAGTGCAGATTTCTCTTGTGTCATTGAAGCAAACAATTGGTTATTGACTGCCATTTGAAGCAATACATTGCAGTAATATTGTATCTAAATTTGTTACATTTTCATGCACAGAATTTTATTTGGTGATCTGTTAAAATTGTATAAGTTTCTTTTTTGGCTCAGTGTATATTATAATATTCAGGATCGACCATACAATTAAGGTTTTTTTTCAAAATGGGGATTTATTAAAAAAAATGTAAGGTGATAACCACCCTCTCTTTTACTATCGAACTTTGACGGCTTACACTACCCCGGGTAAGGTGGTACCCTCACATTTTTGTTCGTCAAAATGAGCGCAAGGGATGTAAAAACGATCACCTCTAGACGCCCTACGTCACTGTCCATTGCGTCTTTGCACAATCTGCTACAATTATTTCGGGATGTTAACCACCCCCCACCCCTCCCTTCCACCCCTTAGGAGGAAAGGTGTTAATTTATGCCAATCAATGCCTGCATGCTCTTCCCACGATGAATACAAGAGATATAAATGTAAAGTAGACGAGTGAGTCCTTTGCACCAACCATCGACGACTCTACAGTCCTAAAAAACCACTGACCAAGTAAGACATACATGCTTGTAGTAAAATGGTTCCAATTTAAAAAATATTAAATAAAACAATTGTGGAACAATTTCTCCTCGTAAGAATTCAGAACTATAATACATCAAAGAGAATGAACCAAAGTGCAGTTTTCTGCGCGCTGTCAATGACGAGTATTAAAAGATGGATCCCCTTAACTAAATGCTTTATATTTTATTTAAGCACGACGATGAAATCCCGTCGCTACGGTTAAAGGTGTGTCTCTATATTGCAATAACGATGACCGTATTTGCATGGATATATTATCGTTGTATTCTCTCTCGTACTGGTTTCACATACATATTTGGATCGATATGCTAACGTATACTATGGACCATCTTCTCGTTTATGGATAATTAGTAGTATATATATATCGCGTTGTTAAACCAGACGACATCTTATGATTGAATAGCAATTAGTTACTGCTAGGCATTTGTTTTTCGCTTTCTCTTTAATGATGTAATTACGAGAATATTAAGAATGAGACGAATTGTAGAACCACTCTTAAATGGTTCAAAATACGACGTATGTCATGCGCTGTGTCCGTGGTTGCACTAGGCACTTATAAAACTCGCCCATTGCTTGTGTGGTAGATTTCGATCACGACAGGAGCATGCGCAGATGCGATTTTTGTGTAAGTGGTCTGTGATTTTGTCAATATTATATTTTTACTGTGATTTGTCGATCTGCATTAAATGCAAAAAGTAACAACGCCCCCGGCTGGACTCGAACCACCAACCTTTCGGTTAACAGCCGAACGCGCTAACCAATTGCGCCACGGAGGTGATTATTTACTAGGCTGTTTTGGTTTGTCATGTTCACCCGTACACTTCCCCGTACACTTTCTTGCAAAGTCGGGCATCGTTTTTTCTCAAATGTTGTTTGCATATTGCCTTTGCTGTCGCCTTTAATACATGTGCTGTCAGTTGAACTTGGAACCAACGTTTAATTTGAACTGTCTATTTTCAATAAAAAAATACTCCAATACGGGAAAAAAATCAGAAAAGCTCACAGACAACAAATAAGAACATCATTTTACTCGACCTAGAATTTCAATCAACGGATTTCAATCATCGGCAAAACCCGATGATGTGAGTGACGTCATTTAATGAGCTCATTAGCATAATTTATGTCCGTGAAATATACAATAGGGTTTTGGTAGTGCTAGGGATGCTATTTATCCATTGATGCTCACATACATTGCGAGTGAAAATAGAGCTTACATAATAAAAGAAATAGGCATTTGCAATAATGTTTGCCCTCGACGGTATTAAATGCACTGGGAGTTTCATTAGATCAGGGACAATCAAATCAGGGACAATCGAATGGAGGGATAATCAACTATTGTACCATTATATAAGTATGCGTATTGCGGGGGTACACATATCATCAGTTGACCAATCATACACAATACATTCATGGGCACTGGTACAAATCTCAGCAATCATACTGCGCGGCTCGTTGTGTGTCTTGCTAAACTTTAACATGTGGTTGGTTAAAACTTAATCATTTATTGGTTAATTCTACTAAACTTAACCATTTGTTGGTTAATCCTGCTTGATTATAACATGGATATATAGAAGGTGCCTCAGCCATTTCATCAACTGCTACATGTTAATTGATTGTTAGATAGATACTATGTGAACCAAAATATGATGAATTTTGAAAAATATTGAAAAATAGTGATGAACCTACGATGCCTCTGGTCAATATAATAATAGTAGACTTAATCATCAAAAGCTCAGACAGTTACATAATTATTAAATTACAGTATTTAGAAATCCATGTACCTTGAAACTTTCCGTCGTCTGCCATGAAGTCACAGCAATACTTCACAGCCATACAATAACAGAGCTACTGCCCAGTGCATCAAAAGAATTAACCAACAAATGGTTAAGTTTTAACCAACCCCATTTTAAATATGAAGCAGATTTAACCAACAAATGGTTAAGTTTTAACCAACCCCATGTTAAATATGAAGCAGGTTTAACCAACAAATGGTTAGGTTTTAACCAACCCATGTTATTTATCAAGCAGGATTAACCAACAAATGGTTAAGTTTAGCAGAATTAACCAACAAATGATAAAAAGTTTTAACCAACCACATGTTAAAGTTAAGCAAACAAAATAAAAGTTTAACCAATATTTTCTAACCAACCACTGTTGGTTGAAACATATTAACCAACAAATGATTAAAAATTGTGACCAACCACAGGTTAAAGCTTAACCAACAGCTGTTGATTACGATTTTAACCAACAATTGTGTGGTTCACCTGGTAACCTCCCGTTGGTTAAAATTGTAACCAACATCGTTAAAGATTTTAATCTTTGTTCTGAGAGTGTGGATGGATGGTTTTTGGTCAGACTGCAACAGACTTCGCCTGACATCCTAATCAGAAGCAAGCAGAAAGGCTCAAGACAGAATCGAATGGCGCAAAATCTTAAAAAAGTAAGTAAGTAAGAATAACATCATCATGATGTGACATCTTATCCAGGCCTACAGGGTTATCTCGCAATTATGATGAGCGACTTACTGCAACTACGACAAAAGGTTTACAGCTATATAGCCACGATGAACGGCTTTTCACTCAGGAATCTAGAAGTAAAATGGATTTGCTTTTCTGCAATTTTCATAGAGTTTTGACAAACTGCATTTTTTTAGTGCATTATTTGTCTTGGTCGATAATAATAACTACATCATACAATTAAAACCGGTTATATTTTATTATCGTAGGTCCGGCAGTACGCCTGTTATCTGTATCAGTTGTTTTAAAGCGTTGCGGTATTTCAGATATCGGGTAATCCCCTAAGAGATGTCAATCAAAGTTGTTATTATGTTTTGCGTAATATCCACCATATGTGGTAATATGGTCCAATCAGGTTTCGGTTTGTGTCTTAGTTAAGTAGTGATGACGGACTGTGAAATGGCCAATCACAGTGCAGATAGTACGATTTGAGAGTAAGAGAATGTTATCAATAATGGTCTCCCGTATGAGAGATATATAACGTCATGCTGTATCCATGGTTTCACGTGGTACGTTATTAAACCATTATAATTGATATTGATAGTTTGAAGCGTATTATACGGATATCGAGTTGTCTTGATAAAATCATTCAAGAAACTGTTCTAATTTTCTAATTGAATTGAAACAACAATTGTTGTTAGATACTTATAAATGTCTTTCGAGAGTATGTCAGTCTGCTACTATACCTCACCAAAGCAAATCATCATAGTTTTCGTAAACGGTCCCGATGAAATTCCTTAATATTATCTTCTTTTTTAGTTGAGCGTTACTAAATACTAAAGGTGACCGTTCTTCGGTCGCCCATAATTGATGAATTACAGGTACAGAAATTTGATTGAGTTATAATCTTAACAAACTGAGGTCAAAATAATTAAATTGCCCTTTCTCGGATATCACGAGAGCTTTGGCATATGAAATGCCGTATTTTCTGATTACCGAGAAACAAACGAAACTACAAAGTTAATTCTAGAACTATACCTGACCATTTGGGTTTACATCTGCAAATTCCACAAAAGTGTTAGGCTCGATTTTCAAAAATGTTTGTATTTCTTTTGGCATGTAACAAGCCGCCATATAAATAAGTCAACCGTTCGCCAGGCTATAATTACAATTACTGAGGTCAATCGGATTTATTCGCAAATGAGCGTGATATCACGACTGGCATGTTTCTTGAATTGAGGACCCTAGATCTAAAAGGGGGTTAAGTCACATTGAGAAAAATGGCAAAAACTGGGTTTCATTGTGGGGGTGTGTGGACTTGACCCACTCGGGTTGTACCTCCCATGGACTCTTATACAGCTTTACCACATGACTGAACTGTAACATTTGAACAGAGGGTACAGAGATCCTCCTTGTAGCAGAAAACTGATACTAACTACAATTTCCATTACATTCCAGTTGCCTGTAAGGTTTGAGCCCAAGTTTGACAGGTTGAACTGGCCGTGACGCTAGTATTAGTAAGTTCTACCCAAGTATTACATCCATCCAACACCATTGACCGCATGCTGGGGGACCTTGAGTGTAGCAGCAGTGGGACTATAAACAAGCCTGAGGCGCTGCAGTATTGCCACATGACTTTCCACACGTGGTGATTTTCCGCCAGATTTGGGCTAGTTTTAAAACTAAAATCTGCTCTTTGGATAATATTATGTGATTTTTTTTTCGAAATTTGAACATTTTGTTTTTATAAAATATGATATAGCACTAGTTTTTATGACAAATTGAAATTAAAAGTTGGAATTTCTTATCGCAAGAACATTTTCAAAAGTAGTATATAGGGCTTGTAGTTACACCAACACTAAAGAGCCTTGAGCTATGCTAGGACAGCGGTGGAAATGGTAGCACGCACGCTGGCAAGACACAGTTGGTGTAAAATAAATCAGATAAATGGTGTAGGAGGGGATGATTTATTACCTTGGATATGTCATCAAAGACGTGGTCAAGAAAGTTGGATTTTATACAGGGAACGCGTAATGCATAAGATTGTGACTTAACCCCCATTTAGATCTAGGGTCCTCAATTCGTGATCATGCGCCAAATTAATGTTTTTGCTCAAAAGGAGTAGTACGCTCAAAGGAGTAGTACGCTCAAAGGAGTAGTACGCTCAAAGGAGTAGTACGCTCAAAAATAATGATCGACTGAAGCCTTAAATAAAGTTTTGATTAGGATAAGAATATGTGATTTGAAAATCGAAACACGGAATATGAATAAGTATCATTTCACACTCTCGAAGGGGACTTACGAGAAAGCATTCCACTAAAAATTTGGTTGGATTTGTTAATATTTCGAGACTTTGATGTAATTGTCATGATTGTATACATATATATTATGTTTACATGGAGCCAATTAGGATACAGGGTGTACCAGAATGATTCATACCGTGTTACGGCGTGTTTGAAGAAAAAAAATATTAAAAATATAAAAAACAACAGCGTATTCCATTACAATACCTGGTGTGTGTTTTTACTGTGGCACAGTTTTATTCAAAATCGGTGAAAAATTGTTCCTCTCTTTTAACGCATTTCGAATGCGAATCCATTCAGCACTGCCACACAACTGCCGCCAAGGAAAGGATGACATTAAAGGGCACAGGAAATGGGATGATAATCCTGCTCCAAGTCTTTGTGGGACATTCCATTACAATAAACAGGGCCAGAAAAATGAACACACCATAAATGACATCATTTGTGGTATATTGATTATCAGTGAGTATCATGAATAGATTCAAACCAGTCACCTGGAATTGTCTTTTCATAGTACTCACTGAGCTAGCAATAGTTCCACAAATGATGTCATCATCAACTAGCACAAATATTGAATGCTTTCTGGTCCCTCCCCTCGTAGACTTGACTCAAATAACACCACTTATATTTGCATTTCCTGTGCCTTTTAAGTCACTAAACCGGACCAATTCCTATACAACATTTAATGTTGCTTCATAAATGATAAACATCACAGAAAGTTTATATCTATCAATATTTAGAGAACATATAAACAGGAGACACCAACCAAAGTATCTTTACTTTTTTCAACAACCCTTTGAGCCGAACATGGTCCGGTTAACGCTATATATTTCCAAAATATATCATTTCGGTCAAACATGGAATCAACCATTTTCCATCAAATTGTCTCTAATTTATCAGAAACACTAATTTTTAAAATCTAAAATTCCTAATAAAGCACCCTATTTGTCAACTTTTACCCGTGTTATAGCGAATAACCCACAAACATTCCGTCCAATCCCGTGTGGTAAGTACGCAATGATCAGTAATACGCACGCAAGAGAAGTGCAGTAAGACGCACTGCAAAAGTTCGCGTTGTGGAACAAAGCTATAGTTACCCTGCACTGTAATGAATGTAAAAGCTTCGACGGTCCGATTTGTATTGTCTCATTTAAATGTCGCCAAATTTTCTGAGAAACGATAGGGATTGCTTAATAAACCTTCTTAGCTGTTTAACGCTTTCCACGCGGCAGGCATCTGCAGACGACATTCCAAAATTTCACAAAATGTTTCAACTACACTCGTCCAAAGAAGTTCCTTGCCACTTAGTAAAGTCCAAATATTTCAAATTAATATTTAATAGAATATATATAATTGTATATCAAAATAAGCAGAAAGTAATCCTCTAACAGCTTAACATGGAGTTTAGACATGATCACTCATACATGGCAGATCCCATTCACTTGACAATGGAATAATCCCTCCATTCAAATGTTAATGTGAATGATTGAACACAATATAAACCTTACCATTGCTTAATGAATGTGCTCAGCCATGCATGAATGCGTACATCTTAATTTCATACAGACATGATAGAGAATTATTGTCTGCTTATTTTGACATGCAATTGTTTAATTTATATTAAATATTTATGTGAAATATTTGAACTTCAATATTTGAACTTCAATGAGTGGCAAGGAACTTCTTTGGACGAGTGTATATAAACATTATTGAATGTCATTACCCTATTTGGAATAACCACGAGAAATGCATTAACATAAGTACAAACATGTCTTATATTGGTTAATCATCCTTGAGATAGACCTTGAAAGTTGAGGAAGGTTTCTGAAAAATCTGTTTTATATGGTTAAACAAGTAGGCCTACCATTTAGGCGTAGTTTCGAAATCAATGCGCTAAGTTCCAGAGTAAAGTGACTTTTCACAAATTCTCATGGAAATCAGGGTGAAACGAGCGCAAAATGGATGATTATTCATGAGCTTAGCGTAATTTTATTGCAGTACCGTCATAGCAAGGTATTGAAACAGCATCGAGGATAAAAGGTGCTACATTTAAACGATCGGTACTAGAGTAAAAGTGAAATTGTATTAACTCTTAACTTAACGATAACTCACAAAAGTAATATTTTGCATTGTCAAAAAAAAACCTATTCATTATAATAGTTACTGTATTGATCATTTTGACACGTCAACATTTGGCTTGGTCTTAGTAATGTGTTTAACGGGTGAGTAGTACGAAAGTGTGTAATTTATGTCAGGTAAATGCAATTGCATTTAGGGGGACGATGACATAAATATTTTAAAACGTGTTCTACGTGGCGATTGGCAAATTTAAGGTGGAGGTGGCAAATGGGAGTCGTAATATTAAGGGGCAAAGTACCCTCGTCAAACCCGCTCCCGCCGCCCATGGGTAAATACACCTGTCAAGTGTACTTACCTTATAAGTATGCTTTTCCACAAACAAGGTTAGTGATATCTCATAATCTGCGAATCTCAATAACTGGTTTAACCTTGCAGCCTTTGCAATATTCTGTTGTTGTTTTTAATTGACGGAACGGTTGCTGGTTGACTTAGGTGACGAGGTACACAGTCTCTTCGTCGTCCAGTAAAGCTTGTGTCTGCTATAACGCTCGTGGATGACTTGTAATGTAGTCTAGCTAAAGTTCTATTAATATGAGTTTAGGACATTTCTGTGCTCCTTCCCTCCGACATCATTTATCTTTGATAACCGTGTTTCTGCAATTATGAGCAATGTATAGAGTACGGTATAACTAAAATATTGTAATAGTCATTTCATAAGCCTCTTGCAACTCTCTCCCATAATATGTAATGGTTCGGTGACCTTTAGAAGAATAGTACTAATCCGATTGCCAGTTCAGAGAAATCGAAGTTCTTGTTTTCAAAACGAACCGACCGTGACATCTCCCATTATTAGAACGTTGCCTCTGTTCAGTGAATACTGGCCTTCTGAGTGCAAGAATAACGTTCGGGCTATTATGATAGAATTAGTATCAAAGGTGTGTCTAAAACTTGAGATGACTATGGTCACGCGTTATAAACTCGCCTCCCATTAGCGTGGTGCTGTTAAATGTGTTAGCTTCATGCTGTCATTTTCCTTAAATGTTTTTAAAACCACAAAAGCTATCTCAACAAATTTGGTATCATGTTAAAGCCCTAATAACAAGCTATCTGCCTGCTAAATGGCAATGGTATAGCTTATACAAAAAGGGAGATACAGCTGTTTAATGTTTGGGAACCAGGGGTGGTGCTGGAAGGGGTGCCGCTGGAAGGGGTGCCGCCTGTACAAACTCAATGGGGATAATCCCATGCTTTGTTCTTTTTACAATAACTAGTCATCCCCTAATGTTACAAACACCATTTTGGTCCCATTTCAAAGGATATTTAGTAGTCTTTAAGTATGTGGTTCATGTCAACTATTTGTAACAACTAATTAATTATGGATAAGACTTTGATCACCAGCTTTATTCGCTACACAGTCAACATGAATAATCAGCCTCAATTTACCAGATTTATAAAAATGACTATAACAGAAAAAGTTTTCAACCTATGATAACAAAAGTATACATTTTTGGAAAGCTTGTAACTAGAGGAATTCAGAAATGCAGTTTATATCAGGGAAGGGTTCATCCTTAAACAAATATTTCTGAAAATTCTAAAAATATATAAAATAAAAATTGGAGATATTCATTAGCCGGTATAATTACCATACCGACGTCGTAACTTTGACAATTATATATCATCTAATGGGTTATTTCATGAGGAATTCAAATATGTATTAAAAAAATGATAGGGGTAGGTATAAAAAATATATGGATCTCAAATTAAAAATTAGAAAACTTTGATATTTTTCCGAACATTTCCGATCATACCATTTTCGTTCTTGATCGTAATATAATTTTAATGGCATATTTCGTTTCCTCATGCAATTTCCCTTCAGAAAATGTATACTTTTACTACCTCAGGGGGATATACAAGCAAATATAAAATGTGTAAAGTTAAAACCATGTCGCGAAAGCGAAAATCCGTGTGTAACGCGAAAGGAGGCGAGCTTAAAACACTTGACCCTATAAAATTGAGGACATTTTGTGTTAAGTGGAGTAATTTGAGTTTCAACATGTTCAAACGCTTAATCATTGCAAATCTTTGCGGGTCACGAGATGCTTTTTCAAATGTAGGGTGAATGAAAAGGTGGTATGTCCATTTTGTGGCAAATGAAGCAATACTATGGTCAACGATTTGCACCGAAACTTGATCCAATTACTCGTATTCAACACTACATTGTAAGTCACATAATTGACGTTTTTGTAATATAATTTACCTTCCAACAAGCGAACACACAAAACAACTGATTATGAGGTACCGACAACGTCGATCCTATTGAACGATATAAACTGCTCAAAAAAAGTTTGAAATATTTTTTCAAGCACAAGATTTTTAAATATCGCGGGATATGTTCATTAAGTGTTATATATCCATGTAAAGGAGATGTGTTCATATTTACAATGATACAAAATTTGAAGCAATCGCTTGCTCCAGTGCTCAGCTACTTGCTTGAGAACATGGAGAGGTCACAATCTGAATGTGCCAACATAAACACTTGTTCGTGCTCAAAAGAACATCTTTGTCGTTTGTTCATTTAAGTGTTACATTGACTACGACACTTATCAAACTGCGTGATATACATTTCACGGACATAAATTATGCTAATGAGCTAATTCGTGAAGGGCGCCGCTCATTAAATGACGTCACTCGCATCATCGTGGTTTTTCTAAAATTCCAAATCGATTCACTGGTAAATTGACTTCGTACATTGAACGGCTGCGCAGAAGATTTTGCTAGCCAATGAATGATTGCCCTCGTGTCAGTTTTTCTGTATTGGCGCGAATCGATATATCAACATACTTTTTACCGGATCAAAATTGGTCAAGCCAGTCGAGAGTAACAGAATTTTCAAAAATCTTCTTCGGATATTTTCGGAACGCCAAATTTGTAAGTTTGAAATTCTAGGTCGAGTAAAATGATGTGCCTATTTGTTGTCTGTGAGCTTTTGTGAATTTTTTCCCGAATTGGAGTATTTTTTTATTGAAAATAGACAGTTCAAATTAAACGTTGGTTCAAAATTCAACAGACAGCACATGTATTTAGGTACACAGCAAAAGCAATATTCAGGCACCATTTGAGAAAAACGATGCCTGGCTATGCAAGGGAGTGTACGGGGAAGTGTACGGGCGTGTAGCGGGGATGAACATGTACACAAAAATCGAATCTGCGCATGCTTCTGTCGCGATCGAAATCCAACCCACAAGCAATGGGCGAGTTTTATAAGTGCACCACCGTGTAGTGTTATGATCTATTGATTTTTAAACACAAAATAGTGATGTTATTTTTTTTAGCAGTTTTAGATGAAAACATGAATGATAGTGTCATTTAAATCGCATGCGTGACCAAATCATCTTGTCATTTCTGCAGATATGGATACAGGTGCATAATGAAATTATATGCGAGAGGGCCCACACCGAAAATCAAAAAGTCACGTCCACACAATGACAAATTCATGATTGCCGCCAAATTGTCAAAATGGCCGACATGGCGTTGTCAGATTATCTCTATATACAGTTTAGCCAACAATTATTCATACCCTTAGAAACTTATGAGTTTTTTGAATTTTTCTCATATCTATACCAGCTGGAGTGGTGGAACCTTCGCTTTACACAAAATACATTTTTTTGCACAACGATAGAATTGAACAAGAATTGTATTTTTATGCCTGTCCAACATTATTCATACCCCATACCAAGTCTCACATTACGCTACAAGGCCCGCTTAGCAGCGCTATAAATTGCTGCCCTAAAAACCGGCAACAAATTTAAATATTCGCCTTCCATCAAAGCTGGTTGCTATATGACATAATTCTCGTGTGCAACCAGCCGGCTGTATTGCATCGCGCATTGAGCGTGGATGTAATTTGCAATATAATGGAAACTCACCCATGCAGTTAGCAAGAAGTACTGCTCGCATTACGGTTCCGTCTCCTTTATATTGTAAGATTTTTGTAACCACGCTTTAGGGGTAGTATCCGGGGTTACACATCAAATAATTTGTTCCTCCCAACTCTTTGATTTATTGCACCAGCTGTTAGTGCCTACGGCGCTTTGGGTACCTGCTCCGGCCGTTTTGACCCTGATTTTGACTAGAGTTTTTGTACCCAGGCCTTTACACTAGAGGTCATTGTTAAATTTACTCAATGCAGTTTTTGTTAATTTTTCGTGATTTTAGGGACAGAAATGAATAAAATGCCATAATATACGCACAAATTGGTTTTCGAATGACCAAATTCTGTTATATACATCCAATGAAATATGAACAGTAATTTTATTTCGCAGTTATATTTTTAAAATTTACTCTCCCAACTCTCCAAGTTATTGCGACACCCCGTGGATTGCCTACGGCGCTTCGCAGTAAAATCCGGATCAGCCGTTGGAGCAGGGGAGACTTGGTATTTAGGTTGAAAGGCTTTGACACTAGTGGGGATTCTTGTGATGATTAATAAATGCAGATTTGGCTGATTTTCGTTATTAAGGTTACAAAAATGAACAATTGAGATAATATAGCCACAAATTAAAGTTTCAACGGGCAATTTCGGTTGTATATTTTGGAAGATATGAAAGGGAAACTATATAATGTTGACTGTATAACGTATAGGTTTTTACAACGGGGCAGAGCTAGATGATTTCACAGCATGTGGTTGAGTTTGCACCGCGCTAGTAGAACACGTTGTCCGTGGGTGGTAGGTCAGGCAATTGCTAGTTGAAAATTCACCCAACACCAAATGTGTGAGGTTGTATAACGAATTTCTAGCTTTTAACTTCAATTTGTTATAAAATTAGTGCTTAGTATTTCAGATTTTATAAATAAAATGTTCACATTTTGAAAAAGGCCCCGGATAAGTCTCGATATAGCATTTCTATATTAGATTTTAGTTTCAATTATTAGCCCAATTGGGCTACATTTTAAATGCTAAATATAACGAAGACTGTATTGGCTAGACAGAGTCGGGACTCAGAACACATGTTCACGGATCAATTACTAATATCTTGAGCTGTCATTATGTCAAAAAATATATTCCAAATTGGCGCAAAACATAGAGGGGATGGAACCGTAATGCGTACACGCCCCGAATTTAAATATACAACCAGGCAATCCTCTCGTAGTAATTGATAACAATAGGTTTACCAGACCGAATTAATAGCGCTCCTAAGCGGGCAATTTATGTCATGAGGATTGAGGCCTTTTTTTGTGATAATGCACATGTTGTTGACATTCCAAACGTTCTTTATTTTGTGTGATAGGCTTTTATATTTATTACATGATGTGTGCATACAATGTGGATGCATTACAAATGTGTCCTATTGAATGTAAAGTGAGGGATAGTATAGGACAACAGGTCCTCTAGCTCTTTGTCAGTATGGCGAAGAAGACCAAATAACTCAGTGAGGACCTTTGCGTGTGCATATTGTGAATGCTCACAAATAGGGGAAAGGCTACAAAACTATTTCGAAGCAATCCCAAGTTCCAGATTCCACCATACAAAGCATACTTAGGAAGAACAAGACGTTAACTCCATTCAAATTCTTGAAGGACACGGTCAGAAGCCAACGGTTTCCCCTTGTTTGACAAGAAAAGTATTATGAAAGGCCAACAATAATCCAGAGATCACCGTCAATGCTCTCTTGAACAACCTTGGTGAGTCTTGGATCAATATATTAAATTCAGACACTGGAGCAGACATTGCACACGAGAGTTCTCCATGGACTCCGACCAAGAAAGACTCTACTCCTGAAAAGAGACATGGAGAAACTCTTGCCTAACAAGGGGACACCGTTGGCTTCCGACTGCGTCCTTCAATGTTTTTTACTTAAGTTGAACTTCTTGTTCTTCCTAATTATGCTTTGTATGGTGGATTCTGCACTTGGAATTGTTTTGAAATAGGTCTGTAGCCTTTCCCCTCTCTGTGAGCATTCTCTCTGAACGAAATCTCAATAAACTTCAACGAGCTCAGAATGCTGCTGCACGAATGCTCACAAGGACTAGAAAATTTGATCACATTTCACCTGTTTTAGAGCGTCTCCATTGGTTACCTATTCGGTATCGCATCCATTTCAAACTTCTTCTCCTAACCTGGAAAGCCCTACATGATATGGCACCTTCTTATATCAGCGATCTTCTCAATCCACATATTCCATCACGTCGCCTCAGATCGTCAGATAAACAGTTTCTCTCTGTTCCTCGGACACATTCTTCATATGGCGACCGGGCTTTCTATGCTTGTGCACCTAAACTGTGGAACTCACTTCCTTCAGATCTTCGATTCTGTGATTCACTTGATGGTTTCAAAAAGACTTTAAAAACTCATCTGTTTAAGATTGCTTATGATTTGACTGATTGACTGATGTAATTGTTTTTATATTTTAACTGTTTGTTTTTATGTTTTAATGTTTGCGCCTCGGAATAGGTTGTCTAGATAGATGGCGCATTATAAATGCATTATTATTATTATTATCTGTGAGCATTCACAATATGCACAAAAATGGTCCTCGCTGAGTAATTGGTCCTCACTGAGTCTTCTTCGTCATGCTGACAAAGAGCTAGAGTGTTGTCCTATAACATCCTTCACTGTACATTCAATATGACACATTTGTAATGCATCCACATTGTATGCACACATCATGGAACAGTTGCATAACAATATAAAAGCCTATCACAAAATATAAATAATGTTTGGAATGTCAAAAACATGTGTATTATCCCCAAAAATGACCTCAATCCTGAGACTTGGTATGGGGTATAAATAATTTTGGACAGGCATAAGAACACAATTCTTGTTCAATTCTATTGTTATGCAAAAAAATGTTGAGCCCAAATACATTGATTTGTACTGGCAAACTAATTGTCTTTAGTGTAAAGCAAATTACCATGACACCACTTCCACTAAAATCCCTTAATATCAACAGGAAGAGATGCCTGGTATTTAGAGCCACTAACAAATTAGATTTTGTATTCAAGTTTATCAGAAAAATGTAATGTTTGCACAATTAATGAAAGTTTGGTAAAACTGAAAAATTTGGGTCGGGAGGGCAACAGGAAACTGGGAATCAACTTCCATTAGCCTTACCTTCAATGTCAGCTATGAAACAACCACAGTGTTGCTGTGGCTGTTTATTTTGATACTACAATGTATGAGTATCATGTCATTGAAAAGGTACGTGCATATGACTCGTGAGGTCATGGATATAATTACTGTATGATAAAAGTAATCTACAGACATTATATATCGGCAAACGACTCTGACCTTTAACCGGAACCTTTCATCACGTTTAACAGGATGTAATGACTTGTTATCGAATGAATCACATGACAAATATGCGACACATTATATTTTATGTATGGCTACTGGGCTAACCATGCTTCTATGACCACGATAATATAATATACATGCTTACCATGATGTAGTGTCCGCATTGCATGACATATGTGTGCTTTGTTTTTACAAATCTATATTTCAAGTTCCTACCACCAACATCAATATTTTAACATCCTGGAAAAGGTACGACGAAGTACTCTGATCAATTTGAGGTCAACAATATATTGGTGTGTCTGGTATCCAACGATTGATGAAGGTCTAATAAATCTGTTCACGATCGCTGGCTTTACATGACTAGTTTTTAGTAGACCGTTGTGAAAAGAGACATAGTCCACTGGAGCTATAGTCCGGCGTCCATATACACAGAATGAAGCGTAAAACTAGTGTTGCGTGTAGAGATGAGTGCCCTATACTTTATTGTGCATGGCGTATAGCTCCAGGTGACAAAAAGATATATGAAATGTTGGCCAATTCTAGGTCACTCAATCCAAACCTAATGCCCAAAAGTGATTGATTTGTATTGAGTCTTTGTGCGTTTATAAACGTTGACAAGATTTCAATAATTGTATAGTGGAGGAAGATACACACGTATCAGTCTGACCTCTTATCCACAAAGATGTAGGGATTTTATTTAATATACCTAGATGGGTTAGCCATTATCAAGATTAAAGGAGGGGTCCCACAAGCATACAATTGTGCATTATATGTTCAAAAAATAACTATCGAGCCCAACTTTTGTAATTATATAGAACAAAATTGACAAATGACTTAGGGGAGACGTCAAAACTCGACCGCCCGTTGACCGCCGGTTACGGGCGGTTCCGCCCGGTTCTTTCAGGTCAAATGTTTTACTGGTATATGAATATTCGCGCATGCAACACTGAACAACCGCCGGTTGACTTAATGCTGTAATCTGACCAATTTACACTATCAATCTGTTACTTTGCGGTCATAATATATAGCTCTCTCTATAATCGTTCTATAAAAAAAAAAACATTCATAGACTTTCGGTATTGATTTTAAAAAGTTAATTGAGCTATTGAAAAAGCCAACCCCAGCGAAAATCAATAGCTGTATTGTACTGGTTGTCAACTGAGACTTTTAAGTCTTAAAAGAGCCCATTACTTCAAGATGTTATTGCTCACGCGTGCGACGAGGCACTATCAACCGGTCGTGTTCACCAGAGTGTTACTATTTGACCTCATTATGTGTGTATATTATAACAGACGACACGTTTTGTGAGAACCGGGCGGAACCGGCCGGAACCGGCCGTAACCGGCGGTTGCCGGGCGGTCGAGTTTTGACGTGATCCCTTATGACAAAAACAAATAAAAACCGCCATCTCTCAACATGCAATTTTTAAAATTCGCGGCGATCCAAAGTCCCGGTGTTGATGAAGTCATAGTTATACAATGCACATGCGCAAATTTGAGCACCGAAACCCATGACGTCATCGACACTGGGACTTTCGATCACCGCGAATTTTAAAAATGTTGAGTGATGGCAGTTTTTGTTCGTTTTTGTGACTAGTATGATGTTTTGTTCTATATAATTGCGTAATGTTGTGCTTGCGGGACCCTTCCTTTAAGCTGAATTGATTGAACTGATATAGGCCTATTTGTCAGATTTTGACAAATCCACATATATTCTGATTTCAATTCCAATCCATTTTGTCAATTATACCAACCCAGTGAGATTACATATTATTCTCTAGAGTGGCGACTCACCTGTTTCGAATAAAGCCACGTATCTGCTGCATTTTCACCAAAAATCTCTTTAGTGTATTTGGTGAAAAATGCGTGCCGCCGTTTACCGACGTGTAAGTAAGCGTAATCTGTAGCGTCGTAGTACGCGTTCCTTGCGCAGCGGTGCATCAGTATTTTTTGCAGTCATGCTTATCAAGCTATCTGCCCAGCCCGTGATACAAGTGAGAACGGCACGGGCTTGGGCCGGGGGAAGGGAGAAGTACTTTATATGATGGGCAAGTTTAAAGAAGTCCTTTCATAGTTCCCTCTCCCTACTTTAATCTTCCTTCGCGCTCCTATTGAACATAATTATGTACCAGTATCGCCCAATACTGTAACATTTTATATGTGCCAGTATCGGCCGATACTGGAACACTGACTTTGTACCAGTATCGGACGATACTGGGTGTTCCAATATCGGACGATACTAGTGCAGTCGAGAATCTTGGACCTATAAAGTACACTTTTTCCCTTCAACAGCCTTACTTTAAGCATTTATTAATCAAAATTGTAAAACTTGCCCACTTGCCGACATTTGTCAACTTTTACCCCTGTTAGTATCGAATAACCCCAAAACAATCCATCCAATCCCGTTTGGTGAGTAAACCATGCGTCGGCGTAATTTATCACGGTCTGATATTAATTGACCCGTGTTATGTATAGGCCTACGCTGCAAAATTCACTAGACGCACGGCAGAAGTTCGCGTTATAGAAAACCTTACCACGCAATACGCAAGGGTGGTCACGCTCATTAATGTACGCCGTGTTAAGTCTTCAGATATAAATATCGCCAATTTCTCTGAGAACCAATGAGAATTGCCTAAACATTCTTAGCTGTTCAAGAATATTTAATCGAAATGAGTAGATGTATGCCAGACTGTGTATGCCCTATATAGTATGGCCTACCTCTATTGTGAAATGATAGATGGCGGGATACACGAGTTCTAAAGCTATCAGGAACTCAAACCCGTATAAATTCGGGATACAAACTAAATTAGTTACATAGGCTAGCGTCGCGTCATAGTACCCATGCCCCTCCCCCCTCCCCCCCCCCCCCCCCCCCCCCCAGATTTTCGGGGGGAATAAAAGAGAACATAAAGGGGGAAATAATAATTAATTCAAAAATGTATGGCGATGTGAAAGTCCGAGTAAAGTAATGTTTAATAGAAATTCAAAACAACCTTAAAGAGTCGGAATACACCGACAGTACGTGTTCGTGTGTTATCAGTGTATAATAATATAGTGACCGATGCTCGTCACTCGATTAGGTGCAATACGGATCTCCGGACTGGAATGAATGGCACGTTTTGCATTGCATGAGCTGTCACTGTAAACATAACACGGGTCAATTCATATCAGACCGTGATAAATGATAATTACGAAGTCAAAGGTGACTGTGATATTTGTCAATAGTATCAAGCTGTGCTTTAAAGAGATAAATTACCAAAGAAATATTGCTCTTAAGATTTATATAGACACAGACAGTAGAACTACATGATCCATTCGTAATTAATCGTCAAACAATCACAATCAAGTGTTGAATAAGATAATAAACTACCAACAAATTATTATGTCGCTTTAAATTAATACAATTATTTCGTCACGGACAAATCTGTATAAATTCAAACATGTGCATGCAATGTACGTGTGTAGTGTAAATTAAATGTAAATATTGCATATTAACCGACACTCAGCATACGATGGTTAAAATATTGACGTTGTAACTATTCACAGGAAGTATACCTGTTTTGATCGATCCACCCTAACACGTATCAGAGATCAATTAATTTGCATTAATTGCATATATGAATTTGTACACCCCAGCACACTAGCACAGTGTGTGTGTGGTATGCGGAAATCTCACCAGGTATAAATACTTTGGTCTCCCACGATAACACGTACTTGCTTTAATAAGATAATTATGTCAGGATCTCGATGAAAATTCTATATTTATTGCCCCTGCAGTCATTATATTAAATTTACTATAAGCGTTTGCCCAGTACATCGTCAACAGTGATAGTTTACTAAGGATGTCGAGATTGATTTCAATGATTTGTGTCCCATACAGAGGTTGTTATTTATTGTCATCGTAAATATTTGGTAATTTCGCATCAGTCGTATTACTCACTATATAAAGAGCTCGATTGAGGTTATTAATCATATATTCATTAGGTTTCACCTACCTCAAATAAAGAATATATCACCTCACCACTGTGTATAGGTATTTCGATGATAATAGCACAATAGTTTGATCAAACTATGCCTATAGAATACCAATGTAATCCCCTCCCAAACAAAAACACCACACAAATCAAAAAGGTTAAAATTGGACTATTTTAGCATAAAATATCAAATTTTATCACCATATATTAGGTATAATTAGACCTAATTTTGCAATTTGCTTACCAAAATAGTTACAATAAGAAGTTTGAAGGTTTTTGCGTATAATGGCAAAAAAAATGTTTCTTGCCCCACCACCCCCCCCCCCCCCCCCCCCCCCCCTCAAAAAAAAAAGTATGACGCTGGTGCCGCCACTGCTCTGTGGATATACTTACTTCGTTTAAATCGGAGATAACGGTAACATCAGTTTGAATTACCGTGAGGATGTTTAACCTAAATGCGCAAATGATATCTGACAAAGTGTATGCAGCAACAATTATAAGGTCAATATAAAATCAACACAAACTTTGGACCTAGGCCTAAATTTTTCGGTTTTTCTGCTGGATTGGATATCAAATTAGCCTATCTATAATATAATACGGAGTTGCCAATTCCTGTCCTGAGATGTTCTCCCCTTTCCGCACCTTCGATTGACTTCAAATTTTCTGTGCGAGTGCGTATGGGTCCCACGACGAACCAGTTTATGTTTGATTTTTTTAATTTGGGTTAGATTTCATGAAATTCGAGGTTTTTTAGCCCGTTGCTACATTATTGCTACGCGCCGCGTATACGCTGGGCACGTCATCGGGCGATCGCCAGCGCACGCGTACTCGGGCGATTACCGGCGCACACGTAATCCGGAGATTACCTGCGAACGCGTAATGGCGCACACGTGTTAGTGGCGCAAAACGTAGTTTGTTATGTGGTAGAGTAAAGGCGGCAATCATCCTTTGCTCCGTAGTGCAAACCCTATAGTACAAGGAAACGGCATAATGAGACAACAACAAAAAGTAAATCATATAGCCAGGGTATACAGGAACCCCTTTGAGGGAACTGGGAGCAAGGCCGGCGCAAACCGTAAAGGCGTAAACCGTAGGCCCACATCGAGGATAACATGTGTTAACTCATCCAGAACGCGGGCCACAACGGGGCAGGGCGCGATATATAAAAACATAGATTGGCCAGAAAACCGTGATATTATTATACATTAGGGATAGGCCTATAATTAAACAAGGACCAGCTAAATAAAGGGACTGTTAGAGTAAAATATGGTAGAAATGCACTTTTACGTTTAGGCCTACTTAATATCAATAGGCCGAAAAATAAAAAACGGATGGCTAACACTGAACTGGGTACAAAGTGATCATGGTGAGACGAGACCCCGCCTCCCGCCAACTATGAAAGATCCACTATAAAACTTAAAAGCCCCCACTAAATAAAACCAGTGGCGGCGTCGCGGACCTAAATTTATTTAAAACGCGTGTTGAGATATTTGGCAAATGTTAGGGGAGGGGGCGTCCGCTAAGGGGTTGTGAAATCTAAGCCTCCACGTGTGTATGAACACATGTCTGGATAAATAAGGGTACACTGGGTACCTGGAGTATGGGGTATGGAATATTAAGGGCAGTGATAACTAGATTTTAAGGATAGGGTAGGGCCCATACCTGATCAAAGACACCTGAGTGGTTATTTCATGTCTTATTATGGGACACCTATAGTAATATTTAGCGTTTCTCGGTAGGCTTTAATAAGACCCCTGGATTATTAAAGGCGTCGTGGGACCGATATTAGGATTAAGGGCACCTGGAAAATCAAGATCTCTTGCTATTTCACAATAACCTATACGCTTTGATCATGTTGACGACTAACCGTACACTATCTTCTATACCATGTATACACTCTATCGGGTTTCTAGGGTAGGTACAACATTTTTTGGGTGTATGGGGTAACTATAACATCCCCCCCCCCCCCCCCCCCCCCCCCCATCCCCCAACCCCTAAATAGGGTATTGAAATTGGGTCCGAGATTCAAAAATAGCACAAAACTCAGATTTCTGTGAACAAAGTCTATTTCAAATGAAAAAAAAAATTCAGGGATCTATAATTTTGAACTCATTACCTATGCCCATTTTGCTTCAAATCATGAAGGTATCTAATGTAGATCATACTACTCAGCTAGCGAGGACCCGAGCGTAGCGAGGACCCGAGCGTAGCGAGGGTACCCGCTAGTGGGATAATAATACCCACTTCATCATACGGCAAATGGTCCTTCACCGCTACATGCTTTTAAATAAATTATCCTACCACTTAAATTTAAATGTTACAAACAATAATTTTTTATCATAGTTCAAAACGTATATCATTCAGTTAATATAATCATCATTATTAACACACAAAAATAAATCTAAATTACCATTCAGCTACAATGAATACAGTTTATAGATATGCCAGATGCATTTGTTATTTGATAGGCTGAAAGCCAGTAAGTGACACGGGTCATTGAATATCAGATAATAGTCGATTGTAACTACGGAGTCAAAGGTGATATTATTCAATAGTATCAATCAAGCATTACTTGATATACAAATGTTGAACAAAATGTCAATATCATTAGATTACCGTCATTGAACAGAAGTGTAAACGTTATTCATTAATTCATTCATTCATTCATTCATAAAAGGTTTATTAAAAAAGGCCATAGCAGTCATGAACTGAATTGCGGCCAGAATACAATATACAACAATATCATTATCAACAATATCAACAATATACACAAAATATAAGCAGATAGACCAAAATAAACATTAAACGCACCATACATATGCACAAAGTAATACGCCAAATTAAACACCACAGAAATGCAATCTAAATTTAAAATGTTGCACGTGAGATATTAAAAAACACATTTAATTTGGGGGTAAATGACATATTGGAGATAAAATGCACTACTACTCAAGACCCTTGCCATTCTATAGATCAGTCATGTATTATACCATCGGGCTGTTTATACAATGAGTTGTATTCCCTTTTGAGTTGACAAATTGTTAGCACCACGCAGATTTCTCTAAGTACACTACCTCAGGTAGGTGGAATCCAACCACTGAATTTCTCGGATTTCAAAAGTGAATTAGAAAAACAACAAGCAAAGTTGCTTCCTTCTAGTAATCAAATGATTTAAGCCACATACATCAAGAGCCTCGTCATAAGTTGTGTACTGCTTACCCGTGATGATCTTGCAAGCCCTTCTCTGGATTCGTTCCAAAGCGGCACATTCGTCGGATTTAAGACCTAATTCCATTGATTTTGATTCCATTGATTCGGAAGTTTAAAATACAATGTTTAAATACCTTCAGCAGTGCTCTAATTACCGGACGATCAGCCTCATCTGTCACCCAAGCAAAGTCATGCTGAAGATCTTACTAAACAGACTGAACCCACAAGCAGAAAAGATCATTGCTGAGGAACAGGCAGGCTTCAGACCAAAACGTAGCACTACAGAGCAGATCCTTAACCTTAGGATAATTTGTGAAAAATACCTTCAACATCAACAAGACCTCTACCATGTATTTGTGGACTTCAAAAAGGCGTTTGACAGAGTCTGGCATGCAGCCCTGTGGTCTACCATGAGGATGTACAATATCAACACCAACCTGACCAGAGCCATTGAGAACCTCTATAAAAAAGCCTCCAGTGCAGTCTACCTCAACGGCAGTTTAGGGGAATGGTTCAAAACAACAGTCGGAGTTAGACAAGGTCGCTTGCTCTCACCTACTCTATTCAACATCTATTTGGAGAGAATAATGACTGACGCTTTGGAAGACCATCATATCAAGGATCGGTCAGCATTGGAGGCAGAATAATATCCAATCTGCGCTTCGCCGATGATATTGATGGACTAGCCGGGTCAGAAGGTGTTTTCTCATGATCTTTGCCATATTGTACACTTTCATTAGAATTTTAGATGATGAATATCGGATTTATTAAACGCAAGATGCACTCCATTGTGTAAGACATGGTGATTTCACCTTTTCGACAAAGTGCAAAACAATCTGTGTGTTTTAAACAACAGCTTGTTTGAAATGTATTCTCATAATCTTGTCTATTAATTAATGTCATATAATCTTGTGTTTCTTCCTATTGTATCTGTTATTAGTTATGGTTGTTCATATCATTAATAATTCTTCACTTTAATTCAATTTGAAGGGTAATAGAAGTTCGTCACACTTGAACGACCCCCTGTTTTGTTTTATTTGACAGTGCTTAGGGACTTATAAATAGGTAATGAAGTGGTATTGGGTGTGATTTCGCAGTGGCTTAGATTTCATTCACATTGGAGGAGGGAGTTGATGAAGTTAAACAGTAAGGGACTATTATTTTTTTTATCAAGTTAGTATAAAATTCCATCCCAAATATGAAAAAGAAGTCTAAGCCACTGCTAATTATTATCCATGGCCACTTCTTTACCTATTTAAATGTCCCTCAAGTTTAGCTTCAAAACTAGCTCATTATAGAAACAAAGCTTGGGATCACACATGTGTGACGATCCATTTTTACCATTTAAATTGAACCAACATGAAGAATTATTAATGATTTGAACAACCATACCATATAATACAACAACAGTTTAAAATAGAAAGGAACAAAAGATTAGCAGATAAGAGGTTAAGGATTATGTTAGTTTCTTTCAAACAAGCTGTTTAACACACGCATTTGTTTGCACTTTGCCAAAAAGGTGAAATCAAGGCTTACACAATGGAGTGTAACTTCAGTTAATTAAGTCCGATATTCATGATCTAAAATTGTATTGAAAGGTCATAGTATAGCAACTATGATGGAAAAACGAATCATTTTGGGACAGCCTGTATATCGTCACATGAATATATCAATAGAAAATAGAACACTTTATAAATATTCGAGTTTAACAAGAAGTTCAGTGTGCAATGTCAAAAATATGCGAATATTCGATTTTACCGAGGTTCTAAGTGACGTTCGCCGTCAAAAATATTGACGTTGTAACAATCCACATATAAGATATACCTGTCTAAATCGACCCCTTATCACATATCGTAGAGAAATGACGATGATGAATTAATTTGCATTTACTACAATATGCACGACACAGTGTAGAAGAGGAAATTGATCGAGGTACACATATTTGGGTCGATAACACTTTCTCGCTCAAGATCAACTGTATAGATATTTCAGAAGGTAGCTGGATAGTCTGTGATGCTTTAATATCCCTGCAGCAGCGCTCAGCATGTTCAAAAACCTCAGCATCTACCCGGCATATTTTTTAAAAATAGGAATGTTTCCGAAAACAAATAATGTTATGCTGTCATTGCATCTGTACAGTATTTTGATTGCGAAGGATTTGTACAACACGGGATTGTTACACATTTAGTGTTATCGTAGTATAAAAGGAGAACACATCGGCTTAACATTGATATGCAATGATATAAAAGGGCTACATTTATTAATTTTAATTATTGAAAGTGTATGATATATTCTTTATTGTTGAAGAGAAATTTCCAAACAGACAATAGACTCTCGGAGAGCGATACGAGAGACCGATGCTATTCACTTGATTTGATGCAAAAAAGCGTGTTTACATATAATATAAAATGGGTCATAGAATGTCAGACCGTATAATAAATTATAATTAGCGAGTTAGAGGTGACATTAAAATCAATACATTGCGATACTAGGATTGATTAATAAAGACAGGTGTCTATAATACAGGGTGTGTCAAAAAAGTGTCCGATGAGTTTGAAAATGAATCAAAATTCCTCCCCTTCTCTTTTTTTTTTTAAACACACAGTTAGTAAGCCCTATTAGTCCTCTATCAAATACACTTCATTTCACTGAATTTCACTATATAACTACTGAGGCATAATCAATTCAGTAAAAGAGGGCAAATCCCACTTTGGCCATTTTTGAACACGAAAATGGCCGCTTTCAACTAATAAAACTGCCTTTGTGATTCCGATGATGATTTTAGGATATATCAATGTATTGTTCAAAATACCGTCTAAAATCCACATATGTTATGGTATGTCATGGATATTATGGATGAAAATATATATTTTTCTCATATTCGACAACTATCAACATTTAGTAGGTAGATTATTATTGATTTTATTGATTATGTTCCATTACACACATTACGCTGAATTTGAACATGCCGGAGTAGATTTGCCATTATTCGATAACGGAAGATCCGAAAGATCTGTAAGTTATAGATAATGTCACATAAGTATCTATTTACGAAGCATCTATTTACGAATGGGACGCCATCTATTGGTTCACTGCAGGCAGGATAGTTGAAGTTAATACACACAACATTTTCTTTACAAACGCATGTATTCTAAATAGTTTGTGAAATATGATAGCTTTATAGCATTTCTAAGTTTTAATAACTTATAATATAATTCGCTGTGACCGACACTATTATAGTTAGAAACCTGATGTGGCCTATGTAAATTATAAGAACCTGTGCCTGCCAGATTTGTTGCGTTTTGTCTCAAACAAATTGAGTGCGTCTCAAATGTCAACAAAATGTGAAATCATCTACATGTATATTAGAAAACTTAACTAATTGAACTTAATAAACAAAACAACTTATTGACAATTGCCTTCTTCTGCCATTTCCTGAAATGGGTTCCCGATTTCCGAATCTTGATTGTTCTTATATTCTACGAGCCGTAGCATTCTGCATTTATTAGGTTTTTAAATTGAAATTACATGGTTATGACGTTTAAAAGATAAGAGGATTATCAGTTGGTTGCTAGCTACCTTAGGGAGGTCATGTGGTAATTTAGCAGTTCGATAACTTGTTCAGGAAGCTTTCCTTTTTGGGAAGTAATCCTTTTCACTTTCATTTTTGAGAATTATTGATTGTAAAGGGGCACAGAGAGATTTCTCAAAAAATGAAATTTAATATTTTCACCTTGTTTAGATATACATAGAAACCCTCTCATGTAAGATTTCTACAAACAAAATCAGTAAAAACGAAAAATAAAGAAATTTTCTCACATTTCCGAAGGTATATTTGTGCTTTTCACTTTTTTTTGTATTTTGGTTAAAAATCTCACCAATAAAATCAGGGATGTCACGACTATGCATTACGAAACAAGCCATGGGTGGTCTTCAAGGTTATTTTGAATAAACATGAAACAAATAAGTAAGAAGCCATCTGCGGCATTTTAGAAGAATTTGGGTAGTTTCGATGTGATCTCATCGAAACTCAAAACGATATCAAATCCATTAATTTCACATGAAATACTGTAAATTAAGCTCTATAATTTTAGGTGGTACATGTACATGTATATAGTTAGTACGTTTATAAGCATTAAGTATGTGAAAACTCCAACTTCTCCATGAAGGATCTCTTACAGGCTGTATCAAAAAGATTTGTACCGTGGTCTGATCAGTTTTTCAGAATTTCTTTTGATATGTTACGAATCATTTAGACCATTTTGCTTCTATATGCAAAATTATTGAAGTTTCATCTTTTCTAAGAATTTTGATTTACGACAATCGAACATTTTTTTCAGAATTTACAAGCTTTTAAAGGAATATTGGTGTTTTTATCATTTTCATCGAAACGTTAGATCTGAAGCGCACAATTCAAAGTTCCTCCTGACTGCACTCATATATTCACTACTTATAAAGAGTTTGTGCAGTGAACCTATTAAATTTGCGTTGCTGCGAGTAAAACCATGATTACGTCGATCTTCATTTGAATGACAATAGCGGTCAGAAACAACAGCCAATTATCTTCAGATTATCGGATCAATAAGTTGACATAATTCCCTATTTATTAAAATCAAAAACATTTCATTTATCAGAGATTTTATATTTTTAATGCTTTTTTGATACAGCCTGTAGTGCCCCTTGAGAAAAAAAAAATGCTTTTTAAATAGAAAAGATTCACAAGAGGCCTCAGACACAGTAATTTCATGGAAACAGCTAAAAATACAGCTAGAATCATGTTTTAGTAGACTAAATTCACAACATTTCCTACGGCAAGGGGACTCTGCCCATGCAACCACGCCCCTTACCCAGCAACTTTAGTTCGACTAGACGGTTTTGTATTTAGATAAAATGAAAACATTGTTTTTCTTTCTTTTTATTGTTATTGATTTACGTTACAAATAAAAATCCTGTGACTCAATAATCTGAAGGGAAAATAGCTAAAATACAACTAAAAAATCATATTTTTAGCAAACTTTTTTTTTTTGAAGTCCTACAGCAAGGGCTGTCCCTTGCTCAACAACTTCAGTTCGTCTAGATTTTACAAACAAATATTAACAAGAAAAACACAGCAATATGCTATTTTCTTTCCTTTCATTTGTAATTACAAGGTTAAATTCAAATTAGCTAAAATTACAGCTAAAAATTGTGCTTTCAGTTAGCGGACTATTTTTTTTAATAATACCATGGAAAGAGAACTCTACCCCTTACAACCTTTGCCCATTGACTCACAAAATACTTTTGTTCTATTAAGAAATTTCTAACTACATGATATAATTACCAAGCAATAGTACAACAATGAGTCAAAAGGATTATTTTATTTTTTTAAGAGTTATTGATTTAAATGAGATTGAAAGAAAATGCTTGTTCAATAGTAAAGAAACAATACTGCAAAACCACCGGTGTTAAAAATAACACCATTGGTGTTGTGAGAGGTCCACACCGGTGTACCGGTGTTACATTTTTGGTGTTATATCAACACCATGTAGTGTCATTTTAACAACTGCAAGTGTGAAAAAAACACTGTAAGTGTTAATGTAACACTGTAAGTGTTAATGTAACACCAAGATAGTGTTAAAATAACACTAATTGGTGTGGACCTCTCAGAACACCGAACGGTGTTATTTTTAACACCGGTGTTTTTGCAGTGAAATGGCCCGAGACTTTGAAGAAACAACAGCTAAAAACGCAGCTAAAAATCATTTTTTAGCAGACAAAATTCAAGAAATGTCTCATGGCAAAGGGGACTTGCCATCTTGCAACCTCCGCCGGGGCCGTCCGCCTGGACTTCCACACACTCGCCCTTTCGCTCGCAATGTCAGTATACTTCAACAAAATGTTGGGCCCCTCCCCTGGCAAATCATGAATCCGCCCCTGTGGTGGTGCGCAAAACTGATGACCTGTCTCGCCCATACTGGCAGTCCACTGACCACTCTTGACTGTCTCCTTTCATGAGTCACACGTTAAGTGCCATTGACGCTCCCATGCATGCCTTTCTTGCGTTTACACCAATTGCTGCTTTGTAAATTATGATAATGGAAGATGTTTGATGGAGTGTTTATTACCTGTTGCACTGTATAAATCAAGCAAATAATTATTTAAAACCTTTTCACCTGAATTAACCCGACGGTCGATCTTTGGACATTCGCTATGACGATCAATCGCCAAAAATGGGCCACTTCTGTGTGTGTGTTAATTATAGTTATCGATGGTCGATCATCCAAAGATCGATTGTCGGGCCAGTGTAAAAAAGCTTAGGCACAAATGTACTTTAAGCACCGATTCTGGACTTTATTATTTGATACTGGAACACCCAGTATCGTTCGACACTGGTACAAGTTAATGTTCAAGTATCGTCCGTGGCACAACCTGCTACCTCTGAAAACTACATGCCTGTAATCTTATCATTATTAATCCGACCTCCTAAACAGAGACGCAGTATGCTTATTTTGGTACAATGGTATAGCTAGAAGTCTTCTCCTTCTACACATACGAAAACAAGTACAACCATCTCACGCAAGACGTCACAATGACGTCAATAAACATGGCCGAGCTCAAAATACCGTTGTATTACAGTGAAATACAGGCCAAAATTCAGTTTAGTTTCAGTTTTATTCACCAATAATACATAATACAATAATTTTAAGTAAATACATTGGTGGGCTGACCAAAATCAGAGCAAAGCTCGACAAATATATTTGGCCACCCTTAATAAATCATTTAAACGTAACAAATTCGGATACATGTTGTCAGAGGCACGGACATTACTGTATACTGATGATGTACACATTACGAAATTAAAAATATTATTATATTATTACTGCATGTACATACGGTGAGTTATAACATTGATAGTGGATAATTAAAAATAAAACAAAAAAGACAAACAAAAAGTGACAATGAAATATGAAATGAACGAATTGAATTGAATTCGCTGGCGATGTGACTGAATGGCAATTTGGTACCACGCGCCATAATGATGTTACAAAAGAAGATGGGATAGCAGTGGCGTAGCCAGGGGGCGAGGCGATTGCCCCCCCCCCCCCCACAATATTGACATTGACGTCGTGTCGGTTGAGATTGGCACTGTCGGTTCATTTGACCAAAGGAACCATGGAATTACGATGGTCAAAGTACACAGATGAAAAAATTTCGCGCGCTACGTGCGCATATCTCTTCCCAAAATGCAATATTCTTTGCTACAAGTTTGTTTAGAGCCAAAATGTAGGTACCTCAATCGTGCACAAATAGCTGTAAAGTCGAAAATTTTCGCGCGCTACGCGCGCAGTTTGGACTACACAAATCTTGTCACGTCGTTATCATTTCTCGCCCCCCAATATGAATAACGTAGCTACGCCACTGTGGGATCGAATGGGTTCTGCACTGAAGTGGGTCCATTTGTAATACTAATCGGCTTATACACATAATGTACACACATCGCCAGGGAAATGACTGCACGAAATTTATAATTAAATATGGTGGTTGAAACATCATTCATAATATGATAAAAGATAACCCTTGTATATCTTATTAAAACAATTTACGGATTTACATTTCTGAATGCAAGCATCAATGCCATTCCACTCCAGAGGCCCCTGTCTTCTAATGGTGTATCTTGCGAGATCGGTATTGAAATTACGAGGTCTAGGGCCTATACAATACAAGTTGGAAGATCTGGTTCCATAGGAGTGGATGGCAGTTGATTTCTTGAAATAATTTGAGAATAAGTCAGGGAGCATATTATTTGTAAATTTATACATAAATATAGCCTTTTGAAGTCGATGAACATCGTAAATCGTGAGGGTCTTTAAGTTAGCAAACAGAGGAGCAGAATGTGCTAAATAATGTGAGTTTGAACAAAGACCAATCATTTTCTTTTGTTTAACATGAATTGAACGAAGATTACAATTATTGGAATCAGCCCAAACAATATTACAATACTGGATATGGGGAAGTAGGCCTACGAGGCTTGAATAGAGGGAAAACAAAATATGAGATGACAGAAAATGTTTAACCTTAATAAGATTCCAGTATATTTTGAGACGAGATTAGTGATGTAGGCGTTGTGCTGATACCATGATTACGATTCATCAACAATTATCCCAAGAAATTTGGCACTCGAAACCTTCATGATTGGGATATTTTCAATGTTGCAATTGTCGCAAAAACAGTTCAAAATATCGGAATTTCTCCCGGTTTTATGCTTATGAGTAAGGGAAGTGCTATTTCTAACATAGGCCTCTATCATAAGGTCGGGACCATACAATTAAGATCATTTTCAAAATGGCGATTATTAAATATTGTAAGGGGGCAATCACCCCCCCCCCCCCCCCCCTACCCTCGGACTTTGACGCAATGAGCGCAAGAGATGTAAAAGAGATCATCTAGACGCCCTAGGTCATTGCACCTAATCCATATCGTGTAAACATGAAAGTCAAACCACACGATATATTTGATATCGTCAAGTTACCGCGTTACCAGCATTTCGCAGTATGATCGGTAATATAATACGTGTAATAAAGCGATTGTAAGAGTTGCTTTAAATACGATACGTAAATAATAAACAAATCAAATGGCGGATGATTAAAACGCAACTGAGTCATAACCGGTCGTGTTTTTCGCGCTAATTTTATGGACAGAGGTGGTGGTGTAGAGCCTGTTAACGGGTTGTGTTTTTTTTAATTCGGGGATTTTACGGATGTACGAATAGAACAGATTTTGGCGACTTTTGGCGATTTTTTAAAAAACATGTTGGGAGCCGGGGGCCCTTTGGACTAAACGATAAATCCGCTATTCCCTGATATTTGTTGCACTTAATACTTAGGCATCTACTCTCTGAAACCGTTTACCTTAATTCACCGTCTATCTTGACCAAAATTTCCCATTTTGGTCATGTCGATGTACATCACATCGACATTCTTTGCGCTTAGCACTACTCGCCAAATATAGTGCTTCCACTGAATATCTATCTAGCACCATCATTCAAGCCTGAAAACCATACATTATTACACTACCTACGAAACCTTATCTATTGTAACAATTCATGTTTGTCCTAATTTCAATTTTCTCGCCAAATGATCAGTGCCCCTTTAACGAGGCGGCGAGTGTTCTGACATGATATCACTTGAAACGACGGTGTTTTATAACCTTGATGTAGGTTGGACTTGAGAAATATTTTCTTTGTGTTTCTTTATATCTCTATCGCAACAACGTTTGGTAAATACTGTGATAAAAGCATTACGGTACCGTTGATTTGTTAGAACGTAAACCAATGGATTAATAGATGCGTTAACACCGATAGAAAGATAAACAACATGATCCCAAACAACGGAAGAACGTTCTTCCAACGAACTCAATAGATCAATTATTTGTTTGACAGTTTGTATAGAACAGCACACAAAGAAGATCGTTCCATTAGCAATAACCATAACAGCAACTTGACGAAGTTGATTTTCAAATCCACTAGAAAGACCCAACTGTCTATTTTGTGTTCGACTTTTCAATGTCAGTATGATCTTTATATACATGTAACAGTTACATATTATGACAAATAACCAGAATAAAGCATATAGCAATTGATAAACAATGAAAGCTGTGCTGCCTGGTATATATACATACAACAACACATGTTTTGGGTAATCTAGATATGGTATATCTGCTGGCCATATGATGCATGTTATGTACGTTCCCGGTGAATTAACGATAACCGGTATTGCTGTGCATACATACAATGCACTACCAAGTGTCACTAAACCAATCAGCTTAAACGTTCTCGTCGTTCCCTTTAAAAGATGATGCTTGATTGGGTAGCAGATCGCTAGGAATCTCTCTAACGAAACCAGTGTGACAAAACCTATCGATGCCAAAAATGCAAATATCAATGTCATACTAACAATGACTTCAATAACACCGCTGTCTTGGCGAACAGGGCTCATAGCGTATTCGATGACATTCAAGCCCCCATAACCCACAATATTGGTTAGATCTGCACAGGCTAGACTCACAAGATAAAAGTATGTAGATGTATGAAGAGAAGATGTTCTCCAAACTGTCCAAATGAACGAGATGTTGCTCAAAAATCCAAACATGATGAGACTAGGCCATATTACATAATAGACTATCCATTCCGTAGGAAGATAAACCAGCCACAATGGTGGTGATGTTGAATTACTCAAATCAAGAGTGTTGTTAACAGTACATGTTGTATTCATGTAATTTGATGTATTATTGTCCTCCATTATCAACGAAAGAAATATCGTTAGTCCTCGAGCGAGCTTAACAACGTTCAGCTCAGAACCTCGACCAACAGCGACTGTTTTCTGGAACGAGTAACTGCGACGCTAATTGAAGTCACGATAAGAAAAGAAATTTGTCATAATACAAAGTATATTTTCACTTACAAATGGACTGTGGTACCAATATCCGGTCTGTCGTGCTAATAATTCGACAATAAACCTTCGTTGCGTGAACAATTCACTCTTTCGAGTTTCGAAGCTAGGCTACTTTAGTAGAAACACGAAGACAGAATAAATAGTCATAATCCCAAACATGGCTATATTAAGTAGCAATATTCGATCTTTGTCGATGTTTGAACAAATGAAAGGCACGTGTTAATGAGACGCACGCGTCTAAGGCGTTGAACATTTATCATAAATGAAATGAAAACCTAGGTAATATTCTTATTTAGGTCCAATATACTGCAATGTGCTAGTGCTAAACCAGCGGCACACAGTATCTGTCAATAATGATAAAATAAAAATAAATCCTTTAAAAAGGAAAAGGCCGAGCAAATGAATAATAACAGTAGCCTCTCTGAGGTTGATTTTGACTAACACTTGGTAAATTATAGGCCTAACAAATCACAGTAGTAGCGCAAAGTAATAAAACAAAAAACAGACACGGCTACAATCAAAAATGTGTGTGTATTCAATATACACAGAGTAAAAGTCTGTCTAAAAAGGCCAAGAATACGGGAAAACAAGTATACTAACTTAGAATACTGCAATAAGTAAACCTGAGGTTGAGAACATGTTCAATAAAACAACCTTAAGTTGAAAATTAATCAATCAGACAACCTCACGTCATAAACTGATTGAACGTATTCCGCAATGCAGGCCTGCACACTTTGTGAAAAGTCAGAAAATGAATTCGACCTGAGTTTAAGTAACCTGAGGTTGAAAGGTGTATGAGCATTTCCATCTTTGGGGCTAGATAGCCAGATGGATTTAAAATAAGTCTGTTTGGGTAAAAATTTTCACAACTCTTCTGTCACACGTTGTGTCCTTTAAAATGTATATCTGGTGTCAGTTTTCAATATGAATTTATGTGGGACCAAACGAAAGCAAACAGAGCCCCGAAAAAGTAGATTTTTTTACTTTGTTTACTTTATTTGTTACAAATTATAGTCTAAATAAATAATATACCACCAGGATAAAAAATATCCGATATAAAGTTATTCGGGGTTGGGCAATCCTGTATTTTTTAGCATATTTTATATAATATTATTGCCATATAATTCCATTTTCAAAATGTCAAGATGTTAATTAACAAATCAAAAATAAATGCATTTTATTTGTCCTTTATTGGTCGTCAAAAAAGGATTTCTTGCATTCGGCCTTGAGTTAACCTCAAAGTTAGGTAACCTGAGGTCGAAAGGTGTATTAGCATTTCCATCTCTGCGGCTATACAGCCAGATGGTTTTAAAATAGGTATATTTGGGTAAAATCACGATTTTCAACAACTCTTCTGTCACATGTTGGGTATTATAAAATCAATATCTGGTTTACGTTTTCAATGTAGATACACGAATTTATGTGGGACCAAACTAAAGCAAACAGAGCCCGAAAAAGTAGATTTTATATTTGTTTTACTATATTTGTTAAATTTACCAAATTATAGTATAAATACATAAAATACCACCAGGATAAATAGCATATTTACATTATATTATTGCTTTAATTCCAATTTAAGGTTTAAAATGCATATAACAATGTCATTTATTGGACGCAAACAAGGAATTCCTTGCATTCACCCTTGAGTTCACCTCAAACTTACCGCAGTGGTATCGCTATACTCGAGGCTAAGTTGGTCGCCTTGACATGCACTCTGGGTTAAGCAGTATATTTTGTTATAGCTGAACAGGCCTCTGAGTCTAGCGGCCGTCTAAACAGGCCTATGGTGTCCTTCAGCTGTGTAAACAATCAGTGATTATTTTAAACAAACATCGTTGGTTGAAAGAGCTTGAAAGGAATTCAATTTACCCTGAAATAGCTGTTTTATGCTTTATGTCTATGTTTAATACCTGTTTAAACCGGTTTTAATTTCAAACACTCTGCGGCCACTGATTGAATTTAAAGAACTCGACTCGCAAATATATTCTGCTGTTTGTTGCAAACTTCCAATAGTAAAATGGCGGACCTCAGTAATGTTTGTCAAATGATCATCTGAAAACCACTTTTACAAAGTGGATTTTCTTCCATTTTTGAGATTGACTTAAAGATATTCGGGGTGGGGCAAGTTCACCATTTTGAGACACCTGTCTTATCCTGAACTAATCCCTTTAGTAATTCCTTGGGTACGGAAGTGTGGTCGTATGTAGCCAATATATCAATCTTTCCAGTAATGTCAATAGGTCCATTCGATCTTTAAAATTGACGCCTCCAGGCCATGTTCAAATGAAAATGGGGCAAACACTTCCCCCTCTCCCCGACCCCTACTGTCAGTTTTGACTCGTAAGTAGTATTTCTGATCAAGAAATTGTTATATTTGTACTTAACGTGCCTATACCAATCTTGATATCAGCCTTAAAACAATGGGATACACTTTGATAAATACATAGTAACGTATTATGATAGTTTTCAGGGTTTTTTACATTAGAAACAGTGCCATGAGCTCGCTGATCCCTTGTTAACCACCAACACGTCTTCCATCTAGTGTAACTTTTCACAGGATCACAAAATGACAAAATGAACATGGTAATCAGTGTTTCAAATGAAATTTCCTTTCATTTGATACCAAACACGACATATTTTGAACACATTTTGGGTCAATGACCCCCCCCCCCCCCCCCCAGTTTCATTGACCCCCCTGAAAAAACAATTTCCCCACCCCCTATCTGCCCTCACTTTTTTTTGGTGGATATCGACACCCATACCATTATCAGTTAAAATTGGCTTCTTTCTAATTTTTTCCCAGTGGAATCCTAATTTAGGGATACTAATAAGAAATAGGTCAGGTCAAGTCTGTAGACTTGCTACTGGTAAGGGAGTGTTCATAAATACTTTGGTGGGGTGGGGTGGATAATTATGGGGGTTGGTCCAAAAAGTTTTGATACTCTGCAAAGGGGGGGGTCAAAAAAGTTTTGGAAAACCCCAACAGAGGGGGGGTCAAAAAAGTTTAAAACACTTATTAGTTTCCAAAATTTTCTGGGGGCTTCGCCCCCAACCCCCTTTTTACCTATCACTTATGAGGACATTATTTATGGATGAAGATGAAGATGTAGACATAGTTTATGAGGATGTGGGAAACCTCATCTCTAACAGTAAAGCTCACTACAACATCATCATGGGCGATTTCAACGCTAAAGTTGGACTGGGTGAACCAACAAAGTCCTGCACAGGTTTGGACTTGGTACACGCAACAGCAGAGGAAACTCCCTCATCAACTTTGCTGAACGACATCAGTTGAAAATCATGAACACGTTCTTCAAGAAATCACCAAATAGACGCTGGACGTGGATCTCCCCAAATACCACTACAAAGAATGAGATTGACTACATCCTCACAGACAAGCCTCATATTTTCACATATGTCTCTGTTATTAACAGGTTCAACACGGGCAGTGACCACCGCTTGGTACGTGGCTCTTTAACAATCAACACCAAGAGAGAGAGAGGGCGAGGCTCATGAGCCGTCCAAAGAAGCCAAATGCAGTGGTACTCTCAACAAAGGCGACAGAGTTCCAGCTGCTGCTGACCAACAGGTTCGAGACCCTTCAACTTGAATCAACAGATGACCTTGACACACATTGTGAACAACTCACTACCATCATTATGGAAACTGCAGTAGAGACCGCTGGGAGCGACAAGCCACCAAAACCGGAAAAGCTCTCTGTGCAAACAAAACACCTCAGAGAGAAGCGGAGGCAGATGAAGAGAAGTGGGACCAATGTACAAAATATTCAATACATCGAGACTTGTAAAGCCATCCGATGCCGTATGAAAGAGGAATTAAATAGATACAATGAGGAGGAACAGCTGAAAGCCCTGGAAAACAACAGAGGTCTCAAGTCCACCAAAAAGAAGCAGTGTCTGGGCAGAAATAAAATCATCAGCCTTAGAGAAGACGATGGCACGCTCATTGAAGACCTTGACAGGATGATTAAGAGGTGGGAGGAGTTCTACACAAAGCTCTATAGCACTAGGAGACCTCAAGACCAACCATTTACTGATGTCGACAATACTGCCACAGTTCCACCACCTCCCATTATACCATCAGAAGTGAGAGATGCCATCAAGCAACTGAAACGTGACAAGGCTCCCGGGGAGGATAACATGACTGCTGGCATTCTGCAAGATGGCGGGGAGCCCATTGTCAAAATGCTTACCAAGCTCTTCAACAGATGTTTTGCGGATGGCAAAGTCCCCAGCTCCTGGAAGAAGGCGTCTGTAATCATCCTTCACAAGAAAGGAGACACGGCCGACATAAAAAACTACAGGCCGATCAGCCTCCTGCCAGTCACATACAAGGTATTTTCAAAAATCCTCCTACGCAGAATGCTACGCACACTGGAACATCATCAACCAAGAGAGCAGGCAGGCTTTAGGGCAGGTTTCTCCACCATCGACCACATCCAAGTAGTAAACCAGCTACAAGAAAAGGCAAATGAGTACAAGATTCCCCTATGCTTTGCCTTTGTCGACTACGAGAAGGCTTTCGATTCCATCGAGTTTTCGCCGCTCTTCAAGGCATTGAAGAACCAGGGTGTTGATCCGGTGTACATAACTCTCCTACGTGATCTATACCACGGTGCCACATCCATCCTGAAACTCCACAAGGACAGTGATACAATCAAGCTGGAGAGGGGAGCAAGGCAAGGTGACAACATATCGCCTAAACTCTTCACATCATGTCTCCAAGATGCCATCATAGGTAGAATAGACTGGAAAGACAAGGGCCTTAACATCAATGGCGAACACCTTTCACACCTAATATACGCCGATGACATCATCTTGATGGCCAAGTCACCAGAGGAGTTGGAAAGCATGCTCACTGACATCGACAGAGCCAGCAAACCAGTTGGCCTTAACATGCACCTAGGCAAGACCAAAGTGATGTTCAATGACCATGTCAACAAGTCCGTAATAACTGTTGATGGAAAAATCATCGAGGAGGTGGACAGATATGTATACCTGGGAAAGACGGTGACACGAGATGGTGACTTGCTCCCTGAGATAAATAAGAGAATTGGACTCGGTTGGGCAGCCTTCAGTAAAGTAGGAAATATCATGAGAAGCCGTAAGACCAGTATGAAGATCAAGAGGAAGGTTCTAAATGAGTACGTTCTTCCAGTAATGACTTATGGTAGTGAGACATGGGCACCGACCAACACCATGTTAGAGAAGCTTGCAGTGGCACAGCACAAGATGGAGCGCATAATGCTGGGCATCACTCTTCGTGACAAAAAGCGTAACACTTGGATTCGACAACAAACAGGTGTCAGCGACATCATCGATAACATCAGGATGGCAAAACACAGATGGGCAGGACACATTGCACGGCTAACAGATAACCGGTGGACAGTCAGAGCAACAGAGTGGACTCCAAGGAATTGGACCCGTAAACGTGGACGCCCCAAAACACGCTGGAGAGACGACCTTACCCGACAGCTGGGCACTACATGGTCAAGACTAGCCAGAAACAGAAGTCTGTGGAGGCATTCTATGGAGGGGTTCCTCTCAAGCGAGCAAACTACACCCTGATGATGATGAATAAGAAATACATTCAAATAAGTACAAACATGCCTACATGTACATAGTATTGGCTTATTAATACTTGAGGTATACTTTTTAAATTTGGGAAAGGTTTCTGAAAAATATGTTTTGTATAGATGGTGTGACCGGTGACGTAGTGCCCGGCAGTATGCGTGCGCACCTACAGGGAATGTGCTTTAATTCACACTTGATTGATCATTACTTACCATGCTTATGCTTACGGTGTAATAGTGCAGTAGTCATGGTCTGCATCCCTAAGCACAATGAGAGACCAGGTACTAAATCTGGTTGCCCGGCAGTATGCGTACGCACCGTAAGGGCATGTGCTTTTAAAATTGGCGCTCAGTGATGTGTGTTTTGCTTTCAAATAGTATGATGTATGCAGTAGTCATGGACTAGTACCTCTAGCATGTCTTTAGACCAGGCGTTAATCAATTTGTAAACACTACTGATGTAAACAACGGTCACCTCATCTATATGGTAGAAATAATAGCCGCGTGAAAAGTGTTAAAATTGTGTTGTATCGCAGCATTTAAGTATGCTGGGGGTGTGTGTGGAAACAGTTTTAACGAATATAGGTGACCGATACTATTATCAACTTTCAAGTAACAGTATGGCCTTGCAGCATATACATGTGTTGAGTATTTGAGACGGGAAAACAGCATACTGGGTGAAGAATTATTTTATCAAATTTGTGGTACCGGAATAAACTTTGACGCATTTGCGTTTTACAATGAGAGACAATGAGAGACCAGGTACTAAATCTGGTTGCCCGGTAGTATGCGTACGCACCGTAAGGGCATGTGCTTTTAAAATTGGCGCTCAGTGATGTGTGTTTTGCTTTCAAATAGTATGATGTATGCAGTAGTCATGGACTAGTACCTCTAGCATGTCTTTAGACCAGGCGTTAATCAATTTGTAAACACTACTGATGTAAACAACGGTCACCTCATCTATATGGTAGAAATAATAGCCGCGTGAAAAGTGTTAAAATTGTGTTGTATCGCAGCATTTAAGTATGCTGGGGGTGTGTGTGGAAACAGTTTTAACGAATATAGGTGACCGATACTATTATCAACTTTCAAGTAACAGTATGGCCTTGCAGCATATACATGTGTTGAGTATTTGAGACGGGAAAACAGCATACTGGGTGAAGAATTATTTTATCAAATTTGTGGTACCGGAATAAACTTTGACGCATTTGCGTTTTACAGTGCTAATGTCAACTTCCCAGTATTGGCGTAAATTTGCAATGTTGATAGACACTACTGTCAATTTCCCGTTACCGGGGCAACCTGCAGCATTCACGTGTGTGAAGATTGGAGTAATGTTACATTCATATGGAGTAAGAGGTGCTTGTGTGAATTTTCCAGTACCGGCAATACGTTGCAGCATACATATCATCGGCTATATTAAATAGTGACGGATGCTGAAAGCACATAATAATAATAATAATAATAAACATTTATAAAGCGCAAAATACAAAAGGTTTCTAAGCGCTATACAATACAACATGCACAACATATACACTATAAACAACAACCAAATTGACTTAAATACAACAGTGCAATACAATTACTTGAACATGAATGTTTTGAGTTTGAATTTAAATTGATTAATTGACTCAGCTGAACGGATATTGACAGGGATATTGTTCCAGAGTTTGGGTGCAGCAACTGCAAAGGCACGGTCGCCATAGGATGATGTTTTGACCCGAGGTCCTGGTTTTAATGCGAGTTGGTTTGAAGAGCGAAGAGGTCTGTGACTGGTGAAGGATATGAGATTGCGGATGTAGGTAGGAGAAAGTCCATTTACTGCCTAAAGGTTAAAAGGAGAACCTTGAAGCGTATTCTGTCCTTGACAGTAAGCCAGTGGAGGTCACGTATAATGGGTGTGATATGTTCGTGGCGTTTAGTATATGTAATAAGACGAGCGGCAGAATTTTGAACTCTTTGAAGAGATGACAGAAGGTTGTTTGATAGGCCATACAAAAGAGAGTTGTTGCAGTCCAGATGAGATGAGACGAAGGCGTGGACGAGTCGCTCTGTGGATTTACGATCTAAATACTTGCGAATACGGCTGATTTTATAGATTCCAAAAGATGCTCTACGACATAAATTGCGAACATGGTCTTTTAGCTGCAGAGTGTCATCAAGCAAAATGCCTAGATCTTTGGCAGAGCTTGACGCGGATATGTCGGAGCCTCCAATGCTGATGGGAAGTACTCAGAGTAAGACCTGAATTTGGAGTGGAAATGAATGAACATAAAACACAGTATACCAAGGCAATGGAGAACAATGACAAGTTTAATAATTCTAGTATAAAAGAAATAAAATCATGATTGTCAAGTTATACGTCCACATGAAAACATTACATCCATCACACACCCGTCACTATGTCGTACGCGATATTCCAGTTTCTCATACCGGTGTTTCAGTATCCGTTACACATCCGTCAGTTTGTCATGCACATTTAATGTGGATCAATGAATGATTTTACATGTGTATATTTGGAATAGATTTAAATTTGAAAGTATTTCTCGTTGACATTATTTTGAAATAAAATTTCGATAAAATGATGGTCTCTTGCATAAATTTCTTGAATAATAATAATAATAACGTATTTATATAGCGCCCAAAATGTGTGTCCCTGGGCGCTTTACAAGCAAAACAATCATTTAATAGAATACTATCAGTAACTAACAATACACCTCATAATACAAGCCATACAAATACTACACAAAATCAAGCAAACTACTGTGAAAAAAGTAAAATATTAAAGAACATTATATAGTAGATACAATTATAAAATGGCAGCAAATATATACATAGCAAACCGTAAATAGAGATAATTTAGACTATACATATATAAGATGTGCACAATACGAAGCACCTAGTAGAAGTGGGCATAATACTGGTAAATGCGACTATACAAAACTTTTACATTGTTTTGACCGGCACAATTCCAATAATGAGTCTGAGGGGAGAGGTTCAAAGAGTCACCCTTCAGTAACAATTTATGTTAGTACTTTGCTACTACTATTGTGCATGGAGAATTATGGGCTTTCCCGGCGGGTGTTGAACATTGTTCGTAATAAAGAGTCAAAAAAGTATATATTTACATACTAACGGATGGTGGATATGACAATGAATTTGGTTGTTAAAAGAAAAGGGGCGATCAAATGAATGATAACAGTCTAGAAGATAAAATAAATAGAATGGTGCTAGTTGAACTGTGGGAAGTGTTTGGTATACGAGAAAAAAAAATAGGAGCCCAAACCAATTTCTGGCAATCTTGGTATAGTGAACCACCTGGAAAGCAAAGCAAGACATTCAGGAATATAATGTCGGTAGCATGTATGATTCTTATTAAGAAAGTATAAATGTGCTTTATATACATACATAGCCAATAATAAGCAAATTTAGATGGTCACTTAACGTATCCAAACATGGCTACATAGACCTACAGCCAAGTTAGCCAACATACAGCCAGTTTTCAACTTTTCTACTAAATTCCGTTTTTATTATTTCAAAGATAATTCAATAATAAGCAAATTCTAGATAGTCATTTAATGTATCCAAATATGGCTAAAGCCGGATGGATTTCAAAGTGGGTATATTTTGGTAACATTTCACGATTTTCAACTCTGTCGCACGCGGGCTCCTTTGAAATGTAAATCCGGTTTCAGCTTTCGACTCATTTCCGTATTTAGGGTCTTTTTTAAAGATAATTAATTAATAAGCAAATTTAGAAAGTCACTTGATGTATCCAAGTGTGGCTTCATACAGTCAGATGGGTTTCAAATTGATCTATTTTGGTAAAGATTTTCAACTTTCAACTCTGTCATACTCATACGTGGGCTCTTTTAAAATAAATATCCGGTTTTATTGTTCAACTAAATTCCCTTGGTTCGAAGGTGCGAGCATCCTGTATCCATTTCAGTTTAAGCCATCCTCAACCCCATCACACCAACCGTCAATCAACAACAACTACTGATCAACAACTAAAACAACGATACGGTTGCGGTTCACTCGATTGTTATACAACTAGAATAACCCAAATCTGGTTTGGCTAGCTTCTCGTTGGTGTTTTATACACGCTAAAGAAATGGACCGTTTTGTTTGTATTATGACATACTATTAGACGTAAAAATGTGGTATGCTGACTTGTTTTATAAAGGTCGAAACTCAATATAGAGAAGCGACCGTCGTATCGGTTCGCCCCCATAAAAGGTGCTTTACGTACGGATACTGTAAAAAATAAAATAGCAATACGTATGAAGATAATTATAAACCAAACTGACAATTGATTTTCAATTCAAAGGTGACTTACCAATAGTGGAATCTAGCAATTACAGTGTTTATTAATAGATCTATCTCCAAAGCGAATATACAGCTGCTTTTTCATATCGTCGCTGTTCTGACATACCGGCACATGTGCCATTTTGGGCAAAATGAGTTAAGTTGCATTTTATGAAATTCTTTATTCTCCAAAAAAATTAATTAATGAGATACCGCACTAATTAGTGTGATATGCCAGGGTTTTAACATAACACCGGCATGAAAACCTCATTTTGTATTCTGACATACCGGCACATCACAATTTTCTGCCATAGACCACCGTGTAATTGCAGTTCTGACATACCGGCACATCACTGGCATATCACTGTAGAACGAATATGAAGGTTTTTTCTTATTTTTGACATACCGGCACATGACTTTATGACATAATTACTCCTAAATAATAATTGCAATTTGTTGTTGTAACATGCTCATAACAAACATAAGTATATATCTATTAGTGTTCTTTGACAATGATAGTGACATTTGATGTAAATGCTCTCTAACAAGTCTTTAAAAATTGGAAAATTTTCAAACACGATTTTCTCAAAACGCTGTTTTTCGTGATGTGCCGGTATGTCAGAACAGCGACGATATATGCACAGACTAATACCGTTTATATCAAATTTGTCTTCTCAATGTAAAGATTTTTACCTCTAAAGATGTGTTCATTTTTGGACCACTCTGTATAACTGTAACATAATATGATAAGAATTAATCAATCATTTTACATTAATGTAGCGTACAAGGTCATCGCTTGTTCAGTAGTGGGTGGGTGATATTATCGTCTGTAAGGCACTATACAAAGGATTTTCACTATTTGTCGCCATAGTAACAGCGTAATAGCGAAATGTAAAGAAATGTCTATTATTTATTATATTGACGAAATTAACTGAACTTGTTAAAAATGTTGCTATTTGCAACGTTTTCATAAACTGTTTACGAATAGAACAACATCAATGACAGTTTGTAACAACTTATAAATGGGCTCCCCTCCTAGTGTAAACAAAATGGCTTCCAGTTCATCCACAAATTCTCGTGAAGCAGACGATTTTTTTCATTTCTTAATATTTATGATCGCTTAATAAGTAAATGGCGATGTCTACTCATATTTCCAAGTGGCTTGATTCAGCCATGATTAAGCCATCTGCCAATTTAATATACTCAAGGCACTATCAAATTTTAACGCTCAATTAAGATTAATTGACTTGATGTTCCCAAGTGTTAACGCATAGATGTTATATACCATATTTAAGCACTTGGTGAGAAGTTTAAATATATGCGTGCAATTTGACTCTGGTTGTCATGGTAACTACATCTATATCTACATCTATGAATATACTCAATAAAGTTGTCAAGAGACAATATCTAATTGAGAACAAATACACACAAAAGATACATATCAAAGTACACTTAATTACTTAAATTACTAAGACCAGTTTTAAAAGAGTCCAGTTTGTTGCAGTCGAGCAATGAGGACGGTAGTGCATTCCAGTCCATTATTGTACGCGGGAAGAAGCTGAATGTATACGCATTTGAATGTGAAGCCATGACACTATGATATTGACGAGTTTGTGTTGCTGTGGGTCTGTTGATATATTCCGGGTTTGGAACCGCGATACCCTGGCTATGAATGTTATACATTGTGTTAAGGCGTGCGTTCTTTCGGCGTTTTTCAAGTGATAACCAGTTCATTCTGCTTAGTACTTTTGTGACGGTACCCTCTGATCTTTCATAATTGTTGCATACGTAACATGCGGCCCTCCTCTGCACCATCTCCACTTTCTGAATGTCCTCTGAGGTATCGGGGTTCCAGACAACACAAGCGTATTCGAGAATTGGCCAAACTAATGCAAAGTACATCTGTTGTTTTGTTGGTGTATGCCACCTCCACAGGTTACGCCGAATAAACCAGAGGACTTTGTTTGCTTTCAGAGTGATGTTGTTGATGTGTTCAGTCCATTTAAGATTGTGTGTCAGCTCGATGCCAAGATATGGGTGATGTTTAACATTGAGATAGTCATTTTCCATTTTGTAATCTTGCAAAAGTGGGTTCCTTTTTGTAGTGACACGAAGAATGTTACATTTGGCTGTGTTAAACGACATTTGCCATTTTGTTGACCAATCTGTGAGAGAGTTTAGATCTTTTTGAAGCGATTCAGTGTCCTTTGATGATCGAATTACCCGGTATAGAACGCAACCGTCCGCATAAAATCGGATATTTGATTCAGAAGTCATGATGTTTGCTATGTCATTAATATAGATTAAAAACATAAGGGGTCCCAAAACGGTCCCTTGAGGAACACCCGATTTCCCATGAACATGATTGGACACTTCCCCATCATTGACGCTGAGTCCTTGATGTTAACTACTGCGTGATCCTGTTCAAGATATTACCGCGGATACCATAGAAATTTACGGTGTTTTAAATCTACATACACATAGAGCTAATAAACATTTTCACACTGACCACTATAATGCTGATCAATCGCTAAAATTGAGCCACTTCATTGTGTGTGCGAATCATCCTATCACGTAATTTATAGGGCTGTCATGCTCTGGCATTGCGCTGAATAAAGTATCAAAGCGCCAAGCCAAACGCATTAAGGTATCTGAACACCGATTGGTGACGCAGTGGACACAAGAGAGGGTCACGATGGTCACTCTTAAGCACCAGACATAGTATTAATATCACTCTGCTGCGATCAAGCCAGCGTTTGCATTGCGCTTACAAATATCAACATATGAATAAATTGGAAGAAGAGCCCGGAAAAATGTCCACAATTGTCAATTTTTTAAAACAAGTTATACCCCTGTCACACATACGGCGATCAGGCCTTGCGCTCTCGTTGCGCTGAAAAAAGTATCAACACGCAGTAAAACGCAGTAAGGTCTCTAAGAACCGATTGGGAATGCAGTGAACACCATATATAGCGGGGTAGGGTCTCCATGATCGCCCATGAGCGCCATACAAAGCGCCGCGCTTGTTAACGCTCTGCTGCGATCAAGCCAGCGCTTGTATTGCGATTATAAGTCGCTGTCTGCGTTACTACACCTTCTCAACACGTTTTCATAACGTTCTCTGCGTCGGCGCGGAGAGCACATAGCGAGTGCACGAAGGGTATTAGATTGAAACATTGAAATAGTAGAAATTATACAGTCCTCAAAATAAGTAACTGCCTAGGTTATAAACATAGTCTTAACTCCAACACTAAAGCTCCTATGTAAAAATATTAAATTATGAAGTTGTAAAGAAAATACTTCTCTTTAATTTGAGAGATATTGTTCACGAAGGTCGGTTAATAATTACGAACGCAATATTGTAAAGGTATGAACACAGTGCAATTTACATGTTCACACTTTGGTTTTGAACACGAGGGACAGTGTGACAGGTATGTGTATGGGCTGCATTGATCAATTCGTCGCTGTTCTGACATAACGACACATCACTTTACTTAATTCTGTTGTGATGTGTCGTTAAGTCAGAACAGCGACGAATTGAAGCATCCCCAACCCTCATCTTATGCTGAAAACATACTAAGGTCTCTTCGCGATTCGGGTCGCACCTATGACGAGTTTTACGTCATATTCCAAAACCCGATACATCAATTGACTTGAAACTAGAGATCGCTTGACTTGAAACGACCGGTTGACTTCATTTCAACTCGAAAGATCGGTCACTCATGACATAATGAACACCGTATTTTTGCAACCAATGGGGGAGGTTATTTTGCCTCGAAATTAGCATAACCAATTGCAGCCATTATCTGCGTGACCCAGAAATACCTGCGACTAACGGCGATTTAGTAGCTCGATGCGACCTATATGAAAGGTCGCACCGAGATTCTTTTAAGCTAGGGAGTACTAGTGAGTAGTGCCGCGACCTGTTGCGACCAGTGACCGGCTAGTATGATTCGAGCATTACTATCGACACGTCAGTTGTCGCTACCAGTTAATCAATAATATGCCTGTTGCTAGTCGGAGGCTGCGCGTAGGCGAACAAAATGTTAAAATGAAAAACGAACTTTGTTTTGGTTTTAGGCAACAAATTCATTCAATGTTCACGTGTAATACCACAAATTAAAGGAAAGAAATGTCCTTACCACTTTATAATTTAATACTGTTACGTAGGAGCTATAGTGTTGAAGTTGAGAGCATATTACCTGGTCAGTTACTTATTTTGAGGACTGTATACTCCTTGTACAGACATGACAGAAGAAATAACAATGACCCATAGGTTTAAAGCTCTTAATCACATTGCCATACATTGATTGTGATTTTAATCCTATTTAGAGAGCATTATCCTAGCTTAGCGTATTGCGATAATGCCAGCTTTGTATAGCCATAAACATATTGGCGGGAGTTTTGAACAGGTGTACAATAACATTGTTGAATCTATTTAAAAAAATATTAAAATGATAGGGTCATTCAATAAGTTCTACCTCATACCTCATAACTTTGCTATTGTATAAGCCAGTCGTATGATAAATTCCACAATTGTAGTTTTGAATCTCAGCTACAAATTCATAGAAAATTGGTCTGAGTACTGGTTGTACTTTTCTGAAGATGCAGTAAAAACCAAAGGTCCATTTAATGCAACAAGAACGGATAGAAACACCAGCCACATGTTTCATCAGTGCTATTCGTTTGGCCATCCGTTCTAAGTCACAGATATCTCTTGAACAGACTATAAACAATAAAAATGACTGTTATTTTCTTCTTCTTTTTCATTGGGGGTGCCCTATAATTAGCCAGAACCAGACAAGGACAACCATTAGTTCTAACCCTACCCCAGAAAACCGCTGCAAAAGTCATATTTGTTTTCACAGGAACTAAGAGATCTTCAATAAACAGGACTAAGAGGATCTATTTCAAGTATCTAGAAAATAATATTTTCTACTACTGACTACCTGATTGACTATATTACTATACTATAAGGTTACACATAAGGAAAACTCAAAGTGACTATTATGTTAAGATTGAACATCAGAGGATCACTGTGTCTTGACTTGTAACAACGAAAATTTGACTTATTAGCGATATTCCAGTATGATAAAGGCGTAGCAATACATTCGAGTTGATATTATACTATTTGCAAGCCTACAAAGATTAATATTGCATACAATCTGATTTATACATGATAATACAGTATTATATTTAGAAAAAAACCAAACAACATTAGTTATCTTTAGAGTCATTTCCGTGTCCGTTGTCCAAAATCTCTCTCTGGTTTTTATTGCATTATAACAAATGTTAGACAGATACCAATTATCATTTATTATAAAAGTGTAGCTATGATTCAGAACTATACTCATAACAAATGTCATGAGGCAGCTGCCATTCATATTAACGATGTTATGAGTGAGGGGGTAGAACTTATTGAATGACCCTCGTATTATTAATAAAATTTTGATATTCAAGTGGTCAAAACAGGTCAATATTATTCAAATCATCACCCCTAGTACAATACCATACAAAAAAATGGACAATTTGGGACAGTTTTCCGCGCTCTCACTGCGTGTTATACATATGTTGATATTTTTGAGCGCGGTGCAGCCGCTGGCCTGATCGCCGTATGTGTGACAGGGCCTTAAAAGGCCCTGTCAAAAAAGCTTAAAAGCTCCTATCCCGCTTATTACGTTTTCAGTGCGCTTTTATTACGACCCATTGCGTTCCTACTTCCAAGTGACCAAGTCTTACTTGGGAAAATATCATTTAACACGTTCTTGGTATTGAACTCCATCCATGCATGAACTGATGACCCTGCAATCGAACCATTCGCCCTTTGGACGGTCCGCTATGAGTCAGGAGAGCCTCGAACTGTTATTATATCTCTCTAAACATTGTGACAGGTTATGCTGTGAGACATTGTGCAATTATGCAATCTGATTCTATATAGGAGGCTCTCCTCGCACTGGCGGATTTGTCCATTGACTCTCCAAACAGCGATAATAAACAGAGCCTGCACGCTCAGTCTTGTTTTCGGGGCTTGACTAGTGAACAACATTGACAAAATAGAAAACCGGTAAAAGCCAACTGCAAGGATTCAGCACTCAAGGGCAGAGGAAGGGGAAGAGAAAGGCAGTCTGCTCCACACCTCACCTGTCCTACGCAGAAAATGACATTGAGTACTTGCTGCGATCTCAGGTAGCTACTGCGACCTCAAGTAACTTGTATGCATCCTTGCTAAGTCAACGGGACGCTCAGGTAGCTCGCTTCGCGCTGCTACAGCGACACTACTAATTCATTACAGCGCTCATCAGAACGCCGAACTTCCGCGCTTATTTTGTGCATGCACAAAACAAGCGAGGTGCACTGGCGCTCAGGGACGACCGAGGGGACCCTCTCCCGTCACAGCCAGTACCCACTGCGTCATAAGTGCGTTATTGGAGACCGTGATGCGTTTGGCTTGGCGTTTTGAAAATCTTTTAGCGCAACGCTAGCGCGGGTCTGATCACAGCAGAACGTGAAAGGGTTTTAGTGACCCTGATTTAAAAAAAGACAATTTCTGGCAGTTTTTCGCGCTCCTCCTGCGTGTTATTCATATGTTGATAATTTTCTTCAACGCAGCGTAATTGCTGGCCTGATCGTAGTAGGTGTGACTGGGCCATTAGTAGTCTTCATTGGGGAAATGTGTATTAAAAGTATCTTCCGATACTAAAACACTCAACACTAGAAACTTCCGATACCGGAATCGTTCGATACTAGAAGTACAATGTCAATGGTACAATACGATACTGGCACATATAAATGTTCCAGTATCGGGTGATACTGAAACACAATATGTATGCATCGTTCAATACTGGGACAAATCGCTTGTGGTAACATGTGTTCCTGTATCGACGGATATATATACCAGTATCTCGGACCTAAAGTATACTTTTTCCCTTCAATGTATCGTAAATGCAACCTCTCTTTCTTCATGATATTAATGAGGTGATGAGTGTCCTGATATAATATCACAAGATACGACACAGTTTTATAACCTTGATGTAGCCTTGACTTGAGAACTGTTTTCTTCGTGTTCCTTGATATCTCTATCGCAACAACGTTTTGTAAATACTGTGATAAAAGCATTACGATACCGTTGATTTGTTACGAAGTAAACCAATGGATTAATAGATGCGTTTACACCGACAGAAAGATAAACAGCATTATCCCAAGCAACAGCAGGACGTTCTCCCAACCTCATTATTGAATAGATTTGTAATATCGACATCATTTGATAGACAATTTGAATAGAACAGCACAAAAAGAAGATCGTTCCATTAGCAATAACCATGACAGCAACTTGACGAAGTTGATTTTCAAATGCACTTGAAAGTCCCAATTGTCTATTATGTGTTCGAATTTTCAATGTCCGTAGTATCTTTATATACATGTAACAATTACATATTACCACAAAAAACCAGAATAAGGCGTATAACAGTCGATGAACAATTACAGGTGTGCTGCTTGGTGGAGGTGTTGTGCATGTCATGTACGTTCCCGGTGAATTAACGAATACCGGTATTGCTGCGCATACATACACTACACTAGCAAGTGACACTAAACCAATCAGCTTAAACGTTCGCGTCCTTCCTTTTAAAAGATGGTGCTTGATTGGGTAGCAGATCGCCAGAAATTTCTCTAACGAAACAAGTGTGACAAAACCTATTGATGCCATAAAACCACACATAAATATCATATTAACAATGATATTGATAACGCCGCCGCCATTGCGATTGGGGCTGATAACGTAGTCGATGATATTAAAGCACCCAACACCCAATATATTGGTAAGATCTGCACATGCTAGACTCACAAGATAAATGTATGTAGATGTAAGAAGAGAAGATGTTCTCAAAACTGTCCAAATAAACGAGATGTTGCTCAACAATCCAAATATGATTAGACTGGGCCATATTACATAATAGACTATCCACTCCATAGGAAGATCCACCAGCTCCAATGGTGGTGAATTACTAAAATTTGGAGTGTTGTTAACAGCACATGTTGTATTCATATAATTTGAGGTATTATTGTCCTCCATATTCGACATAAGGAATATCGTATTTCTTCCAAAAATCTAACAACGTTCAGCTCAAAACATTGGCCAACAGCGACTGTTTTCCGAATTACATTGAAGTCACGATTAGAAAAGAAATGGGTCATAATGCCATTTTTTTTTCCCTTGCAAATAAACGGTGGTACCAATATCCGGTCTCTGCTAATAATTCAACAATATTCACTCTGTCTTTCAAGTTTCGTGGAAACACGAGAACAGAATTAATGGTCATAATCCCAAGCATGTTTTCACTTAATTATGGCTTTGGTGGCAATATTCGATCTTTGTCAATGTTTGAACAAATGAGAAGCACCTGCTGATGGTTGAAGAAAATTAGACGCACGCGTCAAAGGCGTTTAACATTTACCATAAATGAATTGAAAACCTTTGAAAATTCTTATTTAAATCCAACATACTGGAATGTGCTACTATCGTCCAAACATGTAGCACACATAATCGATACTGATAAAAACAGTGTTCCAACTTTGATATGCCGGTATCGGTCGATACTACTAGTATATTAACGTTACAGTATTGTTCAGTTAGATACTTTTTTGAACATACACTCTATCCCATTGAATTTCACCATCTAACTACCGAGATATGATCAATTCAGTAACAAGAGTGCGAATCCCACTTTGGCCACTTTTTTTTCAACTGAAAAAAGGCCTTTATGATTCCGATGATGATTTTAGGATATGTCAATGTATTGTTTAAATTACCGTTTAAACTTCAAATATTTAATAGTATGTCATGGATAATATGGATGAAAATATGGTTTTGTTCAATTTCAACTAATTATCAACAGTTAGTAGGTAGATTATTTTTGATTTCATTGATTATGTTCAATTACACACTGAATGACGATTCCAATTTGAAGAGCTCTCTTCACATGGAAAGTGGCAAAGTTAAATTTGTTCATTCCCGAATAGATTTGCCATAGTTTGATAACGGAAGCGCCAAAAAAGATAGAATAAATTAAAGATTGCTGATCATGATTACTAGTATTTCGCGAACAATTGTTATATTTTCACGGCAAAAAAAAGAAATCATGTTTAACTTGGACACATTTTTGACACACCCTGTATTTATTGGTGCTTGTACGTATGGTGATGCAAAATATTACTCACGTGACTGATTCTGTCAACCTTTTGTTCTAAAGCTTCCTCATACTCTATCCACCCATCCGCCACCTTGACAAACGCTGGTTATCTCGGCATTTGGAAAGGTTATTGAAGCCCCCACTTGAATGTATTTACTACAACTATTTATCAACAAGGCATTTATTTAAACTTCGTCGACTTAATACTTTCCACGTAACGCGGCATTCGTCTGCAGACGACAGTTTAAAAATGCCACAAAATGTTTCAAAGATTTGAACGTTAATGCATATCATTACCATTGGAATTACCTTGAAAAATACATTTAAAATCTTTCTGAAAAATATGTTTTGTATAATTATGGAAGTACTTATAGCCGCGTGGAAGTGTTAAAATAGTGTTTTATCGCATTATACAATTATACACAACTTACCATAAGTGAGTAAGGTGTAAGGGGTTCCAAACGGGAAACTACCAATGTTCAAACAGACATTTACGGACGTCATGAATAATTAAGACATATCAAGATGACGCTTAAGTACTATGAATCTTCCATTACTAGGTGTCATTCTGCAGCATACGTGTGTGATGATTTTATCACGAAGCCATGGTGAATGGAGCAGGTTCAATGCAAACAGGTCGACGAATGCTATAGTCAATTTCGCAGTGCCGGAGTGTGCTGAATCATGTGCTGAGACTGGTAGACGGAATACAGGGTGACGTATATACTATCAAAATCCCGAACCAGTATCACATTGCAGCATATACGTGTATATGGGGAGCGTGGCATTTGAAAAGCAGAAAAGATGACGAATGCTATAGTCATCTTTGCATTACCGGGTGCACCTTTGCAGCATTTACGTGTGCTGGAGAGTGTGTGGGGAGACAGGTTGAACGAATATAGGGTGACCGAAAGTACTACCAACTTTCAAGTAACAGTATTACCGTACAGCATACATATGTTGAGTATTGAGACATGAAAACAGCATACTGGGTGAAGAATGATTTTTTTAAAGTTTGTAGTACCAGAATCAACTTTAAAGCATTTGCGTTTGCGGAAAATGAAGACAGGTTAAAACCATACAGGGTGACGATGGCGTAATGTTGCAATGTTTACATGTGCAAAGAGTGTGTGGAGACATGGTGAAAGTGTACAGGGTGATAGGCACTACTGTATATTTCCCGTTACTGGTGTCACCCTGCAGCATGCACGTGTGTAAAGAGTGAAGACATGTTGGAATCATATAGGGTAACAGGTGCTGATGTGAACTTTATACGGTGTAGCATACATGACATCGGCAGTATTAAAGTGTAACTTTGGAATAGAATTACATTTTAAAGTATTTTTCGTTGACATTATTTTGAATAAAATTTCGATAGCATTAGGGTGTCTTGCATTAACTTCTTTTAGTACATATTTCTGTTAATACCTAGCTCTGCTGGCATCGCCTAGAATTCCCATTAAAAGTACTGCATTTGAATCCAATTTCTAGAAACACGTCAGCGGGTCAATTATCTACCAAATACCTCTCTATTGCAGTCACCAGATGGTCCATACCGCTGTGTGTGATGTGTTCATTTTTCTGGAAATCATGTTCGTTTGCACCTAATACTTAGGCATACTAACTTACATCTGAAACCGTTTACCTTAAAGAGACATTCGGCCGAGTGCACCAATGACGGGTAGCTGAAGAATAGCGCTACCTCGCTAGTAACTGAGGCGTAACCCAAAATGTTGAGAGCGCCAATGCGGGGTAAGCTACTAGGCTAGTAACTGGCGGGTAATTTACGCTAAATATTTTACCTGACCGGACCCAAGAGTAAGTTGGGGCATAACGTTTTATGCCACAAGTCAGTCGATTCTAGCAGTAGCGTACATTTGTTGTGAACATTGGAGGGGATGATTCGCTGATGCTGAAGGACCAATTGCGCTTGCATGCCCAGGGGGTGTCTATTTGAAGTGGAATGTGACCCCTCATAAGCTGAAAGATTTTATAATTTTGAAAATCCATTCATGCAATTTGGTGATTTGTTTTAGTCAAAATTTTGATCAACTCCTTTTGCCCATTCAAACACTAATCGCACCGACTTTGGGTCATATTTTGACCAACATTTACTAATTGTCCAAGGATCTTAAATAATGACTAAATAAATTAACTTATTATTTTTGTATTAATTAAAAACTGATAAAGCCAAGTTTCAACATTATTGTGAGTGGTAGAACTAGAAGAACGAAAAATAAATAAAAGCATATCGTGCCGCGCGTGGTCTGGGGATCGAACCGGGGTTCTGCGGTTAACAAGCGAAGGACAAGGTATCCACGCCACGGAAGTATTTGTGCTAAGAGATGTGTTATAATTGTATATAATTGTTTCCATCGGGGTGCTTGTGTTTGTCATTAAAATTGTGCTTTTTGGTGCAATGTTTGTATGTGCCCCTCGCCCAAAATATGTTTGTAATGTCATGATAGTCCTTATTTTTGAAAAAGCGGTAAACAAACTTCAAAATTTTTGGGCATAAAATGGCATCATTTTTTTCCGGATCGCAGGCCGACTCCCCGTGATTCTTGATTTACACTCACCTATGACCTAGCGAGTGACGACACGTTTTTAATATTACGGGGGTCCATTCACGTCAGAATTGTACAGTAAACTATAGGTTACCACTTGGCATATGCGCCAATTAATTTTGTAAGGGAACGATGCTGATTAATGTGGATATTTAACTCGCTAGTTGCTATTCTGGTGTTACTAGCCAGTTATGCTCTAAGAATTACATCGTTAGTAAGTTATGCTACAGTTAGAGCATAACTACTAGGAAGGTAAGCTACCTCCCTGTTAAGTTACCCGTCATTGGTGCACTCGGCCGATTAAGTAGTGTTGAAGGGTTTTTTTTAAATTAATTTACTTCAGAATTCAAGTCGAATATTAAAAATTAACATTATGGTTGTTTCTACTCAAGAAAACACAGCAAAACTTGATTAAAACAATACCATCGCTATTTATTGAACCTTTTCTTTAAAACGCCCTCTATGTAAATATGGTCCGCGTTATTTCTCAGGCGTGCTGCAGGGGACACTGTTTGACGTAAAATGCTGGTTACGGCTCAACCAGCATATTTGAATCGACGTTCTGTTGTACGAAGAATGCTGATTTTTCTTATAGGTGTAAGTTCATACATGGAATACAATTGGTAAAATATACAAATGCCAGTTTTATCATAATTGAGGGCGCAGCCTCCAACACATCTCTTAAAATGCAGTTAACTTGCCCCTTTAATTCGCCGTTTATCAAGTAAAATTTATAATAATAGTAATACAATAACGTAAATCCAGAACATTTGGAACAGAGTGCTCAATACTAAAATAAGTAGAGCAATATATATTATATAAAATCAACTTGATTACAATTCCATGATTATACTACAGCACTGTTTCATACAGCCAGCATTGGCTGCACTCATCAGGTATACCTGATGAGTGCAGCCAATGCTGGCTGTATGAAACAGTGCTGTAGTATAATCATGGAATTGTAATCAAGTTGATTTTATATAATATAATAATAGTAATATTATTTTGGTAATTTCGATGTAAATCACATCGAAAATATCAGCATCACGTACCACATACATAACTAAGTTTAACCTAATTTCCTGTATCCAATTCAGATTTGAGTGCGCCATCCCCCAAACCCCTCACGCCCGCCGTCAAGTAAAAGATTTCAAATGGTTTGGCGAGCTTCTCGTTGGTGATTGGTACACGCTTAAGAAAACGGACCGTTTTGTTTGTACTTAAACATTTGGTATGCTGAATTGTTTAATAAAGGTTAAAACAAAACCAAAGAGAGGCGACCGTCGTGTCGTTTCGCCCCACAAAGGGTGTTTTACATACGGATACTATGTAAAAATCAAATGGCAATGCGTATCAACATAATGAAAAATAAACCAAACTGACAATTAATTTTCAATTTAGAGGCAACTTTCTCCATAGTAACAGTGAAATGTAAAGAAATTTCTATTATTTACTATATTGACGAAATTAACATAATTTGTTAAGATGTTGCTATTTGCAATGGTTGCATTAACTGTTTACGAAAAGAACCACATCAATGAGGGCTCCCCTCCTGGTGTAAATAAAATGGCTTCCAGCTCATCCAAAAATCTCGTGAAGCAGACGATTTTGTCATTTCCTAATAATTTATGATCGCTTAAAGGTGTATGTTCCGATAAAAAAAAAGGTTGGCTATGATATTTTTTTTTATATCAGAAGAATCCTCATAATTGTTTCATTATGTCTGTAAAATATAAGGGGCCAGGAATGTTTCATTTTGAAATTATAGGCTAAAATGTGGTGAAATACTACCAAAGGTGATTGACCACCCGCCAGTTTGGTTTGTGTACCCATAGCAGCAGTAGTATATGCAGCTAACAAGCCGCTAGTTAGCCGATCGTTAGCTGCTATTGATTTTAAACCTATCAGGAACTAGCGGCTAGCCGCTCGCTTTCTGCTACTATTAGCAGTATGGTAGCAGCTATCTGCTAACTTCTTGCTAATAGTAGCAGCTAGCTGCTAATAGTAGCAGAATGATAGCAGCAAACTTAGTCTTCAAAACATACATAGGAGTATGGTAGCAGCTAGCTGCTAATAGTAGCAGAATGATAGCAGCAAACTTAGTCTTCAAAATAATACATAGGAGTATCATGGTAGCAGTTAGCTGCTAATAGTAGCAGAATGGTAGCAGCAAACTTAGTCTTCAAAATATACATAGGAGTATGGTAGCAGCTAGCTGCTAATAGTAGCAGCTAGCTGCTAATAATTTTGAATTCTTAACCGGCAGCAGAAATAATGGAATTTGCTGCCAACTGACAAACTGCCTGTGTCTGAATGCTGCTATATTTAAGGAAATGTGTGGATATTTGTGGTTATTTTATCACTATTAATGTTATAAACCTACTATAGATGAAAGCTGCATGATATTCTACAAGAATTGATAAGGTAGACTATTCAGATTTATACTTATCAAATGATTTATCCTGGATTTACAGTATTTTGCGTAAGCTTAAGCTTATTAAATTTTTAGTTTATATGCATGCTATGGTATAATTCCAGTACTACTTTAGTCAGTATAGGCAATCACCTTTTTCTAGCATCCAAACTCTTAAATTCTTGAAACCTTAGTTTAATTACAATGGAAATTGGATAGCTGGGTGATTAAATATTGATTTGATTGGTTGTTATCCCCCTGGTTTGTAAAACTAGAAGGGGCTTTTGTCTTCATGTCAATGTGCGTATGTATGTGTGTAGGGGGGGGGGGGGGGGGGGGGGGGGTGCGTCCGTATGTGCCTTTTGGTTAGCCTTTTCCCCGAATGCTGTATCTTTTGAACGGATGGGCGGATTGACTTCAAACCTTCAGCGATATGTAGGCCATGGTAAAAAAATGTGGCTGCTTTTTTGGGGGTCTAATTTGCATAGGTCGTCTGAGGTCAAAGGTCATCCAGAGGTCAAATTGTAAAAGTTGCCCGATTGACTTCAAACTTGGAGAAAAGAAATATGAACGCCGGGTGAACATTTTTGGGGTCCAATTTGCATAGGTCATCTTAGGTAAAAGGTCACCCAGGGGTCAAATCGTAAAAGTTGCCCGATTGACTTCAAACTTGGAGAAAAGAAACATGAACACCAGGTGAACATGTCTAAAATAAAAACATGTCAAACAATAATTAGAGGTCATCCGAGGTCATCTGAGGTCAAATGTCATCCAGAGGTCAAACCATAAAAAGTTGCCCGATTGACGTCAAATTTGGAGACAAGAAACATAAACACCGGGGGAACATTTCTAAAATAAATTAGAGGTCATCCGAGGTCAACGGTCATTAGAGGTCATCCAAGGTCAAAGGTCAACGAGGGGTGAAATCATGCAATGAACACTGGGGGAAAAGGGTAAATACAATAAACATGGATCAGGTTAATTAATACAAATAGTGTCTTTGGCTACAAATATTGTACTTTTGGTCTTTTGATAGTGGGTTTAAGGAGAATTAATAGCCTTTTTACTAGGTCTAAAAGTAAACCTCTTATTTTTATTTCCGATTTTTGTGCTGGCATTTTTACTTTTAGCCGTAAATTCCCTCAATATTTCTATGATGTTTACACATTCCAATGAAAAAATAAAATAACAATGATATAGTAAGTAATTTAAAACACATTTTGATAGCATTTTTACAGTTTTCTTGAACAAAATACACCCCAAATAAGCTTATTTCTAATTTGTGTGCAGGCCTAAGTCTAGGCTCATGATTTAACAGTCAAAATGAGCCAGTGTTTTATTTATCGATGCGTTAACATTACTTTTGGGTATATTGCAATGTAACACAGATGCAAAACTGCAACAGTCACCCCACTTTGAATTTAAAAGAGAGCCCTGGTGATGATGTGATGCTAGCGTGACTAGGCCTATCCTATTTCATATAAATCACTGTGAATTTATTTAACAAGCATAGATGTCCCATCTTTAATTAGAGATGCCTACGGCTCGTCCGATTTATTTTTCAGGGCTTAACCAATATTCACTGTATCGCCCTCAAGTCATCCAATATTATACCACAATTGGACACCTCAAAACGTAAGAATGCACGATACTGGTATACCAGTACACCTTTTCCTCGTTCGATACTAGTGGTACAAAACCGCTTCTGGAACAGTAATATCGTAGACCAGTATCTGGGACCTAAAGTATACTTTTCCCTTCAATGTATCGCAAATGCAAGCTAACACCTCTCTTTCTTCATAATAGCAATGACGCGGTGAGTGTACTGATATAAAAATCACAAGATACGACAAAGTTTTACAACCTTGATGAAGCCTTCACCGGAGAGCTGTTGTCTTTGTGTTTCTTTACATTTGTATCACAGCAACGATTTGTAAAGACTGTGATAAAAGCATGACGATATCGTTGATTTGCTACAAAGTAAACCAACGGGTTAATAGATGCGTTAACACTGACAGAGAGATAAAGAACATGAACCCAAGCAACAGAAGGACGTTCTCCCAACCTCAGTATTGAATACATTTGTAATAACGACAATATTTGATAGACAATTTGTATAGAACAGCACAAAAAGAAGATCGTTCCATTAGCAATAACCATAACAGCAACTTGACGAAGTTGTTGTTCAAATCCACTAGAAAGACCCAACTGTCTATTATGTGTTCGAATTGTCAATGTCCGTAGTATCTTTATATACATGTAACAGTTACATAATACCACAAATAACCAGAATAAGGTATATAGGAATTCATATACACTTATTATAGGTGTGCTGCTTGGTTGAGGTAAATACAACGATATACGTCTTGGATAATCTATATAGGTTAAGTCTGCTGGCCATTTAATGCATATGATGTACATTCCCTGTAAATTAACGAAAACCGGTATTGATGCGCATACATACACTGCACTAGCAAGTGACGCTAAACAAATAAGCTTAAACGTTCGCGTCCTCCCCTTTAACAGATGGTGCTTGATTGGGTAGCAGATCGCTAGAAATCTTTCTAAGGAAACAAGGGTGACAACACCTATCGATACCAAAAATGCAAATATATATATCATATTAACAATGATATTTATAACGCCGCCGCCATCGCTAATCGGGCTGATAACGTAGTCGATGAAATTAAAGCACCCAATACCCAATATATTTGTTAGATCTGCACATGCTAGACTCACAAGATAAATGTATGTAGATGTATGAAGTGAAGATGTTCTCAAAACTGTCCAAATGAACGAGATGTTGCTCAACAATCCAAATATGATTAGACTAGGCCATATTACATAATAGACTATCCACTCCATAGGAAGATATACCAGTCCCAAAGGTGGTGAGGTTGAATTACTAAAATCAAGAGTGTTGATAACAGTGCATGTGGTATTCATGTATTTTAAGGTATTGGTGACCTCCATATTCCACGAAAATAATATCGTTATTCTTCGAGAAACCTATAACTACGTTCAGCTCTATACATTGGCTAACAGCGACTGTTTTCCAAATTACAACGAGTAACTTTGATGCTAATTAAAGTCACGATAGACAAAAAATGGGTCATAGTATCAAGTATATTGTTATGCTTACAAATAGACTGTGGTAGCAATATCCGGTATGTGGTAATAATTTTAAAAAGCTTTAAAAAGCTTGGCTAGTTTAGTAGAAACACGATGACCGAATTAATGGTCATAGCCCTAAGCATGTTTGGACTTGATAATGGCTATGGTAGCAATTTTTGGTCTGACTTGATGGTTGATCAAATAAAAGGCATGTATTAATGGTTGAACAAATGAGACACACGCATGTTGATGTTCCGTAATCGGTAGATACTCTTAGTCTTAGTACGTGAACAAGTATGACTCTATACTGAAACAAAAACAAGCAAACGTTACAGTATTCTTCAGGTAAACACGTCTTTGAACCTGGAAATAAGATTCCTTATTCTCCAAGTGATGAAAAATTGAACATATCTCTGTATTGAACTAAATTTTGGGAAATTGAGGCAGCACTGTTGTGTTCCAGTATCTACCGATATTGGATCATTTTTATGTTCCAGTATCGTGCGATACTGGTACACATGCTACCAGTAGTGATTTGTCCCAGTATTGAACGATACTGGTACATAATTGTGTTCTAGTATCGCTCGATACTAGTACAGTCTAGAATCTGGGACCTAAAGAACATTCGTCCATATAAAGTATTTGCTTTGGTGTCAGTGTCAATGTTGTTCTAAAGCCTCCTCATCCACCATCCAACTCTCCGCCACCTTGATAAACGCTAGTTATCTCAGCATTTGGAAAGATATTGAAGCCTCAGCTTGCATGTATTTACTACAATTATATATCACTTTGAACCAATTTAACATTCGTTGTCTTTAAATTGTGTTGTTTCGCATTGTTAAAAGGTGTTTGTACAAACAGTACCAACGTTTGAACGAACATTTACGGAATTCATGAAAATGAAAACAAAGCAGGATGACGATTACTATCAAGCTTCCATTACTAGGTGTCGTCCTGAAGCATTTATACGTGTGTGAAGAATGAATCACGGATGTGTGTGTCCGATATTTTTAATGTACCAGATGTGGCAGGAGACATAGTCCCCTGGAGACATAGTCTTGCACATGTATCGGAAATTGAGACAGGTTGAAAGCAACTAGAGCAGCTTATCAATGCCGGAGTTAACTATATGCAACGTTTTTTCTTGTGCGGATAGTAAGTGTCAATGATACATATTACTGTCAATTTTCCATCACCTTGCAGCATACACGTTTGTGGTGAGTGGAGCAGGTTCTATGCAAACAGGTCGACGACTGCTATAGTCAATTTTGCAGTGCGGGAGTGTGCTGAGACAGGTGCTGAGGCAGGTTGAAGGAATAAGGGATTACGTTATTACGTATACACTTCCGACCTACCAGTACCGGTATCACCTTGCGGCATACATGTGTATGGGAAGCGTGACATGTGTAAAGCAGAAAAGGTGAGGAATGCTATAGTCATCATCTTTGCATTACCGGAGGTAAATTGCAGAATGACGTGTGCAGGAGTAAGGTTGACCGATACTACCATCCACTTTCAAGTAACCTTTCAGGATAGGATATACATGTGTTGGGTGAAGAATACTTTGCTCAAGTTTGTACCGAAATCATATTTGAGGCGTTTGCGTTTGCGGGAAATGAAGACAATTAAAACAGTACAGGCGTCATTTTGCAAAGATAACGTGTGCGAAGAGTGTGTGGAGACAGTAAGTGAACTGGCCCTTTTGTCAATTTTCCATTACTGGGTTTAATCTGCAGCATGCACGTGTGTGAAGAGTGGAGACATGTTGAAATTATATGGGGTACCAGGTGCTGATGTGAAGTTTCTAGTACCTGCAATACGTTGCAGCATGTCATCGGCTCTATTAAATAGTGATGGATGCTGGACGCAGATAGAACTCAATATTTGAGCAGAACGCAATTAAAGAGTAAGGCAGAGGAGAACAATGACAAATTTAATATTTAAAGGTTGCTTGATTATGAAATGTATCTTGAAACATCTATCGTATGAAAAGAGTTCTTTACTATAAAAGGAGTAAAATGATTGTCAAGTTATATGTCACATGAAACCGTTGTATCCGGTGTTTCAATATCCGATACACATCCGTTAGTTTGTCAAGCACATTTAATATGGAACAATGATGAATTTCACATTCAAGTGTATCTTTGGATATGTTTTTAATTTTTTTTTTTGACATTGTTTGGAATATAATTTCAATAACATTAGGGTTTCTTGCATTAACTTCTTTCAGTAAACATTTCTGTTAGTACCCTGCTACTACTATTGTGCATAAAGAACTACAGGCTTTCCTGACGGGCGTTAAACCTTGTTCGTAATAAATAAAGAGTCAAAAATGTATTTACATGCTGACGGATGGGGATATGTCATTGAACTTACAATGTACTTAGGTTATTTAAAAGATGAAAATCCTTTAAAAAGGAAAGGGGCAATCAAATGAATTATACAGTATAGAAAGTTCACTTTCTTATACAAAAGTATACATTTTCTTGTAGAAAAGTGTCCAATGAATCCAACCATGAACATGAAATTGATCATTTTGGAGATAATTATAAAAAACCTTTTTTGACCCATTTTAGGCTCTGCAAATATAACTCGAAATATATTTTGTCAAATGTTGTCATACTAGTTTTAATAATCCTGACAACATTCCCTAGGATGATTTTTTTGTTCGTTTGAATATCTTATTTATTTTTTGAATTATAGACCAAAAAGTGCCACAAAATGTGCTTTTTACCCAAATGTGATTTTCATGATTTTTGAGGTAAAAAATCATTTTGTTGACACTTTTTGGTAGTTATATAATTTGAGTGAGGTATTAGTGACCTCCATATCCAACTAAAAGAATATCGTAATTCCTCGAGAGAGCCTAACACCGTTCATTACATATAATTGAAGTCACGATTAGAAAAAAATGGGTCATAATATCAAGTATATTTTCACTTACAAATTAACTGTGGTAGCAATATCCTGTCTGTGGTAATAATCAAACAACAACAAACCGTCGTTGCAAATAAAATAACTCTTTCAATTTTCAAAGCTTGGCTAGTTAAGTAGAAACACGAGGACCGTATGAATGGTCATAGTCCCAAGCGTGTTTTCACTTCCTCATGGGTATGGTATAGCAATTATTCGGTCTGAGTTGTTGTTTGAACAAATGAAAAGTTGAAGCATGTGTTGATATTTGAACAAATGAGACACCCGCGTCTAAAGCACCCATACAACTGAACTGAGACCAAATTAATTAGACCTCAAATTAAACACAATAATACGAAAATAAGGAAATGAAAGTCAACCAAAAATTATACTGTAATGGCAAGCTGAATATCTCTATTTATTATACGAAAAGAAACTCGATGAAAAAATTGGTCTTATGTGGACATTTTCGTGTAATATACCAGTAGTTTTGTATGACAGATATTAATACGCGATCGCCAAATAAGTTATTCGTTAGTTTTATCACGATTGAAAGTTTATCCTTAATCATACCTGCTCATACATTTTTGTACCTGGTTAATTATTGAGTGTCATAATAGTTTCAATTATCTTAATTACACATTTAGGTCAATACTTATGACCTAAACTTAATACTATAGGTTCAAAAGGTACAAAGGACCCAGTAAAGAGCTTATCTCTCTCATTAGTGATCGCGCTAACGACTGACTGTACATGTAGCGTATAACGTCAAAGCAATCTTAGTGCATTGTCATTCTCATGTCAAATTGTTTTTAGTATGCATCTTGTTAATAGAGATAAAGACTGGGCATGGGTAGTGTTAATGGGAGTTTTTCTCGCGTACTTTCTCGAGACAGGGGTTGTCAAAGCACTTGGCGTGTTACTACCAACCCTTCGTCAGCAGTTAGTTACGGATACGTGGCTCATTGGCCTTAGTATTTCATTGATGCCTGGTTTTGGAGCACTTACATGTAAGCTAAGCAGTTAATTAATTGCAAACATTGTATCATGCTTAATGTGATTTCATTTTGTCATAGCTAGACGATATCCGAACAATTTGTTTCTATCATATAATAACAAAGCAAACCATATTGAGCTCGTTATCGGAGAAAGGCGCCGAGCGCAGGCGTCGAGCGCAGGCACCGAGCGCAGGCGCCTAAGCATTTCACCTTCGCTCGCTGAGAAAATGCTGAGTATAGTTGTCATTTGAATTCAGTTATGGTTATACCAAACTTGGCTTCAAAGAGTTGATCAAATCCACATGGATATCCGAAATCTTCCATGGTTACTTGGAGTTACAACAAGCGAAAATTCATTCCCTGCAAAACTGAACATAACCTTCACTGGTAGTGGTACGCATTCTACTTAGCCTTTTCAGAGGCCACACATTATGAAAACCAATAATAATGTACTTGACTAGCTTAAAACTAGTCAGCAAGGCTAGTCCATCCAGCGTCCTTGACTGGTTTATTCCAGTCAAGTGGTACTTCAAACTAGTGGAGAAGCTGGACTAGTTTCAGATATCGGAAAAGCTGAAACAGATAGAGACAGTTGGTATTGATTTACAATGTTTTACTAAAACTAATTGGATTGATAAGATTCAAATTCGAAAATGTATGCGGGTATTAAAAATGGGTACAATTTTAAGCTCTGCAGCAAAGTTATAATCGGTTTCTGCAAATGTGTCACCTCATTAAAAGTGTTGGACCTGTCCACACTTTGGAGAGGTGGTAAACTCATTCCCGAATAAATCAATATAACTTCGATCCTGAAACAGGCCAGAAAGGAAAACTGTATGTTACACCATGGACGTATCATGGTTTAGGCCAATAACAAAAAAGTTGACTTGCCCTTTCACGGCCAGAGTCTGAGTCGGACGGTCGGATTTTCTAAAAAAAAATAAACAGGGAGATAGATATTACACAAACACACATTTTAAAGATTTTTTTTGATTTTTTTTTGATTTTTTTTTTGATTTTTAAACAAGCAGATACTACTCAAAAACACGTTTTCATCTTTCTTTATTGTTATGTGCTTCTTTCAATTTTTTTTTTACTTTGAAAAAAAAAATAGCGACCCTAGATTCTCGAAAATTCGGGTCGGTCGGAAAGGGCAAGTCAACTTTTTTTTTTGCCTTACACGCGCACTTATAAATTAATATTCGGCATACAATATTAAGCATGGTGTTATACGCTTAATAATTAATTTTCACTTGCCAAAAATTTAGTTGTCTTGGACATTACTCGAGTCCGATGAATCTGCGTCGTGGTCTGAATCCTCAGATAATTTGATGATAATTTGAGGAATGTCAATATCACAGATCTGTGATCTTTTTCCCAGTACGAGTTTTCAATTTCCCGGCCGTGACGACACGCATTTTCCAGTCTGATAGGGACAGGCTTTTTCCAATGCCTTTATCGATTTTTTTTTTAAATGTTAATGTCATTGATGTTGAAAGTTTGGTTATACTTTGCGAAATGATGTTTTATTTGAGGCCATATTAGTTCTTCCGGGTTAAATCACAATGATAGGGTGGCCGACCTAAAATTTCATGACCAAAATTGTTTGCCATTTAGTCTATACCTTTGGAAACGTGGTTTATGAATCGTAAAGCTCCAGTTTCTTGAGTGCCTCTTTCCGAAGTAGTATATATATTTGCCCTAATCTGAGTATTCTTCTGAGCTTTTATCTTTCAGAAAGATGAATCGATCATTGGTTTATACAGTCCTCAAGATAAGTACCTGTAAATAACACTATAATTTGAGATTTTGTTCACGAAGATCGGTTAATAATTAAAAACGCAAACTATTCACACTTGGGTTTTGAACACGCAGGACAGCGTGACAGGTATGTGTACATGTATCATTGATCAATTGAAGCATCCCCAATCCTCATCTTACCATATGTCTATGATCTTATATCGACCCGTGAATTGGCGCTACCAGTTAATCAATAATCTATCCAAGGCTGCGTCTAGACGAACCGGGAGACGAACAAAAAAATATTAAAATTAAAAAAGACACTTTTTTTTGGTTTTAGGCAAATAACTAATTTACTTTTCATTAAATCTTTACATGCAATAATCTCCTTACAACTTTATAATAAATGTAATACTTTTACGTAGGATATAACAATATATAACAATATAGTGTTGGAGTTGAGAGCATTTTATTACCTGGTCAGTTACTTATTTTGAGGACTGTTTAAACCTATGAACAATATTTAAGAGGATTAACTGGGTAATTAACATGACAAATAGCAATTTACAACCAGTACATCCCCATCAAGTCGACCTTGCACCTCCGCTATTATGCAAGAGGTGACACATTTGCCGAAACCGATTATAGTATTTGATGTGCATTAATCAGTTGCTTTACGTTGTACACCATGTTATTTAACCCCCTGAGAACTACCGGCCGATTGGTCAGAAAGATGAATACATGATTTATTGCACCAATCAGAAACATTGTTAAAATAATTATATCCCTAATAAAGATTGGAGTGAAATATTTTACAAACTGCATTTTAATTGGCCATTCAAATGAGTATATCTTGCAATAAACCAATCAGAACCACTGTAAGATAGGCCGGTAGTGCCCAGGGGGTTAAGGCCAAGAAAAAACACCTGTTCTACGGGCAAAATGACCTCTCAGGTAGGGTCCGTCGTTCATTTCGGGGATTTTTTTTGTGAATTTTCAAAAAATCGAGAACAAATTTCAAACAATTTCACAAAATTGAAAAACATTGCAAAATCGAAAGACTGGATTAGTCGGGGCCGTAAGACCAGGGTTTTTTTTCCTCGTGGCCTTATCTTAACATTTCTGTATCAAATCTTTAGGTCCTATGGGAGGAGCGATGAGTAAACGTCTGTCACCCCGATTCACCGTTATAATATTCAGCTTATTTGCAGCCGTAGGCCTTATAACTGCATCTCTAGTTTCGTCATGGTATATGCTGATGTTGTCTACTGTATTGACAGGTAAATTACAGAAAGTTCAGTTCAGTTCAGTTTTTTATTCACCACAAATGAGATACAAAACGTGTCCTTTTTGGTGGTTTAACATTTATTTAAAATTCATTTATCTTTTATTCATTTTTCCTTCTTTGACCTCATAGAGTATAGAACTAGTATACATTGATCGTTTTGCTTGAGAGTGTGCTATTTAACGTCATCTTTTCTGATTACGAACACGTTCGTAATATCAATAGATGGCGGGCTTGGGAACGGGAGCGTTTTCACGTGAATGGTCTCCCGTCACAGTAATTTTCAAGATTGGAAAAAGAACTCCTATGGAAAAAGTTTACTTTATGCCCCAGATTCTTGAATGTACTAGTATAGTCCGATACTGGAAACCCAATTACCTCCTATCCCTCTAGTATTCCAAGTATCAATATAAATAAATTGATAGCACTCATAAAAATTATATAATAAGGCGCATCCATAAACCCACATCTTGACGGGTCACTAAACCCTATATAGGGCTAAATTACACGCAATCGGCGGTACGCGGTAGTAAAACAACCTTCGGTCACTTGGTGCTTTATTTTAGCATTTTGGGGCAGTATCAGTAATTCTCTTCTTCTTTCTAGCCTTTGGTAACATTATTTGTTGTTTTTAAATAGGTTTCTTAATCGGAGCGGAAGCGGTTGTGATAGGCGAACTGGCTAGCTATTTCGATGAATATTACGTTGTTGCGATCTCAGTTTCAAGGATTGGTCTCTCCTTGGGTGTTATGATTATGCCACCTCTGACACAGACTTTGCTTGATGTCTACGGATGGCGCGGAACTATGATGATGCTAGGCGCATTGACGTTGCATCTCATACTTTGCGGAGCAATACTTCGACCTGTAAGACAGACATCGATAATAAAAGATATTCTCAACGAAGATGAAAGCAATCGGGATACAGAAAAAGAGCAACCGAGTAAAACAGGTTTAGCAAATATCATGTACTATTTCGACTGTGTTTTATTCAAAGATATCAATTTCGTATCACTGTTGTTATACAACGTAGGCAATGGCTACTGTTTTGTCGGTTGGTTGGTTTATCTGGTCCCTCATGCCGTGGAGGTAGGCTTCTCGCCATCTTTAGCATCTTATCTCGCAACCTTTGGGGGAATAGGCTGTCTTCTTTCCAACTTACTCTACCCATTTTTCAAAACGAAATTTGGCGATAAACACATTCTTTACAGCACGTCCGTCCTCTGTTTTGTAGCGCTAACGATTGACCCGGTCTTTTCGGGTTCCCGCTCTTACGTCGGATTTGTAATGTCGTCTGTCTCTTTTGGGTTTGGACGATAAATGGGCATGACCAGTGTGTTTACAATGTTTAAAGAGAATATAGAACCAGACAAAATGACGAGTGCTGTGATATGGTTGAATGTCTCTTATAGCTTTGGATCCATCTTTAGTGGTTTCTTGTCAGGTAGGTAGTAGGGTAAATTGGGGTATGTGGGACAGTGGGGGTAGGGTAAGTGGGACACTTGCAATACTCTCTTCATTGCAGCCCTAAATCTGCCAATATGATAGCGTGTGTTGCAATTATCTCAGCGCAAATATGTCTTTTTAGGGGCGGATCGCGTAGCAAAAATGATGATATTTAGGTCTTTCTAGTTATAGATGGAGGCAGCCATGTTTAATTTTTGCAGTCTATGCCACATTCGTAAAATATATGTACTGTCGCGAAATACACGATGAAATGAGATGTTAAGAGATTATAATTTCGGTAAACGATGAGATGCTATGTTTATTCAGCCATCTTAAATCTCCAAATCTAACTTTTAGTCATGGGCGAATCGGAATTCACTGGCTAGCGACATAACTCATATCGGTGACATAACTTATATTGCCACAGTATCATAATGCAGCATAGTTTATCCCGCAGCCTGTGATGGAGTATTGAACGATATTTGTCTATAGTCTGTTGATGTATTGGCAATACTTTCAACAGAGAGACATAATAGATAATCTTGTTTGACTAAGGAGAAACCATGCAAGTAGAGGTCAGTCAGCACAGCAAGTGTTCTGATACGGAAGACTATGGCACTGCCTGAACTGTGTGTAAAATCATATGTAAGCCATATAGAAAGTACACAGACACAAACATAAATTGTAATTTTGTTTTTTCAATTTCAAAACAAGAACTATTTTGCACAAAATGAAATATTGAAATTGAAATAAAGATAAAAGATTTTTATCAGGAATGACAATTTTGTGTGCGGCTTGATATATTAAAGAACGGTTTTGTTTTCATTAAATTCCATGTTTATTTGCTAATAGCTCTGGCAATACATAGTATTGATGTTTAAATCAAGCCAAATATAATGTAGGCCTAGCCATAACATCATGTAACCTATTTTTACACAGAGTTGTGGCATCGTGAAAATACAGAAAAATAGGAAAGGGAGATTTTAGTTATTAAAAATGATTAAATTCAGTAAGACAAATGCTCCCTTCCACTTATTTCTAAAAAAAATGCTAAATGGAATTATCTTGGGCATGCGCTATGCCATTTAAAGTTAGAGGGATAATTTATTTATTTTTCGTTTGTATTATGGAAAATACAGCATTTCCATGGTATTAAACAGATGATTTAAGGTTGAAAAGAATGTCTTAAGGCGGCATTTGATATGTTCCGGGGACATTTCTTTGTAATGACCTATATGCAATTGTGAATCATCAAAACATTGCTTCTATAGTACGGTATTCTCGTTTGACTATGCCTACCACTATTCTCATGACAATCCCTGAAAATCTAATAGTAATAGCATGAAAATAGGACAACAGCATAATTCTCCCAAAGATTCAGCATTTCCGTTGTCCTAGCACTTCCCCTTTTAAAGAGTTTTTTTATTATGATCAAATTGTTATATCCTCCTTTATGTCCAAGTACCGTGGCAATAGCGGGGCACCCGGTGGCAGCTCAAATAATAATAAAATAACTATTTTTAATCCCCTATTAATTGGTTCACCTTTTCCGGACCAATCCCCCCCCCCCCCCCCCCCCCTCCCTTAATCCATAACGTTACATTTTTGTTTGTTTTTGCAGGCTGGATATTTGACAACAGTGGTAGTTATACCGGGTCCTTCCTGGTCCTTGGTTTTGTGTCATTGTTAGGGTTGATTCCGCAGTCTATGATAGACATTCAAAAACATTATAAGGATAAGTATTGTAGAGTGCCTATCGAGGATTGTATGAACAGTGCCAAGAAGATAGTACATTAACCATAACCCTCTTGAGTACTACGGATTACTACGATGCGGTGTGCTTGTGTCACCCGGCGTGGCAGTTTTTCGATGAAATAATGGCCCCAGGCTATATACTTGGCGAAGTATACTGAGCCAAGTATGGTTGACCCCCGTGCCATTTTGGGGATAAAGGTTTGCGTGATTTCTATCAAACGAATCCAACCGAAAGGTTTGTACTACATGTAGTGATCCGACGTAATCATGGCGTAATCATGGATGTTGTATTATCAAACCTATGATAACAAGGTATTATAAACAAAACTGTATGAAATATGTTAGGGATGCGATTAGGCAACAAATAAATATATCATATATCATTATATAGGGTCATGTGTTTTAAGCTCGCCTCCTTTCGCGTTACACACGGATTTTGGCTTTCGCGACATGATTTTAACTTTACACATTTATATTTGCTTGTATACCCCCCCCCCCCCCCCCCCCCCCCCCCCCCCCGAGGTAGTAAAAGTATACATTTTCTGAAGGGAAATTGCATGAGGAAACCAAATATGCCATTAAAATTATAGTACGACCAAGAACTAAACTGATATGATCGGAAATGTTCAGGAAAATATCAGAGTTTTTAAATTTTTAATTTGAGATCCATATATTTGTTATACCTACCCCTCTCATTATTTACTTTACATATTTGAATTCCTCATGAAATTACCATTAGATGATATATAATTGTCAAAGTTAATACGTCGGTATGGTAATTATACCGGCTAGTGAATATCTTCAATTTTTATTTTATATATTTTAGAATTTTCAGAAATATTTGTTTAAGGATGAACCCTTCCCTGATATAAACTGCATTTCTGAATTCCTCTAGTTACAAACTTTCCAAAAATGTATACTTTTGCTATCATAGGTTGAAAACTGTTTCTGTTATAGTCATTTTTATAAATCCGGTAAATTGAGGCTGATTATTCATGTTGACTGTGTAGCGAATAGGAAGAAAGCTGGTGATCATGGTCTTATCCATAATTAATTAGTTGTTACAAATAGTTGACAAGTCTGTTGAACCACATACTTAAAGACTACTAAATATCCCTTTAAAATGGGACCAGAATGGTGTTTGTAACATTGTGGGATGACTAGTTATTGGTAAAAAGAACAAAGATTATCGCCATTATTGGATTATCCCCATTGAGTTTGTACAGGCGGCACCCTTCCAGCGGCAACCCCTTCCAGCACCACCCCTGGTCTCCAAACATCAAACAGCTGTCTGTATTAGCTATACCAATGCCATTTTGCAGGCAGATAGCTTGTTATTAGGGCTTTAAATTGATACCAAATTTGTTGAGATAGCTTTTGTGGTTTTTAAAATATTTGAGGAAAATGTCAGCATAAAACTAAAAAATGTAACGGCACCACCCTATTGGGAGGCGAGTTCATAACGCGTGACCATAGGTAATTCATGTATCAATGAATACCGACCCATCGGAAACAAACAAGCTGACACATTGCGATAAGGCCACAATCAAAAATGTATAGATAGACCATGAAGCTAATGCATAGACCATGAAGCTACATGAAGAAGAGAGCGGGGGTGATCGCCCCATTTTCATTAAAAATGGCCTAGAGACGTCAATTTCAAAGATTGAATGAACCTTTTTGATTGATATATTGGCTACTTACGACCACAATTTCAGGATCCTAGGCCTTACTGTATAGGAATGAGTAAAGGATAAAGACAGGTGTCAAAAATGGTGAACTTGTTCCGACCCCGGGGCAGGTTCGTCAATAGGCCGGGGAAAGTTCGCCATGGTCTCATAATTAGGCTTCATAAAGTAGTATGTATCAAATAGATATACGCATTTGTTATGTAATGTGATTTTCTTCCAAAATAATATTTAGAGAGTACACAATTTATAGGGTGGGGTCATTTTTACGGAATATATTTAGCATTTTAAAATTATAATAAATACCACATTCAAAAATGTTATTTTCTTATTTTAGTGCTACTCCATTCCTAGACTATGCCATAGTCGATTTTATTTTTAACCCTTTTTTTTAACCTTTTTCATTATTTTTGACTTATTTCTTATTATTTTTTACTTATACTATTTATTCAGTGTCTGGCCCGTTGTCTTATATTTTGCATGCAGCCGCGCCAATGAGTACATTTCTTATGTTCCTAATGAGGACAGTATTGTCTATGTTCTGTAATTCTATCGCTATTGATATGATATGATCAACAGAGGGCTCCCTTTAGTCCACTAGTAATACAGTGATTGCTCCCGCACAGTGACCGACACGCCCCGAGTAACTGACGGACTCCAATGGCGAATGGGGAATGTAAAACTTTAACGGTGACAAGTAGGAGCGCCCTCACTTATAATACTGCCCATCCATGTTGTTAATGGTAACAAGTGTGGGCGCCCTACATGTACCCTCACTTCTAGGTACTGCATTTAGGACCCGATTTAGGACTCATGAATACGCTGAAATGCTGATAAATAATCAGAAAATGGGATAAATAGATAGAATAAAAAAGAGAAAAAAGAAGAAAGACTGAGAAAGAAACAAAATCGGACTACAGAGTAGTCTACCAGTCTAGCAGATGTGGTTGAAGTTGCTGGCAGATCAGTCATGACAAGGTCCAGGATTTGGTCCAATCGAGTGGGTTCTTTGACGATCTATTGTAATCCTAGAGAGGGTGCGTCGCACAGCTGCATCAGTGCGACTTCCTATCCAGTCAGTGTGGTGGACGTTGAAATCACCGACAAGCATAAATGAGTTGTTTAAAGAGTGTTTGAGTCCAGGTAGTCGATGACATCACTGCTATCACTAGGTGTTCTATAAACAGCGGCAATCAGTAGCTTTTGAGATTTTAGAGCTACTGTGAACCAGATGAATTCGTATTCTTTTGGATCATTTCATGGGTCGTGGTGTATGGCAATCTCTTCTAAAAGTAGACAACAATGCCACCACCAGAGGTTGCCTTTCTGTGTCTGCGACAGCACATGGAGTAGCCAGGAATAGAGATGCGACCAGCTCCATCAGGTACAGTCTCATCAAGAAAGGTTTCAACAACAATAACAATAGACGGTTTCTTTATTGAACAAATGTTGGCAAGTTCTCCGATGTTTGAACGAAGTCCACGTATGTTAACCTCCATTATTCGGAATTCCGTTTCTCGTAGTCGGTGGGCATGTTATGTCGTTTCCGTTTTGATCCGTCCATTTTCCTTCGAGGCTTGGTTTTGAGACTTGTAGCAATAAGATTACAGGTGCAGGGGTGCTAGCCCCTACACCCAGTGCGCATCTAGTAGTGCGGTAAGTGCGGTAAGGGTTTCGTGCTAAACATGGTCTAAACTGAAAATATCAAGATGACTTATAACAGTTTGTGCTCAGGAAGTAACTTTTATGATAGCAACAGCAAAAATGACCATTATTATAACGTTCATCTTGAATTCTGAAGTAAATTATATCGCCTCAGCTTAAACAAACAAAGAATTCTGTTTCAATGGGGGTGTATGGTTTTTCACAAATTATTCATAAAAGAAAGGATAGGTTAAAGGTGTTAAAGTGTAAATATAAATTTGTCTTGGCATGTGTGAAGCTTTCTTTTTATCCCCCCCCCCCCCCCCCCCCGCCCAAATGAATGTGTGTGTAAGTAAAGTACGTAATGTAACGTAACCTAAAGTAACGTAAGGTAACGTAACGTAAAGTAACGTAACGTTAAGTAACCTTAGGTAAAGTAACGTAAAGTAACGTAAAGCAACGTAAAGTAACGTAAAGTAACGTAACGTAATGTAAAGTAACGTAACGTAATGTAAAGTAACGTCAGTACCGTATCATAAAAATCCCCTACCCCATACATTACATAAACAATATAGATTTTATGCAAATTCAATTTTGAAATTTGGATTCATACATTGTCTAAAATATTTAATTTAAAGTAAAGAACCCATTTGTAAACATTTTCATTGGACAGTTATTTTCTCCATAAAACGCATTTCTTTCTCTTTTCTACTTGAAAAGGTCTTTATTTTACCACCCTGTATGACAAGACATTACTTTATCACCCTGAATAACTAGACACTGTAAACAATTCCACTGGAAATTACTATACTACATTCATTCCAATAATAAATGAGAAGTCTTTAAAACACATTTCTTTCTCTTTTCTACTGGAAAAGGTCTTTATTCTACCACCCTGTATAACAAGACATTATTTTATCACCCTGTATAACTAGACACTGTAACAAATTCCACTGGAAATTACTATACTACATTCATTCCAATATTAAATGAGAAGTCTTTAAAACATATTTTTTTCTCTTTTCTACTTGAAAAGGTTTTTTATTCCACCAGCCTGTATAACAAGACATTATTTTATCACCCTGTATGGATACTGTAAAAAATTCCACAGGAAATTATCGATAGATAGTTCAATATCGACTGAATCGGCACAACTTGGCTCTTAATCCTTCATTGTGAATGGAATTTCCCAGAAATCCACCCCTGTATGTCAATGGAACCATCAGCTGCTTCATATGCAAATGATATGCTAATGAAGTAAATGTACAGTAAATCTCATTATAAATAGCTCCAGTGAACTTGTGAAACGAATCTATGTCAAACAAAACACCCATTTCGCGTCTTGACAATCCTCCCAATTTCCCTATATGAACATGAAACTTTCTAATCATGATTTTCAGGCCAACAGCTTCACCTTTTCAGGTATCGTATACATTGTACTTATTTATATTCCAATAGTACACGTAATACGATATGTTTTTTGCAGTTTAACCAACCCTATTGTTATCAATATAGCACGCACAATATACCGCCCAAATGCGCCTTCCTACAGTCCCCAATTCGAATATACATGTAGACCCCCTTCGGCGGAAACAATCTTCAACGCTACTTTCTTGTCCCTTTAATTTCAAACACTACCAGGTATTGCCAGAATGAAAAATATTATTTGGTGGTGTGCACTCATACATAACGGCAATGCAATCATAGTGCATTGTCATTCTCATGTCAGACTGTTTTTAGTATGCATCTTGTTAATAGAGATAAAGGCTGGGCATGGATAGTGTTGATGGGAGTTTTTCTCGCGTTCTTTCTCGAGACAGGGGTTCTCAAAGCACTTGGCGTGTTACTACCAACCCTTCGTCAGCAGTTAGTTACGGATACGTGGCTCATTGGCCTTAGTATTTCACTGATGCCTGGTTTTGGCGCACTTACATGTAAGATAAGTAGTTAATATATTGTATCATGCTTAATGTGATTTCATTTTGTCATAGCTATATAGATGACATCCGAACAATTTTTCTATCATATAATACAAAATTAGTTACAATGATTCATTATTCAAACTTAACAAGACGGCTTCAGAAAGGTTTTCTATGACCATTTTAGTTCAAAAAATAAAAAAATTAATATAATGGCCCTCAAACCACACCAAATATTCCAAATCTGATGTGGAGGACGTTTAAAACGTCATACTGTACCTTTTTAGTGTTAAAAATCACAATTTGTGCGTGCTTCGCGCGTATTGTTTCAATGTTTCAATACTTAAGATTAACAAGATGGCTTCAGGAATTTGTTGGCCCCCTCATCAAAACAGTCCTGGATACGCCATTGCTTCTGTCCGGTATTAGCTCTAACCGAACTGTGTACTGCTGTCCCTACTTTGATATACGTGTAGGTTAACAGAACCATTTTCTAAATAATAGTGCCTATTACAACAGTGACACTAATGCTCGCCTATTTTGATACAATACAATCCGTCATGGTTAGCAGATTCTTTGACAAACAAAATTGAACTTGAACCAAAGGAAAATATCTAATACAGACTATAAACAGTAGAAATGATGGCATGGTTAGATTAGATACCATCAAGGTCAAACAGGGTATACAGCTTTGCAATCAATGAGTGTTGAATATGTTTTTGTTGAGATTTTTCAACTAAAAATTAAATGCTCAAATGATACCAAAGTTGTTATAATAGGCCATTCCAAAGTGAAATTTAGATCTAAATTTAGATCCTCGGGTTACCCTAATGAAGCTAGCATACACCCCATCTCTGACTGCCCCAATCCAGTGTCCATCAAATGAGCGGCCGGCGAGCCAAATCTCCTTGGTCAGTAAATTTGAGCGGTTAGTGGATTTGAACAGGATCTATGATGTGAGCGATAGAGGGGGTACATGGTCAGTGGATATACTTGGTCAGTGGATAGGGGGGGGCTGGGGTACCGCGCCATTTTGCAATATTTTGCGAAATCGATCGTGGTTATCACGTGATACGTATCGTGGAAAAATAATTTACACTGTTTTAACGAAATGCACTGTGGGATTGTGTTACCAGCCTAAAATCATAGAGGTCGCAAACTTGCTTATAATTGAGCCTAGCTATAACAAGCTATAAGTGACATCTCTGAATGTATTACCAAAGTGTGCAAAGGAGAAATTGTTGGACACACTGGTAAAATGGTTTTACAACAAGTTTTGCTATCATATTATCAAACTGAACTCAAGTTAAATCACTCTATTTATCGAGCAATAATATAATTGTTTACGCATTTTAATTTATGATAGATAAATAAATAAAAAGAAAACTATAAACGCATGAGCGGCATTTATAATTGATAAAAATTGACATAACAATGATGTTACATTAATCTACCATCAAGTTTAAAAAATAGAAAAATAAATTGAAAATTCGAACCCGTGATTTCAGATTGCCAACGACATGGCCAACCTACGCACGCCACAGAGATCCACGACTGTAATTGTGATAGTTTTATTATTTAACCATGTCCATTTATTTATAACGAACGGATTTTTATTGTGCCATTTTTGCCAAATGTGTGCGTTGCTCTCGCACAAAATGTGGGCTATATCTTGCCTCACGTCCCGTACGGAATAAACTGTATAGCTACAACGTGTCATTAATTGGTTTGAGCATGCGCACTTGAGTTACGGGGCGTCTAGCCAGACATTGCAAAAATGTGTTTGTAATTTGATTATAATCCTTATTTTTAAAAGAAAGGTAAATTTTTTTTGACATTTTCGAGAGAAAAAAATGGCGTAACTGATACGGTGAACGCCAGCAGTGTGGTGTCCGCGTGGGCAAGCATACAGATGATGCTAAGCAAATCCAGCATATAAAACAAAAGTGCTCCCAATGGGGCTCGAACCCACAACCTTTCGCTCCTCATGTCGACTTTCTATCCACTACACTAACCGTGCTAATTGGAAAAATTCATCGCAAATAATTTATTTATATCATGGGTCATGGGTTAATGCACTGTGTTAAATTCTACAATCCCGGCCGCCACTCTGTTCAAAGGCACAAAAAAGTGCACTTATTTTATGCTTTTTTTTGCAATTCTGGGGTGTGTGGATCGTGTTTATTTATCAAATTGGTTAGATATCCGTCCATTTTAGAACATCTGAAATTTAAAGTGCACACACACACCCGGGAAAGTATGCTGCCAAGGGCATATATTTTGCACGTAAATCCAATACAAAAATTCAGAAAATCGACCAAAATATGACGTCATGACCATTGCTTCGGGACAAAATGGCGCGGTACCCCCCCCCCCCCCCCCCCCCCCCCCTAGTCAGTGGAGAAGTGAAAGTGGAATTCAGCCGCGGTGATAGTCAGTGTATTAAATCAAATCGACAGTCCTGAAATCAGGGCTAAGTGAAATTATGATAAATTGAAGTTAATCACCGCTGAATTATTGAATTGGAGAAAAAGGCCTTCAAAGTCAGTGAAGCTTATCAGGTGTAGGTAAATAGTGTGCACACACAAAGGGTGTATACAAAAATGAATAATGTCCTACACTTGTTGGAAGACCATACCAAATTTGCCATAGGGGATACTTAAACCCGTGGAAATGACAATGTAAACAAGGTAATTTCGAGACATTTTGAGAATTGTTTTCTCTCTTTGCGTTCATATCTTAAGATGTGAGAATAAAATGCCATCTCTAAAATCACTTAAAAAACATGCTTAGACCCTAAATATTTTCTTAATACTAGTTTGTCTTTCCGAAATTGAAAATATCTCATTTCGACCTCCCCTTGACAAATTGACTATTTCAGGCCATAACTCAAAATCAGCCCCAGCGACGTTACGCTCATTTTGTGGTGCCAGGTCACAATTAGTTTTACTAACAGGTCCGACACAATCATTTTACTAACGATTCATGTTTACCAAGTTTATTCTGAACCAGGAATGGGAACAATGTACACAATTATGAGAGTGCACGTTTGATTAGACATGGTAATGCGACCAGCCACGATGGTTTCTGGGAAGCTCCCGTATACAGGGTGAGTCAAAAAAAGTGTACCCTAATTGAAAAAATCAAAAATAATATTTTTGACCACAAAATCAAGGCAAACAAAACTTTAAATGATTGCGCCATTTCTTTGCTACCATCTGGAAAAAAAATCACGCTATTTGATGATACCGTTAAGTAAATATGACTATTTCTGTACAGGAGCTGTTTTTCCACCTAAAACACGGTTTTTAATTTCAAGCTTAACGAGCTTAATAATAATGTTTACTAGGATTATGATGTAAAGCATTACACATCTTGTTTATTAAAAGAATTAAGTAGACAATACACTTGTTCAAAATTGTCTCCTAATAGATTAAAACAATAGACAGCTTTAAGGCCTATTTATGACACAATTACCACACTTTAATCATTTCATAACAAAGGAATTGATCCTTTCGCTGTCGGTATTGTAATTTTTTATTGGTCGTATCTTATGAAATATAATGGTCAAGATCTGGAAAGCGTGTTCGGACGTTAAATTGGTCACTTTTATTCAAAACAGTGTAAAATAAGTTTCCCTCAACCAATCTAAACCAGATAAAATTCATATTAAAGCTAATTGATTTGTCTTTATAACGTAGTATATTGTTTTGAAAACAAACGAATACTTTTTCTAAAAAAAATCGCTGAAGTTGAGTACACTTTTTTTTGACTGATGATGATGGGGGCCGATCGGTTGAGATTGGCACTGTCGGTTTATTTCACAAGAGGAATCATGGAATTATGATGGTCAAAAGTACACAGATGGAAATCATATGCGTATGCATGTGTCCCAAATTTTAATTATTTTTGGTATAGGCCTAGAAGCTAATTGTTTAAAGCCAAAATGTACCTCAATCATAGCAAAAATAAGTCTTAAGTCGCAATTTTTTCTTTCAACTATGTGACGTTGTCCATCAATGTCTTTGTTTCACTCTCCCCTTACCCCATCTGGTCCTCCTTGCAAAATTTGCAGGATTACATTTAACTTTTTAATATGCTCAAACCATCATGAGTTTTCTCCTTTTCGTGGTTAAAAGGAGATCTTCTTTAATGCTCCTCCTCACTTGTTTGGTTGGTGGTATTCATTTATTCGTTCTCCGTCTTTGCATTTAGCGTCCAGGTTTCACATGGCACATAAAGACTTAAGGGTGTTACCAGTGCTCTTAGAAGCCTCATTCGTGATTTCAATGAGCTTTCCCTCCAGATGGATTTCAACTTTTGAAATGAAACGGATGCAACAGCAATTTTAATGTTGATCTCCTGTATATTGGGCATCAGTTCTTGGTTGCTTCTTGATACTTGAAATGTTACACTGTCTCTAGTTCTTTAATTCCAATGTTTGCTGTGACTGACTCATACTTTTGGATCCCATCTTAATCACTTCACATTTATCTACACTGATCTCCATACCCAGTTATTTAGCACTCCTTGTTAACATTTTGAGTTCCTGCGTGTTGGGTCAGGCTCTCCATTCCCTCGAACATGTCGAATGACATAACAACATTTTGCCCGATTATTTGTTCCGGTGTTTTTTTTAATTTACACAAATCTGGCCATGCTTTAAACGGGATTCTAAGATTATATTCTTAAACATGAAATTGTGTATTTTAATGTTAAGCAGCCATATAAAAATGTATGCACTAGTATACGATAACTATCATTATAAATTGTTATGCACGTGGTTATGTCATTATGGGAATCGCTATGTGCTCATTCTGTAAAACATCTATTTGATATTTGGTACCATCCTCAACCCCCATTTCTTATTATATGACCCCTAAATTGCATATGAAAAACAAGAATAGGCTAAAACCTTAATAATGTCAAACTTATGAACGAAAGTGTTCATATTTTGCACATTTGATGTTAATGGTGCCATTGTTTTAAAACAGGTGACGAAATTTACTGACAAAAATTGAAATTGTTAAAATTTAGCCTTACAAAATCGAAAGTGTCGGTCCCTCTCATAGGATCCTTGAAATATGCTGTTCTAACCTAATTGAGCCTAACATTAACAGCCAACACATTACAAGGATGTAACGCTTAAATCTTGTGTCATAGCACCAGTGGCGTGCGCAAAGGGGGGGGCCGGGGGGGCGCGGCCCCCCCCCCCCCCCCCCCCCCCACTATTGAGTCAGTCGGGGGAAACTTAGGCCAGTCGGGGGAATTGAGAAGGAGGCTAGGTCAGTGGCATCATGGAATTATGATAGTCAAAAACACAGATGAAAATTTTTCGCGCGCTACGCGCGCATATGTCGTTCCAAAATGCAATATTCTTTGGTACAAGCTTGTTTAGAGCCAAAATGTAGCTCAATCGTGCAAAAAAATGGGTAAATAAAAAAAAATCGAGCGCTACGCGCGCAGTTCTTTACTAAAATAGTCGGGGGAATTTCATTTATGGCCAGGTGGCCCCCCCGCTCACAATATCCTGCGCACGCCACTGCATAGCACCCACATTTAGAAGTATGAATAGAATAAAAAATATCCTCCATTTTGAACATGTTACGTTGAACATCATTTTTGACGGGGGAGATGACGAGCCCGTCATTTGAAACGACGTTTCTAAGTCGTAACCTTTTCACAAACCCCTAAAATTCGCGGCATTTGCTAATATTAATAACTTGCATTAATCATCTTCTGAAGCGATTTTGTTGTAAAATGTAATTGATATTGTTATAATATGAAGGTAAGAGGACACAGTAAGTTATTTCAGCTATTTGGATGCCATTTAGTAATATACTAAGCTATTTGGATGCTATTTTGTATTATATTATATGATTTAGTAATATACTGAGTCACTGAGTCCACGGCCACGGCACGGCCTCTTTGTTCCGTGTTGCCTTGGCTCTCGCAATTAGCCCAATGATTATGGCGAACCCTAGGCTACATCCCCCAGTCATCAATATTACCGTACGGACGCTAAAGCTGTACAAATATCGGAGCCTGCAAGATAGCGACATAAGAGGGCGGCTGAGAGTTACAGTCTAGGTGAACCCTTCAATATGATTAGCCCAATGATATGGCAACAACCCCTCGACCTTTGCCATGCACTGTTAGTGCAATGCAGTGCTGTAGTGCTGCGTGTGTATGAATACATCGATGGTATGGACGGCCGGAGACATTTTGGAATATTTCTTGAGACATTTTGGACGTTGTTGTTTGATACTGGATCATCAGATTTCAATTCTCGTAGGAAATTATATACTGGTATGTTATTTTTCAAGCCATATCGGTGTATAATTTCACCAAGAATATGTAATCTAAAACCATCATGGAATAATACAACGCTACGGCTTGAATGCCTTTGTTTGATTGACTGAGATGAATACCTGATCAAATCTCCAAATAACTTGGTAAATATTTAAAAATAAATAAGAAAAATACTTGTTGTAAAACTTGAACATTGGCCAAGGTACCAAATAAAAGTGTACACCCTCCTCTATTTAGTTAAAAAATCTGTAGATTCTAACTCTTCTCAGATTATTGGCTAAACTATTTTAAAAATCATTATTCACCTCTAAAAAGTGTCAACAATTTGTTTAAATCGCGACTGATTGCGATGCGTAGTATTCCCAATGACTATGTATCGCTAGAAAACCTGTCGACTTCAGCCCCTTAAAAATCCACATTTATCAATAAATTTTATTTTCTGTCATCGATTGTTTTTATAATACACATCATTTGCGATAAATTCTGGAGTTTCATAATAATTTAGTCATGACTTCGACCAAAAAACGGCAATTTCACAACGTACTTTCAGGGTGGAAATGTTGGCGTATGGTATACATGCGTTGTGCAGAGATTTCCGCGTAGCTGACGGCCTGCAGATGGGTCAGTGTGTTGTATACGTACACTGCGTGCACTGATGCCCGGGACTGATAATGCTGAGCATGTTTAGCAAAGTCTAAAACCGCCGCAAATAAAATGGATAAGCCTATTTTCATTTTCAAACTTTAAACAGAAGGTACCAGTCTTTCATAAAAAAAGTTTTACATAACCTATTTCTCAATGTGTCCTTATAATATTTCTAATTGATTCGGTGTCCACCATACAACTTTAATTACCCCAATCCAACTTCTTCATCAATGTTAACCATACGTCTTAAAGGTTGTTGACCCTATTCTAGATTTAAGGGCATCATCAGTGTAATGAGAAATGGGACCTTTCATTTGATATCAAAAACACTTTTGAATCCCTTAGAGTTAAATTGTTAGGAAACATAGTAGCAACGCTGTTTGTTAATGTCTGTTCTTGAACTTTCAACAGTCTTCTATCTCCCCCGTCCAGTTTTTTTTAAATACCTTGTTTTGTATGACATCGCGTAGTTTTAATGTAAGCTGCCATCCCGTGTTTGACACTGGCTGGTACACAATAAGTGGCTATTGTAATGGGCTATTCCATTTATTAATGGTAATAATAATAATAAATAATAAATAACATTTATACCGCGCCTTTGCCTAGGGATACAAAGCGCAAAAACATGAAAAATACAACAGCAAAAAGAAATACCATGAAAAAATGGAAACCATTAAGGAAACAGATAATTTGTGAGTTTGGAATTAAAGCATTGTACACTAGTGGCATTTCTAACAGACACAGGCAATTTATTCCACAAACGTGGAGCCACTACTAAGAAGGCTCTATCCCCAGCAGATTTCTTGGTGACAGAAACGATAAAATTAATAATGTCAGCAGAGCGTGTTCTCATAGTGCTTTGAGATTGTTTTTTAACAAGACAGTCTTGAATGTACTGGGGACAGAGCCCTTCCAAAGATTTGGTATCTAGTGCAATTTAGCCAACAATGGGGATACATGGTCACGTCTGGGCTCAGGGGCGTCAATCCTGGGTGGACGAGGGGGACACTGATGATTTGAGGTGGAGTGGAGGTGGAGTGGACATAATATCAAATGCCTCTCCACCCCCCCCCCCCCCCCCCCCCCCTGATCGAAATAGAACATTTTAGAAACACCTAATAGTCCGTTAGTTTGACAAGAGGAATCATGGAATTATGATGGTCAAAAGTACACAGACGGAAACAAATTCGCGCGAGACGCGCGCATGTGTGCATGTGTCCAAAAGATGAAATTATGTTTGGAATAGAAGCTTGTTTGAAGCAAAAATGTACCTCAATCATAGCACAAATATATGTGAACTCATAAAAAAGGTGGGTTTTTTTTTAATATTCTCAAGATCACACTGATGTTGTTAATAGAGAATGTGTCAATATTTAAAAATCAAAATGTGTTAAAATCAAAGAACAACACAATAGGCGAAAGGTACCCAGAAAAGTGGCGACCATTTTGAAGCAAAACCATTTCCACCATGTTGGAAAATACGAAACCAGTTTCGGAAAAAGGGGCATCCGCCATTTTGGAAGAAAAAAAAGAAACAACAAAAACTGCCTTCATCCACCTTTTTAAAAAAAAATTAGGACGAGAAACTATTTTTTTAATTTTTAGCCTTATACATGTTTAGTCGTGGAAATTTCATTTATAGACCAGGTCCCCCCCCCCCCCTCTCCCTACTTTCAATATCCTGCGCACACCAATGAAATCAATCCAGGTATCATTTATTGTTTATTACATTTTTTAATGAGCTCCCTTGCTCATAACCTTTTCTCCCACCTCATGCCCGACCCCCTCCCCCCAATGAGATCGGGAAAAGTAGCAGAGAGGAAAAGAAAATCCACTCGACCCGCAAAATATCAACATGTTACAAGTTAATTATAGTTATAATTAAGTCACTAACAGTGCCCTTTTGTAAAGTAACGGCACTACGAGGGAGAGGGGCTCCAAGTCATGACATTTGGTCTCTCCTCCCCAAGTCAGCACAACCCCAATCCATTTGGTCCCAAACACTCTAAAAATGTCTAAATCAGAGCAAATTCAGGCAAGTTTTACACAAAGTTAAAATATTCCTGCTCATTTTACCCCATTTCTTTTCTTGCCCACAATTTGTTTTATTTTATTTTTTTGATCATGACATTTTTCATCAATTTCAAAAAATATGAAAGCTATGAAGATTGTTAAACGGGGTCAGTCGTCACAAACATGCACAAACACAATAGTCAAACGACCTTGCTATTGTCAACATTCCCTACACAGAGGACTGCAGTGCAAATCTGTACGATTTTATCCATGTAATGTCTATGGCGGATTTCATTCCGAGGTATGAAGCTATGAAGTTTCCGTGGTCTTCGCTATCTCCAAGCAGATAGAACAATACGTACATGGATTTTTTTTGTAGACGAGGGTTCATTTCATTATTTGGTGAGGTTTAGAATGAGTTAGGATTCCTGTAATTTCGGAGACCACAGATTTTCAAAACGTGAATTTTCCACCATTTTACGACATAAATTTGGTCACAAAACGTGTTTAGTACTATACATTTTACCGTTCTGCAGATGTTATTGACCCTCCTCTAAAATTCTACATGATTTTTAACTCGTTTCTCAGTTTTTGAGATGCCCAAATACAACTATGGCAAGATATAGGAGACGTTTAAAAAGGTAGGATTTGAGTTTCCTACCTCATACCATTTTAGTCCGCCCTTTACCGTCATAGTTCTTTTGTATTTCTTTATTTTGAGAAAAAGTATGAAAATCGAGGTAGGTATGAATCAAAACCTACCTTTTGAAAAAAATTCGGAGCTTATGTATTTATTTATTTTTTCAGAATTGTAATGTATTTCTTAATTTTGAGAAAAGGTATGAAAATCGTGATAGGTATGAAACAAAACCTACCTTTTGAAGAAAAAAAATTGGAGCTTATGTATTTCTTTATTTTTCAGAATTGTAATGTATTTCTTTGTTTTTCAATATAGCGCCCTCTACAGTCAGAGTTCTTTTGTATTTCTTTATTTTGAGAAAAGGTATGAAAATCGTGGTAGGTATGAATCAAAACCTACCTTTTGAAAAAAAATTCGGAGCTTATGTATTTCTTTTTTATTTCAGAATTGTAATGTATTTCTTTATTTTGAGAAAAGGTAGGAAAATCGTGGTAGGTATGAAACAAAACCTACCTTTTGAGAAAAAAATCGGACCTTATGTATTTCTTTATTTTTCAGAATTGTAATGTATTTCTTTGTTTTTCAATATAGCGCCCTCTACCGTCAGAGTTCTTTTGTATTTCTTTATTTTGAGAAAAGGTATGAAAATCGTGGTAGGTACACTGAAAAATAATTTGGTGTCATTTTGACACTAAAACAAGTGTCAAAAAATGGGTCCTCAGTTGGCCACCTAAAGGTGTAAAATTGACACCATTATGGGTGTAAAATATGACACCTTTTGGTGTCATATTCATTTTGACACCTAGGGTGGTTACCTGAGGACCCATTTTCGAAAAATGCCATTACACCCCAAATGGGGTGTAATATTGACTCTCTTAAGTGTCATATTGAGTTTGACACCTAGGGTGGTTACCTGAGGACCCATTTTCGAAAAATGTCATTACACCCCAAATGGGGTGTAATATTGACTCTCTTAAGAGTCATATTGAGATAGCACATGTTTAGGAGCCGGTAAGACTGGTAAGTACCGATCTGCTCCATTTCCAGACATTTTTGATAATAATTATGATACAATTAGCGTAATGTAAGACGTCCGTATGAAAAAGACGACCACTGCATACGATGATATGTGCAACATTACATATAGCCAGATGAATCGGGCTATATATATATGTAATGTTGCACATATCATCGTATGCATGCATGACGAACACACACATAGTACTAGTAGGCCCATGCACTGACACACAGTCCAACAAAATGCTAGTCTCTGACTATGAAATTGTAATTTATTAACAACATGAACAAGGCTTACATTACGCTAATTGTATCATAATTATTATCAAAAATGTCTGGAAATGGAGCAGATCGGTACTTACCAGTCTTACCGGCTCGTAACATGCAGACAAAATGGCGACGAGAAAACGCATGCGTTGATATGTTGATAGACGCCCAATTTGGTGTCAGAATTACACCAATTGGTGTCACAATTGGTGTCAGAATTACACCAATTGGTGTCAGAATTACACCGATTGGTGTCAGAATTACACCAATTGGTGTCAGAATTACACCAATTGGTGTCATGCTGCTTCGACACCTCTAAAACCGTGAGCTTTCCCGCCAACTATTGACGCCCTTGGAGTTATTTCAATTAATCTGACACCAGTTTTGGTGTAAATCACTAAATGATCACTGAAAGGTGTCCGTCGGACACTTGACGGTGTCACCGTAAATCATGTGCAAACCCATATCATTGACGATTACACCAATTTTGGAGTCAAAATAACACCTTTGTAAGTGTCATTTACAGTTGACTCCAAGAAGGTGTCGCTGTGACACCAATTTATTTTTCAGTGTATGAAACAAAACCTACCTTTTGAAACAAAATTGGACCTTATGTATTTCTTTATTTTTCAGAATTGTAATGTATTTCCAGACGACGCTGGACATAGGCGTATTCACGAGTATTCAGGTTAAAATATGCGAACGAGGTTACGTGATCAAGTGAATGGGACGACCGCTTAACAACGGTTTAAATTCAAAAAATAGCATTTACAATTGGGATGATTAGCCATCCCGAACGGTTTTGGATTGGAAAATTTTTCTTCTAACCTATGATGAATTTTATGGGGTCATATAATCAAAATCCATTGTTACATTGAAACCAACGGAAATTCAAAATTAACGGCCGATCGTAGCCACCGTCGTCTGTGTATTTCTTTGTTTTTCAATATAGCGCCCTCTACCGTCAGAGTTCTTTTGTATTTCTTTATTTTAAGAAAAGGTATGAAAATCGTGGTAGGTATGAATCAAAACCTACCTTTTGAAAATAAATTGGAGTTTATGTATTTCTTAATTTTTTCAGAATTTTAATGTATTTCTTTATTTTGAGAAAAGGTAGGAAAATCGTGGTAGGTTGAAACAAAACCTACCTTTTGAATAAAAATTGGAGCTTATTTTTTTCTTTATTTTTCAGAATTGTAATGTATTTCTTTGTTTTCAATATAGCGCCCTCTACCGTCAGAGTTCTTTTGTGTTTCTTTATTTTGGGAAAAGGTATGAAAATCGTGGTAGGTATGAATCAAAACCTACCTTTTGAAAAAAATTCGGAGCTTATGTATTTCTTTATTTTTTCAGAATTGTAATGTATTTCTTTATTTTGAGAAATGGTATGAAAATGTGGTAGGTATGAATCAAAACATACCATTGAAACAAAATCAGAGCTTATGTATTTCTTTATTTTTTCAGAATTGTAATGAATCAAAACCTACCTTTCGAAAAAAAATCGGAGCTTATGTATTTCTTTATTTTTTCAGAATTGTATTGTATTTCTTTATTTTTTCAGAATTGTAATGTATTTCTTTATTTTGAGAAATGGTATGAAAAATTGTGGTAGGTATGAATCAAAACCTACCATTGAAACAAAATCAGAGCTTATGGATTTCTTTATTTTTTCAGAATTGTAATGAGTCAAAACCTACCTTTTGAAAAAAAATCGGAGCTTATGTATTTCTTTATTTTTGAAATTTGCAATGTATTTCTTTGTTTTTCAATATATCGCCCTCTACCGTCAGAGTTCTTTTGTATTTCTTTATTTTGAGAAATGGTATGAAAATCGTGGTAGGTATGAATCAAAACCTACCTTTTGAAAATAAATTGGAGTTTATGTATTTCTTTGTTTTTCAATATATCACCCTCTACCGTCAGAGTTCTTTTGTATTTCTTTATTTTGAGAAATGGTATGAAAATCGTAGTAGGTATGAATCAAAACCTACCATTGAACAAAATCAAAGCTTATGTATTTCTTTATTTTTTTAGAATTGTAATGAGTCAAAACCTACCTTTTGAAAAAAAATCGGAGCTTATGTATTTCTTTATTTTTGAAATTTGCAATGTATTTCTTTGTGTTTCAATGTATCGCCCTCTACCGTCAGAGTTCTTTTGTATTTCTTTATTTTGAGAAATGGTATGAATATCGTGGTAGGTATGAATCAAAACCTACCATTGAAACAAAATCAGAGCTTATGTATTTCTTTATTTTTTCAGAATTGTAATGAGTCAAAACCTACCTTTTGAGAAAAAAAATCGAAGCTTATGTATTTCTTAATTTTTGAAATTTGCAATGTATTTCTATCAAAGTCACATGTTGGTTCTCGGGGGAGGGTTGCTATAGAGAATAGAGAAAAAAAGAGTTAGCATTGTCTTCTATGGAAAATTACTAAATAAATGCGATGTTTGTTGACCTTTAAAAGTATGTATATTGATTTGTTTGTATATTTTATCAAAGTTTATGTTTTTAAAATCATGTGTAATTTTTGGAAGCCCTTGGGCTGATTCCCATTCAAATCTGTAGTCCTTCACAGCACACGCGGTCTAAAGAGTGACTGCATAGATATAGAGACTGTTGGTAGATAGTTGATTTACTAAATTGGATTCATAAGATGACAATTGGAAAAAGTAAACGGGTCAAATGGGTCAAATGCTCGGCTCTGCAGCAAAGCTTTTTTGATGTGCATTTCTCAGTTGCTTTACGTTGTCCACAATGTCAATTTAGGCCAAGAAAAACACCTGTTCTACGGGAAAACGGACCTCTCAGGGAGGGTCGGTCGTTCTTTTTTCTCAACTATTTTGGGGATTGTTGATGACTTTTCAACAATATTCGAATTTTTTCAACAATATTCGAATTTTTTCAACAATATTCGAAATTGAAAACATTTCAAACAACAATTTCAAAAAATTCAAAACGTCGAGCCCGTAGGACAGTGGGTTGTTTTCGTGGCCTTATCTTGACTATTCTGTATCAAAACTTTAGGTCCTATTGGAGGAGCGATGAGTAAACGTCTGTCACCCAGATTCACCGTTATAACGTACAGCTTATTAGCAGCTGTAGGCCTTATAACTGCATCTCTAGTTTCATCATGGTATATGTTGATGTTGTCTACTGTGTTGACAGGTAAATTACAGAAAGTTCAGTTCAGTTCAGGTTTTGTTCACTACAAAAAGTGTCCTTGTTGGTGTTTTAACATTTATTTATCATGCTATCTTTTTTATTTATTTTTCCTTCCTTGACCTCATTGAATATAGAAATAGTGTACATTAATCGTTCGGCTTGAGGGTTACACGGCGACGAATCTAGTCATAGGAATGCGTCTTCCGTGATGATTACGAATTCGTTCGATATATCAATAGCGGGCGGGCTTGGGAACGGGATTGCGTTTGCCTTGAATGGTCTCCCGTCACAGTAATTTTCAAATTTGAAAAAATACTTCTATGGAAAAGTGTACTTTAGGTCCCAGAGTCTGATATTTACTAGTATCGTCCGATACTGGAACAACCAGTTACCCTATATTCCTCTAATACTGCATATTATGAATATAAATTTATATAAATTGCTAGCACTTATGAAAGTCATAAAATAAGGCGCATCCATCTACTACCCAGATCTTGACGGGTCACTACACATTATGTATGGCCATACACACAATCGGTGGTAATAAAACAACCCTCGGTCGCTTGGTGATTTATTTCAGCATTTGTGGGGCAGTATCAGTAATCATTCTCTTATCCCTTTTTAACATTTGGCAACATATGTTTTGTTTTAAATAGGTTTTTCAATCGGAGCACAAACGGTTATGGTAGCCGAACTGGCTAACTATTTCGATAAATATTACGTTGTTGCGATCTCAGTTTCAAGGATGGGTCTCTCCTTGGGTGTTATAATTATGCCACCTCTGACACAGACTTTGCTTGATGTCTACGGATGGCGTGGAACTATGATGATGCTAGGCGCTTTGATTTTGCATCTCATACTTTGCGGAGCAGTACTTAGACCTTTCAAACAGACATCGATAATACAAAATATGTTCAACGAAGATGAAAGCAGTCGGGATGCAGAAAAATACCAACCGAGTAAAACTGGTTTTGCAAATATCATGTATTATTTCGACTGCGTTTTATTCAACGATATCAATTTCGTATCATTGTTGTTATACACCGTATGCAGTGGCTACTGTTTTGTCGGTTGGTTGATCTATCTGGTTCCTCATGCCGTGGAGGTAGGCTTCTCGCCATCTTCAGCATCTTATCTTGCAACCTTTGGAGGAATAGGCTGTCTTCTTTCCAACTTACTCTACCCATTTTTCAAAATGAAATTTGGCGATAAACACATCCTTTACAGCACGTCCGTCCTCTGTTTTGTAGCGCTAACGATTGACCCGGTCTTTTCGGGTTCCCGCTCTTACGTCGGAATGGTAATGTCGTCTGTCGCTTTTGGGTTTGGACGAGAAATTGGCCAGACCAGTGTGTTTACATTGTTTAAAGAGACTATAGAACAAGACAAAATAACGAGTGCTGTGATATGGTTGAACGTCGCCTACAGCATTGGATCCATCTTTAGTGGGTTTTTGTCAGGTAGGTATTAGTAGGGTAAATTAGGGTAAGTGGGACACTTGCTATACTATTCTTCATTGCAGCACTAAATCTGCCAAAACGATAACGAGTGTTGCACTTACCTCATCGCAAATATGTCTTTTTAAAGTTTCATATCTCAATAGGTGTTTATTTTTGAGCCGCTCAAGATGCTTGAGATCAACACTATATCCTTGGTAGACACATTATAGTAAACACCATGACAAAATTGGGCCGAAATCAGGTCACTCACCTAAAGTTCGAACGTTAGACGTAATTTTGTGATTCCCCGAAAAATCCTCCCTTTTTAGGATCAATTTGTTATATCCCCCTTTATATCCCACTTTTCAGCGAAATTGAGTTTTTTGCATAAATCATAACTTCATTACATTATGCACATGCTGTTATAATACCTAAGTCATTGACCAATCAAAAGTGTTGATAAATGAACAATTGCAATTCTGCCCAAGTCAGCATTGTGAGTTAGGCAGATTGTACTAATGATAAAAATTGTTTAAAATGGGTCATATTAACCCGTAATAGGCATATAACAAGCCATATTTCACTTAAAGGTATATCTCCAACCTAATTCTATCCAACAGTTACTGCTCCTGTAGGAATTCACCTGCACTATTGATGTTGCTATTCAACATATCGTCAGCCTGCTTCGATAATTGCCTAACTCACTTTTCATACTTTTGTTGTTTTCTAAGAACTAGAAAAAATGAATTAGGCAATTATCGAAGCAGGCTGACGATATTTATGAACACTCCCTTAATCCATAACGTTATATTTGTTTTGTTTTGCAGGCTGGATATTTGACAACAGTGGTAGTTATACCGGGTCCTTCCTGGTCCTTGGTGTTGTGTCATTGTTAGGGTTGATTCCGCAGTCTATGATAGACATTCAAAAACATTATAAGGATACTAAGTATAGTAGAGTGCCCACCGAGGATTGTATTAGGCATAGCACACATAAAATTCAAATAATTGAGACATATACACAATTGGTGTCAAATGAAAGATTGCAATGAAATATTTACCTGCCGAAAACAGTAACAACGCCGAAAAATAGAATTTTTCAGGATTTAGAGAGCTTAATTTGTTAATAATGTAACATTCAAAACACCATTTACACATGTGTCTTAACAATTGAATATCTATATACCATGTTAAATTTAAAAAATATGGTAAAATGATATTGCATTAAGCTAAAATAATCAGTTTCACTGACCGCAATCCAAAAAATGACTAAGTCCAGCTAATTAATATGCGTAAATGTTATAGATCCAGATGTGAATGGTGTATTGCAATCAAACTTGGTATGCTGGCTAACTGTATGATACCCAATCTTTTAAACTATGATTTAGTTTCATAAGCTCATTAAATACGCAAATGTGCTAATTATGTATTCAAGTCATTAATATGCAAATGAGCAATATCCGACAATTTTTTTCCCGTCGTAAGAGTGATCGGTAATAGATATATCGTCAACCTGCTTCGATAAATAACTCATTTTTTCTAGTTTTGAGAAAACAACAACAAAAACAGGAAAAGTGAGTTAGGCCGTTATCGAAGCTGGCTGACGATATGTTGAATAGCACCATGAATAGTACAGGTGAATTCCAACAGGGGCAGTACCTGTTTGGATAGAATTAAGATGGGGATATACCTTTAAGTGAAATGTGGCTTGTTATAGGCCTAATACGATTTAATATGACCCATTTTAAATATTACAATCTGCTTAACTCACAATGCTTACTTAGGCAGAATTGCAATTGAGCATTTATCAACACTTTTGATATGTCAATGACTTAGATATTGTTACAGCATGTGCATAATGTAATGAAGTCATGATTTATTATGTAAACAACTCAATTTCGTTGAAAAGTGAGTTAGGCAATTATCGAAGCAGGCTGACGAATATAACATGTATACCTAATTTGATTGACAAATATTGCTGCATTTAGAAAGTACAAGCTTTTCCATTTCTTAAATACCCATATTTGAATTCTCGGTTCTTTTCCTCATTTTATGCACTCAAAGGATACCAAATCTGATCATATCACTAAATGAACTGAAGTGTTGAGTACAATATCTCAGGTTAGGTTTATTCAAATCGGCCAAATATATACAAGTTTAGAGCAAATTTCGAAAATTGGTAAAAACAGTCCTAACTAAAAAAAAGATGAAGTGCACAATGTGAGGAAAATCAATTTTATATAGGGTCACGCGTTATGAACTCGCCTCCCAATAGGGTGGTGCTGTTACACTTTTTAGTTTTATGCTGTCATATTCCTTAAATATTTTTAAAACCGCAAAAGCTATCTCAACAAATTTTGTATCATTTTAAAGCCCTAATAACAAGCGTTCTGCCTGCAAAATAGCATTGGTATAGCTAATACAGAAGGGAGCTACAGCTGTTTGAAGTTTAGGGACCAGGAGTGGTGCTGGAAGGGTGCCGCCTGTACAAACAAAATGGGGATAATCCCATGCTTTGTTCTTTTTACCAAAACTAGTCATCCCCTAATGTTACAAACACCATTTTGTTCCCATTTTAAAGGATATTTAGTAGTCTTTAAGTATGTGGTTCAAAATACTCGTCAACTGTTTGTAACAACTAATTAATTATGGATAAGACAATGATCATCAGCTTTCTTCCTATTCGCTACACAGTCAACATGAATAATCAGCCTCAATTCACCGGATTGATACAAATGACTATAACAGGAAAAGTGTTCAACCTATGATAGCAAAAGTATACATTTTTGGAAAGCTTGGAACTAGAGGAATTCAAAAATGCAGTTTAGATCAGGGAAGGGTACATCCTTAAAAAATATTTCTGAGAATTCTTAAAATATATAAAATAAAAATTGGAGATATTCAATAGCCAGTATAATTACCTTACCGACCTAGTAACCTTTGACAATTATAAATCATCTAATGGGTAATTTCATGAGGAATTCAAATATGTTAAGTAAATAATGATAGGGGTAGGTATAACAATTATATGGATCTCAAATTTAAAATTTAAAATTCTGATATTTTCCGAACATTTTGAATCATACCATTTTAGTCCTTATTTGGTCGTACTATAATTTCAATGGCATATTTGGTTTCCTTATGCAATTTCCCTTCAGAAAATATTTACTTTTACTACCTCAGGGGGTATACAAGCAAATATAAATGTGTAAAGTTAAAATCATGTCACAAAAGCCAAAATCCGTGTGTAACGCGAAAGGAAGCGAGCCTATAACACATGACCACAGGGGTGTTTTTCAAAATGTAGCTGCATACATTATATGACGAACTTGTTTTGCATATGGGCTTACAGACCACTCCTACATGTTACTCATTTTGCATTATTAATTAATCAAATTATTGTATGGCCATGTGTTTTAAACTGACCACCCAAAAAGGGTGGCGGCGTTGCATTTTTGGTGACGTATCATCCATCTCTCTCTAATAACTCAACAACTATATGTGGTAGAGCTATGGTTTAGGTGTCATTTGAAAGTTTATTTATCTAGCTACACTGTGTGAATAAATCAGGTATTTCTATAACTGTTTGGCTGAGATATGATTGATTATACTTCGAAAGTCAGGGGTGGCGGCGGTGGCGGCGGTGGCGGCGGTGGCGGTGGCGGTGGCGTCGTGTACAATCTTTATGGGGAATATAGAAGATGTTCCCAATTCTACGTTCAAATTACAATAACTCCTCATTTCTGTATGGTAAAAACATGATTTTGCTCTCATTTTATAGATTGTTTTATATTCTATAAGTTTCTGTTTCAACAAACGTGTCAACTCTTACGTAACAGTTGTAATCACGAATCGATTGCATTGCCCTTGGCTTTTTCCCTATTCACTACACAGTGAACTTGCCCCAATTATCGGTTTTACATACATGACTATAACAACAAAATTATTCAACCGATTATAGCAAAATTATACATTTTTGGAAAGCTCTCGAATAGGGGAATTCAGAAATCTTGCTTAAAATAGGATAGGGTGAATAGCCAAAAAAATATATGTGTAAACTGTAATACATTTGAAATGTAAACGTTTGTGCTCATTTACTTCCCGATATAGTATAATTCAACAAGTTTCCCTTGACAACCATTATGTTCTGATGGGTAAATTGCATGAGAAACTAATATGCATAGTAAAATGATGATTGGGATAGGAATAAAAAATATATTTAACTTTAATCAAAATATGAAAAAATCGATATTTTTTGAACATTCTTAATCACAACATGTTACCATTAGGTCTTATTCAAATTCCAATCGCATATTTAGATTCCTTGTGAGATTACCGTTCAGAAAATATATACTTTTTATGGAGTAGAACAAGTAGTTATTGCGATATGCTAATTCAAATCTCAGATGGTGTAAAATGTAAAAATCTGGACATCCAACGGGAAGGGTGGCGAGTTCAAAACACATGGCCGTATGGCTGTCTTCATGACTTGGATTAGTGCATCCATGCACGCCAATTGAGGCACCAACAATACAAGCCATATTCCACATAATGAATAGCCATTCATTCAATAATGCAAAATGAGTAACAGGTAGAAGTGGATGAAGGCCCTTTTGCAACACAGCTCTTCAAATGTTGTTGTTCACTGGTGTTACGCTCCCAGTGGCAGACTCTGTGTGTGTGCATTGTGCTATGCCTAATTGTATGAAAAGTGACAAGATGAAAGTACATTAAAACCGCCATTTGGGGATAAAGGTGTGTGTGATTTATATCGACTGAATCCAAATAAAAGGTTTGTACTATATGTAGTGCTCCGACGTTAATCATGAAGTAGTCATGACGTAATTATGGATGTGGTTTCAAACCCAAAAGCACTGTTTGTTGTGGGAAAAACTCCTGTTGGTATAGATGGGGTGACAGATGTCGTCACACCGGGCAGTTGAACGGCAGTTGCCAGTGTTCTTTGCCCGGCGGTATGAGCGCGCATCCTGTCTTGTTTAAGACCCGTGCTTTTAAAACTCGCGCCAAAGCATTATAAAGGGCAATAAGGCATAATGAACAGTGTTGTTGTAATGCAGTTCCCTCAAGCATGTATCGACAGTACAGTCCCTTCGACCGTTGCGTTTGTTGATAAACGTTGCTGTCACCCAACAACAGTTCGGAGGGCCTTCCAATACAGCAATTATTCGCAAATGCGCATTTTACGACAACCGGGAACCTTACCATTGAAACAGTACGTGGATTGGCCGTCATCAGGAACTGATACCATTTTGATAAGCGCATTTACTTTTTCTTTGCTGATAGTGATTTGTAATGGTTGCTTTGTCAAAAAATATTTTCAGTTATCAATGCGCTTACTTATTTTACTGTACAATGACTCTCACATTTCAGACATTTTGGAAGACAGCTAATATAAGTATCTGTGTATGCAATTACGATCGACGCATTTAAGATATGCAATTGTATACAATGTCCGTTTGTGATACGTAGGTACGAGACTATTCTGTATTGGATTTAGCTTGCGGTTTCAAGAGTTTGATGAAATTTGTGCTATACCCATAATAATTACCGCGCTTTTAAAACATGCCAGTCATACAGGTGTAAGAGAGACGCACATAACAGCTCTACACAACATTTCAATGGGATTTCAATAGACTTGATTGTCCCGCGCTAGAGGCCTTGTATGCATTCATTGATCGGCTTTACAAAACAAACAAAAAACATGCGTCATTCACCGGAATTATGGCGAATTACAGTCCATTTATTTTATACTTTGAATTTATGCGGGTTTTTTGAAAGGGATGTACACTGACATAAATGAAGGAGATGTTTAGCTTCTTGTAGTAGGTAAAAGAAGTTCAGTAGTCTGCCATGATTCCGGTAAAATACTTCATTCATATTATGTAGGGCCTCTATTGAAGGTCTATGGTGTAACCGTGAGACGATGTGATCACGACGGTGGCAAAATGAAAATGATGTCTCCGGTATTGACTCGATTACTAATACACTATCAGCGTGTTTTTACTGAAGAAAAAAAGCAGGCATATGAGTGCTAACGGATTAAAATCCCCCAGTAAAAACACACCACCACCGGCATTTGCCCGCTCATACCGGTTTATTTCTCCTGGATTTTAGATGCCTGTTATCCTTCGAAACCAAGGATAATAGCGGTTGAAACCGGTTAGGAAAAGCAGTCTTTCGTCAGTATAAACACGCACGGTTCCTGCTCAGCGCGTTTGCCGGTGGAAAAGCGGAAGTGGGCACACGATGCACGATCACCTGACAATTAAATGCAAACAGATGTGTATGACCTTTCGCTGGCATTTATTATAATGAGGTCAGCGGCAGCGGGCAAGTTTGTTTATCGAACTGCAATAAAAACACGTCTCTCACACGAGCAACCGGCTTTTATCCTGCTTTTTATAAGACGGGTAAAAGCCGGTTTGCTTAATAAAAACACGCTGAATGATTGCAATGTATTATGGGAATTTCTTCCGAGCTGTTGTTGGTGAATGTGTGTATTAAATTAATATGTTTGAAATATTAGAAGTATTTCATTTTTCACGGTTGCTTTTTTATCAAACTGATTATATGTATCCCGTTAGCTAGTAGTAGATACTGTAGTAGGGAGATAATCATCCCCTCTATTGACGATCTATGCTATAATCAATTTGAAAGTTGTGCATACACATTTTGCTTTATACATTTCTATGTGAAATAAATACTCAAAAACTCATGATACGCGCCGACACATTGCAATTGGAAATGTGTATTTGTTAAATGTATTGTAAACAAATGGCAACAAGTATAGTTCCTTATATTGACCTATTATGACAAATTAAATATGATACAATTTCATTAGTTAATAATATTAAATATTCCGCTTACATGCGGGTAATTAAATTGCTAGCAAATTATACCTAAATTAACAAAACACACAATCAAATTTGCCATATGAGTGCCCCAGACTGCCCCTTTCTCATATAATGCATCAAAGACAATCACGTTTTATTCGCCAAAAGTACTCACAACTATTAAGGTCCATATAATTCAATATGGTTTTCTTATAGGACCGATATGAGCAGGGACAAACACATCATTGTACTATCATTATATCATTTTAATGTATTCAGATTCCACAACGTTATTGATACACCTGTTCAAAATTCCCGCCGACGGAACACTACTTATATTCCGTGGCATTATTACGTTTCGTTAAGCTAGGATAATGCTCTCTAATAGGATTTAAATAACAATCAATATTAAAGCTCGGCAATGTGATTGGAGCTTTAATCATGGATCATTGTTATTCCTTCTGTGTCTTCTATTTCTATGGTTGGACTAACCAACAAATATTCTTTGTATCAAACCTATGATAATAAGGTATTATGAAAAAAAACTGCGGCGAAGTGGAATTAAAATTGTATGAAATGTGTTGATTAGGCAACAAATAAATAACTCATGGTCACGCGTTCGAAGCTCGCCTCCTTTCGTGTTACACACGGATTTTGGCTTTCGCGACATGATATTAACTTTACACATTTATATCCTTGTATACCCCCTGAGGTAGTAAAAATATACATTTTCTGAAGTGAGATTGCATGAGGTAATTAAATATGCCATTGACATTATAGTACGACTAAGGACTAAAATGGTATGATTCACAATGTTCGGGAAAATATCAGATTTTTTAATTTTTTTTAATTTGAGATCCATATATTTTGTATACCTACCCCTATCATTATTTACTTAACATATTTGAATTCCTAATGAAATTATCCATCATATGATATATAATTGTCAAAGGTCACTACGTTGGTAAGGTAATTATACCAGCTAGTGAATATCTCCAATTTTTATTTTATATATTTTTAAAATTTTCAGAAATATTTTATTAGGATGTACCCTTCCTTGATCTAAACTGCATTTCTGAAAAAGCTTTCCAAAAATGTATACTTTTGCTATCATAGGTTGAACACTTTTACTGTCAGGCCAACAACAAAATTGTGATGTAAATGTAAAATTTCGTCAGATTTTGTCTTTCTTTTTTTTTCAGATTTTGTTTTTAACAGTTTAAATGGCATTGAATATTAAATTAAGTGTTTATAACATATGTGCGACTCTTATAGTGATTACAACTTCTTGTTGGCTGAACTTTGAGCTTCCGCTGGTATAAGATTTTTTTTTATTTTTATAAAAAGCCGCCCGCCCGCCCCTCCTCTCTGAAAGCTGTGGAGGACAACATTACTTCTTTTTTTTTGTGCCTAATAGTCATTTTTATAAATCCGGTAAATTGAGGCTGATTATTCATGTTGACTGATGTGTAGCGAATATGAAGAAAGCTGAGGATCATGGTCTTATCCATAATTAATTAATTGTTACAAATAGTTGACAAGTCTGTTGAACCACATACTTAAAGACTACTAAACATCCTTTAAAATGTGACCAGAATGGTGTTTGTAACATCAGGAATGACTAGTTATTGTAAAATGAACAAAGCATGGGATTATCCCCATTGAGTTTGTACCGGCGGCACCCCTTCCGGCGGCAACCCTTCCGGCACCACCCCAAACTTCAAACAGCTGTATTTCCCCTTCAGTATTAGTTATACCAATGCCATTTTGGCAGATAGCTTGTTATTAGGGCTTTAAAGATACCAATTTGCTGAGATAGCTTTTGGTGGTTTTAAAACTATTTAATGAATATGAGAGCATGAAACTAATAAAAATTCCTCAAATCAACATGCTTCATTTGATTAATTACAATATATTAAATAATAAATCTAGATAGGACTTTTGATTAATTACAAATTATATTAAATATAATAATTTGGTCCTGAAGAAGTCAGAGCTAATCCTGACGAAAGTGTAAAAGTCTTAAACTTGTCCGCCGGCGTACCCGTTAAGCTCTATACTCTATTTGGCTTCCTCTGGACAGTGGCGTAACTTACCAGACGCAGCTTGTACGCACGCGTATGTATATTCCGCCTTTCAACACTCATGTGTATACGCCAGCGCCGCGAGTGTTATGTAGTGCAATTACTACGCGGTTACGTCACTGTCTCGTGATGGCCAAATAGACTATAGATAGGACGTTTACATTATTTATATATTTATGTATTATATATTCTTTAACTATTTCTATAAATGACTTGTTAATCCAATTGAAGGATTATCTAATTAATCTATGCATTCATGATTTCATTTAGTATCAATCAATCAATCAATCAATCAATCAATCAATCAATCAATCAATCAATCAATCAATCAATCAATCAATCAATCAATCAATCAATCAATCAATCAATCAATCAATCAATCAATCAATCAATCAATCAATCAATCAATCAATCAATCAATCAATCAATCAATCAATCAATCAATCAATCAATCAATCAATCGATCAATCAATCAATCAATCAATCAATCGATCAATCAATCAATCAATCAATCATCAATCATCAATCATCAATCATCAATCATCAATCATCAATCATCAATCATCAATCATTGGTCCAAAGCTGTGGAATGATTTCCCCCCCCCCCCCCCCCCCCCCCTTCCAGGAACCTGGTCTCCCCATTAAACTGCTATATATGTACAGTTAAAAAAAAGGGGCTTAATCTGATCATATAGTGCAGTGTAGCTTTATTCCGTTAGTGCCTCAACGGAATAATCGCAATAACACTGACAAAATTACTAAACTGCTATATATGTACAGTTTTAAAAGGTGCTTAATCTGTTCATATATAGCAGTTTAAGGCATAAAAACACCTCTGAAACGACATTCATGAATAACTATAAGTTAAAACACTCAGGGGGGTTGGTGGTCGGGGAGGTAAACACAAGGATGGCTCAATCTTAAACAATAAATATCGGATATCATACATTCTTGAACAGTAAATATTGGATATCCTACATTCTTAAACAATGTTGTCAGTGTTAGTGTTGAGGGCGTTAAACTGCACTATACGAAAAGCACCTTTTGTTACTGTACATAATAGCAGTTAAATAGGGAGACCAGGTTGTCTCCATTATGGAGACACCATACGTACCGCATGCAGTGTCAATCTTTTAAATACATAAAGCACGTTTTTATTCCATGCTTTTTAATGTTTAAATTGTATCTGTATAAATTGTACATTGTATATTTAATTATGTTTTAACCTAGTATTTTAATGTATTTTGATTGGTATTATTTAATATGTTTTTCTTGTATGTAACGCGCATTAATCGTGTTTTTGTAAATACGCTTAATAAATCACGTGTTCATTCATTCATTCATTCAAGCTAACACATTGCGATAAGGCCAAGAACACAAATGTATAGATAGACCATGAAGCTAATGCACCAGCTATATGAGGCATTTACAAGACACTTTTCATAAAGAAGTGGATCAAAGCTGGCATTATTAGACTACACCAGCTATTTGATAACCAGGGTAATCTACTTTCACTTGACAGTTTCAAAGATCGTAAGCCGAATAACAAATATATATATATATATTTTTAGAAAATTATGTCATTCGTAATGCTCTCCCGGTAGTTTGGAAATCGATGCGTAATTTTAACATCAATGAGATTTCTTTTAATAGCATACCGACTGATATTTGTTCGGTAAAGAGGTTCAGAAAGGATATTCTTAAATCCATTGTCTCTCCCCCAATTTGTGAAATCCTCTGGACAAAACGCTTTCCGAGTTTAATTTTCAATTGGAAACCTATCTGGAAAACAATCCGAAATGCACGCACGAAGCAAGGTTGATTACACTTAATTGGAAAATTCTTCTCAACATCTACCCGACGAAAATTTTCCCATTTTGTGAAAGGTAAAGAGTCATAATATTTGTAATACTTGTAATGTAATTGAGTACACAGAACATTTCTTCTACTTCTGCGAAAGGGTTTAAAATTGATTTGGAAGCATGCAGAAATTGTAATTTCTGCCAAATTAAGGTTGAAAATGCTATTCAGAACTAAGAACGCGTAAAGTTATTTAACTTCCATGACAAACTTTCATAATATAAACATATCAGTATGACATATTTGAATGTATAATATACCATTATTGCATTTTCTGTTATGTAAAATTGTTGTGATGCTATTTAAAAAGAACATGTATCATTAATATTATGTATATCATTTTGTATGAAGGATAATAATATCGAAAAGAAAAAGAAATAATGTAGGTAATTTGTTTACAAATTTTAACCGAAGCTAATGCACGGACCATATAAATACATACATTGTAATGACATCGCAATGTCAATTCTAATGTGAGCTGTACTATAGTTGTGCGACGAACCTTATGTGCATGCGCCGAAAGAATACCACACGGCAGCTATTATTAGGGAGTAACGATCATTGCGGTATGAATTTCGCCGAGTTTCACGACTCAGGAATATTAAACCTTCGATAATATTGTTTTCCAAAATTTAGTTAAATATCACTGCTTGAAAAATATGACATGTAAATCTAATAGGAAACCGCCATTTGATAACCGTAACAATAACAGGTATTTGACAGGCAGCTGACCGTAATACTCTCCACGCGTCTATATATATTTATTTTTTTTACCATAATACAAAACAGATTTTTCAGAAACTTTTCCCAACTTTCAAGGTCTATCCAAACGATTTCTGAATCAATACTTAGCACGTTGTACTAATGTCAATGCATTTCCCACGGTGATTCCAAATATGGTTATGAAATTTAACAACTTTGACTTTTGTGAAACATTAATTTTTGTGACATTTTAAAATGTCTTCTATTTTTATGTTTTGAATGGGTATCAAAGCATCATTGTGTAACATGCGTTTTCCTATACCCAACCCCCTCAGAATTACGGGAAATGAAAACACGTTCCTGAACATTTGCTTCCGGTAATTTTCCCGCATTCTCTGCGGATTTATTTTATAGTGTACCTAGGGGAAGTGGCCGTGTGTTGTTGTTGCAAATAGTATTTTATGTTAAACAAAATTATAAACCCAGATTTAATTTTGATAAAATAGTCTAATATAATCGTCAACAAACTCTTACAACCAAATAAGGCTTGTAAGCTGATATGTCCCCCAACCGAAAAGAAATATAAACACGGTTTTACGTACATGTATTACAAAATATAAAGTCAATATTAAGGTAAAACCCACCTGAAATTCATGGCCTTCGCACAAGCACAATCATTAAGAAGTTGTTGTCTTTTTATCCCAAATCGCTGATTTATGACCAAGGTATTTTTTCATTGTCACGCGCCGTAGCAAAGCAATTAAATCACTCTGAAAATAAATTAGTATCTTTGTTTATTTTTCTCTTTTTGAAAGTTATGACAAGCGTAACGCTTTTAATATCGGCATTAATATTCCATTTACCGTAGAGAAGAGTTGAAACCCATCGACAACAAATAACCGCGTTAAAAAATTGCAAACAATAAAAAAGCAAACTCTGACAGATTGTTACTTTTAACAAACCGGTTGTTAATGTACAGGTTTTTTCCGTAAGTACTTTGGTATGGGTGGCTGTAGTGTAATTTGTTTAAATGTTGGTAGGCCAATATTAAAACTTCTTTGACCCTTCCCCTCTCCATGTCTCCAACTTCTTTGACACCCCCCCACCCCCCCCCCCCCCTTCCCCTTATTCTTCTTACTGGACCCGAAATCTCCCCTCCATTTATTGGAACATTATCAGACCTGTTGTCCAATATCAAGGTCAAGGAACATCGCTTTATATCATTTTATATTAGACCTATTATAGTGTAATTGTCTACGGCATTGAATATGCTAAATAACTTAATGTTCTAGTTTACACATGGACACAGCTAGGAGGGCAGGGTGCAGAATCTCATTTGTTTTAGACTCTCTTTACCTTGGACTCATGACTCGGATAGGTTTTTTCCTGGTTGAAAGGGGGTATTCGACTTCACACCATTTCTCCCGGTTATCGGCTATATTCTTGATACCATTTGAAATTACACAACTCTGGCAATAACTGAGGTACATTTCGCTTTTTAAATGGGATTCTAAAGTCATGAAATTTATATTCCTGGACACATTCGCGTGCAGCGCATACTAATTTGCGATTTGTATACTAATATCGGTTTCGATTCTCCAGACTGCTGCCTTGCAATTGGATAGAAATGAATTAAATTCTTTTTAATTACCGGGTATCCTATAGATAGGCCTACCTAGAATAATAAAGGCACGTACATGTAAACTACCTGGATTATTAAAAGTACCCGCGATATTCAGATTATTGAGGGCACGTTTGAATTATGTACAGGACATTTTCTTGTTATTTTATGACATTTTCGTAAAATCTTCTAGCGGGTGCCCGCTAGTACAAATATGAATATAACGATTTTGAATATTTAAATATTTTGATGAGACGCCGTGGTGTAAACGCGGTAAGTCCAATTTCGATGTAACTATGAGAAGTTTCGACGGCGCAGAAACATGTGAACTGGTAGGCCTCTATATCTTATCACAACTGCAATATTTCGCACTTAAGCTTTTGTAATCCCTTGTCCCTTCATTTTCTTTATATCTTAGCAGCTTTCGGTGCGAATTGTTGCTTAAAATACATTAAATGACGTCGAACTGAATATTGGTGGATACATTGTTCAAAGATTAAATGTACACAGAAAACGCGGGGAAAAAAATATGTTTGCCCAAAAATTGTCTTTTTATGCTGAAAACGGCACAAAAATCGATTTCTATTTTTGTCCCTTCATTGGAAACCTTACTATTTGACCACTTTATAAAATTGCCTGAAATGAGCTTGATGTGGTCTTCAAACTAAATAATTTGCATATTAAAATGTTGGTAGATCAACATGGAAGTTAAAGTCTCCAAGTATTACTTCCTTACCGGACAAAGAGTTGATATGGATCAGAAAATCCTCAAACTCCGACAAAAATTGGGGTATTTTAAATCCGTTTTCTGTAGATGGAGGGAGTCTGTAGATGAGCCCATACTATAAATGTCCCTTTTTGCATCTGAGATGATTATATGCTCAAAAGAAACAGAGTTAAAAGCAGTGGGAATTATTTGACGTTCTTGCCTAAACACAGCTCCTAGCCCACCATGGTTGTCTCTGCTTGGTCGAGGTGCATTTAGAAAACCATATCCGAGTGGGCACAATTCACCAATAACCACGTTATGTGAGTCCGAAAGCCATGTTTCCACTAGAAAAAGGATATCCATGTTAGGGATCACGTCAAAACTCGACCGCCCGGCAACTGCCGGTTACGGCCGGTTCCGTTCGGTTCTCACAAATCGTGTCGTCTGTTATAATATACACACATAATGAGGTCAAATAGTAACACTCTGGTGAACACGACCGGTTGAAAGTGCCTCGTCACACACGTGAGCAATAACATCTGAAGTAATGGGCTCTTTTAAGACTTAAAAGTCTCAGTTAAACAACCAGTACAATACAGCTATTGATTTTCGCTGGGGTTGGCTTTTTCAATCTGTTTATAGCTCAATTAACTTTTTAAAATCAATACCGAAAGTCTATGAATGTGTTTTTTTTATAGAACGATTATAGAGAGAGCTATTATGACCGCAAAGTAACAGATTGATAGTGTAAATTGGTCAGATTACAGCATTAAGTCAACCGGCGGTTGTTCAGTGTTGCATGCGCGAATATTCATATACCAGTAAAATATTTGACCTGAAAGAACCGGGCGGAACCGCCCGTAACCGGCAGTCAACGGGCGGTCGAGTTTTGACGTCTCCCCTTATGAGTAATAACATAATCTGAACAGGTTGTTGTTGTTTTTTTTAACTGAACGTGTATTCCACAAACCAATTGTGAGGAATTCAGAGTTTTCAGATCTTTTTTCTCTTATTCTTCTACCACCACGTTTTTTCCCTCGCTTTCGCCATCATTTGTGAGTCTTTTTTGTCTGAACTGGGGTGTTAGGATGGTCAGTGAAATGGGTTAAACACGGTTGCTTCAGCAAGTTTAAAGAGTCTAAAGTTTTGCATGTATCAGCAGTCAGTGGGCAATCAGTTTGCAGATGGCCATGTGTTTTGAACTCGCCACCCTTCCCGTTGCATGTCCAGATTTTTACATTTTACACCATCTGAGATTCGAATTAGCATATCGCAATAAAAAGTATATATTTTCTGAACGGTAATCTCACAAGGAATCTAAATATGCGATTGGAATTTGCATAAGACCTAATGGTAACATGTTGTGATTAAGAATGTTCAAAATATATCGATTTTTTTTCATATTTTGATTAAAGCTCAATATTTTTTGTATTCCTATCCCAATCATCATTTTACTGTGCATATTAGTTCCTCATGCAAATTACCCATCAGAACATAATGGTTGTCAAGGGTAACCTGTTGAAATATACTATATCGGGAAGTAAATGAGCACAAATGTTTACATTTCAAATTTATTAGAGTTTACACATATATTTTTTTGGCTGTTCACCCTATCCTATTTTAAGCAAGATTTCTGAACTCCCCTATTCGAGAGCTTTCCAAAAATGTATAATTTTGCTATAATCGGTTGATTAATTTTGTTGTTATAGTCATGTATGTATAACCGATGAATTGGGGCAAGTTCACTGTGTAGTGAATAGGGGAAAAGCCGAGGACAATGCAATTGATTCGTGATTACAATTGTTACGTAAGAGTTGACACGTTTGTTGAAACAGAAACTTATAGAATATAAAACAATCTATAAAATGAGAGCAAAATCATGTTTGTACCATACAGAAATGAGAAGTTATTGTAATTTGAACGTAGAATTGGGAACATTTTCTATATTCCCCATAGAGATTGTACACGACGCCACCGCCACCGCCGCCACCGCCACCGCCGCCACCCCTGACTTTCGAAATATAATAAATCATATCTCAGTTAAACAGTTATAGAAATACCTGATTTATTCACACAGTGTAGCTAGATAAATAAGCTTTCAAATGACACCTAAACCATAGCTCTACCACATATAGTTGTTGAGTTAATAGAGAGAGATGGATGATTCGTCACCAAAAGTGCAACGCCGCCACCCTTTTTGGGTGGTCAGTTCAAAACACATGGCCAGATATAAAGCTGAATAGTGCAAAAAGTACTGGGTCACAGGTCACTAATAGGTATATCAAATAAGGCGGGGTCGTTTCAAAAAATTCTTAAAATCGTGATACGTGTCTCTATTTTAAATAGAAGTTGTCAAAAAAACATAACATTTTTGGTATCATATTAAAGACAATTTATCCAGCTACAGAATAAAAAAAGGATTAAAGCCACATGTTTAGCAACAGTGAAGTTATCAATCTAAACGTCGAGTGAGTCAAGGGTGGAGCCGGTGGATGAGGCGCCGGTGGATGAGGCGCCCATAGGTTTCTACACAAAATAGCGGAAAACTAGAACTTTTGAAATTGATGCCATTTTAAAAGTATACATAGGAAAGTTTTCAAACTTCTCATATGTGTTAATAACATGTGCCTGCTACTAAGAAAAATAATATTGAATTGTTATCTAGACATTCTCTACTAGAATATGATGTTTTAATTCAGGGAGTGTTTTAATGTAAAAAATACACAGTTGTATTCATTTTATTGATTAAACAGTGGCCAAATCGCAGTCTCTCTATTTCATTTGTGTGACTCTTCGGTCCTTTTCTACCCTGGGTAGTAAAACATTTAACTAAAAAAGCCAGAAGTGTTTCTTCACAGAATTGTTCATAGATTTATGAAAAATTTGCTATTTAGACCTATTTTGGACCACCCTGTATTCAAAATAAAAGGAACTTTAATGATATTCATGTAGTTCATTTTGATAACCATTTTCCTTTAAATGAAATAGTCCATGCTAACTAAATTTCATAGAATATTATATACAAACCTTCATTTTATGCATTATTTCATCATCATTTTAGACACCCTGTACTTTTCCTGTGTACATTTTGGGCAGGTGATTCTTAGCAAATTTGATAGCACCTTCTGCGGTTGTTCTGATTTTGGTGACTATCTTCAGCTAAACCCTAATTGTACAAACTATCAAAATATTTTGTGAGGAGCAAAAACGATCAACTTTTTTATGTTCCACCCTATACAAATGTTACACACCCTGTATAATTTGATTCTTTTTTGCAAAAATTAAAAACGTTGAATCATAAGCTTTCCAACGATATATAGTTTGTGGGTCATTAAGTACCCATTTAATCAGATTTGGTGCATTCCTCAACATTATTAGAAGTGAAACATTTTTTTGGACCAGTTTGTGACTTCTGACCATTTGGTCGTGTGCCTTGAGTTGGGACCCCTTTGTGTGACATATGCTAAAAATGGAAAAATCACATGGATTTTCTTTAAAACATTTTTAGCATTAAAACTATACATAGGAGTACAGTAATCACAACAAGTAACTGACCAGGTAATAAATGTGCTGATAACTCTAAAAGTATAACTCCTATATATAAACATATTAAATTATAAACATGTTGAGAAATTTCTCTTCTTGAATTTGAGATATTACACGCTAAGAATGGCTGATTATTAAGGAAGTTACAATCCCAAATGTACTGTCTAGTCTGATTTTCATTTTCACATTTTCATTTTCAACACGGGGACTCAGACCGGCCAATTCACCCGTCGATGGCCTGGTTGTTGGATAGTCGGCCGGTGGCATTGTTACGGTTGATCAATACGGCACACACGCTTTACCTGTCATACTCTCTCCGTGTTGAAAAAAAAATGTTAAAATGAAAATCAGACTTGCCCTAACGTTTAGGATCGTAACTTCCTTATTAATCAACAATTCTTAGCGTTAGCGTATAATATCTCAAATTCAAGAAGAGAAATTTTTCAACAACTTTATAATTAAATATGTTTATGTAGGAGTTATACTTTTAGAGTTATCACTATGTTTATTACCTGGTCAGTTACTTATTGTGATGACTGTATAAGGAAAGTATACATTTCCTGAAAGCATACAATTTTCGAAATCTCACAATGTCAATATCCAGGTCAATATACAGGTGGGTAGATATTTTATAGGGTGCAAACATCAAGAAATGCACTAAAAATACAAAATGTTCACTGGTCATTTACATACCTATAAAATTAGAATTTATTAAGCTGCATAATTCAAAAGTATACACTTGTATTACAAAGAAAAATGTTGCCACCTTTGTCTTTAGTTTTAAAGGATACATTATACAGGGTGGTCAAAATTTGTAATAATATAAGTATGTGAAAACGTATTTCTGTAATAAAGTTAATCGTTATCATAATTTAGTGTCATAATAAATTTTAAATTGACGTTTTGTAATAATATTGCACCAAACACAAACATATGACCAATAATCACCATGTTACACAGGGTGTAACAAGCGAAATGCATATGTAAGATCGAGTCCTCAGTCCACGCGTTTCTTCACTTTTTGCTTCTACTTTGAATAAAGCAATGATAATGAAATGAAATAAACACACATGAAATGATCATATTACAATTAGAAATGTTGCCCGGATATACATACTAAATTTAATATGGCCAATAACATCACATACAGGGTGTTACAAAATAATGCACTTGCGATCTAACGGAGCGCTTATTTTTGAAAACAATCTATTTTCTTCAGTTTACTGGCATAACAAATTTTGAGCATGGGTAAAGACAATCAGTATTCGGTAATTGTGCAAGATGCAATGTAAGTACTTTTGTCCGACAATGATCAACAGACTATTAACAATACACCGATGGACTCAAGCCCCCAACCCTTTCCCACATCTCGCTACGCGCCGTAAATCTTCCAAAATTGACAAAGATGTCACAAATTCTGGACAAATTTCAAGATTGCGCGGAAGCAAGCACACCGTATAGTATCGATTGGGACGTTAAAGCACGAGATGTACACGCGGGCTTTTTGAACTCACACGGCATGCATGCAGTAGAGCGTGCTTACCTTGTAATTTGTAAGCTGTCATTTGTCTGGTTATAGCAAAGTAAACATACCACACGTACAGAACGTAAAAGGGACTTGTTGGGCTGGTATCGAAGTATTTATACTCTTTCACTCCATGAAGTGGTTAATTTATTTTAAGATATTATGCACAAGTGTATGAATTGTTATCGGTACACAACAGCCAATCTCTCTGACATTCTATCTAGCATGTATCGTCAATGAGTGACGTGAATGAAGTATTTCATTGCGTGTCTGTGAGATTAGCTCCTCATCTTCTGCGATTCCTCATCCTCCTCCCCAACACTCCTGTTTATTCCTCATCGGTACACAAAAGCCAGATCTCTCTGACATTCCACCTAGCATGTATATTGATTATCAATAAGTGAAGTGAATGAAGTATTTCATAGCTTGTCTAGAGATTGGCTCCTCCTCCTCCGATTCCTCACCCTCCTCCCCAAGCACCCGTTGATCAATCGATTGCTTCCAATTAAATCTGAAATAATTAAGACATTATTTTGTGAATGGTATGGAAAGAATATTTATTGTACTTTGTAATGACACCAAATTGGTTATTTTTATGACGAAAAATATAGAAACGGTGATATCATAAACATCATTAACAGTGTAAAAATGTTATTCTTCCTCAAAATACGGGGTTCCAATTCGTGGCACACGACCATTTGCTATACTGCTGGACCAAACCTGTATGTAGTAGGCACACAAAATGACTCCAAAATGCAGAACAATGGTAGCTTCTCTTTTCCAAAATTTAGCCATTGTTTGCTTCTAGGATGTTAGATGAACATTATGCTAAGTTTCAAAGTAAGACAAAGTCCCAGTCTGCTGTAATTTGAAGAAACTCTTCACAAAATCAGGAGCCAAGCGAAATCAGCTGTTAAGCGGTGCACTGGCAACACTGAAATGCACCGGCACCACCTTGCAGAAACCTGTATGGGAAATTGAAACAGGTTGAAAGCAAACAGAGTCACAGAAGTTTTTGCCTGGTTACCAATGCCGGAATTATCTAAATGCAACGTTTTACTTGTGCGGATAGAGAGTGTCATGGATAGCTATTACTCTTAATTTCCAGTGCCGCCATCACCTTGCACGCAGTTTAAAGCACACGCTATAGTCAGTACCGGAGTCTGCTGAGACAGGTGCTGAGACGGGTTAAAGGAATACAGGATTACGTATACTAATATCAACCACCCAGTACCGGCATCACCTTGCAGCATACAAGTGTATGGAGAATGGGACATGTGAAAAGCAGCAAAGGTGACGAATGCTATAATCGTCTTTGCATTACCAGAGGCAACTTTGCAGCGTTTATGTGTGCGGTATATGACGTTTTGTGCAAAGAATAGGAGTGAAGACACTGTAAGCACCCACTACACATACATGTATATGTACTCAGTACACGCAGTGCGCATATGATATGTATGTACACAGAGAATACTGAACGAGCAATGTATTTTAGTACAGATTAGCTTGATTTCGTATAGCGCCATCAACGGAATAAAGCGCAATAAAGCTAGTTGTCTATCCAATATTTAGCGTCATCCTTAGTTTTACCCCCTCAGTGTTTTGCCATATATTTGTTCACGAATATAATTTCAGAGGTGTTAAAATTGTTGTACCATAGAAAATACATTGCTATACTCAGTATGCTCTGTGTAAATACATACCATATGCACGCAGCGTGTATTGAGTACATACATGTGTATTAGTTGGGGTGAACGTATATTTATTGTGTAGTTTATGTATGAGCCATGGTCCCCCAGAAGCCATAGTCCGACCTCCATAGACATGCATGGAATGAAGCGTAACACGAGTGTACTTTACTGTACAGTGCGGCCTGTGTCTCCTACACCGAAACCTACTTTGAAGCGTGTTACGTTAGCGGAAAATGAAGACATGTTAAAACCATACTGGATGGCGAATGCTAATGCCGACTTAAAACCATACTGGATGATGAATGCGAATGTCGACTTCCCAGTAGTGGAATCATTTTGCAACTTTTACATGTGCCAAGAGTGTGGGGGAGACAGGTTGAAAGTGTACACTACTACCAATTTTCCATAACTGGGGTCACCCTGCAGCGTATACGTATGCGAAAAATGGATGCATATTAAAATCTAACGTATGGGATAAAAGGTGCTGGTGTGAACTTTTCAGTACTGGCAATACGTTGCAACATACAAGTCATCGGCTGTATTAAATAGTGACAAATACTGATATTAATGAGTATGCCGATAAGTTAAAAAAGCCAAAGAAGAATAATGACAAGTTTAATAATGTAAAGGTTGTCCGATTATGAACACTAGGTCTACAGCGGCGGCGCGCGCGCCACTTGTGGCGCATCAAGGCATCCTAAGTGGCGCGAGAGTGGTTAACAAAAAATAATTAAAAAAATGATGATAATAATAATATTACGCATGTTGATGGTCTCCATTGTCATGCTGGTCATGTCCTGGGTTTTATGTATGCTTTTTAACCATGTTTGTTAATAAAGTAATTGAATAAAATATATAAAAAATTAAAAAATAAATCATATCATGATATAGCCAGATTTCATATGCCTCCTAAAATCAACCACTGACCGTCCGCGAGAAGAAGAAAAACACTTGCCCCTCCACCACACCGAGCCCTGCTTTCCTCTGAAAAATAACTTGAATTGTAAATTCTAAACAAATATGACCAACGAGAGGCGATTACAAATCCCAACACCCATGAGCCTCAGGGGGCGCTGCTCCCTGGACCACCGCCGGAGCTTTGCCCCTGGAGTGGAGCTTCAACAAGTTGGTAATACTAAAATGTGAAGCATCAGTAAATCTAGTTGAGAAAGCCTGGTCTAAAGTATCTTGAAATATCTATCATATGAAGAGTTCTTTACTATTGTCGCGGTGTATATTCTTTGGGTGGTTACGGAAATGTAATGTCCAGCGATCTTGACCATAGGGGTGAAACTCGAGGAAATAAATAACTTGAAACAATGCTGAACTTTCACGATGAATACTTTGTATTTTATTTGAAGAACTTGCGGATGAGCTTTTACACTTGAAGATACAATTTAAATTTAATATAAGACTACCATTTCTTGTTAATAATAATATAGAATTGGTGGATTCAAGAGATGTTGCTAGTTCGGTGACTTGATGGAAAGTGTTAACTCTCTTTACAATAATATAGGTAGCAGTTGTTGCCTAGTTACTTGGTAAACACATATAAACAAAACCTAAATTAAACTATGCTACAGAAATGAATACATTACTCCAACACAATACAATATATTTCTATAACTTTAAACTTCATGAAATGGTGAAAGAGATTACTGTGGTAGAGCTCTCAAGTGGATAGACCAGTTGGTTGGCTTGGACTCTCAAGTGTACTTCCAAGAACGTAATAATAGGACTAATCATAGAGATTAAGATTAAGCGTGAATAGCCAAACTTAACAATACATTTATGATCTGGTGATGACAACTAATAACACTTGAATTTCAATTAAGCCAGGAATAAACTATAAAACACCAATAGACTATGGCAATAAAACAATTGTGAAATTATAGAGTAAAACCTTTGGTGATCAACTCTATAATGGTCAAAGTGCCAAAATAAAACCAATGTTCCAAAAATACCAATGCCATGAGGACTTGTAATATAAAGCATGAGGTATAATTAGGGTAGAATGAAACAATTTGATAATATTACTGAACATAAATTAATGCTATGCAAGTAACTATTACATACACCCCTCCTTTGTTGAGATGTCGTCCTCGACATTTAGTTATAAAATATCTACATGTCGTAACAAAGTATATTAATAAGTAACAAAAGCACAAACCTAATTAATGTACCAAAACATACAGAGAATTGACATCTTCATTTTCAATTATGTCAGATAAATGACACGTCCAAACAAATAGAGCAATTAGTATTTCAAGTGATCAACACCAAATTACACTAGGTGACACAACACCACATGATTGGTGTATACAAACATGGATTAAAATAAATCTATAGCCTCTTGTAAATAACTATTCATGAAATTCAACCAATGTCAAGTGCAATAAACTATGAAATAAATTTGGCTCAAGAGTCAAACCTAAAACTATTGACTCTATAAATATCTCTAAACACAATACTGTAAAATTAAAACCAGTGACCAATAATTTGAATGGTCAAACAGGGATCTATAAACCCTGGATCATGAAGCCAAACAATACCCCTATTCTATTGAAATGAATGCACTTGAAATAAGCAAAATAGATAATACAATGTCGCCCAATGTGTCATGAACAAGCAACTTCAGAGGTAGATCTTAACTTACAAACTTAAAACTACAATAAAGTTTAAATGTTTGATATTTGCATGCACAAAATCAACAAACTAAATCATGGCCATGATATGACCGTATAACATCTATACAAAAGTTAAAATCGGTAAGTCATAATTGGCAAAATTGTCACAATCGGGAAAGTCACAGAACGGGAAAGTCTCATACCATAGCAGATGTCACCACTCATTTTCTCTGGTAATTCATTGGCAAATAAATTATCAACAAATATAACTTGAATTGCAATGTGTACATATCTAACATACAAACAAGTACATAACCTCACCCATAAAGTTACAAACCACAAATAAATAAATGCAATTACAAATTCAAATTCGATGTTATAACTTTAGCAATGACACAACACATGTATGCAAAATAACACACATGTCATCGTGAAAATTCAGCATTGTTTCAAGTTATTTATCTCTTCGAGTTTCACCCCTATGGTCAAGATCGCTGGACATTACATTTCCGTAACCAACCAAAGAATCGACTACGCGACATTGGCGCCTAACGTGGGGCTCGAGATATTCAGTGATCTTGGTCAGGGTGGCCCACGACCCTACAACTACAACTCTACCGAATTGAGACTGAGATAGAAGGTGTACTTCAGCGGTTAAACCGTTTGGAAGCCAAACTTTCATATATGCTACGTTAAGTATACGTTAAGCATACGTTAGTCATACGCTCGCATACGCTGTGATACGCTGTCATAAGTATGTTATAAGTGAGTGATACGCTATCAATACGTTAGTCATACGCTATGTATACGTTCAATACGCTATGGATACGCTATGGATACGTTACAGGGCCTTACACGATCGCCCGGCATAAGGTGAATACGTGAGAATACGTCGAAACTCGTTGGAAATACGTCAGGCATACGTTAGACATACGGCACATATACAGGGTGTCCCAAAAGTCTATGCACGACTTTGAAGCTTTGTATTTCACAAAATATAAGTCGTATTGAAAATATGAATACATATTTAGAAAGAGGAGATGTGGGAAATAATGTTGATACCAAACATTGGAGTAACATCTGTTTGTAATGCCACCCTAGAAGTAAAATATGTATTACTGCAAAATGTAATTTTATACTTCGGAGGAATAAAGTTCATGAATCCATAAAAAGACGGGTAGAGTTGGTTACACGGAAAGTGATCCGTCAATTGTAATATTTATAATTTTACATTACAGTGATCCTATCATAATAACAAACTATATATGTCCGCTCTTTAATGTTTTGTTTGATCTGAATCTTGTATGGAAACTTCTTCAAGTCCTTACGCAAAATTCTGTGAACAGTTGATCTTTTAATCTTGTTTTCTGCTGAAGGTCGGCGAATAGATCTCTTTGAACTTTTGGCTACTGCATGCCTTATGACATCAATGTGACTTGTTGATCTACTAGTCTTTCTACCACATCGATACAAATCATGCACAGTTCCTGTGTTCAAAAATGTATCCACCAACTTCAGAATAGATATTCTTCCTGGTGCGCGTTTCACTTTGAAATGTTTTCTGAATTTTTGTTGAGTAAGTTGAAATGAATTTGATTTAGCGTAGAACCATACAATTTGTATTCGCTTGTCTATGCTGTTAACCATCTTGAATGAAGACTTTTGCTGTGCAATGTTGTCTACTACGCCTATTTATGTTATGAGTGACCGAGTTTGTTAATAATATTAATGTTGCAAGCTAAGCAGTGAACTGTGACTAATGCGCAACGTTGCTTTCATACTGTTAATTTATGCGCACCTGATTTTAGCAACAATGTGTGGTACTTGGTATGGGTTGGTCTGGCACATGGCCAAAACTTTCAACCAGTTTCATAATGTTGTGGGTTCACCAATAGGGTTGTGTTTGGTATTAAAATAATTTCCTAAGTCTCGTCTATTAAAATATGGTTTAATTTATACCATATGATTTATATTTTATGAGATATGACTCTTCAAAAACGTGCATAGACTTTTGGGACACCTTGTACGTTATCAACTCGTTATCACTACGTTGGCTGTACGTTTCCCCGTCAGCCTACGTTCATCAACGTATACCAACTTACGAGTAACGTACGAGTAACGTACCACTAACGTATGTCAGCGTATGTCAACGTATATTTAACGTACCACAAACTTACCGGGAACGTATGCAGAACGTATTAAGCACACGTTGAGTACGTCGAGAAATTTTGAGCATGCTCAATATTTTTTCGCGGGCTCGACGTGTTCCAAATTATCACAGCGTGCTCTTAACGTAAACGACGTATCCCCAACGTACCCTAACTTATATCAGCGTACACCAACGTACACCAACGTATTTTTCGATATTTCGCATACGTTGGCATACGTTGAGGCGATACGTTATGGTGTGACAGGGCCTTTACATGGGTGATATTTTCATAGCAATTCCACAATATTTACACGCGCTTTAATCTTTTATATCATGAAATATGCTTAACCGGTCCAGTTGCCCCATGCTCCCCTGATATAACAACTTATCACAGAAAACTAAAACATTTTATCAATGCGTTTAAAAGTGTGTTAAATTTGTTTTTAACAAAAATTGTCTTTTTCAAAATAACATTTTACTCCGAATTTGTTACTACTAGCGAAAATTAAACCCTCGTATTTCTGCCATTTCGATAAATATACATGTTAAACTTTAAATCATTTTTAAATGATTTTAAAAGCAATCATTTACGTCTATGGCACGTGTCCGAGAAGTCTTAATGTCTTGCATTAAAAGACATTGGGGTAGATAAAATGAGCCTTTATACAGAGCTCTATGGTGAAACATTTACATGATCGTCGATATCTCGAAAAGAAAATCATTAATCAAACATTTTCTTTTTTCAGATTAACTTTTTTGGGGCAGCCTATTTAGGTTTCTGCTCTTATAATAAAAATAAATACAAAGACATAAATTATCCTCCAATTAGTCCTACTTTGCTGAATGTCTTAAAAACCATTGGAGAGCATGTGTGGTCTAGTGGATAGCATGCAGGTCTCACAATACAAAGGTTGTGAGTTCTAGCCCCGTTACAGCCAACGTGTTTGTATCCTTGGGCAAGGTCGGAAAGGTCTCAATTGCCTCGTGGTTCGGTATCTGTACACACACATATAATATGTATTCCTATGCATACCTCCACTAGGTGTGGCGCATCAATGGAGTAAACAAATAGCCAAAGAAAGAATGATGGAAGCCCGGAAGCAACTAAGTTGCTTCCATTGTTCCGTCCAAGGACGACGGATGATGATGAAAAACCACCATCCCCGCCGCGTCGACACACCTGATATCACCCCACCCAACCCACAACACCCACCCCACCCCACTAACCTACCCCATACACGTAACTTACTTTCTTAACCTCAACCAATCCCAAAGCACAAAGACTAACAACACGCCTACCCAGTGAATGTCTTTCGCAGTAGGTCTTTCCCGGTCCGGGTCAACTATTTTGGGGTTTTTTTCTCCGTTTTTACACTCACGAGTCATCAAAATGTGATAGGCGTAAAAAAAAGGTGGAATTTATTTAGTTTACAATGAAAATATTGCCTGGTATATCTCGAACACATGCCAGAATCGCTGCACGAAGGCTTGGGTCATCGGATGTATTGAGTTTTCTGTATAAAATAAACAATCTCATCGCCCGTTGGTTCTTATTGATATAAATCCTTATAGTCAACAATTTACAATGGAAGTGGGAGGAGAATGTTTTTTTGAAATGTCGCTTTTTTGGATCCATTTTATTAGAATCGATGATTTGGATTTCCGTGCCAGGTTTTGTGACATGCATCGTACATGTTGGTTGATATATCCTATTTTATAGAATGTTACCATTTTGGGCGGCCATTTTGGCGTCCATCTTGGATTTAGGGTATGGTAATAACCAAAACTATTGAATATGAGTTGCTAGTGGTCTAATACATACATCACACAGTTAAAACTGTATACTTTCATCATACATTTTGTGATATGTCATTATATGAAATTTTATCATTTTTAGCGGCCATTTAGTTTGAAGGAGTCCTGGGGTTGCAAAGTACCCCTCCCCACCCCCACTCAACCTCGTATAAACCCGACTATATATTTCACTTGATTAATAAATTAAGGCTTTTTCCTTTAAAACATATCAAACCTCACTATCAACATTTAAGAGCCGTGGTAAAACTAAGAAAATTATTCTCTGAGCAGATTAATCAAAAAATGTGAATCCCTATCTTAAATTAAAGACACTAGATGCTAAATAAAATACTCAATTTTGCGATCTATTTAATTTCGCGAATATATTGCAGGCTCAAAGTCTCGAAACTAAATACCACATATTTTTCAACTCATGTTATATTATGATAAGTGGTTTGACTTGATTAAATTTAGTAACCACTTTAATCTAGGTACCACAGGTTGCCTAGATTCTAAGATCAAGGATTTTAGCTCTAAATTGGTGGAAACAGTGAAATCGTGTAAAATAATACTAGTCAAGAAAAAGCTATAGATTTTGGGCCTAATCTGGTGGAAATAACCTACAAATGCCAAATTATGAAAAATGTAGGTACATTTAAAGCACTTAGATTCAAATACTACCGGGTATTGCCAGAATGCAAAATATTATTTGGTTGTGTGCACTCATAACGTCAATGCAATCATAGTGCATTGTCATTCTCATGTCAGACTTGTTTTAGTATGCATCTTGTTAATAGAGATAAAGGCTGGGTATGGATAGTGTTAATTGGAGTTTTTCTCGCGTTCTTTCTCGAGACAGGGGTTGTCAAAGCCCTTGGCGTGTTACTACCAACCCTTCGTCAGCAGTTAGTTACGGATACGTGGCTCATTGGCCTTAGTATTTCACTGATGCCTGGTTTTGGCGCACTTACATGTAAGATAAGTAGATAATTTATTACAAACATATTGTATCAATTTTTCTATCATATAATACAACGACCAAGGGGGAAGTAGGGGTTTAGAGCACATTTTACTCAAACTAATTTGTCTCTAATATTAAAGGTACTGTTAATGTTAATTAAGTATGTACTTAAACCTTTAGTGTTAAAGGTTAAAAAAATATCGCTACTTGGTCGGTCATGTGACCCGTTGCCATGGAAACGGCGGCCATCTTGGATCATTGTGACAAAGAGCAAATTAAAGATGATTGATAGCGCTATAGATTGAAGAACGATCTAAGCAATTGGACACTATTAACTAGGGTAAGTATTTGATTTTGTGTTCACCAGAAAAAAATATTTATTATTTCTTTTACGGAGATGTAAACAAATATGTTCTCATAGGGTTAGAGTCTCCAAATTATGGTTCATTTTAAAGCTTATCTTATTAACAGTATTCTGGCCAAATTTGAAGGTCCTAGCCCCTTTAGTTTTCCAGATATCCTGCGCAAAATGAACGAAATTAGTTACGGAGATATCGTCAGTTAAAAGTCGGGTCATTAGTAAATACGAATAATTAATACTCATTAAAAGTAATTAATAGTCATTTTTTGTATCAAATTAACTAAATTTGATTTAAAAATAGAATACATAAGAATTAAATACAGGCGTTAATATACGAAATTTTCGACTTCGCGACGGACTTGGACGCGCAAAATTTGCCATGACTTTGCAGAGGAATATCCGATTTTGTTCATTTTTGAAGCAAATGAAAGCTAATTCTCTTGGCTGTGATTTAAGGCAAAAATTAACCAAATCCATAATATCAAACCTCTCAACCCCTAATTCCCCCCTAAGCTGAGAAAATTCTGAGTAGGGTTGCTATTTGAATCCAGTTTATGTTTATACCAAACTTGACTTTCAAGAGTTAACCAAAACCACCTAGATATCAGAAATCTTCCATGGTTACTTGGAGTTACAACAAGCCAAAATTCATTGCCTGCCAAAAATAACCTTGATTTTCACTGTACTTAGCATTTTCATAGTCCACACGTACACTATTACAACCAATACAAATATTCGATTGTGTTTATTACACTTGGTTGGATTTTCAACACACAGACTCCGTGTAGCAACAATCATATTATTGATACTATAGTCGATTCGCAGACATTGGCCGATTTACCATTTCAGTTAGAGGTAACAGAAGCAAAAGAGGGAGATGGGAGGCGATCGAATTTAAACGTAATATGAAAGGTTAATATCGTGTCATCATGTGTATGTACTACTGTGATGCAGTCACCACTATGTACCTAGTGACAGGGAACTTGCGGCTGGATTATCTGCATAACTTTGCCTGCAAACAGTTGTTGTTCAATTTGTCAAAGTCGCGTATTTCCGATAAAGAAATGTATTGTTATTCAGATAAATTGATAAAGGTATTCAGGACGTCTCATAGCCAGAAATACTTAAAAGTAACGTTTATAATCCATACCTTGGTTGATATAACTGTTTTTCTATTTCATTAGGACAAATGATGATTGAATTATTTCGTTTTTCTCGCAAATAAATACGTAGAACTGTTATTTTTATTTCCTTTATTCCACGTGCATAATAAAAAAGTAAAATAGTAAAAAGTATTCACTAAATTATGAATAGTTAAAATGACATACATAATATTTTTCTTTCGAAACCTGTATACGGTCGATGATGGTCGATTTGTTTTTATTTTGGTGACCGCTTCCAAAGGGATAACACATTTCAAGCTGTTGGATTAAGTATTTGGTTGTCGTGATTGTAAAGCTACATGGTCAGCCCTATTCATAAAGCCACACTATCATGAATAGCATTTGATATTGTAGCGCAAATAATAACATCTATAAAAGTACCGCTGTTTCATCATTGGTCAAAATGGGTTCCTCTGACGCCCAATGGACGAGGTCCAAAATCGAGACTGATCGGCCAGAGTTTTTGAATATACTATAGTTGCGACAACTCCATGGCCGACAGTAAGAAGCAGACCGGTGTAGTCTGGTAGTGGGAGACATAACCCCCGGGAGCCATAGTCCGCCACGTACGGTAAGGCATAGGTTTAGTATAGGCACTCATCTCTACACGCAACAGTAGTTTCACGATTCGTTCCGTGTACACTACCGCCCAGAACTGCTTGCGCACACCATCGAGAGAACTTATTCCCCAAACAGTCTTGTAGTTTTACACATATCAAGGTCAAGTCCTATGTATATAGGTGCCTTGATATCTTCTGATTCATAAATTCATCTTTCCTTGACCTTGTAACCTACACATTTTTCAAAATCAATATCTTTCCAAGGTCGCTTTTTTCTTTATGGGGAAATCACATGCAAGGGGGAAGTATGATGGGGATGTTCTCCCTCACAATTGTTGAACCCATTGGTGCGATCTGGTGTATAATTTTGACCAATATTTTATTGAAAAGCCACCTCTTTCCCAATATTTTGTTTTTTATCAATGCAAGGAAGAAGTTGAACATATAGTGATATTTTCCTTGATTTAAGTATAGAAGGTTGAATCCATTTGGTGCAATCTGTTGTATACTTATGGATAATGTTACAGCGTACGACTTTTTACTAAATGTAGATCATATCATTTAGTATTTAAACCGCTTCTCATCTTATCATCGCAGTAATGTCATACTATTATCGCTGTACAAACGGTACCGCGAATATAAGACCACAGCAGAAAATAGGCCTTTAATTCTAAACTTATTTTGCGACACGCGACGAGTTTTAGCTATTTTTTGAAGTCGGCATGCGACACGGTTGACAAATGCGACACACCAGTGGCATAGCTAGGTTTTGCCAGTTGGAGAGGTACTTTTGCATCTTCACCCGCCCGACACGAAAGTTACCCGCTATAGGCTGTGGCGTATACAGGGGGCAGCAGGCCAAGAACTAGACATGGACTGTGATCATAAATCACGAATATTAGTCGAGCGTGTTACATGTTGGACCCCTAGTGAACTTTTGACCCTTGACCCCAAGTTCACGATCCGAGGAATCTGTTGACCAATTATGACAATCATCAGTAATTACATATGGCAGACAATTGTTAAGTAAGAGTTTCAAAATGTAGGTTTATCTAATCCGGCAGTACCAGCGAAGTCAGAGCTGGTACTGGTGAAAATTTTGACCCCTAGTGACCTTTTTGTGACCTTTGACCCCAAGGTCATGATTGACTTCTTTTTTTTCTTTTCTGATGAAATGAATCCGGTCAAAATCGGAGCATGTCTTACATTTCCCCCTTGTGTAGGTCAATGACCTCTAGTGACCCCATATGACATGTCACTTTTAATCGCTGAACAACCTATATGAACATGGATCCAAAGAATCGTTTGACCAAATCTGACAATCATCAGTCATTTCGTCTTGAAAAAATAGCATTTTGAGTGACTGGAGTGAAAATTGAAATGTTGACCTATAGTGACCCCTTGTTGACCTTTGACCCGAAGATAATGATTGACTTTATTTCTTGTCTCATCAATGCCTACAAAATGAAACATGACCGGTCAAAATCGGAGCATGTCTACATGGATCCAAGGAATCTTTTGCCCAATTCTGACAATCATGGGTCATTTCCTCTCGAAAAAATAGCATTTTGAGTGACTTGAGTGAAAATTGACATATTGACCTATAGTGACCCCTTGTTGACCTTTGACCCCAAGATAATATTTGACTTTTTTCTTGACTCATCAGTAACTACATGATGAAATATGACCGCTCAAAATCGGAGCATGTCTTATATTTTACCCCTGTTTAGGTCAATGACCCGTAGTGACCCCATATGAAATGTCACTTTTAATCGCTTAAGAACCTATGTGTACATCGATACAAGGAATCGTTTGACCATTTCTAATAACCATGGGTCATTTCCTTTCGAAAAATAGCATTTTGAGTGACTGGAGTGAAAATTGACATTTTGACCTATAGTAACCCTTTGTTGACCTTTGACCCCAAGATAATGTTTGACTTTTTTCTTGTCTTATCAATACCTACAAGAGGAAACATGACCGGTCAAAATCGGAGCATGTCTTATATTTTACCCCAGTTTAGGTCAATGACCCCTAGTGACCCCATATGAGATGTCACTTTTAATCGCTTAAGACCCTATGTGTACATGGATACAAGGAATTTTTTGACCAATTCTGGGTCATTTCCTCTCGAAAAATAGCATTTTTTTAGTGCGAGGATTGAACATTTTCATTTTGAACCCTAGTGACCATAAATATTTTAAAACCTATTTTGTTATGCGTACGGTCAAAACAAATATGTTGACAAATTCTGACGATCCTAGGTCATTTCACTAAATTGCAAACGCGTTTTAAGTGAAAATCACGTTTTGACCCCTGTGTGACCTTTGACCCCTTATGCTTTACAACCTGAGTAGTGGTGCACGTAAGGGTACTTATGACCCAATATGGTTTAAATCGGCTCAATGTTTACGGAGCTATAGGTCCCATGACGGAAGAAAGAAGAAAGAAACAGGACGAATACAGTATATTAGTCGTTTCTCGACTAATATAAGAAAGAAGAAACAGTTAGAACTAGAGCTAAATCGTGATCATAGATCACGGATATTAGTCATGGATCTTGACCTTTGACCTGTTGATGACAATATACAAGTGGTTGGAGTCCAGAGGCCCTAACGCGGGCCCTGGACGCCAACCACTTAATGTGGATGATGTTTAAGTTTGAATTTGAATGTGCACATTTTGTGACTGGGTTTTACTCCTGTTACCTAATAGTAATACCTATATAGCGGGGTTTGTAAAGGATTTTATCGTTACAAACTTCACAAAACGGCCATCTTTGGCACACATATTGGTATGGGTATAAGATACAAGAATTTCTCAAGACGCAAAAAAATGGACCCATAATTCGGCTAAAATCTGCATTTTTGGGGAAAAAATAACTTTTTAATGATTTTACTCTATATGATCTACAAAGTAATTTCCTGAATGCACAAACAATTTTGAAATTAGTAGACAGTTTTGAAATTAAGAAATTATCAAATGTCCATGGTCAAAAACAATACACATTATAGCAGAATTACATCTTAAACTTGTCGTATCTCGATTTCTATCTCGAGTAAATTAATGTATATATTTCAAGACTATTCACATTCAAATTATACAATCATGCCGTATATTTACTGTTAGAGACATTGCTCATGTGTGTAGGACTCGCATGTGACGTCAAAATAATCTTTAACGACATACTTGAGTTCTGAGCTTCAATTCAGATGCATCGTCTTTTCTCACTTTTGCTGAATCCATCTGCCTCTTGAAATCCGTGATGGCAACTTCTGGTGGGTTTTCGATGCTGCCATTTTTTTGAAATTTGCTATTTTATAAATCCCGTCATTTTGGAACAAATGTTGAAGTCGAAATGCATTAGTTGCTTTTATATATCATCAATATTTGTTCTTCAACTTAAACATTGAAAACAATAACATAATACCCGATGTTTAGCATTTGATTATTATGACTGTTTAGGCTCATTATAACATAGTTTTCCGTATCAACATTTGAAACGGGTACAGTATGATTTATGGGCATATGTTATCAAATGTTCCACTTGTTTACCAAGGATATATAAACTGCTCAAAAAAGTTCGGAAACTTTGTTCAAGCACAACATTTACAAATATCTGAGGAATTGTTCATTCAATGTTATATATCAGTGTAAAGCTCATGTGTTCATCTTCAAAATTATACCTAATTTAAAGCAATCCCTTGTTCCAATCCCCATCCCCAGCCACTTGAGAACATGGGTAGGTCACAATCCGAATGTGCCAAGATCAACACCATTTCATGCCTATGCCCTTGTTTCATGTTCACTTTGTCAATGGAGTGCTGCATTGACCAGTATAGTGTAGAGTGATGCTCTATTGACTTTTGAGTAAAAAATAGCGTTGATGTTGGTACATTCAGATAACGACATATCCATGTTCTCAAGCCAGTGGCTGAGCACTAGAACATGGGATTGCTTCAAATTTGGTACCATTGTAAAGATGAACACGTCAGCTTCTCATTGGTATAACACTGAATGATCATATCCCGAGATATTTGAACATTTTGTGATTGAATTTGAGCAGTTTACATAAATATATATATATAGGCCTATATACAAATAATATGTTTTACCAAAACATGTCTTTTGCCGCCCAAACAGTATTATCGGTATTGTCTGTTTTTCAATTTTTATACCTTTCATTCAGAATAACCATTTCTACTTGTAGACTGTAGTTGGTGGTTCATAATCAACAGAAATATATAACTGCTTAGTGTTAAACAAAATCTTCGAAAACAAATTCTTCGAAAACAGTATCAACTCAAATATATGATTTCATTGTTTTTCAACAACAAAAACTGGATAGCAATGACTTAATTTTGTTATACCATTTAAATAATAACACTACACGTGTCAATGAACCTTTTCATAATCATCCCGATAACTATACGTCATATCATTATATGTTAACAATAAACAAATGATGACCATAACAATTTGATTTAAATGGTCGAATTCCCCTTTAAAATTTAGACATTTACATCCAAAAATATGATACTTTAGACTTTTTGACAATCTTTTTTTTGTGTAATTTGTTGTAATCGGATGTTTGCCTTGTGAACTAGAGCAGTATGCAGATTGATCAATGTCATTTGACGATGATAACAATACAAATGTAGAAAAACATATATTTTGGCTTAAAAAGATGTTTTTAGGTAAAAATGTTATATAACAATGGACGTAATTTTTGCGTTTTGAGATTTTATTGCACTACACATATACACAAATAGTTGTTGAACACTTGGGTGATTGAAACCTATTAGTTCATGTATTTTTGAGAATGATAATCTTTTTCTTTGTAACTGATTATTTATCTATTATACATTTTCTATTTATTGTTCTAAAATTTAAGAAACGTAGCCAAAAAACGATTCGTCTATATATTATGTAAACTTTATTACACATTAAAGTCTGTAAGAAAACTCGGGCGTAAAACTGTGTTTATCATGTAAAAAACCATAAAAAATTAAATATTTAAATTTAAAAAAATGAAAATAATCCAATATTTACGTTTTTCTACCTTTTTTGAGCTGTTTTAGTATTTATGACACCCGCTTTCTTTTAACCAAAAACTTTTCTGAAGCCTTATCTTTAAAATAAAGCAACTTCTGAAGTTATGCGATGTCTGAAACTACCTCTTAACATGAAATAAGAAAAATTGAATTTTTCACCTAAAAACACACACTTTTGGCCTAAAATAAATGTCTGATAATCTAACAATTCCCTTTCTAATTTCTACCTAAATCTACTCCATGTTACAACATTTCCACAATCTTAAGAAGCGATAGACAAATTGTATCGTATTCAAATAATGAGAATTGTGATTTTGTTATTTTACACCAAAAAAGGACGAAGATAAACTAAAACAAATTGCGTCTTGAGAAAATCTTATTCCATATATTCAGATTAACCTATGTAGCAAATATGGCCGTTTTGTGAAATCTGTAACGATAATGGCATTCTAGGTCCTTTACAAACCGTACTAATATACAAGACGGCTTCAGGAAAGTTTTCCATGACCATTTTAGTTCAAAAACTGAATTTGTTTGCGCGTTTTGCGTGCATTTTTTCTGCAGGTTTCAACATTATAATGGGTCTCGAACCACACCAAATATTCTAAATATTATGTGGAGGACGTTTAATACGTCATACTGTACCTTTTTGGTATTAAAAATCCAAATTTGTGCGCGCTTCGACCTAATAGTAATACCTATATGAAGAGGTATTATGGTGCATTTTTTCAAAAAATGAGTTTGATATAGAAATGTATAGGGAAAAATCATATGTTTCAAGGGAACAAAGTCATTTTTTTCAAAAAGACCTACATCTCATTGTAAACAGCCATTGAAATTGTTGTTTTGTTGCAAAAGGGCCTGTATCCAGAATTATATCGGGATACTCCATCTGTTTGTACATAAAGAAAAAATACCACACACAAAAAATCATTTATTTTAATCATTGAAAATAAATAAGTTTGATATTGAAATGTATAGGTCACAATCATATGTTTCAAGGAAATAAAGTCATTTTTTTCAAAAATACCTACATCTCATTGTAAACAGCCATTGAAGTTGTTGTTTTGTTGCAAAAGGCGAGTTTTGTTGCAAAAGGGCCTACATCCAAATTTTCAAAAAATGTAAACATGATTTTTAAAAAAATTAAAACTAGCACATTTAAAATTTATATCAATTTCAATTAGTATGTAGTGTACCTCTTTCATAATCCATTCAGTTTTTCAATTGCTCAACTTGAATATTTAGAAACAGTTTTTTGACTTTTTCTCAATAAGAGCCAAAGTGGATGTAGGCCCTTTTGCAAAATACCTCTTCATATGCAGGAATAATTGTTTTTAGTTAGTAGTCATGTGAGAAAATGGCACCATTTTACTGCTTTAGAATGCTGAATCTTTGCCTTAAAATGCCGAAAACCTATGAGCTTCCAGATGCTTCTCACATGGACCCCACCAGGGGCCCTAAGGCGGGATACCACCCGCTAGTAGCTCAACTTTTTTCACTCACTCCGCTCACAAGGATAAAACGTTTGCCCCCCCCCCCCCCTTCCATCAAAACAGTCCTGGATACGCCCTTTGGCGATATAAGAAAATGACCGCGCGTTCTGATTGGTCAATCGTGTAATCTTCGTGCATCTAGACGCAGCTACGCGTTTAACTACAAACCACGCTCGCGTGAAATAGCTTGAATTTCGTTCATAGCATTATGACCATGATGACAGTGACTATAATGGGCCATTCATGTACAATTTGTTTACAACCACAGGCTTGCTAACTGGGGAGTCTGATCAATATTCACGTAACAAAAAAACAAAAACAAAAAAACACTTTTTTGCACTGTTATTCATCTTGCTAGGTTGATTTTGTCCAACCAAATGTTCAGTCGACATTGTGATTATTTTAATTTTAAATTTCATGTTTTCATCGCAGTGTTATCTCAGGCCTGCATATATGGTTAATAATGGTTATAACAATTATTGTTACGCACGTGTAGGCCTACACAAAATGTAAGAGAAAATGCAATTGTAACATATAAAAAAAGTCTTTGTATTTGAAGATAATTCCTTTTAGAAATGGTTTTATGGCAGTGTTGTTGCAGGCCTGCACGTGGTGAATAATGGTTATCAAACAGTATTTTTATTGAATTTGGTTAATATATTTAACGCGTTTTGCCCTATAGATCTATTTTTAGAACTAAATGCATTATACGTTTAAATGTAGGAGTTTCATTTCAACATATGGATTTGTTTCGCAAAAGAATTAGCTTTTTTGAAATGAGACCAAATTGATGTTTAGACGATACAGACATGGCAGGTGAGACTAAATGCAATTATAGTGCTAAAGTGACCGTATACTTTTTTAAAGACATTGAAAATGTCTAAGAGTATCTTGTAAGCTGCATCTGCTTTTAAAATTGTTTTGAAACGAGAAACACTAGTTGGTTCCCTGAAAACTTCAACTAGTCAGACAAAGGCTGTACTAACTTTAAACTAGTCGAGCGGGTTAGTCAATCCTGCTGGACTAGCTTAAACTAGTCAAGCAGGTTAGTCAAGCCTGCTGGATAGGTTATGGCCGACTAGCTTAAGGTTAGTCCGGCTCAGCCTGACTAGTTTGATTTGTTCTGCTGGACTAGTCTGTGGCTGGACTAGCTTATTAGACAAGCTGGCTGGACTAGCTTTAGGTTAGTCAAGGCACTGAGATAAAATATCAATGGCGGCATGCAGATAAGACGTAAGTCATCGCCGGTCCGGTTTTGCTAGCCAATCCAGACGTAATTTGCCGTAGTTAATTCATTTAGTGGCCATATTGTGTACACCATAGTGTTTGCCAACATCTGTAGACTATTTTATGCTACATTTCGTTGGAATGACGACTCGGAGTAGGAAAAAACTAACTGTAAAGAACGACGGTAGCGCGGGCATCTCGAACACTAACGGGTCAGCCATGGCTGACCAATCCACTACAGCTAACATTGTAGCCAGCAGCCCCGCCAACAACATGGTCAATACGAGTGTTATTGAACAGACAGCAGAGCAATCACCCGTGGCGAAACCAAGTACTGCTACGCAACGTGAACAATTTGAGTCAGCAAAGCCGGACTATCCTTACGTTAGTCAAGCTAGCTTGACCAACCTTACGTTAGTCAAAATGGACACCATCTGGACTAACTTAAAGCTAGTCGAGCGACTAGCCTAAACTAGTCCAGCTAGGACGGATTAACATCAAGATAGTCGAGCGAATAACGTAAAGCTATTCCAGCAATGCTGAACTAAAGCTATTCAAATGAGCACCATCTGGACTAGCTTTAGGTTAGTCAGACTGACCAATTTAGGTTTTCAGTGTTGAAAAGATGAACGTGTTTGACCCTATACAGGGTGTCTCAAAAAAATGACAACGCACCATTAGGCGATCATAACTTCCTAATTAAGTATCTGAATTTTACAATTCAAACGGTAAAATGAGGCCAAATTAGTTTTCTACAATTGGAAGTAATTATGGAGATATCTGTGATTACGTAAGAGTAGTCACAGAACACTTCAATGCAAAACGAAATCGCTTAGGTTTGGATTTCAGATGCTTTACCATGCGAGGTCTTGTGGCCCAATGGACAAGGCAGTTGACAAGCAATCAACAGATCCTGGGTTCGATTCCCGGGCGAGATCGTTTTCCCATTATTGTCTCTTTTCTACCCACGACGGCGAACCTGGTTAAAATATTTATAATTTGTTTAATACCCGTCGTATATGCCTATTATTTCTATGTATTACACCTCTACAGGGAGGATGGCACTTTATTTACACTTGTATAGGCCGGGAGCTACTCCGGGTAATACTTGTGGCAGGAGACTGGGAAACGAAATCGCTTAGGTTTGAATTTCAGATGCTTTACCATGCGAGGTCTTGTGGCCCAATGGACAAGGCAGTTGACAAGCAATCAACAGATCCTGGGTTCGATTCCCGGGCGAGATCGTTTTCCCATTATTGTCTCTTTTCTACCCACGACGGCGAACCTGGTTAAATATTTATAATTTGTTTAATACACGTCGTATATGCCTATTATTTCTATGTACTTCCATCCAAGTTTGCATATTTTGACAGATTTTCACTTGCGCGGCTGGTTACTTACTCATTAATGTTCAATTAGCCAGCACTGTTTAATACTATGATAAAAAAGTTCAATTTGTGATCTAAGAATACTGAATATTCGATCATAACACTCATAACACACAGAAAACCAAAAACAATACAACTCATTGTAAGGAGAGAGATATGACCATACTCTTTTAATATAAACAAAACATTTATTTTGTTTTCCATTGCGATACTAATAATTTGACCATCATGCGCAAAATTGGCGATAATTTTATAATATACATGATTTCAGCCTTCAAGTTGCAAATGTGAAGACTAGAAGCTTGATAAGTTGTATGCGCGATGTTATTAGATCTTGAACTTGGTTTAATAACGACAATGTTCATATTTACTAAAATTACTATAGTTTTGTTTCCAATTGTTATAAAAAGATTGAACTTTATCCTATACATTTTAAATGTTACAGTTCTTAGGTATGAAATGTGATGAAAATAATCTAGACAACTTTTGTTTTATATTTTGTGTTCAACTTTGGTCTCATCTGCCATATTAGTTGGTGTAAAATCAAATCTAGAACCCCAAAACACGTTAATCCATGTCATTTTGTAGAGAAGTATTGATTTCATGTATGTGCTCTTTGAATCACTCAATATGAGCAAATCAATCAATCAATCAATCAATCAATCAATCAATCAATCAATCAATCAATCAATCAATCAACCAATCAATCAATCAATCAATCAATCAATCAATCAATCAATCAATCAATCAATCAATCAATCAATCAATCAATCAATCAATCAATCAATCAATCAATCAATCAATCAATTGGATGATCAATTAATCAATCAATCAATTGGATTATCAATTAATTGGATGATCAATCAATTGGATGATTAATTAATTGGATGATCAATTAATTGGATGATCAATTTATTGGACGATCAATTAAGTGAGTGGATGGTTAATTGATTGGATGATCACTAAATGTACAAATTCAACGTACGCTTTCACCAAGTGGCGTATCAAGAGGCAGCAGGCCATCTTCCACCCCCCCCCCCCCCCCCACCCCCAGGAGAAGAAGGAGGAAGAGGAAATAAAGGAGGAAGAGGAGAAGAAGGAGATGAGGAGAAGAAGGAGGAAGAAGAGAAGGAGGAGGAAGAGAAGAAGAAGGAGGAAGAGGGGAGGTAGAGGAGGAGGAATGGTAGGGGCATAGACGGCGCAAATGAGGAAGGGGTTGGGTTACGGGGTCATGTAACCATCATTGTTATGTTGGGGACGTAAAAACGTTATACTGGTCCTTTTTAGTGTCAAAAATGCCAATTTTGCGGGCTTTGCACGTATTAGTTTCAATGTTTAAATGTTTCAATGTATTCAAGCTTAACAATCTTTGCGCGCTTCACGCGCATTCTTTTTACAGGTTTCAACATTATAATGGGTCTCGAACCACACCAAATATTATGTGGGGTGCGTTAAAATACTTGTTAAATACACTGGCCCAAGGACATCGTTTAACTTTTGAAAAGGCTCACAACATGACATTTATCAAGCGCTGTAACTTTTGAACAATTAATATGATAGATATAAAGGTATACATTGTTGGAAAGGAAATGAGTCGGAGAATCCATTTGTGGTATCAAACTTCACCAAAAATGCTGATTGTTAAATGTTTGACCAAACAAAAAAATCATTTATTTTTGCTCAAAATTTGCTGCATTCGTTGCTAATTCAGTTTTTGGTTTGCTGATATTGCACCAAACTCATCTTAATGAAATTATCTAGGAGGATTTTTGTTTTGCTTTGAATATCTGATTTTTGTTGTTGAATTTTTGGTCAATAATTCAAAAAAATAAATCATATATTAAAAATTTTAGAAAAAACCTAGAGAATTTTATTGGGATTATAATAGAACTAGAACGACAAAATACAAAATATATTTTTAGTTATCTTGACCGTGTTTTTTATAATTTTATCCAAAATGGTCGATTTCATGTTTTTCTTCAAGAAAATGTATACTTTTATATAGATTTAATGAATAATGAAGAAGTTACGGCATATTTACGGAGTTTATACCTGAGGGTTCACACACCCCTTAAGAAATATTGTAATTGTAAATGAGTAGCAATTTATTTCAAATTTCTTCAATTCGGTTTTTCCACTATTATTTTTTTCTTAAACAATATGTTATTCTAATTTGAGATAATCAATCATGATTCCATGGATGAATGATCAAATTTTAATTATGATATTTAAAAAAAAAATAAGCGGAGTTAAATAGAAGTTAGTTTTAAGTTTATATACTCTATACAGAATTATATTAGCCGTCTTTTGCATGTTTGTATAAACAGCACAGCTCAAGTGCATCTGCTTCTCTAGCCGGATATCTTTCCGCCGTTAAATAGCGGAGACTAGAAACACGCTCTGAAGTCGTCTCCAATAAAAAATGGCGCATAAAATGGTTGTCACATCCTATGCGAGAGGGTGCCTTTAGACTGAATTTCAAAAATGGTGCCTAAACTTAACTTGAGTGATTAGTCGTCTACCTACGAAAGGGTGCCTAGACTGAAAGCCTATAGTCATTTCCATTAAAAATTTAAAAATTGTGTATTTACAAGCTCTGCATGAAATGTCATGCATTTTGTACCACACTGAAATGCCAGTTTAGTATGTACATGTGTAATTTATGTACATTGAAGATATGATACTAACAAATATCATGACTAGTTGACAAAGACCTTCAAATAAGAGTGATTTTAGAGGTATTTCCAACACCCCCCCCCCCCCCCCCCCCCCGAAATTGTCTGGTTTTTATGGCAACCAGTAATAATCAAAATATGATTATCACAACCAATCTGTCTTAAACTCTGTACCATGTTATAGAGAACAAATTGGTGAAATTTCAGGGTAAAAATCTCAAAAATTGTTGATTTGGAGCCATTTTACTAAATCTTCTATGTTTGAATGGCGGCCATTTGAAATCCAAGATGGTCACCAAACCATTACTCGAAAAATGTGGGTTTCTTGATTTTTGAAATCCGCGTTTGCAAACGCCTCTAAAAGCTAATTTATTTTCATTCTTCCTGCCAGAAGTGAACATCTTTTCACCACCCGGTTACCTATAACAGTGTTTTACAAGCAATAAATTGGTGTAATGTGTGAATATTGTTGAAAAAGGAGTGAATTTGACATACATGTATATGTTCATCAAACCGCCATTTAAAAAGTGTCCATGGAAACCACTCAAATTTGAAATGCACATTTCTCGTCACAATTATGCATAATTGCAGATGATACTAACAGCAATATCATGATGAATAGTTGGCAAAAACCTCCAAACAAGTGTGATTTTAGAGGTATTTTTGCCCAAAAAATATCAATACCAATCGTGACTATTTAAATGGTGCAACTCGCAGACACGATGACATGCGGTATTTCGGTTACAATTTAGGCTATTTCTTCAAGATTTTGGATCATATTATGTTTTGACTTCAATTCTAGTTTGAAATACAAACTGGTATGTTAGTTAAAATCATATCAGAGTATCATTTTACCAGAATATGTTGTCTAAAATCATCACTCGAATCGTGTATGACAGTGACGTGAATAATTCTTCAACACACGCAGCTCACGGCAAGTCAGTATAGCGTGTTGAAGTGTAATTGTATGCATACAGGGTGTATCAAAAAGAATAGGACACTTTTTCATGAAGGTGTAATACTTGTTATAATCATTGGACCATGACTAATTTAGTCCTAATGTAAAGCCCAATCAATTATTATGATATCCCGAAAATATGAGATCAATCCGATGAAAAATAAAAAAATACCATAATTTGCGTAAACCATGTCATTTACTGGTTTGTACAATGGGATTTACATGTATAGACCAGTAAATAACATGGTTTACGTTTCAATACGTTACAATAATTATAAACATAGAAAATAGTCTATCAGTCAATAGCAAAGATTAGTTTGGTAATCCATTTGATTGTGGCACAAATCAATACTGGCTAAATAATCCACAAATCAGATGCAATGCATGCATATTCTGTGCAAATTTAAAAAGTTCTCGAACCCACTGTAGATGATTCATTAGCATGATAAGAAGTAGAATTGGCATAAATAGTGTGCGCGTTCATGTTACTCTACTGTTACTGTGTGAATGACCATTGTACATACTACAAAATAGATTGCCTTGCCTAATAGGTCACAATTACCTTAATTAATGATGGATTTTTCTCATCTTTTCAGGATTTTATCTTTATCGGTTGTACTTTTCATTGAAATAAAAATTGGTCATGCTTCAGTGATTTAACAAGGATTTAAACCATCATCCAAAATTGTCCTAATTTTTTTTGATACACCCTGTATGTACTACACTCCGGGAAGCTTAGCTTACACTGCAGATATTATGTATTCTGTTGTTGTTGAATTTTAGTATTCACTCAATTACCGTAGGTACCTGATTTATATTGGGTCCAATCGGACCTGAGATATAATATCATCGGGTCTTCTAACTACTCTATAAATGTAAAAGAGTGAAAATCCACACAAAAAGAGTAAACTATTCACTCCTCTTGGAGTTCTAGGAGGGACAGCACTTTTTGAGTGAAAGTCACTTTTTCAAAAGAGTGAAAAGTCCTGCTCTTTTAGAGGGGTGAAATACGTCACTCTTTCTGAAGAGTGAATTTCACTCTAAGAGTAGCTGTCCCTCCTAGGGCTCCAAGAGGAGTGAAGAATTCACTATTTTTGAGTGGTATTTCACTCTTTTACATTTGAGGCTGATCAGTTTAAGGTTAACATATTGTTCATCCGTGACGCAAATATTTAACTGTATCTCGTTTAGTAACAAACCACACCCACCAACATTTTAATAAATGTAAATAAAGTTGATGACACTCTTCAACATAATACATAAAACATTAGAATAAGTGCAAGTAGTTTGTGTTAATAATCCATTTAAAAATGTCCGTCCGTGACATGTCCGTCCGTGACAAACTGATCAGCCTCATTTAGAGAGTATATGACATACAAACCGAATGATCCAGGTTCGAATCCCAGCAATGCTTAGGGAGAACATCAAAACTCGACCGCCCGGCAACCGCCGGTTCCGTGGGGTTCCGTGCGGTTGCAGCCGGTTTCTATTGTTCTAAACAATGATATGCGGTCCAACCGGGCGGAACCGGCGGTTGCCGCGCGGTCGAGTTTTGATGTGCTCCCTTATTTATTTTTCTTAAGAAAATGTATTTGATTACTTCTGCTCCAGAGCCTTTTTCCATCCCCTTCACCTTCAGCCATGCACTGATCTAAATATGTAGCCTCAGCCAATCACATTGATCATACTGAAATTTGTTACAGTATCAAGGGAGTTGCAAAGGACAGTTGGTCAGCCGGCCTAGATCCAGCAACTTCAGACCATACCAGTAAGGGGAAATTCACAGCACACACAGAACTAATTGGATTCATAAAATGAAAATTGGAAAAAGTAAGCCTGCGGGTAAAATTGGGTTTTTTCGTGGACTTATCTTGACTTTTCTGTATCAAAACTTTAGGTCCTATTGGAGGAGCGATGAGTAAACGTCTGTCACCCCGAGTCACCGTTATAACGTTCAGCTTATTTACAGCCGTAGGCCTTATAACTGCATCTCTAGTTTCATCATGGTATATGTTGATGTTGTCTACTGTATTGACAGGTAAATTACAGAAAGTTCAGTTCCGTTCAGTTTTTTATTCACCACAAATGAGATACAAAAAGTGTCCTTGTTGGTGTTATATTATTTATTTATCATGCTATCTTTGCTATTTATTTGGTCTTCCTTGACCTCATATAATATAGAAATAGTATATGTTAATCGTTCGTTTTGAGGGTTACACAGCGACGAATCAAGTCACGGGAGTACGTCTTCCGCGATGATTACGAATTCTTTCGATATCTCAATAGAGGGCGGACCCGGGAACGGGATTGCTTTTGCACTTGAATGGTCTCCCGTCACAGTAATTTTCAAATTTGAAAAAAAAATACTACTACTAGGCTATGGAAAAGTGTACTTTAGGTCCCACATTCTGGAATTTACTAGTATCGTCCGATACTGGAACACCCAGTTACCCATATTCCTCTAATATGCCTATTATGAATATAAATTGGTAGCACTTATAAAAGTCATAAAATAAGGCGCATCCATCTACTACCCAGATCTTGACGGGTCACGACACACTGTGTATGGCTAAACACACAATTGGTGGTAATAAAACAACCCTCGGTCGCTTGGTGATTTGTTTCAGCATTTGTGGGGCAGTATCAGTAATCATTCTCTTCTCCCTTTTTAACATTTGGTAACATATGTTTTGTTTTAAATAGGTTTTTTAGTCGGAGCACAAACGGTTATGATAGCCGAACTGGCTAACTATTTCGATAAACATTACGTTGTCGCGATCTCAGTTTCAAGGATGGGTCTCTCCTTGGGTGTTATAATTATGCCACCTCTGACACAGACTTTGCTTGATGTCTACGGATGGCGTGGAACTATGATGATGCTAGGCGCATTGACGTTGCATCTCATACTTTGCGGAGCAATACTTCGACCTGTAAGACAGACATCGATAATACAAGATATTTTCAACGAAGATGAAAACAATCGGGATACAGAAAGAGACCAACCGAGTAAAACTGGTTTAGCAAATATCATGTACTATTTCGACTGTGTTTTATTCAAAGATATCAATTTCGTATCACTGTTGTTATACAACGCATGCAATGGCTACTGTTTTGTCGGTTGGTTGATTTATCTGGTTCCTCATGCCGTGGAGGTAGGCTTCTCGCTATCTTCAGCATCTTATCTCGCAACCTTTGGAGGAATAGGCTGTCTTCTTTCCAACTTACTCTACCCATTGTTCAAAATGAAATTTGGCGATAAACACATCCTTTACAGCACGTCCGTCCTCTGTTTGGTAGCGCTAACGATTGACCCGGTCTTTTCGAGTTCCCGCTCTTACGTCGGATTTGTAATGTCGTCTGTCTCTTTTGGGTTTGGACGAGAAATGGGCATGACCAGTGTGTTTACATTGTTTAAAGAGACTATAGAACAAGACAAAATGACAAATGCTATGATATGGTTGAACGTCACTTATAGCATTGGATCCATCTTTAGTGGTTTTTTGTCAGGTAGGTATTAGTAGGGTAAATTGGGGTAAGTAGAATACGTGCTATACTATTCTTCATTGCAGCACTAAATCTGCCAATACGATAACGAGTGTTGCACTTACCTCATCGCAAATGTTTGTTTTAAAGTTTGAATCTTAATAGGAGTTTATTTTTGAGCCGCTCAAGATGCTTGTGATCAACACTATAACCTTGGTGTGATGAACATGTTCATATAGACACATTATAGTAAACACCATGACCAAATTGGGCCGAAATCAGGTCACTCACCGAAAGTTCGAACCTTAGACGTATTTTTGCGATTCCCCCGAAAAATCCTCCCTTTTTAGGATCAATTTGTTATATCCCCCCCCCCCCCCACCTTTATGTCCAGATACCCTGGCGTTTGCGGGGCACTCGGTGGCAGCTCAAATAATAAAAAATAACTATTTGTTAATCCCCCATATTAAATGATCCCCTTTTACGAACCCCTCCCCTACCCCAGCAAGATATTTATGAACACTCCCTTAATGCATAACGTTATATATAAATTTCATTTTTTGCAGGCTGGATATTTGACAACAGTGGTAGTTATACCGGGTCCTTCCTGGTCCTTGGTGTTGTGTCATTGTTAGGGTTTATTCCGCAGTCTATGATAGACATTCAAAAACATGTTAAGGATACTGAGTATAGTAGAGTGCCCGCCGAGGTTTGTATGAAAAGTGTTACGGTCACAGCTGACCAAGGTAGAAATCTACCTCCCGAGTTAACAGAGTGAAACCCATAACCAAGCCATCCATAGTTGTAAATATTCTGCATATGTTTATTTACTAGGCTACAACAGAATTATCAACATGGTCATTATTATATACATGGTATAAATATATGAAGGAGGTTCAGATAACATAACATAAAATAAACTATACTTAGCGCGACCATTGGCTTGTGATGCAGCGAAGGTGTGGCGGAGTAGTCCTAATGTCCAGGTTATCGCGATAGCATGTGAGATTGTTCCTTGTTGGAGGAGGAGACAATGCGAGGGTTCATAGCAGCTAGTATGTCGTCTCGAATAGTTTCTCTATGGAGATGATGATCCGCAAAAGTCACACAGTATATCAGAATGCAATCCGTTCAATCTCCATGTGTTACGACATGTCAACAGTGTCATCCATGGATGAATTTGTTAGGCCAGGCAAGGCCCAACACATTATGGATCTGCAATCCATTCACAGGGCTGTTTTCCCAGACTGTACATGTACACAATTAACATGTAATAACTAATATATAGATGGCTCCTACAACATAATGGTTGTTGCGGAGCAGATAACTTAACACAGCTCATTTAAGGAGTAGCTAACAGCACCTCCTTTCTCTTCCACATCTCTAACTTCTCTTATTCTCAATCTCTTACTAGTGCCAACTCACCAATAATCATTACTGTTACTAACCTTATCAATTCTGGTCTTCTAGGTATATACATCAGTGTCAGAAGTTCAAGTTCACAGATCGCAAATGTCACAACATCTCACCTCACAGGTGTCCCAATTAATCACAGGCCAAGGCATGAAGAACAGGCTCAATGGTATTGTGATTAAGTTTATAGTACATATATTAATTAGATTAGTTAGGGGTTAGGGGTTCATGACAAAAGTGACAAGGAGATAGTACATTAAAACCGCCATTTGGGGATAAAGGTATGCGTGATTTATATCAACTGAATCCAAACAAAAGGTTTGTACTATATGTAGTGCTCCGACGTAATCATGAAGTAATCTTGACGTAATCATGAATGTGGTTTCAAACCCAAAGCACTGATTGTTGTGGGGAAAACTCCTGTTGGTATAGCTGGGGTGACAGGTGACGTCACACCGGGCAGTTGGTCGTCAGTTGCCATTGTTCTTCGCCCGGTTGTATGCGCGCGCATCCTGTCTTGTTTAGGACCCGTGCTTTTAAAACTCGCGCTAGAGCATTATAAAGGGCAATGAGGCACAATGAACAGTGTTGTTGTAAAGCAGTTCGGAGGGCCTTACAATACAGCAATTATTCGCAAATGCACATTTTACGTCAACCGGGAACCTTACCATTGAAACAGTACGTGAATTGGCCGCCATCAGAAACTGATCGATATCGCACCATTTTGATATTAAAGCGCATTCACTTTTTCTTTGCTGATAGTGATTTGTAATGGTTGCTTTGTCAAAAAAATGTTTTCAGTTATCAATGCGCTTACTTATTTGACTGTACAATGACTCTAACATTTCAGACATTTCGGAAACCAGCGAAAATAAGTATCTGTATAATGCAATTACGATCGACGCATTTGATATGCAATTGTATACAATGTCCGTTTGTATGGCATTCAACTTGCGGTTTCAAGAGTTTGATGAAATTTTTGCTATACCCATAATAATTACCGCGCTTTTCAAACATGCCAGTCATACAGGTGTGATCGAGACGCACATAACAGCTCTACACAACATTTCAATGGGATTTCAATAGACTTGATTGTCCCGCGTCCTTGCATGCATTCATTGATCGGCTTTACAAACAAGAATCAACCATGCGTTATTCACCGGAATTATGGCGAATTACAGTCGATTTATTTTATTCTTTGAATTGACGCGGGTTTTTTGAAAGTGATGTACACTGGCATGAATGAAAGATTCATTGAAATCGCACTATCTTTAAAAGTATCCATTCGATTTTGTTGAATGAGGTATCAAACTTTGGGGAAGAAATTTGCTCTCAGATTTGTGGTACCGATGATCTATTTTGAATTAGTCAACCTCAAAGCACCTGGTCAGGCACTTTTTGCGCTAGGTGTAGATCAGCTCCACACAACTTTTCAATAGAAATAATCCGGGAGATAATCATCCCCTCTATTGACGATCTATGCTATAATCAATTCGAAAGTTGTGCATACACATTTTGCTTTATACTATACTATACTATACTATACTATACTATACTATACTATACTATACTATACTATACTATACTATACTATACTATACTATACTATACTATACTATACTATACTATACTATACTATACTATACTATACAATACTATAAAACATTTGTATAGCGCCCTACAAAGATCACAGCGCTTTATAATCAAGAAATACATATACAATAATACATAAATTACAGCCAAAACTATACATAATAACATGAACATGAAAAATATTTTTTAAATAACATCAGTCAAACAATGTTAAGCAGTTTTTGAAAACGCTAATTGTTTTGGCCTGCCTCATGCTGACGGGAAGAGAATTCCATAGACGTGGTCCTGCTACTTGAAACGCTTTATCTCCAGTACATATTCTTGTTCTTGGTATTGAGAGGAGTGTGGAATCACGTGACGATCTAGTAGCATAATGTTGGCTTATTGAAAGTTATGAGATTCTGTAGGTATTCAGAAGCTTGAGTATTCACACATTTGTAGACAATAATTAAGATTTTAAATTCAATACGTTTACGGATCGGCAGCCAATGAAGACGACGTAACAGTGGGGCACTAGATGTATCACGACCAACCAAAAATATCAGTATTGCGGCTCTATTTTGTAAGCGTTGAAGACGAGTTAGATCATACATTCCTATGTGAAATAAATGCTCAAAACCTCACGAGACGCGCCGACACATTGCAATTGGAAATGTGTATTTGTTAAATGTATTATAAACAAATGGCAACACGTATAGCTCCTTATATTGACCTATTATGACAAATTAAATATGATACAATTTCATTAATTAATAATATTTAATATTCTGTTGCTAGCAAATTATACCTAAATTAACGAAACACACAATCAAATTTGCCATATGAGTGCCCCAGACTACCACTTTTTCATATAATGCATCAAAGACAATCACATTGTATTTGCCAAAAGTACTCTACCACAACTATTAATGTCCATATAATTCAATATGGTTTTCTTATAGGACCGATATAAGCAGGGACAAACACATCATGGTACTATCACTATAATCATATTAATGTATTTAGATTCCACAACGTGATTGATACACCTGTTTAAAACTTTCGCCAACGGAACACTACTATATATTCCGTGGCATTATTACGTTACGCTAAGCTAGGATTTAAATAAAAATCAATGTTAAAGCTCGGCAATGTGATTGGAGCTTTAATCATGGATCATTGTTATTCCTTCTGTGTCTACTATTTCTATGGTTGGACTAACCAACAAATATTCTTTGTATCAAACCTATGATAACAAGGTATTATAACAAAACTGCGGCGAAGTATAATTGAAATTGTATGAAATGTATTAGGGGTGAGATTAGGCAACAAATAAATAACTCATATGGAATTCATGTATAAATGAATACCGACCCATCGGAAACAAACATGCGGTGAGATCTTTAATATTCTTTCGGCTGGATTATGGTAACTCTCTTTTGGGTGGCATTTCTCAGTTTAATGTTCAGCGCCTTCAAAAACTTCAGAATCGTGCTGCGCGTCTCGTCTTGTGTGTTAATAGACGCACAAGTGCTGCACCACTCTTTGGGAGCTTCATTGGTTGCCTGTCCAGCAGAGAATCAACTTCAAGATTTTGCTGCATGTGTACAATGGTGTCAATAATCTAGGGCCTACGTATTTATCTCAGATTTTGATGCCGTTTGTCTGTCCAAAGAGTTGGTTTAAGATCTCCCAACACTTTCCGCCTTGTTGTACCTTTCAACAAACATGCTATGTTTACTGTAACCATATGTTCCTCGAAGAGCTCTTCGTTCTGCAAATGACATTACTCGCCTAAATGTTCCTAGGACAAATAAGGTCTTGGGTCAGAAATCTTTCAGTGTAGCTGGTCCACGGGCATGGAACAATCTCCCTCGTACCATAAGAGAAACTGACAATATCTCTCATTTTCGTTGTAGTCTAAAGACTCACCTTTTTCCATGCTAAATGTATTTTGTGTACTGATGTGTTACATGCGCTATGATCTAGATGGAATAGCGCTATATAAATATTAATTGTTATGTTATGTTATGTTATGACTGATACCGCGTTCTCATATATTGGTCTAAGGCTGTGGAATGATCTCCCACTCTCCAGCAACCTGGTCTCCTTATTAAACTGCTATATATTATGTACAGTTATTTAAAAAGGTGCTTAATCTGTTCATATAGTGCAGTTTAGCTTTATTCCGTCAGTGCCCTTCACGGAATAAAGCGCAATAACACTGACAAAACTACTAAACTGCTGTATACCTTACCTTGATGCCTCCATCACTACTGATGATTGGCGATCATATTTGCACTCTTCTTAGTGTTCTTTCTCCACTTTGTTCTATCTTGTGCTGCACGTTTGGCTTGAACGAGACCAGTCCATTCCCTGATGTTATCAAACCAGTTTTTCTTCTGTCTGCCACGTTTTCTCTTTCCTTCTACTTTTCCCTCAATGAGGTTGAGAGATAGTGGGCTTCCACTTCCCCTGAGCGTATAGCCGAAGTATCCTAGTTTAAGGCTTACAACCTTTCCCAACAGTTGTCTATCTGTTTCTAGCTCTTGCAGAATGCTAACATTTGTTCTTTTCTGATTCCAGTTGATGTTAAGCATTCTCCTCCATAGCCACATTTCAGCTGCCATTATTCTGTTCTCATCTGCTTTGCACAGTGTCCAGCTTTCAGTTCCATAAATGAGTGCACTCCATACAAGGGTCTTGACCAATTTCATTTTGAGATGATTGGAAAGGTTTTTGTCATTCCAGATCAATTGCAGGTCTACACTCTTAGAAGGTCAGGATCAAATACATGAGTAGATTTCCGGCTCACTTTGTTTTGATCCTTTAAGGATCATTTTCGGATCGTTTTGATCCGTTTTCGGATCGTTTTGATCCGTTTCCAGATAGATATCAACAAACGGATCAAATTCACCTTGATCAACTTTGATCTGATTTCCGGATCAATTCGATGAAAAAGTTCATTGGTCAATAGGTGACTGACGTCATTCTTTCGCAAACCGATAGACGACAAGCAGACGATCTTTTGAATTCGGTCGCCATTGAAACAAGGGTGAAATACCGCGGTAAGTTATCCAGTCTAATCTGTAAAATGTTACATGATTTTGTCGGTAAAGTAGTTTTATTTTTTATGTTTGAACATGCTCTATTCTTGTGAACAAATTTCTTGTACCTGACCAGTGCCATCAGTACGATTTTCGGTCAAAATGCTCCTCACAAAATGTCACGATCACTGCGATGTACTAGGCCTACACGATGTAGTAAGCTTACTGCACTCGATATATAGTCTGCAGTGGGTCTCTTAGAAGGTCAGGATCAAATATGAGACGAAAAGGATCAATTTTGATCCAGAAGCGGTATCACATATGAGCTTATCCTTTCCGGATCAAAGTGATCCGACAAGCAGGATCATTATTTTGATCCGTTTCAGTATCATTTGACAGAAATATTTGATCCCATTTCGGATCAAACTTTTTGATCCTGCTTGTCGGATCACTTTGATCCGGAAAGGGTAAGCTCATATGTGATACCGCTTCTGGATCAAAATTGATCCTTTTCGTCTCATATTTGATCCTGACCTTCTAAGAGTGTATCATTCTTTTCTTAGCAATAGCAATCCTTAATTTGATGTCATTTGAGCAGTTGGCATTAGCTCTCTTTGTAGATCCAAGATACTTGAAGTGATCTACATGTTCAAATCTCTCACCGTCGATCATGATGTTATAATGTTCTTCAGGATCACCTCCTGCGACAAGTAGCTTGGTCTTCTTGACATTTAGCCTCAAGTTCAGTTCCTTTCCTACATCATTCACACTGTTGGTTAGGTGTACAATTTCCTCCTCTGATCTGAATTGGCAATAAGTGCGTTAATTCCATATTTTGAGACCTCTGCCTCTCCCATGCCCTTCTCGGTGTAGGTGACAAAAAGATGTGGTGATATTATGCATCCTTGTCTTGCTCCTTTTCCAATCTCAAATTCCTTTGTCTGTTCACCATCCCATCTTATTGTTGCTCTATGGTTCACATACAGAGATTTCAAGGTGCTTTTAAGCAGATTAAAATCTGTTCATATAGTGCAGTTTCGCTTTATTCCGTTAGTGCCCTCAACGGAATAAAGCGCAATAATACTGACAAAACTAGTAAACTGCTATATATGTACAGTTTTAAAAAGGTGCTTAATCTGTTCATATATAGCAGTTTAAGGCATACAAATACCTCTGAAACGATATTCATGAATAACTAAGTTAAAACACTCAGGGGGTTGGTGGTCGGGGTGGGTGGTGGTCGGGGAGGTAAAAACAAGGATGGCTGGTCGGGGAGGTAAAAACAAGGATGGCTCAATCTTAATCAATATCCTACATTCTTAAACAGTCAATATTGGATATCCCCCATTCTTTAAGAATTTTGTCAGTGTTAGTGTTGAGGGCGTTAAGCTGAATAGATTAAGCACCTTTTTAACTGTACATATTTAGCAGTTTAATAGGGACACCAGTTTATCTCCATACGCACCGCACGCAAAGTCAAATCTTTTTTAAACAATTCCAAAAACTCATATTTTTCCGCTGGTGTATTTTGTTTTTGTTTTTTTGGTTTAGTCCATTTCGGATGCAATGCAACCTTTTTAATAAAAAAAAATGAGTGTGTTTTTAACCCATGCTTTTTAATGTTCAATTGTATCTGTATATTACTACATTGTATATTTAATTATTTAACCTATTTTAATGTATTTTAATTTCTATTATTTAATACGTTTATCTTGTATTATGTAAAGCGCATTGATCGGGTTTTTGGAAATGCTCTTATAAATCACGTTTTCATTCATTCATTCATTCAAGCTGACACATTGCGATAAAGCCACGAACACAAATGTATAGATAGACCGTGAAGCAATGCACAGACCATGAGGCTACATGTACATATTATAAATACATACATGTTGTGCTTGCGCTGTTCTGAAATATATTGCCCCCCACCCCTCCACCACAATTCATTTCTATACTAAAAAAAACATTATCTCTCAAGATTTAAGTCATTTTAACTTACATACGTTTGGGGAAATGTTGATCTCCTCCCCCTGTTTCGTGCGCTTTGCACGTAACTTACAATGGCGAAAATTATGGACGACCCCTAAGTAGGGTTTGGGTAAAAATGTTGAGAGAGTGCGGGTGCGTAAGAAGCCTTTTATAGATCTCAAGTTGCTAAAGCAGTGAAATTGCTAAATCGTCGAAAGCGATCGGACAACAGTAGAAACAGGAAACTACCGATCGACAATGGAACATATATTTCAGGAGAGAGTGAACTCAAGATTTGTTTAATATTAACACTTTCCACGCGGCTATTAGTTAAAAACATATACAAAACAGGTGGTGGTTTTTTTTAAGAATCCTTTCCCAACTTTCAAAGTCTTATCTCAAGAATGACTGAATCAATACTAGGCATGTAATTCATTTACTAGGCATGTAATTCATTTTTCCAAGTATGGTAATGACATTGAATTATTTTGACATTTTTAAATCATTTTTTGAAATTTTGGAATGTCGCCTGTAGACGCCTGCCTCGTGGAAAGTGTTAAAGTATCGAGCAATACTATAATCTATTTGGCTTCCTCTGGAAAGGGACGTAACTAAACAGGCGCAGCTTTTACGCACCTGTATGTATCTACCGTCTATCAACGCTCGTGTGTATAGGCCAGCGCCTCGAGTAGGCGCGTGCGTTATGTGCAGCAATTAGTAGAATACGCAGTTACGTCACTGTCTCGTGATGGCCAAAAAGACTATAGAACAAAGAGTAAATGTGATCCAGTAAAATACTGGAACAATAGCAAGCGATGCTGGCAATTGTATGTTCCAACACCTGCTATGGGACCTAAAGTACACTTTTCCACAAAATGTCAATAAAAAACTGTAATAGTTTACGCTTTCGAAATATTTAGGAATCTTTCATTATATATCATTCATATTCATTTATCATATTCCGTTGTGACAATGTTTATATTAGTCACCTTACTGCTACAGGTTACTCTTCTTACTATAGTCTGTGTCAAAGTACTATGGACATAATTCCAGCAATGTGTGCGTATGTGCGCGCGTGCGTACATGCGTACGTGCTTAAACACGGGAATGCGTACCGGGCGCTTTAAGGAATGACCGCGAGTCCTGATTGGTCAATCGTGATGCGCATGCATGCATATTTGTTCGCGCATTTAGGATCCCGACGCAGCTTCGCGAACAGCAACAAAACACGCTCGCGTGAAATAGCTTAAATTATGTCCATACTGGACACGATTCAGTACCGTAAAATTCATATATTTTATATAACACATGAAACTATTGGCATCATTTCATTGGCTTTCATTGGTTGATTCCATGTCACGTGACATTGACGCAATATGTAATAAAGTTTGCAGTAAGCAATATGAAGTTAACCTTAGATCATGTAATTTAGTAGTCTTCAATGTAACGCAAATGCATGCCAATACCTCTCTTCCTTATAATATTAACGAGGAGGCGGATGTCCTGACATAAGATCCCTTGATACGACGAGTTTTTATAACCTTGATGTACCTTTGGCTTGAGAACTGTTTTTGTTGTGTTTCTGTACATTTCTATCGCAACAACGTTTGGTAAATACTGTGATAAAAGCCTTACGATACCGTTGATTTGTTACAAAGTAAACCGATGGATTAATAGATGCGTTAACACCGATAGAGAGATACACAATATGATTCCAAGTAACGGAAGGACGTTCTTCCAACGTAGTCAATAACTCAATTATTACACTTATAATTTGTATAGAACAGCACACAAAGAAGATCGTTCCATTAGCAATAACCATAACAGCAACTTGACGAAGTTGATTTTCAAATCCACTAGAAAGACCCAATTGTCTATTTTCTGTTCGACTTTTCAATGTCCGTAGTATTTTTATATACATGTAACAGTTACATATTATCACAAATAACCAGAATAAAGCATACAGCCATTGAAAAACAATTATAGGTGTGCCGCTTGGTGGAGGTAAATACAACGACGTATGTCTTGGATAATCTATGTATGGTTTATCTGCTGGCCATATGATGCATATCTTGGTTCCCTGTGAATTAACGAATGCCGGTATTGCTGTGCATACATACACTGCACTAGCAAGTGACACTACACCAATGAGCCTAAACGTTCGCGTCGTTCCCTTTAAAAGATGGTGCTTGATTGGGTAGCAGATCGCTAGGAATCGCTCTAACGAAACCAGTGTGACAAAACCTATCGATGCCAAAAATGCATATATCGATGTGAAATAAACAATGATTTCGATAACACCGATGTGATTGCGAGTATGGCTCATAAAGTAGTCGATGACATGCGAGCACCCAAACCCCAATATATTGGTTAGATCTGCACATGCTAGACTCACAAGATAAATGTATGTAGATGTATGAAGTGAAGATGTTCTCAAAACTGTCCAAATGAACGAGATGTTGCTTACTAATCCAAACATGACTAGACTAGGCCATATTACATAATAGACTATCCATTCCATAGGAAGATATACCAGCCACAATGGTGGTGATGTTGAATTACTAAAATCAAGAGTGTTGTTAACAGTACATGTTGTATTCATGTATTCTGAGGTATCATTGTCCTCCATATTCCACGAAAGAAATAATTTTATCGTTAGTCCTCGAGCAAGCTTAACAACGTTCAGCTCAGAACCTCGACCAACAGCGACTGTTTTTCGGAACGAGTAACTGCGACGCTAATTGAAGTCACGATTAGAAAAGAAATTGGTCATAATACCAAGTATATTTTCACTTTCTACAATAAACTGTGGTACCAATATCCGGTCTGTGCTAACAATTAGGCTACGTAGAAACATGAGGACTGAATTAATGGTCATAATCCCGAGCATGTTTTCGCTTAATCATGGCTATGGTAGCAATATTCGATCTGTGTCGATGTTTGAACAAATGAGAAACACGTGTTGATTGTTGAACAAATGAGATGCACGCGTCAAATGCTATTCGTAAGTCCATCTCCTTACGCCTGTGCCGACGGTTTTCGATGACGTAATCAACCGAGCCTATATAGTGAGCGCGGTAATGTGATTTTTTTACCTCCAAAATCATGAAAATCACATTTTTGATAAAAGATCACATTTTTGGCACTTTTTGGTCTATAAATAAGATAGTAAAAAAAGCCCCCGTTCCATGGGGATTTTATTAGGATTATAATAAAACTAGTATGACTAAATTTGACAAAACATATTTTTAGTTATCTTTTCCAAACCTAAATCGGTTTTTTTATAATTTTCTCTAAAATGGTCAAATTCATGATCATGGTTGGATTCATTGAACCCTTTTCTGCACAAAAAAATGTATACTTTTAATATTGGTTGCCAACATGATGCCAATTAACGAGCGCCAATGTAAAGCCAATATTGGTCCAATATTGGTGACCAATAAAATGCCAATGCCAATATTGCCAATGGAGAACCAATATTGGCCCAATATTGGTCAACAAGATAATGCCAATGCCAATATTGCCAATATTGGGCCAATATTGTGCCAATATATGTATGTTGTCTGGGAGGATAACGATTACTACTATCAATCTCTCATTGCTAGGTGTCATCATGCAGCATGTACATGTGTGAAGAATGAAAACAGGGTCACGAATATTTTTGTCGATTTTTCTGTGCCGGTGTAACAGGAGACATAGTCCTCTGGAGCCATATTCAGTTATGTACAGTTATGTATGATTGTATAGGGCACTCATCTCTACACATGTTACCCCATATGATTTCAACATGTCTCCACTCATTCACGCATGTGCATGCTGCAGGGTGACCCCAGTAATGGGAAACTGACAGTAGTGCCCGTCACCATGTACACTTTCAACCTGTCTCCACACACACCCATCGCACACGTAAACGTTACAAAATGGTGCCAATACTGGGAAGTCGACTTCAGCATTCGTCACCCTGTATGGTTTTAACCTGTCTTCACCTGTCCACAAACACAAAAGGCTTCAAAGTAAATTTCGGTGTAGTCGGATACACAGTCCGCCCTGTATTGTACTGTAAAGTAAAGGTTGGTATAGGGCACTCATCTCTACACGGAACACTAGTTTCACGCTTCATTTCGTGTATGTTTATCGAGGACGGACTAAAAGCAGAAGCTTTTTGTCAGACATGGAAAAATGTAGACTCCAAGGTGCTAGAGACCAGGCCCCAAATGTCCATCCTTCAACATTTAAATACTTTCAAAATTAGTTGTCAAGCCCAATGATGTTCGAAAACTGCTACAGCATCTCAAGCCAGATCTGATTCCCACCAAGGTTCTCAAAGAATGTTGCGCTGAACCTGCAGTCCACTCTACGGGCTTTTTGACCTCTGCTTCACTCGTGGTGTGTTTTATAACGTATAGAAAACAGCCTCTGTCACCCCCAATTCACAAGAGAAGTTCCAAGGCCGACCCAACAAATTATCGTCCCATCTCACTGTTTAGCAATATCAAGATAATGGAAGCTGTCCTGCAGAAACAACTTCAACGCTTTCTTCTCAGCAACAACCTGATCTCGAGCAGACAGTTTTAAGCATAGCGCAAAAGCATAGCACAGACAAGCTCCTCAACATCCTGTCACAGTAATGGAACAACTCTCCAGACCAAAGTGACGAGGTTTGTGTCATTGCCCTAGACATGAATGGAGTTCTACAAAGTATGGCATAACGGACTCTGCTCAATACTGATGGCAAAGGGTGTTACCGGAAGACTGCTTTCATGGATGCACAACTTCTTCACCGATAGATCCATCAATGTCATTATTTGAAGAGTTTATTTCCAAAAGGCGCTTACTCCATAAAAATGAAATAGGAGAAAATCAACGTTTTTTAATATGAGGATGTTGCACTTCTTTGATTAAGTTTATTTTCTACCCAATGAAACATACCACACGTGGAAGCTTAAAAACGTGTTTGAATTAATTTTATTATTTCCACTGTATTTCCTATGTCTTTCTTTATTTTCGGAAAAGAGTGGAGTAAGCTCCCTTTGGAACAAAAATGTCTCGACCAATTTTCAGAAACCACTTTTCCATAAAATATTTACTTAGAAATAAAGTGCACCTAAAAGACACTGTCAAATAACATTGAAAACAGAAAACCGCATTCAAATACCTCTTAAACTTTTTGAATTATGATATTTTGTTATTTCGTGAGAAAACTGTAATTTTTGACAATTTTTCACATATTTTGAAATAACAACAATTTTGTTCATGTGCAACTTTCAAAACAAAAATCACAATAATCTTACGTTTTTTTCATTGAATTTTATTAAGGAGATTCATATCAATGTTCTACCACCATAAAAAAAATATATATTTCTACAATTTTGGCCTTAAAATAGTGAATTATATTCAAATTTCCGGGAATTTCCGGAAATGTTCGCAAATTTCCGGAAATTGCCGAGGGTCATAACTTTGGACCCGAACATGCTACAGATGTAGACCAACGGTTAAAAGTTGTATTTTGTAACTCTCTTTCATATACTGCACCTAACTCATTTTTTTTAAAAAGTGGAGTAAGCTCCTTTTGGAAATAAGCTCTTCATTTCAGGACAAGCATCCAACACTGCTCCCATAAATGCTTCTGTTCCACAATGTCCTATCCTTGGTCCACTACTGTTTTCTGTCTTCATTGATGACTTTGTAGATGTTTGTGATAATAATCTTTATCTATACACTGACGACTAAACACTTTTTGCACCCTTTAAGTCATCAACTGATGCCAACGCAGTAGCTGCCAGACTCAATTAATGGTCATAATCCCAAGCATGTTTGCGATTAATCATGGGACCTAAAGAACACTTTTTCCTTGTATAATATTTGCATTGGTCTCAGTTCAATATTGGGTGCTTGTATGTAGATGCACAATATTACTTACGTGACTTATTTTTGTCAAATTGTGTTCTAAAGATTCCTCATCCTCCATCCACCCATCCGCCATCTTGATAAACGCTGGTTATCTCAGCATTTGGAAAGATATTGAAGCCTCAACTTGCATGTAGTTACTACAATTATTTATCACTTAGAAATCACTTGACCTTTGTCGTCTCAAAAGTGTGTCGTTTTACATTATACACAACCTACCAAGAGTGGGTAATCTGTAAGGGGTTCAAACGGGAAACTGCCAATGTTTAAACGAATATTTACGGACGTCATGAATATAAAGACAAAACAGGATGACGATTACTACTATCAATCTCCCATAACTAGGGGTTATCCTGCAGCATACGTGTGTGAACAATGAAAAAAGTGTCGCGAATGCTTTTGTCGATTTTTATGTGCCGGTGTAACAGAAGACATAGTCCCCTGGAGCCATATTCCGCCATGTACAGTAATGTATACTTCGTATAGGGCAATCATCTCTGCATTGTACACGCAACACTGATTTACGCTTCATTCCGTGTATGTTTATTGAGGTCGGGCTATGGCTCTAGGGGAACCATGGCTCCTTTTACACCGGCACTATCTCGCAGAAACCTGTAAGGAAAATTGAGACAGGTTGATAGCAAACAGAGTCACAGATTCTTTTGTCAGCTTATCAACGCCGGGGTTAACTATGCAACGTTTTACTTGTGCGGAAAGAGAGTGTCCTTAATAGATATTACTCTCAATTTTCCAGTGCCTCCATCACCTTGCACGCAGTTCAATGCACACAGGTCGAAGAATGCTATAGTTAACTTTGCAGTACCGGAGTGTGATGAGACGGGTGCTGAGACGGGTTGAATAAATGCAGGATTACGTATACTAATATCAACCTCCCAGTACCGGCATCACCTTGCAGCATACAATTGTGGGAAGTGAAAAGCAGCAAAGGTGACGAATGCTATTACTATCTTTGCATTACCAGAGAAAACTTTGCAGCGTTAACGTGTGCGGTATATGACGTTTTGTGTAAAGAGTAGGTGTGGAGACAGGGTGAATGTAATGTATATACCTTACATGTGTAGTTTATTTGAGACAGAATAAAAGCATAATGGGTGAAGAATGCTTTTATCAAGTTTGTAGTACCTGTGTGAAAGGAGCCACGGTTCCCTTGAAGCAAATGTTCGGCCTACGTAGACATAAATAAAATGAAGCGTGAAACTAGTGTTGCGTGTAGAGATGTGTGCCCTATACCAACCTATACTTTACTGTACATAGCGGAATGTGTATCCTACTACACCGAAATCTACTTTGAAGCCTTTTGCGTTTACGGAAAATGACAACAGGTTAAAACCATACAGGGTGACGAATGATAATGTCAACTTCCAAGGCGTCATTTTGTAACGTTTACGTGTGCGAGGAGTGTGTGGAGACAAGTTGACAGTGTACAGGATGGCGGGCACTACTGTCAATGTCCCATTACTGGGGTCACCCTTAAGCATGTGTAAAGAGTGGAGTTATGTTGAAATCATATTGGGCAACATTCCAGTATCGTCAATAAGTTAAAGGATACATGTCATCGGCTTTATTAAAATAGTGACGGATGGTGGAAATAAAGAGAATGCCGATAAGTAAAAAGAATCTTGAAACATCTATCATCGATATAGGTCAAATCGCTTAATTCGTTTACCAAATAATTATTCAAATGTAAGCTTTAGTACAAACTTTAGAACGTTTCTTTTTTTAAAACATAAAAGGTTACCAAAATAAACATCCGTCACTATGTAATATACCCGACGATACGTGTGGTGAATTGGGTCAAGTCGTAAGCATACAGGGATGATGGTTGCGAACGTCAGCTTTCCTGTACTGGCGTCACTATGCAGCGTTTACGTGTACATGGCAAAAGAATGTTACGAAACTAGATTTTTGGTGTCTCAGGCGCAGTTCAGATTCAGCATTTGTATGAACGAGAGGAGATTCTATCAAGAAATTGTGTACTTTAGTTCCTATATAGATATAGATATTTGAATTTGCTTGTATCGTCCAATTCTGGAACACCCAGCGTCGTTCGACACTGGTACGGTACAAAGACAATATATTGCTCAATACTGACATGTATTAAAATGTTCCAGTATTGTCCGGCATCTTTGAGCCTTAAAATAGGATGACCTGTCACCTGATGGATGGACTCTGCTTCAAAATCACATTTGCCAACTTATGAGATCCGAGACCGATATAATGAATGTATTTCACTTCGTCAGAGATCGTGGCTATCTTTACAAACGAACTGACACTGTGTCTATTGACTCCAATAAGCTGTCGGTAAGACTCCTCTCTTAACAAACTGTTATTTTGGCGACCGCTTCTCAATCCTCGAGCATTGAACAATTAACAGTTGTCATCGAATAGCCTTCCGATTGCGACATGAGACTTAGTCATGCTATTTTAAAATGGCTTCATTTGGTTTTATCAAATCTGTTAAAATTGGCGTATGGATGTTTTCAAATTTATATCTAGTTGTAAATACTGCAATTAGTGAAGACCATGCTATTCCGTGTAACGACAGGCAGACAAAAAGGCAGATATGTCTGATTTGAGTTAAATCTAACTGCCAATAAACTATCTAATAGCTCACGCCTGTCACTGAGAAACCGTGCTAAAACATTCACAATAAATTACATTCAAATAGGACTTTTGATGAGTCTCTCCCGCATAAGGAGACGCATTTCTACTTTGATGAATGAAAACTAAAACCTCTCTGATATAAGTAATATTGTACTTATTGTAAACGATCACTTGAGAGCCCTTTATCTTGAGATTGTATTACTCACATACGTAGGCCTAGATTGTATTACTCACATACGTAACCAGACATTATCAACCGGTCATGTTCACCGGCTGCACCCAATACAACTTGAGTGACATGGTAGTAAAATGGGATTATGAACATTCTGTATTCTAGAATACAGAATCTTACAGAATCTCATGTTAACACTTGCTGTTTATTCCGTCAGAATACGAGCATATATTCTGAGCATGGTAATTATCATGGGATTGAGATCATACATCCCATGTTACTACCATGTGCTTCTACATGTATTGGCTGGTTCACCAGGGTGTAACTGTGTTGACCTCATTATCTGTGTATATTATAGCAGACTTCGCCGCACTGAACCGGCGGGCAACCGCTGACCGAGCTTTGACGTCGTACCTAATAGAGAATTCCTTGAAAATGAAAGATTAAGGTATTCGTTTTACAAAATCCAGAAATTCCAGTCTTAGTTAATAAATGACTACCGTAACTGTAGACAATTACGGTGGTCGTAACAGAAGACAATGAATATGTGAAGAGTCGCTCACATGGTGGCTGCTATTACAATTCCATAGCTTCTGACAAATAAATTACGTTACCCATCTCTTCAAATGTAATCGAAAGCAAACACAATCATACATCACACCTAGTACGTATCATAATAATGAGACTTTTGCCTGTATTTTTCACAACTTTCCCGCCTGATCGTAGATTCCCTTAGCTGTAAACAAATGGGAGATTATGATGAATAACAGTATACTCAGTGTGATGCATTATTTTGCGAAATAAGTGTGATTAGAATGATGAGATTGTATATTTAATTAAAGAGTGTCTCTTGCCGGAGATTTGACAGAGACGAATCCAATAAAAACAAATATGTTAACAAATGATTTCATTTCACCGGCGAATACAACACTTTTAATTTCAATCACTTAATTACACATTACGTATGCACACACAAACTAGGAATTTTTCTTTCTGTAAAATACCATGCTCACCTTTTGTCTTCTTTTTCCTGCTTCGAGTGACACCTCTGTCATTTTGAGAAGCAAGTGCTGTCTGTCAACTCGGAAAAAAAAGAAGTCAAATTGTGAGCTAGTTTCCACAATTACCAACCAATCATAGCGCAGCAAGTTTTGACGTAGAAGATTTGACTGACCCACCAAATAAGATTTCATGGAAATAGCCACACTGTAATTGGTCGAAAATTTACAGTCACGCCCAAACTCACGGTCAGCTTTAAAGCAATATCATGTGATCTTTTTCAGATTATGTACACATATTTTTTTTCTCTCTTATAATGTTTGACTATCAGGAACGACTTCCCTGAACTCATAAATCTATTTTGACTGTATTTTCCGTTAAAAACCCATCGCTGCACATTATAAAATCATAATAGAAATCAGCTTCCAATTTAAGGAATTTTTCAACATATTTGTTTAATTTTAATCATAAAGCATTCCATAGGGGTGCGTTTACTAGTGTACAGTTGCGGTTGTAACCGGATTGTAAATGGCGTTAAAACGGTTGAACACAGTGTGAAATCATGGAATTCTATCATACGAACGAAAAAAACAACTCAGAAAATAAACTGTCCTGGTACCAGGATCACTTATTTCAAAATCTGATTTAGAAGTCATTAGGAAACATAGTGCTCTGTAACTTACAAAATATTTTAGTTTCATGGTTATAAATGTATTTTTTACAAAGAAATTGCATTTCTAGGAAACAAATCACAGATATAGGGCGCCCCGCGGAAAAGATCACATAATATGCCTTAATTTAATATTTATCCAAAACAGTGTTTATTTTAACCCATAATCAATACACTTGTTCTTGCAGTAGATAGTTAGGCCTACGTTTATCTATCACAGTGAAAATTGCATATCATTAACTATTGCCATGATATTGGTTGATTATTTTTAAATACGTGAAAGGAATTCTGAAATATTGACCCAAATAATCTGTAAATCGTGACCCGTGCTTTGTCATAAATACATAGATAGATACACACATATATACACACCCCTACATGATTGTGGGTAAACTTTAAATGTTATTCAATACAAATTTGTTTCGTGTGTTTCAGTCACGACCTTTCCCCCCCCCCCCCCCCCCCCCCCCCCCCCCCCCCCCCCCCCCCAGTCATACATATACATAGATTTTGACCAACGAACGCACTACAATACCAAATACGATTTATAATAATTTATATCATGACCAGTGCTATCGTTGCTGGAGCCAGAGACCACGAAGAAACAAATCCTACTAACTTCATGAAGATGAGGAGGTTGAGGTCAATCAGATTACATTGACTTTTACCAAAATTATATCGCCTATTCAATTAACCTTGCAAAAAACTCTAGGGCCACTATCATATGAGTTGAAATGACAAATTGATACACTCATATAACAAAATAAATCGTTTTTGTAACATCCAACGTTCCTCCACACCCTTACTTATCGAGTAAAGCTACCTGGGTTAGGTAAAATCAATTTAGATTAAAATCGTTTGTAGTCCAATACCCTCAATTGTGTGAGCGTTTTACGCGATAGAAAGCCACATCAACGGGTATACAACATCCCTTCCCCTGGTGACTAATTAAGGAGCATACGGCCTAGTGGTGAATTCGGCAAAAGGGTTTCCAGTTGCAATAAACAACTGATCATTTATGTATATATATATTAAGGTGTAGATAAAGGGTTAATAGCTTAATGTGTTTGTTAAAATGAAAACTTTTTGTGTTGTGACTTTTACAAAACCATTCGTATTACACAATAGTTGTTATTGTTTCGTGGTTAGCTTTTGGGGCAATCTATTTTGAACGAATGTAATTAAGGTATAAAGAAAAAGGTATATGTTAGAGGAACCGTCCAGGATATAGGTGGAGTATTAATACGTTAAAAGGAATTATAAAATGTTGACCCAAATAATCTGTAAATCGTGACCCGTGCTTCATCGTACATATAAAGATAGATACACAGATACATACATCTACATAGATTTTGACAAATGAAAGAAAGCACTAATAATACCAAATACGATTTATAATTTATAATATGACCAATTCTATCGTTGAGCTACTTGTAGAGACTATGAAGAAACAAATCCTTCTAACTTGAAGAAGATGAGTTCAATCAGATTACATTGACTGTTACCAACATTTTGTAGCCTATTTAATTATAAACTGTGCCCAAAACTCTAGGGGGATTGTCATTCGATGATAATAACGTTACCAAGTTTCAAATTGATACCAGTCATTTAACCAAATAAATAGTTTTGTAACATTCAACGTTCCCATGCACCATAACTTGACAAGTCAAGCTACCCGGGTTAGGCTACAATAATTTGACTAAATTATTGCAATCGTTTGTGGTACAATACATCGCTGTGTGGCAATTTATTTGAGCGTCTTACGCGATAGAAAGCAATATCTACGGGGTTTACAACATCCCTACCCCTGGTGATTAATTTAGGAGCTTACGGCTTAGCCCTAACACTTTTGGAATGGAAATGTTGAAAAAAATATCCGAGGGTTGAAATGGTCGAAATTTTAGCGAGAAAAACCGGACTTGCCGACGACAGGATTCGATCCCGAGTCCTCCAGCATGGATGACGGGGTCTTAGTCCACTCGGCCAGGGAGTCACGCGCCCGCAATTAACAATTCCGTGCGCATATATAACCTGGTGTCAGTGCCCGGCGAGATAGACTGAGGTGACACGTGCCTCCAGCATAGTTTTCAAATGGGATTTCATGGGGTTCAGGGCTGTAAGGGTTATGGTAATACTAGAAAAAAGTGTATAATAACCTATGTTGAAAAAAATATCCGAGGGTGGAAATGGGTGAAATTTAGCGAGAAAAACCGGACTTGCCGACGACAGGATTCGATCCCGGGTCCTCCAGCATGGATGACGGGGTCTTAGTCCACTCGGCCAGAGAGTCAGCATAGTTTTCAAATGGGATTTCATGGGGTTCAGGGCTGTAAGGGCTTTAGTGTCGAATGTGACCAAAGGTTTTTCAGTCGTAATAAACATCTAATCATTTATGTGGTGTAGAGAAAGGATTAATAGTTGAATGTATTGATTAAAATAAAGACAATACCATGAGGGTTAATATATTTTCCCTTTTGTTTTATTTTGCAGTATATTGTTCCAACACATTAATTGAGTTTATATAAGCGTGATGGTTTGACTTACAAAACCAGCATGGGCGTTTTGATAAGGTATTTTTGGAAACCAAGTCTAACTCTTAGTCGTATGTGGATGTTTAGCGTTGTTGCTTATGTTTGAGGGCCTTTCTATTTTCAATAAATGTTATTAAGGTGTAAAGAAAGGGGTTAATGGCCGAATTAATAGGTATGATAAAGGCAACCGTCCAGGCATAAACAACTGCGTTAACTTGTATGACATCGGCCTGTACGAAAATACTTATTATTACGAGAGGCACCCAAGTACAGAAATCAGTCAACACTAATACAGCCATTTTGAAAGCCATACGCATTTCTTCAATATCACTCTGTTTTCGTCCTGCTTTTTTGGCTGTTTGTTTTGCTTTTTTGAAAATATGAAGGTACAGAACAGCAATAAATAAGAAGCAAAATAAGTTGAGACCTATGAAAATAATGATTGAAAAATATGTCGCTAGTGTGTGGCCTATGATAAGTGTTTTTTCATAAACTGCCATTGAAAGAACTTCTACAAATAAAACATCGTAAACTTTTATTAACAGCATCCTTTCATAGTCAATCACTTCTTTTGATATGATTTCTGCAACATTTGTTTTAATCTCAACTAAAGTAGTGTTGCTTACGCTAACGGGTCTTTTCACTATGGGGATACCTACACATACTTCAGATACTTCAAAAATATCCGAAAACCAGTTAGAGAGTAGAACAGGAGTAACACTTATAATTAATCCTATGATCCAAATAACACTCACAACTATCTTGGCGGAATGTGGTCTCAGGCGGTGAATACTCAACGGTCGTGTTACGCCCTGATACCGGTCAAGACTAATTAATGTAATCAAAAGCACAGATATTTCACTGGATAATACTGAAAGTATGCTAGCTAGTTGACAAATGTAACCGTGCCTCCATTCTTCAGAATATGATGGGAAATAGTCTCCATAATATACATCAGCAACTGCCAACAACATCATGTTGACTCCCATCAGGAAGTCTGACATTGATAGGTGCATTATGAGAATTGTCTGAACAGTTTGTTTATCAGTCCAGCGTAGATAAAATACAATGACATTGCAAACCAACGCAAATGAGCCGAGAGACCACAAAGATACTTGGAGCAAAACGCTGTCCAACATTCGTTTACATGTTAGATATACGGGCCGTGGGTTTTGAGCAAAACAAAGTTGGGAGTTTTCAACAAAACAACAAGTTGCACTTTGGAGCACCAATATTGTTGCATTTGAAGTCCCAATGAAGGATTCTTTTTTCACGTAACCCAAATGATCATTCATTCTCAAGTCAAGAGTTTCAACATTGGTCGAGGCGAATATTCTATTCCCAATGTGTTCAATTACATTTTGTGAAAGATTGACGTATTGTAGATGTTCTAAACTGTCAAAGATTTGTCTTGGTAATCTACGCAACTTGTTAGTCTGCATACCAAGTGTTTGCAAATTAGTTAAACCAAAAAAAGAACCAGCCATGATACTTGATAGTTGATTAGTTGCTAAATTTAGTGTTTTAAGATTACGTTGATTACTGAACAAACCTGGTTTGATGTTATTTATTGAATTATTCTGTATGTTAATAACCTTTATCTTAGGTAATCCGCTGAATATGTCTATAGGTAAATCAATAATGACATTGTTATCCAAAGAGAGAGATACAAGATCTGGCATTGACCCAAATACATCGGATTCCAAATTTGACAGGTTTTTATTGCTCAATTGAAGTATTTGCAATTTAACCAGAGTGCTCATGCGTGATAAACTATTCAAGTTGTTGTTGGCTATATTCATAAACTGTAACTCAACTAAGTATTGGAATACGGATAATGGCATTACCGTCAAGTTGTTAAAGCTCATGTCTAGGATCTCCAATAATACCATATAGTCAAACAACCCTACAGGTAAGCTGAACAGATGATTATGTTGCAGCCCTAAATCGAAAACGTTACCGAAAGAGTCGAAACTGTTGTTTGGTAGTCTCACTAATTCGTTAAAACTGATATCACATCTGCGTAATGAATGCATATTTGGAAATGGCATCTGTGGTAATAAACCCAAATAATTATATTCGAGTCTGAGTTGATGTAGATTCACAAGGCCAGGTCCAAAGACATTTAATGGCAATGAAATCAGAAGGTTGTAACGAAGATCCAGATAAGTCAATTGAATTAGACCATCAAATACACCTAAAGGTAATGACCCGAGTCGGTTGCCCAAAAGTGTTAAGATCTGTAAGCCTTCAAGATCACGGAATATACCAACTGGCAAGAAGGTTAATTTGATACGATCAATGTTCAATATCTCTAGTCCATACAATCGATCAAAAATTCCCTCTGGTAATGAGATAATATCATTTTGGTACAATTTTAATTGTGTTAACTGGGCTGATAATCCACGAAATACAGTCGCTTTTAGAGTAACTACACGATTAACTTGAATGTATAATTTTTGTAAATGAACAAGACTAAAATTTGGCAACATTTCGATTTGGTTATAAGAAATGTCTAAATATGTTAACTTAGGTACATCTAGAAATCCATCAAGTGTTATCAAATGATTCTCCCAGAGTTCTAGTATTGTCAACTGTGCCAGATCACGAAATATTCCTGAAGGCAATGATGTGATTTTATTAGAATTAAGACTCAGGATTTTTAAAAGAAAAAGACCATTAAATGCACCCGGGTACAGTGTCAGTGGATAGTAGCTATAGGAAAGAATTAGGGCCTGTAACTGGATAAGACCGTTGAAAGACCTCGCTCTAATTGATGAAAATTTGTTAAAACTCAAATCTAATTCTACTACTCTAACAAGCCCTGAAAATGCTCCTGGGGATATATCGTTTAAATCGGTTGAATAAAATGATAATTTCTCAATTGTTAGTGTATAAATGAGAAGGGAGACTGATTCAACGGTATTTCCAGTCATGTTACAGGTAGATGTCCAATATCTATATTCAAGGATACATATACATTCCAATGGGCAACTCAGGTCAAATCCTTTACTCAACACATATCCGGACCATCTACCCATTCCTCCGTATATAGGCCTTCTGTTAATACTTTCTTTTACTTCATCAAATTCAATAGTATTACATCTGGAATGATTACTTTTTTCTAACATGGAATCATACTGGTTAATTTCGGGACAGCGTTGAAATGACGATCTAGCACTTTTCAACTCTAACTGAACATGCGCGTTAACAATGTTCAAGGTACTTTCAGTGACAAAAACAAGGCATGCTGTTTCATCCAAATGCAGTGAAACATAAAACATGGATTTGTTAGATTGTCTTGTCTCTCGATAAACACTACAGAATATATACTGTTGTCAAAAGAATACAAACTTTTTATTAATAAAGCATTGCCTTCACTTATATTCAGATTTACACGGCATTTGATGTTAATTGGTATTGAATAACTTTCACCAGTGGTTACATTTTCGACTGAAGCCGTCATTTCTGTGGTGGATTGGATGGTCGATTCATTTTCGTCACTTACGATTGGGAGATTTGTAAGCTCATTCCAATCAGTGCTCTGTTCCTTTGTGATGATTGGTATTGCCGTAGCATTAGCCTTATCTGTTAAGGTCGTTATTACAACTGACTTGTTTTTGATGTAAACCTCGCTTGTGTTACATGCATCGATAGGAGTATCTCTTACTGTGGCTGCAGTATATCCAACAATAACTAATACAATTATCAATAAACGGTACATATTTTGCCTGTGTAAGATTTTTCCGCCTGGCGTCATTAAGTCTGCGTGTACGGATCTGCGACGAACATGTTTGTCCATGTTATTTAATGCCAACCAAGGTTCGTCATCACTCACTAGGAACTGGCTATAGCGTTAAGTTCAAATGCAATCTGTAGGTTTAAAAGATAACAGTTTTCGTACTATGGCAACCACAAGTATTAGAACACTTTGCACGCTACACATTGAGAGATAGAACTGGGAATCCATTGAACTACTGTGTTATTAGATGGAATGGAATAAGCAGAATTTGTCGGAAACATAAATGTATTAATGAAAAGAGATCCAGCAACATAATTGAAATATTACAGTCCAAATTGAATGTTAGGGATGAATTTAACACCATAACCAAGTGTCTGAATACTTTTGGTTGCTAGTGTATTATGGTCTACATATCAAACGCATCATCGAGGCGCTTATTTCAGAATGTATCTTCAATCGCAAACGGTTAAGCCAATACTTCACTTACTTCATACTTCTAGTGTGAAGTACTAGTATTTGTAGTTGGCGTCTTCCTACATGCCGTTGATGGGGTATAAATATCAATATCGCATAATACAGACGATATCGGACATGGGCTCGCTATCGAGTATTTAAGGTCAAATTATGCGAACGAGGTTTTGGTCATTTCTGGTGTAATAATAGAAACGCTGCGATGTTTCAAATCACTTTTTTTTCAATGGGGTAGAACGGTAACAGCCATCGGGATGAAATACTACTGTACGTGACACCTCAGTCCTCATTAGCTCTTCTCGTTTGGGGCATCAGGTGAAGAGCCTTATGGTGTAGTTGTGCAAATGCTGCCCCAACCCCTCCCCCACCCCCCACCCCACACCCCGGCTTTTTTTTTACTTCTTTGACACAACCCTACAAACAGGAAGATTAGATCAGTATGTCTAGTCTCGATATGGTCAACAAAATGTTAACATTTCCGAATTCACAGTTCAATGGAAACTTTGCCACTGCTTTAAGGGGCTTTTATTTCACAGCTAGATATTGCATTAGGGGGGATTCGCGCCATTTTGTCCCGAAGCAATAGTCATGACGTCATATTCTGGTCGATTTTCTGAACTTTTGTATTGGATTTACGTGCAAAATATATGCCCTTGGCATCATACTTTCCCAGGTGTGTGGGTCCACTTTAAAAAGTATGCAAATGAGGATTATGAGATTTATTCCGTTGTTGAGTACTGGGTAGATGTGTGGTAGAGCATGACATTGTATTCAGTGAGATCGTTTGCATAATCGGGACTTCTACACCATACAGCTACCAATGATTGTGGACCGTATAAATGACGCCATTTCTTGTGTTCGAGAATGTCAACGTTTTTTACCGTTCTTTCAAAATAAGGAGTATAATCACATTACAAACACATTTGTGCGAGTGAAACACACAAATTTGGCAAAGATAGCACAATAAAAATCCGTTCGTTATAAATAAAGGGATATGGTTAAATAATAAAACTATCACAATATAATACTCGTCGATCTCTGTGGCGTGCATACGCTGGCCATGTCGTTGGCAATCGGCAATCACGGGTTCGATTCCCGTATATTCCTTGATATCGAAGTTTCGAGAATTGTGTTTAGTTAAACCATTACATTCCAATTGCCTGTAAGGTTTGAGCCCAAGTTTGACAGGTTGAACTGGCCATGACGCTAGTATTAGTAAGTTCCACCCAAGAATGACATCCATCCAGTACCATTGACCGCATGCTGGGGGACCTTGAGTGTGGCAGCAGTGGAACTAGAAACAAGCCTGAGGGGGCTGCAGTATTGCCACATGACTTTCCACACGTGGTGATTTTCCGCCAGATTTGGGCTAGTTTTAAAACTAAAATCTGCTCTTTGGATAATATAATGTGATTTTTTTCGAAATTTGAACTTTTTTCTCCGTCCCCATTTTAGGTGTCCGGGGGCAGTCTGCTCCCCTGCCCCCCCCCCCCCTGGCTACGCTACTGCGTACTGCACGTCGTCATTTTCATGGAAAGCCATCGTGTCAATATTTCTAAAAACGCAATAAACACACCCAACTTTAAACCCTAATTCCAAGAGTTCCCCAACAGTAACTTTTTGTGCATTTTTTTTGGTGGTTGTTGAATACTTTCTTAGTATTTTAAAACAAAAAACAAGCTTATAGGAGGCGATGTCTCATGGGGCAATCACATGTATCCGTGTAAGCTGAGCGGCCCCTTACCGTGTGAAAAATGGGTGCGGACGCACACACGGTGGGCCGTTTCCCGTCCGTTGAACACGTTCAGGGGACTTTACCGGCCACCGGAGATTTGAACATGCTCAAAACTCCTGGCGGGTGAGTAAAAGCGGCGGCGAACGATAGGAGCCCGGTATGAAGACGGTATAAGGACGGCGCACCCGTTTGCACCCGTTTCACACACGTTTCGCACCCGTTTCACGCCCATTCGCAGGGCGGTGATGGACGGTAGTGGACGCGGGCTGCGACATGCCGCATTCAGCCTGGTATGTTGTAACTCTCTAAATGTAAAAGAGCTAAAACTCACTCTTTCGAGAGCTTTAGGAGGGACTGCTCTTTTTTTGGAGCGAAGTTCACTCTTAAAAGAGCGATCACTCTAAAATAGAGTTAAAATCACTTAGAAAAAAGTGGAAATCACTCTTAAAAGAGTGAAAAATCAATCTGAAAAGAGTGAAAATCAATCTGAAAAGAGTGAAAAATCAATCTGAAAAGAGTGAACTTCACTTCCTAGAAGAGCCGTCCCTCCTAGAGCTCTCGAAAGAGTAAGGTTCAGTTCTTTTACATTTAGAGATTATTATAGATGTTGGTCGTACGAATTCCGGAATGCAAATGAAGCGGCGAGTTTGAGCGCTCAGCTTAAAAAGGGCGGTTTGATGATATAATCAAGACGTTTCGGCCGGTACCCAGGCGTTCCGATCGGTTAGGAGCCGGTATGGAGGTGGTATGCACACGGTGAGAACGGTAAGCTAGACCTGTATGAGGCCGGTGAGCCCGGTACCAGGCCGGTGAGAACCCGGTACAGAGCGGTATGGACCGAGGACCGATGAGGAGATGTTATGCACCCGGCCAGAACGGTAAGCTAGCCACGTACGAGGACGGTGAGCCCGGTACCAGGTCGGTGAGGACCCCGCATAGACCCGGTATATAACGGTATGGACCCGGTGACCACCAACAAAAATCAATGAGCCCGTTGGCATTCTTTACTGATTGTTTGGACTCTGTTGTTTTTCTATTAGACGGTAAGGTGACCGCCTACCATTACCGCCCAGCAAACGGGCGCGAAACGGGTGCGCCGTCTGTATACCGTCCTCAAACAGGGCTCTCACCGTTTGCCGCCGCTTTTACTCACCCGGCAAGAGTTTTGAGAATGGTCAAACTTCCTGCCGGGCGCGGATGGCCGGCAATGTCCCCGGCAACGTGTTCAACGGGCGGGAAACGGCCCACCGTGTGACATCACCGTGTGTCACCGTCTGCACCCATTTTTCACACGGTAATGGGCCGGCCAGCTCACACGGATACATGTGAGTACAAATGTATTTTACAGAGATTCCCGGAATGTGAGCAAAGCGGCGAGCTTGAGCGCTCAGCTTATACGGGGCAGTTTGATGACGTTATCAAGGCGGTTCGGTCGGTACCCAAGCGTTTCGGCCGATGAGGACCTGGTGATGAGGTGGTATGAGCCCGGTTTCAGGCCGATAAGGGCCCGGTATAGAACAGTATGAACCCGGTGACCCAAAAAAAATCAGTGCTGATTGTTCACCGTGTTGGACTCTGTTGTTTTTCTATAATACGGTAAGGGGCCGCCCAGCTCACACGGATACATGTGATTGCCCCATCAGTCATTACACCGTCCGACAGCTCTACTAGGTGTGTTAAACAAATCCCTTTATATGTGCAAAAACGTGCATAACATTTAGCTTTAGGCGACGAGCAAAAACATGTTCTACGGGAAAACCAGCGCAAGAAATCGAGCTCGACGAAAATCGACCGTACACAGTCATGAAATTGTATTGGCAATTTGCAGAAATGTTCACATAATAACAAATACATTTATTACATTTCAAAACGAAATGGTTATCAACAAAAAAGGTAACAATATATGATAATTCATATGCAAATAATGACCAGTTTAGCAGATAGAACAAGGATAAGGCTTATTATTATAGTAATATTCAAATTTGTAGCTTTAAATTTGGAACTGCAAAGAAAGCACAGACAGTTGGCCGTTGCTATGGCAACAGACTTCGATTGAATTTTCAAGACGCCTTTCTTAATGCGTCTTGAAAATTCAATCAATGTCCTCTAACCATAGCAAGAAAAAAGAATATGACATTGGTAAGAACCATAATTGATTTAGTGCCAAGTTTAGCGCCATTCACTGTGTACAACGTGCAGGTCTATACAGTGAGTGTCAGTTCGCCGTGATTCGGAGATTCACGTTAAGCCGTTGGTCCCGTGTATTCAGACGCTTCACCCTGAACACGTTAAAAGTTACAGACCTTATCGTTAAGAGTAGGGGATCATCCCGGGTCTGTTACCTGTACAAAAATCACAACCTCTAGGTTTCAGAGGGCTTCCAGTTTAGCCGGATAGGCTGCTATAGGGAGTTAACAAGCACTAAGCACTAAGCACTAAGCCACTTTCAGCGAGAACAACAATAGCTTGATCTGAGTGCAAATGGGGACCCCGTGCAAATGCCTTCAAAACGTCGAATAAGCCAACAGATAATTAACAAGTTAAGACAAGATTGAATAAGATCGTTTTGATGGAAGAGTGACGTGTAGAATGAATTGTTAGCATATAGTTACAGGTTGGTGTCAAGCTTTAAGTGTTGATGCTGACTAAATTCCGGCCAACTTTGAAAAGCCTGAAAGTAACCAAAAAAATGTATTTTGGAAGTTAGAAAAAACTTAAACCAAGTTTAGTAAAGGGCATGGTGAAGAAGTATGCGAAAGAAGATTATGAGATTTATTCCTTGTTAAAGTAGGTGTCAACATTGTGCATTATATGTTTGAAAAATAAATATCGAGCCAAAATTGCGTAATTATATAGAACAAATCACTCTCTGAACACAGCCAAAAAGGGTTATATTTTAATTTCAAACAACGAGGGTTCTTCAAATACCCGTCTTAAAACAAGTTTTGTACATTTAAACATTCATTTGAGTAGGTTACTTGAACAACATCCGTGAACACCGGTGAATGTCCTTGCTTATTTTTCGTTGGGACGTTCTCCAGTGTTTGTTAAGATTTGTTGTTATATTGTCTATTGTAAAACACCGTAGGTTGGTGAACTGCTTTATATTATATTATGTATAACATAAAATAATTTGATTCATTCAGTTTCCTCTTGTATCACTTTATGCAATCCCTAGCGTGTTTAGCCACTTGTCTTATGTTATTGTGTTTGTGTACTGTAATACCCCGTCGCTTATACACTTGCCTCTGGTTAAACTTGCCGTTTACCATTAAGACCGATGGCTTAGTGGTAAAAGCGCCTGGCTGTAGTGATCAGGAGACGAGACCGGAGTTCAATTCCCGCCGGTAAATGTCCTTGTTTATATTTCGTTTGGACGTTCTCCGGTGTTTGTTAATATGATTGTGTTGTTATATTGTCTATTGTAAAACACCGTAGGTTGGTAAACTGCTTTATATTATATTATATTATATATTATATAAAATAATATATAATTTGATTTATTCATTTTCCTCTTGTATCACATTGTGCGATCCCTACCGTGTTTGGCCACTTGTGTTATGTGTATTGTAAAACCCCGTCGCTTATAATACACTTACCTCTGGTTGAACTAGCCGTTTACCAGTAAGACCGGTGGCTTAGTGGTAAAAGCGCCTGGCTAGTGATCAGGAGACCGGAGTTCAATTCCCTGCCGGTGAATGTCTTTGCTTAATTTTCGTTGGGACGTTCTCCGGTGTTTGTTAATAATGTTGTTATATTGTCTATTGTAAAACACCGTAAGTCGGTAAACTGCTTTATATTATATTTGATATTATATAAAATGATATACAACATCAGTTGTTTAAAACTTTTGTTAACAGCGTTTTTACACTGTATAACACTTCATGAGCAGATGATGGAGTTGTTCTTTTGGGTACATACTAGTGGTGAATTTTGCATATTTTGAATGAGACACTCCCACATTCACAAGCAGGTGGCTAAGCACTGACACAAGTGATTGCTACAAATGAGGTATTGCTGTAAAGCGGAACACGACAGCTTTTCATTTATATGACACACAATGTAAATATATCACGAAATATTTGAAAAATTGGAGATTGAAAACAAATTTCCGAACTTTTTTTGAGCAGTTTATTTTAACCATTTTAACTATTTTGTAAATAGAGCTTTAATTGCAATGCCACTTTCAGTATGTACAGTTAAGCCCACAATTATTCATACCCCTTGGAAAATATGAGTTTTTTGCGTTTTTCTCATATCTATACCAGCTGGAGTGGTGGAAGTTTTTCTTTACACTAAAGACAATTAGTTTGCAAGTACAAATCAATATATTTGGGCTCAACATTTCTTGCATAACAATAGAATTGAACAAGAATTATGTTTTTATGCCTGTCCAAAATTATTCATACCCCATACCAAGTCTAAGGATTGAGGCCACTTTTTGTTATAATACACATGTTTTTGACATTCCAAACATTCTTTATATTGTGTGATAGGCTTTTATATTGTTATGTAATTATTCCATGATGTGTGCATAAAATGTGGATGCATTACAAATGTGTCCTATTGAATGTACAGTGAGGGATAGTATAGGACAACTCTCTAGCTCTTTGACAGCATGGCGAAGAAGATCAAATAACTGTTTGTGCATATTGTGAATGCTCACAAAGAGGGGAAAGGCTACAGAGCTATTTCGAAACAATTCCAAGTGCAAGAATCCACCACACAAAGCATAATTAGGAAGAACAAGACGTTCAACTCACTAAAAACATTGAAGGATGCAGTCGGAAGCCAGCGGTGTCCCCTTGTTTGGCAAGAAAAGTATTGCGAAAGGCCAACAACAATCCACAGATCACCATCAATGCTCTTCTGAACAACCCTGGCAATTATTGGACCAAGATATCATGGCAGACACTCCAGCATATATGGCACATGAGAGGTCTCCATGGAGGCCGACCAAGAAAGACTCTACTCCTTAAAAGAGACACAGAGAAACTTGTCTTGCATCTTAAGCAACCCCAACACTGAAGACCAAAAACTTGGATCTTTGTCCAGAAGTGCTCTTGCAAATGCTAGATGAGTTTCTCATTGTCTCTTTTCAGGAGTAGAGTCTTTCTTGGTCGGAGTCCATGGAGAACTCTCGTGTACTATGTCTGCTGGAGTGTCTGCCTTAATATCTTGGTCCAAGACTCACCAAGGTTGTTCAGGAGAGCATTGACGGTGATATGTGGATTATTGTTGGCCTTTCACCATACTTTTCTTGTCAAACAAGGGGACACTGTTGGCTTCCGACCGTGTTCTTCAGGGGTTTTAACTGATTTTAACTGATTTTAACTGTCTCGTTCTTCCCAATTATGCTTTTTATGGTGGAATTTGGCACTTGAAATTGCTTCGAAATAGCTTTGTAGCCTTTCCCCTCTTTGTGAGCATTCACAATGCACAAAAAAGGTCCTCACTGAGTTATTTGATCCCCTTCGCCATGCTGTCAAAGAGCTAGAGTGTTGTCCTATAATATCCCTCACTGTACATTCAATAGGACACATTTGTAATGCATCCACATTGTATGGAATAATTGCATAACAATATAAAAGCCTATCACACAAAATAAAGAATGTTTGGAATGTCAAAAACATGTGTATTATCACAAAAAGTGGCCTCAATCCTGAGACTTGGTATGGGGTATGAATAATTTTGGACAGGCATAAAAACACAATTCTTGTTCAATTCTATTGTTATGCAAAAAATGTTGAGCCCAAATATATTGATTTGTACTTGCAAACTAATTGTCTTTAGTGTAAAGCAAAAGTTCCACCACTCCAGCTGGTATAGATATGAGAAAAACGCAAAAAACACATATTTTTCAAGGGGTATGAATAATTGTGGGCTTAACTGTATGTATGCATAAGATATTCCAGTTTAAAACGCTTTTGACCACAAAATTTATTTTTTTGCCCAATAAGCATTGAACATCCTAGGTGTGTTAAACAAATCCCTTTACATGCAAAAACGTGCATAACATTTAGCTTTAGGCGACGAGCAAAAACATGTTCTACGGGAAAACCAGCGCAAGAAATCGAGCTCGACGAAAATCGACCGTACACAGTCATGAAATTGTATTGGCAATTTGCGGAAATGTTCACATAATAACAAATACATTTATTACATTTCAAAACGAAATGGTTATCAACAGAAAAGGTAACAATATATGATAATTCATATATAAATAATGACCAGTTTAGCAGATAGAACAAGGATAAGGCTTTTTATTATAGTAATATTCAAATTTGTAGCTTTAAATTTGGAACTGCAAAGAAAGCACAGACAGTTGGCCGTTGCTATGGCAACAGACTTCGATTGAATTTTCAAGACGCCTTTCTTAATGCGTCTTGAAAATTCAATCAATGTCCTCTAACCATAGCAAGAAAAAAGAATATGACATTGGTAAGAACAATAATTGATTTAGTGCCAAGTTTAGCGCCATTCACTGTGTACAACGTGCAGGTCTATACAGTGAGTGTCAGTTCGCCGTGATTCGGAGATTCACGTTAAGCCGTTGGTCCCGTGTATTCAGACGCTTCACCCTGAACACGTTAAAAGTTACAGACCTTATCGTTAAGAGTAGGGGATCATCCCGGGTCTGTTACCTGTACAAAAATCACAACCTCTAGGTTTCAGAGGGCTTCCAGTTTAGCCGGATAGGCTGCTATAGGGAGTTAACAAGCACTAAGCACTAAGCACTAAGCCACTTTCAGCGAGAACAACAATAGCTTGATCTGAGTGCAAATGGGGACCCCGGGCAAATGCCTTCAAAACGTCGAATAAGCCAACAGATAATTAACAAGTTAAGACAAGATTGAATAAGATCGTTTTGATGGAAGAGTGACGTGTAGAATGAATTGTTAGCATATAGTTACAGGTTGGTATCAAGCTTTAAGTGTTGATGATGACTAAATTCCGGCCAACTTTGAAAAGCCTGAAAGTAACCAAAAAAGTGTATTTTGAAAGTTAGAAAAAACTTAAACCAAGTTTAGTAAAGGGCATGGTGAAGAAGTATGCGAAAGAAGATTATGAGATTTATTCCTTGTTAAAGTAGGTGTCAACATTGTGCATTATATGTTTGAAAAATAAATATCGAGCCAAAATTGCGTAATTATATAGAACAAATCACTCTCTGAACACAGCCAAAAAGGGTTATATTTTAATTTCAAACAACGGGGGTTCTTCAAATACCCGTCTTAAAACAAGTTTTGTACATTTAAACATTCATTTGAGGAGGTTACTTGAACAACATCCGTGAACACCGGTGAATGTCCTTGCTTATTTTTCATTGGGACGTTCTCCAGTGTTTGTTAATATTTGTTGTTATATTGTCTATTGTAAAACACCGTAGGTTGGTGAACTGCTTTATATTTTATTATTATATAATATAAAATAATTTGATTCATTCAGTTTCCTCTTGTATCACTTTATGCAATCCCTAGCGTGTTTAGCCAGTTGTCTTATGTTATTGTGTTTGTGTATTGTAAAAACCCGTCGCTTATGGTCATGTTTTTTATACTGGGTACAATTTGTGTTACATGTCCCTTTTTCCATAAATTAGGTTCCTTTTTCAGTTAATGCATTATATCTGAAAAAGTTTACATTTTAAGTTGGTAAAAGTATACAAATTCTGAAAGCATATACTGTAACGGATGCAAATAACATTATACAGGGTGGCCCGAAATTGTACAGGGTGTAACAAGCAAAATGTTCTAAAAAAGAAGGGTTTCAATAATTACTTCCACTATGTATATGAAGTGATGAGAGCAAAGTTCAGTACAGATTTAAAGTAGTTTAATAAAATACCTATCCAGACATATGCAAATTAAATTTCATTATGAATCTGAAATTCTACATACAGGGTGTCTAAAAATTTGTTTATTTAGTTCCGGAAAAATGCTTGTATTACTACATACATACATACAAACACTAGTATTTTAACAAAATTCAAGTAGATTTCAAATAAAAATGCACCAATTACATGTATATGAACATCGATTGATTTTAAAAGTCACCCTTTTCTTATGTAAAGGTGTTAATTTTAAACATATATGGTGTTTAAAACATTAATTTAGGTATACGTGATTATCCACAAATCATTAAATTGAATGAATTTAAATTTGCATCTGAAACATGATTTTACATTCCAATTTGAAGTGGCAAATGCTTAAAGTGGTATGATATTCAAATAATGTTCAATAAAAAGGGGCCCTTTAACTACATGGTGACTCAAATTTTCCCAATGGCACATGTTTAGTGGCATACAATTAATTGCGTTCATCCTTCTTGCACCTTCATGATGTGCAAAGCACATTCAAATGAACAAATTAGGTTAGTTTCCATAATGTTTGAACCCAGTATTCAAATGTCAAGAGTCTGATTTAAGATTGAATTATAAAATGTTATCGTTTTAAGCTGTATTCAACATATAGGGTGATCCAATGTTGATTGGCGAACTAATCAAGCAGCTTATGCTGGTCATCCTATACTAAGTCAGGTCAGTTGCATTCCTAAGAATTTAATAATTCTCCTGAGTTTACAAGCTTGATGAAAACCAGCAGTTTTTTACTTATTTGGTAACACAGTTAAAAACAAGTAATAACACCACACAAACGCATTTAACAAAATGTGCTAATTAACATCCAGACGATACAGAATACATGAGGTTAATTACATATCTTCTTTTAATTTTTAATTAAATAGTTAAATTTATTTATTCAAAAGGGTACCTCAACCTTTCTATACTTTTAAAATGGACAGTTTGGTGCAGGCAAATGTTTGCATACATTCGAAAACGGCGACCAACTTACGTTTCTTAAACAATTTTTTTGAGCTTCTTAATGCTAATGAATGATTCCTTAATTAACTAATTAATGATTCCTTAATTAACTAATCATTTTTTTAATTCAAATATGCTTCAATAATGTTATGTTTTCAATATAGAATTGTACCAATTAGAGTGAAAACAGTGCATTTTATGTTTGCCCAATGTATATTGCACCATACTTGTTCAACTATGCACTCCTCCTCCTCCACATACTCCTCCTCCGCATACTCTTCCACCCCTGACTAATTAGGTTTAACGAACTATTGTAATTAACAGAAACATGGTAGTTTATATTTTTCTTTTTAAAATAAAAGCCAAATACTTTCTCATCAAAATAAGACCAAATTTGAGTATGTGTGATAAAGAATAGCCAAAATATATGCATGTAAAGTAATAATATGTAGTGCAAATGTAACAGATCCACCTTTTTTGGGTACCCAGTATAAAAAACATGACCTTATACACTTGCCTCTGGTTAAACTTGCCGTTTACCATTAAGACCGATGGCTTTTAGTGGTAAAAGCGCCTGGCTGTAGTGATCAGGAGACGAGACCGGAGTTCAATTCCCGCCGGTAAATATCCTTGTTTATATTTCGTTTGGACGTTCTCCGGTGTTTGTTAATATGATTGTGTTGTTATATTGTCTATTGTAAAACACCGTAGGTTGGTAAACTGCTTTATATTATATATATTATATATTATATAAAATAATATATAACTTGATTTATTCATTTTCCTCTTGTATCACATTGTGCGATCCCTACCGTGTTTGGCCACTTGTGTTATGTGTATTGTAAAACCCCGTCGCTTATAATACACTTACCTCTGGTTAAACTAGCCGTTTACCAGTAAGACCGGTGGCTTAGTGGTAAAAGCGCCTGGCTAGTGATCAGGAGACCGGAGTTCAATTCCCTGCCGGTGAATGTCTTTGCTTAATTTTCGTTGGGACGTTCTCCGGTGTTTGTTAATATTGTTGTTATATTGTCTATTGTAAAACACCGTAAGTCGGTAAACTGCTTTATATTATATTTGATATTATATAAAATGATATACAACATCAGTTGTTTAAAACTTTTGTTAACAGCGTTTTTACACTGTATAACACTTCATGAGCAGATGATGGAGTTGTTCTTTTGGGCACATACTAGTGGTGAATTTGGCATATTTTGAACGAGACACTCCCACAGTCACAAGCAGGTGGCTAAGCACTGACACAAGTGATTGCTACAAATGAGGTATTGCTGGAAAGCGGAACACGACAGCTTTTCATTTATATGACACACAATGTAAATATATCACGAAATATTTGAAAAATTGGAGATTGAAAACAAATTTCCGAACTTTTTTTGAGCAGTTTATTTTAACCATTTAAACTATTTTGTAAATAGAGCTTTAATTGCAATGCCACTTTCAGTATGTATGTATGCATAAGATATTCCAGTTTAAAACGCTTTTGACCACAAAATTACTTTTTTTGCCCAATAAGAATTGAACATCCTAGGTGTGTTAAACAAATCCCTTTACATGCAAAAATGTGCATAACATTTAGCTTTAGGCGACGAGCAAAAACATGTTCTACGGGAAAACCAGCGCAAGAAATCGAGCTCGACGAAAATCAACCGTACACAGTCATGAAATTGTATTGGCAATTTGCAGCAATGTTCACACAATAACAAAAACATTTATCACATTTCAAAAAGAAATGGTTATCAACAGAAAAGGTAACAATATATGATAATTCATATATAAATAATGACCAGTTTAGCAGATAGAACAAGGATAAGGCTTTTTATTATAGTAATATTCAAATTTGTAGCTTTAAATTTGGAACTGCAAAGAAAGCACAGACAGTTGGCCGTTGCTATGGCAACAGACTTCGGTTGAATTTTCAAGACGCATTTCTTAATGCGTCTTGAAAATTCAATCAATGTCCTCTAACCATAGCAAGAAAAAAGAATATGACATTGGTAAGAACAATAATTGATTTAGTGCCAAGTTTAGCGCCATTCACTGTGTACAACGTGCAGGTCTATACAGTGAGTGTCAGTTCGCCGTGATTCGGAGATTCACGTTAAGCCGTTGGTCCCGTGTATTCAGACGCTTCACCCTGAACACGTTAAAAGTTACAGACCTTATCGTTAAGAGTAGGGGATCATCCCGGGTCTGTTACCTGTACAAAAATCACAACCTCTAGGTTTCAGAGGGCTTCCAGTTTAGCCGGATAGGCTGCTATAGGGAGTTAACAAGCACTAAGCACTAAGCACTAATCCACTTTCAGCGAGAACAACAATAGCTTGATCTGAGTGCAAATGGGGACCCCGTGCAAATGCCTTCAAAACGTCGAATAAGCCAACAGATAATTAACAAGTTAAGACAAGATTGAATAAGATCGTTTTGATGGAAGAGTGACGTGTAGAATGAATTGTTAGCATATAGTTACAGGTTGGTATCAAGCTTTAAGTGTTGATGCTGACTAAATTCCGGCCAACTTTGAAAAGCCTGAAAGTAACCAAAAAAGTGTATTTTGAAAGTTAGAAAAAACTTAAACCAAGTTTAGTAAAGGGCATGGTGAAGAAGTATGCGAAAGAAGATGATGAGATTTATTCCTTGTTAAAGTAGGTGTCAACATTGTGCATTGTTTGAAAAATAAATATCGAGCCAAAATTGCGTAATTATATAGAACAAATCACTCTCTGAACACAGCCAAAAAGGGTTATATTTTAATTTCAAACAACGAGGGTTCTTCAAATACCCGTCTTAAACAAGTTTTGTACATTTAAACATTCATTTGAGGAGGTTACTTGAACAACATCCGTGAACACCGGTGAATGTCCTTGCTTATTTTTCGTTGGGACGTTCTCCAGTGTTTGTTTATATTTGTTGTTATATTGTCTATTGTAAAACACCGTAGGTTGGTGAACTGCTTTATATTTTATTATTATATAATATAAAATAATTTGATTCATTCAGTTTCCTCTTGTATCACTTTATGCAATCCCTAGCGTGTTTAGCCACTTGTCTTATGTTATTGTGTTTGTGTATTGTAAAACCCCGTCGCTTATACACTTGCATCTGGTTAAACTTGCCGTTTACCATTAAGACCGATGGCTTAGTGGTAAAAGCGCCTGGCTGTAGTGATCAGGAGACGAGACCGGAGTTCAATTCCCGCCGGTAAATGTCCTTGTTTATATTTCGTTTGGACGTTCTCCGTTGTTTGTTAATATGATTGTGTTGTTATATTGTCTATTGTAAAACACCGTAGGTTGGTAAACTGCTTTATATTATATTATATTATATATTATATAAAATAATATATAATTTGATTTATTCATTTTCCTCTTGTATCACATTGTGCGATCCCTACCGTGTTTGGCCACTTGTGTTATGTGTATTGTAAAACCCCGTCGCTTATACACTTACCTCTGGTTGAACTAGCCGTTTACCAGTAAGACCGGTGGCTTTGATCAGGAGACCGGAGTTCATTTCCCTGCCGATGAATGTCTTTGCTTAATTTTCGTTGGGACGTTCTCCGGTGTTTGTTAATATTGTTGTCATATTGTCTATTGTAAAACACCGTAAGTCGGTAAACTGCTTTATATTATATTTGATATTATATAAAATGATATACAACATCAGTTGTTTAAAACTTTTGTTAACAGCGTTTTTACACTGTATAACACTTCATGAGCAGATGATGGAGTTGTTCTTTTGGGCACATACTAGTGGTGAATTTGGCATATTTTGAATGAGACACTCCCACATTCACAAGCAGGTGGCTAAGCACTGACACAAGTGATTGCTACAAATGAGGTATTACTGGAAAGCGGAACACGACCGCTTTTCATTTATATGACACACAATGTCAATATATCACGAAATATTTGAAAAATTGGAGATTGAAAACAAATTTCCGAACTTTTTTTGAGCAGTTTATTTTAACCATTTTAACTATTTTGTAAATAGAGCTTTAATTGCAATGCCACTTTCAGTATGTATGTATGCATAAGATATTCCAGTTTAAAACGCTTTTGACCACAAAATTACTTTTTTTGCCCAATAAGAATTGAACATCCTAGGTGTGTTAAACAAATCCCTTTACATGCAAAAACGTGCATAACATTTAGCTTTAGGCGACGAGCAAAAACATGTCGAAATCGAGCTCGACGAAAATCGACCGCACACAGTCATGAAATTGTATTGGCAATTTGCAGCAATGTTCACACAATAACAAATACATTTATTACATTTCAAAACGAAATGGTTATCAACAGAAAAGGTAACAATATATGATAATTCATATATAAATAATGACCAGTTTAGCAGATAGAACAAGGATAAGGCTTTTTATTATAGTAATATTCAAATTTGTAGCTTTAAATTTGGAACTGCAAAGAAAGCACAGACAGTTGGCCGTTGCTATGGCAACAGACTTCGGTTGAATTTTCAAGACGCATTTCTTAATGCGTCTTGAAAATTCAATCAATGTCCTCTAACCATAGCAAGGAAAAAGAATATGACATTGGTAAGAACAATAATTGATTTAGTGCCAAGTTTAGCGCCAATTTCAGCGAGAACAAAAATAGCTACTCTGCATGCCATCACTATAGTTTTATCTTAAACATGGTGGGCCTTTACTCTATAGGACATTGTCAACTTATTTGTCTCCTCCGTAGCAGCTAAAACTCAAGGGAGAAGACATTTTAAGTTAGGAATGTTAAGAAGACATATACAAAGCTCATTGTATATAAGTCACTCTAAGTCTAGAATGGCATTAGGTTTTCCGTATTAGTCCACAGTATTGGATTATTTTTGTACTTTCCCAGAGTCATCTTAGTTACGAAAGCAAGCGAGCTTCCTTTTAGCAAACAGTTTCATAAACCTGAAGTTTCATAGTCATGAATTACCGGGTGTATTACAACATGTCGCCTCCATCGATCATCGTTTTAAGAACGGCAAGACATGCCTTCTGTCATCGTTTTAAATAACTATCATTAAGCCAGTTCGTTTTTTGATTTATCGTACGAAAAATAGACCTACTGCCATCTCATATAAGTTTAATATGAGCAATACATGTTCAAAGTCTAGAACACTTCAATGCCGCGTGTTTTTTAGTCCAATACGGAATAAAGCACATTAGGTCTACACAACATTCAGCAAGACATTTAATTGTCAGATTTTAATAAGATATAATTTCCTAGTTTGGAAATTTATCATTTTAAATGTCGGATAAAGAGCCAGCTTTTATCGAGTCTCAATCGGAAGCATTTACCGTTTGACATAGAATCATCAACATAATATATTTTGTGAGATAAGACAAAATAGGAATTTCAAGTTCAGAAATTCAATAATGTTGTTTGTTTTAACAACACATAATCTACTAAGTTTTGCCACGACAGAGATATTGTCGAGCAAGAGCCTTTCACTTAGTTTGATTTTCTTTTAAATCAACTACTGCTTAGTTAGCTCACACTAAGTATACAATGTCGGAAGCATTTTTCATGAGCATTTTATTATTTGAGACTGAAGGCAGTTACCCTTGATGCCTTCCCACCTTTTAAGAAAGCTTGATCTGAGTGCAAATGGGGACCCCGTACAAATGCCTTCAAAACGTCGAATAAGCCAACAGATAATTAACAAGTTAAGACAAGATTGAATAAGATCGTTTTGATGGAAGAGTGACGTGTAGAATTGTTTGCATATACTTACAGGTTGGTATCAAGCTTTAAAGTGTTGATGCTGACTAAATTCCGGCCAACTTTGAAAAGCCTGATAGTAACCGAAAAAGTATATTTTGAAAGTTAGAAAAAAGGTGTGTTAAACAAATCCCCTTACATGCAAAAACGTGCATAACATTTAGCTTAAGGGGGGACTTAAGGAAGTTTTTTGTTGAAGTTTGTTGGTGCTGTAATTATTGAACCATGACTCAAATCCCTTCATTAGTGTCTTAACATCATTATAAAGTGATTTGGCCATTTTTTACTCAAAATTATTTTTTGTTAGCTTTGTTCAAAAAAATTTGGGTCAAAAAAGTGAATTTTGTGATTTTCTCAAAAAATCTACTTTTTGGGTCAAAATTGACGCCAAATTTGGATTCTCTGATCCATTTCCTTTCCAAAAATGTATACATTTATATACATTTGATTAATAGTTCAATAATTACAGCACTCACAAAATTCAAAAAATCAAATCAAAAACTTCCTTAAGTCCCCCCTTAAGGCGACGAGCAAACACATGTTCTACGGGAAAACCAGCGCAAGAAAATCGAGTTCGACGAAAATCGACCGTACACAGTCATTGGCAATTTGCAGCAATGTTCACACAATAACAAATACATTTATCACATTTCAAAAAGAAATGGGCATCAACAGAAAAGGTAAAACAATGATAATTTATATATAAATAATGACCAGTTTGTCTCCTAAATTCCTATATTATTTGTGTTGTTTTTGTGCACTTAAAAACCAATACTGTATCTCATAAATAAAGCTGTTACTCATAATCTAACATTTCCTGAAAGCTAAAATTATGTAAATGTCAACAAAAATCATACGATAGAAACGATTTTGACCATGAAATTAGTTGTGGGCTCAAAAAGCATGAACATCTTAGGTGTGCTAAACAAACCCCTGTATGCAAAGGCAAGGAGGATCAGATTTGTACAGTTAATAAAACACTACCAGCTATTTCGATAATAAATTGATAGAAACCCTTCCCTCCGTATCCCAGTAGAGTCTGCAGTATTTGGGGTGTATACAAATATTTATGTCCAGCTAATTTGCATGAAATTTGCATAATTTGTGGTCAAACACCAGAATTTATCATTGTTGTTATAAAATAAAAGGTAGAATAGGTACTGATGTAGGTATACTGATGCGCAAATTAGTGTCGATGTTATATGATTCAAAGTTAATAGGATAGCTTCAGGAACGCTTTCTGGACCATTTTAGTTCAAAACATGGAATTTTTTGAGCGCGTTTCATTATTCAAGCTTAACAAGATGGCTACAGAAACGTTTTTGTGAACCTTTTGTGTGTTAACATTGCCAATATTTGGATTAGTTTCAATGTTTCATGATTCAAGCTTAACAAGATGGCATCATGAACGTTTTCTGGACCATTGGGTTTTTTAAAGTGAAAAAGATTTCGCTCACGTCACGCGAATTAATTTTAACGTTTCATTATTCAAGCTTAACAAGATGACTTCAGGAACGTTTTTTATAAGTTAAAAATCTTTCGCTCGAGCGAATCAGTTTTAATGTTTCCTTTTCAAGCTTATCAAGATGGCTTCAGGAACGAAATGATTTTAACGTTTCAATATTCAAGCTTAACAAATGGCTTCAGGAACGTTTTACTGAACCAAATATGAGTTGATAAGGTTAGAAATGGCAACGAAAGACCCAACGGCCGCAAAACGCGCCCCTCGCTCTGCTTACAAGATGGTAGATAGCCCTCATTCCGCTAACCTGATGATATATAGCCATAGTCACACACGCCTATGGTGCATTAATTATATATTTTGTGAATTGAAAATTAAAAACAAAATGTGATATGACGCTTTACAACACTGCATGAGGTTGATTTACAAACATTTAATTTATCGCCGTTTTGAGATCACATAGTCGATCATGTTTTAATAGAGAACAAATGAGAAATACGGATTTTGGTTTAATTTGGTTCACCAACAACAACAAATGTTCAATAAATTTGCTATAAAGTATAACTTCATGGACTTTTACGATGTGTCAATATGTATAGAAATACACCAGGAAATGGCATATTAGCGCTTTCAAATCTCAACATTTTCCCGGACCCCACGCTGCAGAGAGACGCTCCACTCGCTCCGCTCGTTTTGCCGTACACTAATCGTTATTATGATTTTCATCCCCCGGTAAAAACAGCTTCTGGATCCGCCTCTGATACTCCTTAACATGCAAAAAAGTGCGTAGCATTTTAGCTTTAGTCTTTAACACTTTCCACGCGGCAGGCAGCTGCAGACAACATTCCAAAATTTCACAAAATGTTTAAAAAAAGTCAAAATTATTGAATTTCATTACCATATTTGGAATCACCATGAGAAATGCATTGAAATAAGTACGAACAAGCCTAGTATTTAGTCAGTAATCCTTGAGATAGACATTGACAATTCTGAAAAGTTTCTGAAAAATCTGTTTTTTGTATGTGAAAAATAATAGCCGCGTGGAAAGTGTCAAGAAATCGAGTTCGACGGAAACCGACAGTACACTGTCATGAAATTATTTGGCACAATTTTCGGCAATACAAATAAATTGTAAAAATGTCAACAACAAAAACAAAACAAAATATTGGTCGCCCGGGCCCATAGACCAATTTTAAAAATCATGATAGAACAATTTGGCTGGCTGTCTAAAATGGTTATTCCTCGAATAATGTATTGGTGTTATTCAAATATCTTGATTTAAATTTCATATATTCTAAAAGTTGTCACATGGTATTGACTTCGAACATAAAAATATGTCACAATGACATTTATAGACAATACCAATTTGTCTCCTACATTCCTTAAAATGGACACATCTTTCTAATTAAACCAAATAATATCTTTATTATGGTATATTTCTGGCAGCTGAATTTTCAATAATGTGATAAAACGATACAAAATGTTGAACCAAAAGGGTTGTTTTGCCTTAAAAACATGAAAATTACGTTTTAGAATTCTACCAAAGCCCTAGGTAGCCTATATTAAATATACCCCGTTCTATGAAAAACATGAACAACATTTACTTTCACACAAATTCGCCACAAACCAATTTTTAAAACTTCTATAGAACGTGTTGGTTAGCAAACTATACTTTTAAAGAAGAAAATAAAAGTAGCTTTAAAAAACTTGCCTTTATCCGCAATCAAGATGTTGATTCAAGCCGGTGGAATACTGGAGAGTTTTAATTCACACGTTGTCGCTACAAGAATCGCTTATAAATGATGTACGACTTTACTCCGGGATTAGAATTACTGCTCTTAGTAGGGCGTCGCCAGAGATGTTAATTTCTATAGTGATAAATATTCCTTTAAAAAGGGATGTTCCGGGAATGGTACGAGTCACAATATTAAGTATGGCGAGTTGTTTTTCATGTGAATCATTGTTGGGGAGAAGTTTTTTAGGAGTTATTTATTTAAAATGAAAGCAAGAGTGATGAGTATTTATCCTTTGTTTTTTTTAATTTGAAAGTGACTGTTATTTATTTAAGTGTTAATAAAAAATATGTAAACAAAGAGTATCTATTTTGTTTAACTAGTGAAAGAGTATCAATTTAAAAATATACAATTAAGTTTTGCATTTAATTTTTAAAAATATGGCAAATTGGAGAATAATGCAAGTTTAAATCGAGTCATTACATTGCGCTAGTTTTCTGTAACTATAGTCGATTTATCCAAGACCGATCTTGGCTGGAAGAGGAGGCTATTTTCTGACGAAAATATAGGAGGCTATTTTCTGACGAAAATATCTGGTGTTTCCATAAGGTGACCCCCTTTTTTCTGACACCCCTGACACACTTTCTTCTGAGATATCATTTGAATTACCAATCCAAATACAGCTTCTAATTTATTGATTTATTATGGCAACTCGGCAGGTAGTTCACAATGGTTAATAAAGGTCTCCCAATGCTAGAGGGGTTTTTTGACGGTCGCCTATTTACTGAATTTCCAAGCGTCCATAGACTGACACGGAATAAAGTAGTTAACGTGCAGACGAAGCAACTACTGATGCATGCAATCTAAAACACGTACAGTACGACAAGTCATATACACTCCATTCTTTTCCATTATCATAACTTCCAAATGCAGCAATTGGTTGAAAAACGCAAGAATAAGGCATAAGGGAAGACATCAAAACTCGACCGCCCGTTGACCGCCGGTTACGGTCGGTTCCGCCCGGTTCTTTCAGGTCAAATGTTTTACTGGTATATGAATATTCACGCATGCAACACTGAACAACCGCCGGTTGACTTAATGCTGTAACCAGACCAATTTACACTATCAATCTGTTACTTTGCGGTCATAATGGCTCTCTTTATAATCTTTCTATAAAAAAAACCATTCATATACTTTCGGTATTGATTTTAAAAAGTTAATTGAGCTATAAACAGATTGAAAAAGCCAACCCCAGCGAAAATCAATAGCTGTATTGTACTGGTTGTCAACTGACAATTGAGAACCAATTACTTCAAGACGTTATTGCTCACGCAATGTGACGAGGCAGTATCAACCGGTCGTGTTCACCAGAGTGTAACTATTTGACCTCATTATGTGTGTATATTATAACAGACGACACGTTTTGTGAGAACCGGGCGGAACCGGCCGTAACCGGCGGTCAACGGGCGGTCGAGTTTTGACGTGATCCCTAACTGGGAGTTTCCATGGCACATAAAGTGTTACGCATGAAAGAATACAGTCATGAGTTGCAATAGGATGGAGTTCCAGTTTAAAATGATATCTAAAATCTACTTTTTAGCCTCAAAATTAAAATTCAATTGTCAGTTTGGTTTATTGTCCAATTTTCCTTTGAAATATTGCATGGGATGCATTCCATTCAGGATAATTTCTCTAAAAAACGTTTTAATTTTCACTTTCCCCCAACTATGAGTATTCCCGGAAAACTAACAAATATATCAACATTCTGTTTTGTACAGATATAATGTCTAGTTTCATTTGTGTACAATACATTTATTTTTAATGTAAATTTGAATAATCCATAGGCCCATCAGAACGGCATCAAAATGTAGTTTTTGCCCCAAAATCAAGTTTACTCCCTCCCCTGGAGGGCCTGCAAAAGTCATATTTGATTTTCATAAGATCTAAGAGATCTTCAATATACTGGACTAAATGGAGGTATTACAAGTCTCTCGAAGAGATTTAATTCTACCATTCACTACCTTATTGACTATTCTGAAGGTTGTACACTAGGAAAACTCATAAAGTGACTATCATGTTCAAGATTTTAAACATGTTTAACATACGAGGCATCTCTGTTGGATACACACCGCTAAATAAATCCCCTACTATGTAAAATTAGCCATAATTAAAAAATTGAAAAATCCTCTTGTACCGTTTTTAAGTAACATGTTCAGCCACAATTATGAAGAAATCATTGAAAAATATTAAAAATCATTTGTTAAAACAGTATTCAAATTAAATGCAAATCAGACATTTCTTTAAACCCTCCACAAACTGGTATAGATGCTATACAATTTTATAAACTCTGTGAAACTCCGAAATTCTGTCATAATACATGCATGATCTTGTCGTCTGACGATTGCCTTAAGTTATAGGCATGAAACTCAAGAGTAACGACTCCTTTTCTCGGAAGGTCTGAACTTTAAATTTATTTATATTCTGAGAACTGAGGATAATGTCAAATGTAATGAGTAGCCTACATAAGTACGGCTTATAACACAAAAATAGTTTTTAAAAAAGGGTCATTCAATAAGTTCTACCTCCTACATTATTACTTTGTTATTACAAAAGCCAGTCTTGTGAAACATTACATAAGTGTAGCTTGGAACAACAGCTACAAATTCATTCTAAATTGATCTGAGTAATCGTTGTACTTTTCTGGAGATTCAGTGAAAACCAAACTTCCATTTAGTGTAAAAGGGAAACGGATGAAAAACAGAAAATATCGCCGAAGTGCTATTAATTTGGCAAATTCTAAGAGACAAAACGTACCTCGGTCAATTATAACCGTTCTAAATGTCAGATATATCTTTAACAGACAACATAAACAATAGAAGTTACTGATTTGTTTAGGAAACAATATGCCCTCTGATTAGCAAGAACCAGATCAGGACAACCATTAAGTTTACTCCTCCCCTGGAGGGCCTGCCAAAGTTATATTTGGTTTTCATAAGATCTAAGAGATACTGGACTAAATGGAGGTATTACAAGTCTCTCGAAGAGATTTAATTCTACCATTCACTACCTTATTGACTATTCTGAAGGTTGTACACAAGGAAAACTCATAAAGTGACTATCATGTTCAAGATTTTAAACATGTTTAACATACGAGGCATATCTCTGTTGGATACACACCGCTAAATAAATCCCCTATACCTACTGTGTAAAATGAGCCATAATTAAAAGCCAATTTTTTCGCTTATAAAGCAACTGGTTGCTATAACTTGACATTTTTAAAGAAGATCATGGTCTTCGGTTTCCTTTAAACAACAACAATAAATAAGGTCAAGGCAATACTTTCGAGATATGCACCGTCGAAGATACGAATGTTTTTAGAACACCCAGGCCTATAATAATAGCCTAGGTCTAAGCGATTCTAATCAATTATTGAAGTCTCTAAAATGACTATAAAATCATACAAAATTGGTCAAAAGAAGACAATTTGCACTGATATTGTTTGATAATCTTCATTTAAAAACAATCCAATCACTATTTTAGCCAACCACACTACTTTTACAGCATTTGTATATATTTGACTGATTAGCAGTATTCCAGTATGCAAAAGGCATGGCAATACATTATAGTTGATATTACACTATTTGCAAGCCTACACGAGTTTATATTGCTTACAATCTTATTTATACATGATAATATTGTAATATATTCAGATATCATTCTTCTTTTTTTTCAGTCAGTATTTAAATTGTGCTCTATATATACACAACGGACAAAAAAATAAAAAACATGTATTTATTTTAAAGGTAATTTTCCGTTTCCGTTGTCCAAAATCTCTCTCTGGCTTTGACCAGCATCATAACAAAAATGAAACGGATATCAATTATATTTTTTTATAAATATGTAGCTATGATTCAGAGCTACAATCATGACAAATGTCATGAGGCTATTGTCATGAGGCTGATATTCATATTAGCGATGCTATGAGTGAGGAGGTAGAACTTATTGAATGACCTCGTAGATGGTTTGTGATTTCATGTGCCATCTGCTCCCATCAACATATTTCTTATCTATTAATAATTGTAACATAATAAAGACTGTCTCACGTGATAAAGACAATAATAATGTTGTTGCGTAGGACCCATCGTCTTTATTCAACAGAATTTTATTAAGAATATCAATAATTGAGCGGTTTTATACATTTGGCATTTTCAATCAACAATTATTGATTTGATGGCTGTTTTAAAATAGATAATAACATTTTTATATTACTTTCTTGATTCAATTGAACAAGATTTATTTACATCTTACATTTATAGGCATAATAATCATACGTAACTTCTGCAAAATACGTTCCATCTGTTGGGACGGATACTATCAAAAGAACCTAAACGTTCAGTGATTATCTTAATGACTAAAACGTCATTGGCGTTCCAAAACAGTGGACTTGGGGTTAACACTTTCCACGCGGCAGGCATCTGCAGACGGCATTACAAAAGGTCACAACATGTTTCAAAAATGTCAATATTATCGAATTTCATTTCACTGTATTACCATAAGTAAAAGCATGTCTATTGGTTCAGTAATCCTTGAGATAGACTTTGAACATTGGAAGGTTTCTGAAAAAATCTGTTTTGTATATATGGTAAAACTAATAGCTGCGTGGAAAGTGTTAAGGCCATGTGTTTTGAACTCGCCACCCCTCCCGTTGCATGTCCAGATTTTTACATTTTACAACATCTGAGATTCGAATTGGCATATTGCAATAACTACTAATTGTTCTACCCAATAAAAAGTATATAGTTTCTGAACGGTAATCCAAATATGCGATTGAAATTTGCATAGGACCTAATGGTAAACATCCTGTGATTAAGAATGTTCAAAGAATATCGATTTTTTTTTTCTTCTTCTTCATATTTTGATTAAAGCTCAATATTTTTTTTATTCCTATCCCAATCATCATTTTACTGTGCATATTAGTTCCTCATGCAATTAACCCATCAGAACATAATGGTTGTCAAGGGTAACTTGTTGAAATATAAAGACATCAAAAAAAGTAACTCAGCTGTTGTAAAAGCACCTACATGTATAATTTTTAAATTGTTACTAATATTCTAAAAATGAAAATACCAGGAGACGGAAAATTTAATAACGGTGATTTTGACACCTTGTTTGTTAAAATCGATCGAGTATTGTTGTCGCGGTATATGATTACAGATGAAAAGTGTCCATTTCCATTGTTGCAGTAACTCCTATTGATCTCTCTGATTCAGCGTGAAGATAATAGCGGGAATTTTGATAGTTTGTCCATGGCGATGACCTGTCCTGTCTGTCTTCTCGCTATCTTACACCAAGGATAAACCCAACTCGAGTCTCTCATCGCCTGTTTGTTATAAATTATGATAGTGACCACAAACATTCGCTTTGCAACTCATCTTTATAAACAATGGTAAAATGGTCCGAAACAGCCATTTTCATGGACAGGGCAATGTTATTCATGGACTCAATTATACATCTCTTTAACATACAAATTCATCAAACTTTTAAATACACATCATTATTAGCAGCAATGATGTCGTTGTAGAAGAAACGCAACATAAATAATAGCACAGTTGTTAATTTGGTCCATCAGCAACTGTAAGAAATAGAAGAAAAAAACATACATATCGATTAATTTAGCAGCAATCAAATACAAATATATTGAATTTTTTTTAAATAATATAAATCATTATTATTGACAACCATTTCTGGTTAGACTAGCCATTGAATAGAGTGCTCAATACCGTAAACGGTAGAGCTTTTAAAAATATTCCGGAAGGTCTATACCTCTGATTTTTTATATTATAAATCATATAACTCATCAAATCAATACCTCATGCCTGAATTTCGTGTAATTCCAAGTAACTAGAACATCAGATGAAATCAATATAAATTATTTTAAGTTACAGAGCAATATATTTCCTAATTACTTCAAAATCAGATTTTGAAATGAGTTGTCAAACTGTCCTTGTACCAGGACAGTTTATTTTCTGAGTGGTTTTTTTGTTCGTAAATAGAATTCTATGGTTTTACATCGTTTTCCCAAGGTTTTAACGCCATTTACATAAATGAACACACCATACGGAATGCTTTAACGATGAAAATCAAACAAATATGTTTAAAAATTCCTTAAATTGGAGCCAGATTCCATTATGATTTAGTAATGTACTGTGATTTTTTTGTAATGGAAAAATCTGTCAAAATAGATTTAAGAGTTCAAGTCTTTCCTGATGGTCAAACTTCATTATAAGAGAGAGAGAAAAATATGTGTAAAATTTTGAAAAAGATCACATATTATTGCTTTAAAGGAGGGGTCCCGCAAGCACAACATTGAGCATTATTTGTTAGAAAAGTAATTATCGAGCCGAAATTGCGACACTATACTATATAGAACAAAACATCATACTATTCACAAAAACGAATAAAAACTGCCATCTCTCAACATGCAATTTTTAAAATTCGCGGCGATCGAAAGTCCCGGTGTCGATGACGTCATGTGCATTTAATTGTATAACTGTGACTTCATCGACACCGGGACTTTGATAACCGCGAATTTTGAAAATTGCATGTTGAGAGATGGCGGTTTTTATTCGTTTTTGTGTGTGGTGTTTTGTTCTATAATTACAAAAGTTGAAATCGGTAGTTATTTTTTTAACATGTAATGCACAGTGTTGTACTTGCGGGACCCCTCATGCCTCCTTTAAAAGATGTCAAAAGTATCTATGTAACCTAATTTGGTCTATAACCAAGCATTTTAGGTTTAACTATGTTTTAATCATGACTTTGAATATGCTTGGAAATGAGAACTTTGGATAAAGAAATAAGTGGAGCGCCGAGCAAATTATTCCCTGCACCTCCAATGCATGCGAGACTTTAAATATGGGTATTAATCTTGAAACCTACTATCTTTAACACTTTCCACGCGGCAATTGGTCGAATACTATTATGCAAAACAGTTCTTTTCATGATTCAGAGCCTATCTCTCTATGACTGAGACAATACTATGCATATTTGTACTTCTGTTAACAAAGAAGCTGTGTCGGCATTAAATAATATAAATATTGATATGAAATCAAAAGTAGAAAATGCCCTGATTATAAAGTATTGTACACATTTTCGGCCATCGGCCTTCATCGGGTACGGTTGAATGATTCGTTTTGTTTACATTCGTGGCGATTCCAAATATCGCAATGAAATGACATTATTTTGACATTTTAAAACATTGTGAACTTTTGCAACTGTCGCCTGCAGTCGCCTGTCGCGCGGAAAGTCTTAATTTATGACAATTCTTACCATAATGGCAACCGCCAACGACTACTTGAAATCCGTTATAATATAGCTGGCATAATATTTCGTTATTGCTATAGTCGGACTCTGCTACTATAACATCGGGGTTTGTGTCTATCTGTGTGTAGCAAATAAACCAATAAAAAAGTCATCAAATAAATACACTACAGAATGTGAATGAAACAAATGATAATGGATGGTATGATTGTATTTTAAAGGGGCACACGGTAGTGTTGAATAATTATTTTGTTGTATAATTTAATTCAGAATTCAAGATGAACAATAATTGATGGTTATTTTTGCTGTTGTCACTCACGAAAACATAGCAAGACCTGATTTTATGAACATTTTGGAATATTATTAGAATTGTTCGCTTCATGTGATGCACTTTAAAACGTCTTTAGACTTACTATATTGCACCCGGTAAAAATAGATGTATTAAGAAGGAGCGGCGCGTCGTGGCATTGAACGTGTATAGTCCAAACATAATTGCATGTAAAAGGCAAAGCAGTTGCAGCTTAATACTCAGTGTAACTTTAGCAAGGAAGAATATTTGAATCGAATTACTTGTTGAATGTTGAACAAAGACGGGTTTTTCTGAATCCTTAAAGGTGTAAGTTCATATATATATATATATAATGTGGAAATCTTTGTTTTGATCAAAATTGAGGGTGCAGCCTCCAACTCATCTCTAAGTACACTGCAAAAACACCGGTGTTAAAAATAACACCATTGGTGTTGTGAGAGGTCCACCGGTGTACCGGTGTTAATTTTTGGTGTTATATCAACACAATGTAGTGTCATTTTAACAACTGCAAGTGTGAAAAATAACACTGAAAGTGTTAATGTAACACTGTAAGTGTTAATGTAACACCAAGATAGTGTTAAAATAACACCGATTAAAGTGGACCTCTCAGAACACCGAACGGTGTTATTTTTAACACCGGTGTTTTTGCAGTGTACCACTTTAAAAGGAGGCGATTTTAGTCACAGATAGAAAACCAATTCGTCGATACGTCACAGATTATAATTCACAGATTATAATTAGTATAAAAGATCAAAGAGCTAAGCCTATGCCTGTCTGATGGTAGCAATATATTTAAATCTGCAGTACAAGATGAGGTGACATTTGTTGACATTTAGGACGCCCTCTGCTGTTGGTTTGAGACAAAACACACCGGGCAAGAGTTCCTATAGTTTACATAGGCCAGATCAGGTTTTCTAACTAGATTGTGGTGTCACAGCAAATTGTTATCAAAATTGTCTTTAAACTTGCTTAGGAATGCTAGGCCTAAGCTATCGCATTTCACACACAAATGGTGTCCCATTTGTAAATACATGACATCATAGGTCACCTCATCTATACAGGAAGAGAATCAAGAACTATAACCACCTGGTACAGCTCCCTCATCGGCTGAATGGTGACCATTAACAATTGGCCCGAGCAATGGCGGGAGGTTAAATTGTCAAATGGAAATACTTACTCTTAACAAATATGAATCCGGTTTGACGCCAGTTACATCTATCCACTGACAATCTATGGTGTTTGCATATAAATCTACACAGTTCGGTGATATACCCTGTTGACCATCGCAGCTGAAGTACGGGGTAGCGTCTGAATCACAGTAGACATCCTCTAGACAAAAACTGGCTTTGTGACCTTCGGCAACCCTTTCTCCTTTATGATTTAAAATGTCATAATGAGTGAAGACTTCCATACTGTGATAATGCCTGTTTGTGTGAAAGGAAGGACAATTTAAAATTTGACCCCAAGTGACCATTTGTTGACCTTTGACACCAAGGTCATGATTGACTTTATTCTTGTCTCATCAATGGACACAAGATGCAACAAGTCCAGTAAAAATCCCCGTCAAAATCAGAGCATGTCTTTAAATGTTACGACTGTATACAGGTCAATGACCACTACTAACCCCTGTGTGAACTTGAGAATTTGTTCATGAACGACTTCTGTGCACATGCATAATTATTAGGAATGTTTTGATGCATTTTGACAATCAAGTTTATTTTCAAGTACTGTAATATTTCGTTACCAACTTTTTTGCTGAGTGCACCTTTATCATGTTTATCTTCTCATTGTACGTTGTACGTCTGGTAAATTCAATGAGTTACCTTTAACCATGGCAGGTTGCTTTAACTGATTATTTATAACCAGGCATCGTATCAAGTGATGTAATTGTTCGCGGGTAAACATCACTTGGTATTGTTATGGTGTGCCAGACATATTTAACAACGTACTTTGAAATTCCGGAGAACATTAACATAATGTGCTGTTTATTTGAAGAAAATCAATGTTATTTAATAAATTAACATTTTGTCAGTACTATTTCAACTTAAAGCATTGAGTGGGACCACCTTTGACTTTTTAATTATCGTATATTAATATTGTCTGATATGCAATGCCCCGTTTTATATTTACAGTGACAGCTCATGCAATGCAAAACGTGCCATTCATGACTCTTTCTGTTACAGAAGGGAGATCCGATGTTTGCATCCAATTGAGCGAACAGCATCGTCCATTGCCCATTAATCATGTTAATAACACAGGCATACTACGCGTTTTTAGTCTCTCACGTGGTCAATTTTGAAATGGATCTTTAAGAATACTTATATGCTCTCACTTATTTACTGTACTCAGAATAATTTCAATCAAGTTTTTTAAAGCGAATAATTATAAATAATAATAATAATGCGTCCAATATTCAAAAAATATTGGTGTCCAATATTTTGTGTGCGGCGCAGAAGATGTGCGCGTGCGTTGATATACTCAGAGAAGGTCAGATCGGGCTAACTTATTATTTTTTATCAATAATAATAATATTGAATGGCTTTGAGGGTGATACAAGAATATTTTGATAGCTCGTGCAATATATTCTTGTATCACCCTCAAAGCCATTCAATATTATATAAACATTGCATGGAAGACAAAATTTAATTTGCAATCGGCAGTAAAATAGCAAGCGCCGAACATTTAAGAACACCAGTCAAGTTTCTAATATGAGCTGTTTTCATTTTGTATTAATTGTTTTCTAATACAAGAAGAAGAAAAAAAGAATTTTCAATACCTTGCTGTTAGGCTACAAGTATAACATAAATATCGTTAACAAAAAGGTGCAGTGTTTCATTGATAAAATGGCACGTTATTCCCATACAAAAATGCATATTTCAGCAATTGGTTGGCACATCCGGGATTACATCCGGGAACACGTGGAGAGGCGGAGGATTGTTTGCCGTATGATTGAGCGTTACAATCGTTACGTGTAACCTCCTATCTCATCTCAATCAGAAACAAAATATTGGTCCAGGGTTATCTCAATTTGATAATGACCTTCCTAGTTGTATGTTGATTATTTTATTTGCCGAGTGCATGTGGTAAAATATCAATCTGCGCATTTATGTGAAACATCCGGTATGATATTTTCAGATGCTATTCTATAACTATCTGAAACCTGAATGAGTAATGGTGTTATCGGCTGGAGTACATTGCCGATAATGACCATCGTGGTGGTGCTTTCAAATGTCATGATATTCTCGTCCTAATGCAACCAACAAATACAGAAAAGGCTCAGGGCATTTTTTCAACTGTATACCAATTAGACTATGGTTGCTCTGTATCTTTTACTCTTGTTTTCCATCTCGAGGGGAACATAAAATAGTTCCATGCCAAAGTTTGACTGCAAAACCCTGTATAATTGAATGGGGAATTTCCTAAGTCTACCAGTAGAGGGCGCTATTCTCTTTCTACTAATAACGTAACTGCACTTACTGGTGACATGCGTGCCATACCCAGTCATGTCTCCCAAGAAATGGTCTGAAAACTGCCGTGCCACGATTCATTATTGCACTAGAAAATCGTAATAATCTTCGGACACCATAATCGCTTTCGACCGACGACAGACATCCTTCTTCAGCAGCACATTGCAGCAAGTATTCCGGAAAGTCTTGAAGGTACACGGACTCCTCTAGTCTATATAAATCCAGTACGAGATCCGGGAGATCTGCATAAGGTACCATACGAAAACTATGAACACTAAGGGAGCATTGCTAAACTAGTACGTATGGTTAATCCTTACAAGTGACTTTAGCGTAAAGAATGTTACGGTGGGCGCAAAAGTAATATCATTTAAAATATGGCCTAAATCAGAACGTATATGTTGATGTACCTCATGGTGTGGCGAGTCGGCTGGAACTAACGTCCATGTATTCGAAATTAGGATTCGAACACGGCAGGACTAAGTGTTGCCAGTTTAACTATCGCTGCCTAAATGATTATAACTATTGAAATATCTAGAATGATAAATTATTAATGTAAATTAGCGTCACAACATTTGTATCTAAAATTCGTAGAACGAAGTTCATCAGCGTTCAGATTTTATTTGCAAGGAGCATATTAAAAGTGCAATTTCTATTACCTTGTGTCTCAAATGAAACTGATTCCTCAACACACTTATTCATACATGACAAAAATTGCCCGCTTAGGAGCGCTATTGATTCGGTCTGATAAACCTATTGTTATCAATTACTACGAGAGGATTGCCCAGTGCGCGTGTTCAACCAGGCAATCATATTTAAATTCGGGACGTGTTCGAGCGGTAATACTTGCTAACTGCGTGGGCGAGTTTCCATTATGTTGCAGCCGGTTGATTGCACACGAGAATTATGTCATATGGCAACCAGCTTTGATGGAAGGCGAATATTTAAATTTGGTGCCGGTTTTTAGGGCACCAATTTACATGAATTTATAGCGCTGCTTAGCGGGTCGTGTAGCCTAATGAAACTCGGAATAAAACAAGTATCTAAAAACACTTACAATTTGTACATATAACTCCAGCTCTATAATTTCTGAAGCATGTTTCGTTACTTGGAAGACGTCTGTAGCGACATTCTTGAATCATACGTTCTGTACCGTCACATTCCACGTCGGTGATAAGAATGTCTAACTTTGGAGCACCGTAGTGAGCCGATCTCTGTGTAGGAAGGAATGGCAAAATATATGTAATTACGTGTTCATGCTTTAGAACATTATGTTTTATATCACACTCTTAGAAGGTCAGGATCAAATACATGAGTAGATTCCGGCTCACTTTGTTTTTATCCTTTAAGGATCATTTTCGGATCGTTTTGATCCGTTTTCGGATCGTTTTGATCCGTTTCCAGATAGATATCAACAAACGGATCAAATTCACCTTGATCAACTTTGATCTGATTTCCGGATCAATTCGATGAAACAGTTCATTGGTCAATGAGTGACTGACGTCACTCTTTCGCAAACCGATAGACGACAAGCAGACGATCTTTTGAATTCGGTCGCCACAGTTGAAACAAGGGTGAAATACCGCGGTAAGTTATCCAGTCTAATCTGTAAAATGTTACATGATTTTGTCGGTAAAGTAGTTTTATTTTTTATGTTTGAACATGCTCTATTCTTGTGAACAAATTTCTTGTACCTGACCAGTGCCATCAGTACGATTTTCGGTCAAAATGCTCCTCACAAAATGTCACGATCACTGCGATGTACTAGGCCTACACGATGTAGTAAGCTTACTGCACTCGATATATAGTCTGCAGTGTGCACCCGGGGGTGGGGGCACTCAATCAATATTAGGTTTCACACCAGGCTCCATCAAAAATACCCCCCTTTTTTTGGCCCGGTGTCACCGAAAGACCCATGCATGCATGCTTGTTTTTACAATCTGTCACCCGATGACCCCCTATGTTTTCACTTTTTCTTTGATTCAGTTTGATCCTGGAGTAGGATCATAAGCTACAGGTACATCCGCTTAAGGATCATTATTTTGATCCGTTTCAGTATCATTTTACAGAAATATTTGATCCCATTTCGGATCAAACTTTTTGATCCTGCTTGTCGGATCACTTTGATCCGGAAAGGGTAAGCTCATATGTGATACCGCTTCTGGATCAAAATTGATCCTTTTCGTCTCATATTTGATCCTGACCTTCTAAGAGTGCAGCATTCAAAATCAAAGGCAGAGATATGCAGGTGTATCCTTTGTGTAAGATATTCATAAGTTAGAATAGTGTAAAGACCCCACTACGGAATAGAGCTGTGTAATCTTTTAATCCGTCAATAGAAGATGTTGTGCTGGGTTAATTCCGTTAATAAACCGAAATACAGGGGTGTCCAGCTTTATCAAGTGAACCAATTATTCCCCACTTTGGAAATTAAATGCCAAAAACGTTAATCTGATGGCAGCCCGTTGATTATAGAAGAGATGAATTCCCTCCGAGTGGGGTTTCAAAATACCAAGCAGTGTTAAGGGGGTGTGGACTCTCAGGTACAGCCTCTGTAAAACTGCCGTAACTTCTTCAATATTCATTTAATCTTTATGAACGTATACAGTTTTTTTGCAGAAAAGGGTTCAATTAATCCAACCATGATAATGAAATTGACCATTTTGGAAAAAATTATTAAAAAACAGGTTTTTTGACCCATTTTAGGTTTGGAAAAGATAACTTAAAATATGTTTTGTCAAATGTTGTCCTACTAGTTTTATGATGATCCTGATAACATTCCCCAGGAGCGGGGTTTTTTTTATTTTAATATCTTATTTATTTTTTGGGTTATAGACCAAAAAGTGCCAAAAAATACTAATTAATTTGGTATGAAAATGCTATGCTAAAATTGACAACATTTGGTATAAACCTATTTTAGTAAGAAAATGTGCGCACAGCTCGAAAAAAAATCCTTTTATGCTAAAATTGTTTATTTGTTTCTAATTTTAACTAAATTGCTCCCCATGTAGTACCGCTACTGCATACATCCTGCCTTCCTATACCAGCTTCGTACCCTCCTGCCTTCTTGCTCCATCAAAATGACTCTCCTGCTCAGCCTATGAAATGATTTATAAATAATGAAGGTGAAAAGCATTTTCACACTACATCAAGTTGATATATTGGTTTTAATAAAATCATATTTTTCTTTTATACAAAACATTCAACATGTGTTGATATATATATATGTTGATTGGGACATTTATTTATTTTATTGAATCAATTAATTTTGTTTTTGTTTTGTAATATTATTTCGTTATTATTTTATTTATTTGCAATTTGTGTGACTGTGAGTAATATTGGATGTTGTCAATATTGACAGACCCAAGAATATCATGACCCGATGCTTGATCTTACTCGTAAAAGTTATTGTAGCCTTCTGTTGGCTCGCTGCACGGCCTACACTGTCGGGCCTACTGCCACTTGGCCTTGGGACGAATATATCTTTTTTTACCGGCCAATATTGGAAATCAATTAACACTTCATTGATTTATTTCTCTACTAAAAAAAGAAGGAAAATCATGGGACAGCGAGCCTTCTAAAACTAAGCCTAGTTTAGGGGTTTCTTCCATAGGTATGTGAACATACCGTAAATTATCAGCATTAGGCACTCTTTCAAAAGCTTGAAAATACAAATGATCACAGCGCCCTCTTGTGATAATACATGTATGTCGAGTGTTTCGAGATCAAATCAAATCGGCAAAGTGCAAAAACGTCCTAAGTCGCTAAAGTATTATTTTATTGTCAAGAGCCAATCCACTGTAGAACTTATTGCATACTAAAACCCTATCTGTTGTATCGTACAGATTAGCTCAATTGGTAGAGCACCGGACTTGAAATACAGACGTATGGTTAAAGCCAAGGCGTGAGTTCGAGACCCATCAAAGTCAAATTTATTTTAAATCATTTTTTCTGTAAATTTATCTTTAATTTATTCTAGATTCCGTCCTTTGATATGAGGAGCTAGTCATCATTGCCATAATTATTTTTAAGAAGTTGGGTTAGTTATATATGTATGAGCATTTTCATGAAAAAGCAGGAATTCCTGTATTTATAGTCACATTTTACGCAGTTTCTTGTAATTTCAACCTGTTTCGGGCCTTTTTTTTACCAAATTTCACGCGCTCTGTCAGGAATTTTCCCCAATTTCCTGCTATTTTTTAAATAACTCTATTCTCATGCCTGGTTCTAATTAATTGATTGATTGATTGATTGAATGATTGTGTTAAAGAGTTTCAGATATGATAATTATGTGCATATTTAGTTGCTTATTTATCCTATGGATAACGTAAAATGACTATAACACACATAGAGGTGGACTAATATTTATGGGTCTGTTTGGTTATGATAGTTAGGCCCAAACCCGACAGCAGCCTAAACGTTCATCCCATAATACTACAAAATAAAAATAAACAGTGTTTCTTTTGGTTTCATATAATATATCGCCAGCCTCCGCATCTGGCTAGGTGATCTATGAGCAGTATTTCTTTATAAAAACAGTTTATGGTTTGTTGAGGATTCGAACCTGGTATTCATGCGTGGGAGCCCTACATCGTGACAACTATGCTACGTCGGATTAACGTTTTAGTCGAAGTCGTTGATCAAAGATGTATTTTAGTATGAAGATTTGTGCCCGTTGCTGATCCCCATACCTCTTTTAAAATTAATATATTGAAGCGATTAGCTTTTGAAACAATGGGAATTATTGATTATGTTATAAGCTTCTTGCAGGTGCTGTTAAATCTCTAATCGCTTAAGTATTACGTGCGCTAGAGCTGTAATACCTGAACGCAAATGATTGCAGTTTCTATTGTGGTTCCATGTTTAAGAATGGTTACATTCCGAAATACTATGTGTTGCGTGAATCATCAAGGCTGTTTTCAGTCAGATGCCAACGTTGAGTGAGTCTATTCATACTCTATTGTATACGAAGAGATTCTGTTTTCCCTTGAAAAGAGGATGTCGATCTCGTGCAATTCAATATGCCAAAATGTCAGCCTTATACAATGACAACATTAAGGCATTTAAATGTGGTTCATTGCCATGTGACTAGACGAATGTTTTTAAATTTTTACATGCTAAAGTTGTGTTTGCAGGGACGTTTCTGCTTGAAAATGCCTTTTTCTGAAGAAGATTTTTTTGTCATTACTGAAAAATAAGGTATATTTCCCGTGGCCCTGACCCCTGTCTCATTAAAAGCTTTAAATTAATAACCTTTCACGATCATCAATTTATTGCTCTTTACATAGAATCTAAACCTAGCTTGCACCGACACCGTTTTCACATTTAAAATACAATTTAGAAACTGGGTTCAATTTGGATAAAATTTCGTCGAATAGTCAATAGTTCACCACTAGTTCATTATTATAGAGAACACATAGACACGTCAGTAAGTAGTTATGGCCGAGCGGTTACGAATATGGACTAGTAATCTAATAGATTCTCCCCTCCTCGGTTCGAATCCTGCTGAATACCTTTTGTTAGAAAAAACCGATTTAGTCTCTGTGTGTTGGAAAATGGCGTATATTTTTACCGTAGGTGAATAAAAGTCGTGGCCCTGACCCCTGTCCAAAAATGTATTACAAATAAACATATTTTTGATCAAGTTTTATACGTTAAGGAACATTTCTTGTGCATAACATTTTGCTATGACGTCTAAAAATCATCAAAAATACGATGTTTACGATCGCATTGAAAATACATCTTAATCGACTCAAAAATAGTAACAAAAATCGTGTTTTTTTTATTAAATCGGAAATGACATCTTACATAAATAGGACTTCCCGTTCAAAATGAGTCTAAGATGATCAAAATTGATGGAGGCAATCCTTCACAATCGCGAGTTGTAAATGACCCGATTTCTATTTGTTTTTTTGAAATCTCACTTTACTGGCGGGCCGGGGCGAACAAAATAGACGGTATTTTCATGCCTTGACTTCTGACTCGAAACCATTCGAAAGTTGTATGTAGCCGCGCCGTACTGCTTAGTATAATATCAAAAATGATAAGATTATCTGCATATTATAATGTCCTTGAAACGGATCAGTGCAGCCATGCATATAAATGAAGCGCTTAGCAGAATGGCTCCCATATAAAATTGTACAGAACTTTATTGTTGCGCAGCTTCCCAAATCTCTTGTAGCAGCTATTGCACTTAGTATTCCAAAAACTGTTACTAGGTATCAATAGCAATATCGAATAGCTATAGTCATTTTTGCCCGGTCAATTTGAAGTAACACTAATTTATGTCGCTTGAATTGAGTGTTCTGCAGAAGAAGGAATTCCATTGAAAAGATCAATAGTGTTTGTTAAACGGGATTTGTACCAACACATTCCTTATTCAATTGCAAGTTATGCTCAACTTCCAACCATGCTTGGTCATTGACTATATCTTAACTAAAAAGATGGTCAGAGTTCATGTCCCGAAAATCTTAAATAGAGTTTACCCGCACCATGACTGGTATGAAACGCAGGCAGTCTCTATACTGATATGCACAGTTGACTGATTGACTATGGTTGTCATTGGTGGCTGGTTTTAACACAGAATTTGTTTTATATGTAAATACCCCTTTCCAAAGTTAAAACTGATAGACCTATTCATTTTTGAAAATAAAAACGAAAATAAATAAATAAATAGGTAAATAAATAAATAAATAAATATACTAATAAATAAATAAATAAATAAATTAATTAATATACTAATAAATAAATAAATAAATAAATCCCTTACAAACAAATAATGATTTGACCACGTTTCAATGAGTAAATTACCCGCCTTTGTTAAAATGCTCTCGCTTTTAAACAGATCTATTATTCTTATTAAGTAATAAAATGCCTCACAATTAATAAACCAGCGTTGTCTTGATCACATTAAAATTAACATACTATACTGACAATGGATTTGCTCTTGACAATAAATAATAATACTTTAGCGACTTAAGACGTTTTTGCACTTTGCCGATTTGATTTGATCTCGAAACACTCGACATACATGTATTATCACAAGAGGGCGCTGTGATCATTTGTATTTTCAAGCTTTTGAAAGAGTGCCTAATGCTGATAATTTACGGTATATGTACCTCGTAAAATATTGACCAACAACCCGGTAAACGGCTCGTAAAGAAAACGACGGTTATGCTAGTAGGGTCAAAAAAATTCGCACGGTCACAAATTTCGCACGGTCACAAATTTCGCACAGTCACAAATTTTCGCACGGTCACAAAATTTCGCACGGTCACAAATTTTCACACGGCCATAACATTTGAACAACCGGCCCTGAGAGGCACAAAACCAAGTGGCCCATGTGGCGATCGCCACAACGCCACAGTGGCTAGTCCGCCCCTGATCATGTATGATTCAGTCGTGTTTTACTGTTTTAGATGAATGTAATGAATGTGTGCGCCTGCGTCGGAACCAGCGTATGCGTAAGTGCCCTACCAATGCGTGTGTTTGTGCAAGACGCAGCTCGCGCGGTATGCAAATTGCTGTTTGAAAGTGCTCGAACATTTGGGCTGGATCGTTTCCAGTCGTCACAACAGCAAACGCAGTGGAGCGTGTGTAACGACTGGAGGATAAAGTCTAGTGAGGGATAGAGTCTTATGGTGAATAGCTATAGTTCAATCAGTTCCAAATTGGCGAGAAATAATTCGTTTATTATTTCTCCGCGCGCAAAAATAAACCAAGTATACGGGCGAGATTATGACCACACGCACGCGGTTTTAGTAGCACGCTAGCGTCACGCAATGATGCACAGTGCGCCTGTTACCTTCATGCGCGCCCGCGTCCTTCTGTATTCTTCTACTGCTTTAAAGAAGTTTCGCCAATTTGGAACTGATCAAACTATAGACCATTTCAAATTGAGATCGGAAATCTTCGGAAAAACAGGTCACATGGAGTAGGTGCGTTGCGCGTTCTTCGCAACAGTTGATCGCATTCACAGCATTGCCCTAGTTGATTGTCCGCCTATGTTTACATACACGCGTGCACACATGAGAAGTAAAACGTGGAACGAGACTATTTTGGTTTTTTTATCAACAAAGGCGCTGACGGACAAATTCCAAATGTATCGAGCAGACGGTAAAAAGTGAAAATATTACCCCAAATCTCTTTCATCTCACTCGTGTTTGTAACTGAAATGTCGCAACATCAACTTTGTGAGGGATACAATCTATCACCAACACCAGCGCAATCTACCACACGGGCAGACGGGTGAAAAACACATTGTTTTTCTCCGGCACATGGCCATGACCTGTCAGGACCTGACAGGTCATGGAACCGAGTGTCAAACACTCGGCTATCGGAAACATTCGGAACCGATCGTATATTTTCGGATTTGAAATGGTCTATAGTATGTACAATACAACACACCTCCAATGCATATCTGGCGTAATTCATCCCCGCTTGCCTACAGAGAACTTTTGCATCTAGGAGATCCCAGCCTGTGCCGCATATTGTACCCCATGTATCGTCCACTAACACCATAACACGTCCTTCATTTGGGGAGAGGGTTGAGCCGCCTATAACTTGTATCTGTTTAAAATTAAACAAAAATATTGTTACCACGTGTCAAAATAACACTTTTCATTATCCCAGTTCCCGTTGCAACTACATGAACCATAACTACCGTTGTGTTTGAAGACCATAACGTCTCATGACGCAATTAATAACAGAATAGCGATTTAAATTCTCATCGTCTAAAATATAGTTCCAACATACATTTCTGTGTTTTATAATGTCATTTGTGAAATCTTGAATAAACCCCTAGAACCTATACCAGAAATAGTGTGAATGTTGATCCTCTGTAGAAACTCACTCGACTCCTGTTTGCGGTTCCCAATTTGGGAAAAGTATACTTTAGGTCCCAGATTCTAGAACGTACTATACAGTATCTAAGTATCGTCCAATACTGGAACAGCCAGTATCGATACTGATACAAATTCAGTGTTCCAGTATCGCTTGATACTGGCACAAAGCGATACTGGAACATACAACAAAAGTGTTCCAGTACTGTCCGATACTGAAACAAAACTATTTATCGACCTGTACCGGTACATTTCGATCTTCCAGTATTGGTCGTTATTGGTAGTAGCCTATGTGTAACAATATCGCCCGATACTGGCACATAAAATCGTTCCAGTATTGTTCACCAAAATACATCTTTAAACCTAAAAATTGTCACCATTCACCAGATGTATGAACCATTGAATACAATTCACTTGAACCAAAATCCGCCTTTTTATGAGGCACATTTATATGATGTATTTCACTTTCCCCAGAGATCGTGGTTATCTTCATGATCTTCGTCATGTTCATGATCTTCGTAAAGAAATGATCAGCCCGTTAAATTTTGTTCTACAACATTAATCAAAATGATATTATAGGATATCCCCAGTTCCTATCCATTTTTCCACTAGACCTTCAGAAAGAATAACGAAAAGATAGTGAAGCCTCAACTTCCATATATTTTTCTGAAATTATGTATCCAATTTAGAAGTCACTTAAACTTTGTCGTCCTATACCATCAATCCTTTTTCCGAAGGGTTGTTATTGCCCTCCCCCTAATAGATTTTTTTCTGTCGTGCTAAAACGCTCAAATACTATCATTACACCTCACACATATTTATAAGGAACGCCTCTTTTTTGATCGGTTCACTTTTCAAAGTCGGATGAATAAAAAGGCTGCCGAATGTTTTACTGCTACCACCGCAGATGCAAGAGTTCCGACTACTTCCTAAACATTTCCCCCGAACAGTACTAGAACAATGTTACGTAAATACTGAACGGCGACGCAAAGCGCGAGGTCGAAAATCTGCTCGGCGAATTTATTGACAACAATGAAAATGGCGTCGTCTGCCATCGATATTCGCGCAACAAACAAAAGCACATTTAGGGGTTTCTTTTGAGTATGATATAACATGGTTTGAGGGGAAGTTGTGCAAACTACTGGTCCAGCGGTATTGGGTGGCCGGTGAGGGAGGTCGTCACCAGTCATTCCACACCAAGGGACCAGTAGTTTGCACTACTTTTCCGAAACGAACCATGTTGGATTTGATATACTACACCTCATATACATATTTCATTTTCAAAACTAAATTGAAAATTGAAAAAGCTAACAGTGCTCCGCGTGCCGTACATGCTTACACACTCAGAACAAAGGTTAAAATCTTTAACCATGTTGGTTAAAATTTTAACCAACGGGAGGTTACCAGGTGAACCACACAATTGGTCGGTTAAAACTGTAACCAACAGCTGTTGGTTAAACTTTAACCTGTGGTTGGTTACAAATTTTAATCATTTGTTGGTTAATATGTTTTGACCAACAGTGGTTGGTTACAATTTTTAATCTTTGTTGGTTAATATGTTTTAACCAACAGTAGTTGGTTAAAAAATGTTGGTTAAACTTTTATTTTGTTTACTAAACTTAAACCAATACAACATTACAATATTGATGTTTCATTGGCCCGATATTGGCTTTCAACATTGGCGCCAACCCGTGGCCAGGACCAACAAGGGACAGGACAAGGCACAAGATCCTAGCCACGAGGCCGGAAAGCGATAAATTGAAACAGGGGCCGCAATTTTTAGACCACGTCAGAATTTGTATATGAAATCAATCGTGTTATTTTCTGACGTGGTCTAAATAATATGTGCAAAATATTTTCCTCGCCAATGAAATTCTTTGGCGGGAATCTTGTTATGACCTATTGTTGGTTAAATTTATGATGCCTTAACCAACGTTGAATAAACTAAAAATTAAATATATTTTTACTCTTTAACCAACGCAGTATTAAAAATAATTTTTAACCAACGCTTCATTTTTAACCAATGTTGTATACTTTTTAACCAACATTCTTTTAACCCATGATTATTTAATACCTGTTCTGAGAGTGTAGTAGGCCTAACCAGTGACACTGGTTGTCACTGGCCTAACATGTATCGAGCATGATGGACTAGTCCTTAGGTAAGACCAATATCATCGAAAACCGGATCTAATCGTACCAGTGTCGAGCGATACTGGTATCTGGGACCTAAAGTACACTTTTCCCTATAATTTCGATTGCTGATAAAGGCTCTTACCTTTTGATTTACACCTATATCAGGTACGTTACATTTGACCCCCGCATCGTGTTCATGTTGACAAGAAGTACTAGCGTTCCACGGTCCATGTTTACAATCCATAAAGTCAGTTTCGTCACCCTTGCACGCGACTTTGTTGAACCAAATAGGACCAATACCTGCAAACAAGAAAATAAGATTTTAAAAAAGTAAAGTAAAGACTCGCGCCGAGCAAAGCTCGCGCGCAGAGTGCCCATCTCTCTTTCATTAGCGTTTGGACCAGACTCCCCCATGTAATTTGTGGCTATGGGGGATTCGCCACTCTTTTCCGCACAGCGAGTCAGTTTTACTTCCCAACATGAATTAATGCCGTTACCCAATTATACACCTGGGTGAAGCGTCGTAAGTACGGTAAAGTGCCTTGCCCATGGACACAACACGCTGGCAGCAACGGGGCTCGAACCCACAACCTTTGAATTGTGGAACAAGAGTGTATCCGTTGGACCACGCGTGCCCGTTAAATAAGATTTGCTTTAATATATATATTTCGTTAATTAACACGCTTTGAGCGCGATAAACCTTGCCTCGTACAAAATTAAAAATGAAATCTTAGTGAAGCTCAGCGTTTTGTCTTTGTAGATGATAGAAACAAGACACAATTAATGTACCGGTTATCTTGCGTTTTTAGTATAATCCAGGGATTGTCTTTCAATTATTTACCAATCAATGTGTAGGCCCCTAAAAGATGTCGATCGTGTCTGATGTGTTGACGTCTTGTCCTTAATTCATTGTCAAATTCAGACTGATAAACTTACAAACTAAAGACAATTTGCTCGGAAAAAAACAAATCTTCTCATGAGCAGATCATGTCACACATAGCAACGCGAACATTGTCGGGAACCCCCTGAGAACTACCGGCCGATTGGTCAGAAAGATAGATAGGCTACATGATTTATTGCACCAATCAGAGACATTTTTACAATAGTTGTATCCCTGATAAAGGTTGGAGTGAAATATTTTACAAGCTGCATTTTAATTGGCTATTCAAATGAGTATATCTTGCAATAAACCAATCAGAACCACTGTAAGATGGACAGGTAGACCCCAGGGGGTTAATGGGACAGACAACCCGCAGAATTAAGACATCCTACCTTGTCCGTAACCGCCGTTCATAACCAGCTCCCTGGCACTTCCAAATCCGAGCTGTCTACAGACGACACTTGCACTAGCTTTATTCCAGCCTTTAGAACACACGGTTCCCCATCTACCTCTGTACTTGACTTCGACTCTACCTTCACCAAATTGTCCACCAGCACGAAGACGCACCCAGGGAAGAGGCTGGTGACGGAAACGATAGTAATTATGAAATACAAATGAAGATCATTTCATACAATCATCAAGAAGGTTCATTATCACTGATTTAGTGTAGCCATCTTAGACAAACTATAGACTTTGTCAATACCTGTGGTAAATTGGGTAGTGATGAGTCTGACGTCTGGCGACGCTTTTTGCATTGTCTTTAAGTTTCCAGTTGAACGATCTGAGGATGTCGTTCAGATATTATAATAATATCATCAAATTCGCGAATTAGGTGTTCTTTCCCTTAATTAATCGTAGAACTCCCCTTCTTCTTAATTTCATTCGCCTCTCTAATCCATCAACTGGTAAACGCTACTGCGAAAGGTGTCGTGAGCCGTGAAATCATGCCGTACAACAGTGTTGACAAGAAAGTTGAATAGAAAAAAACAATAACTGAAGAGCTATACCTGTTTACGTGTGAGATAGCGAATAGAAAGAAACAATACCTGTTTACGTGTGGGATAGCTCTCATAATTATAATGACCTGAAACGTGTTTTTTTGAGATGAGGATGAAATTATGCTTTGACATGTGTCGTCCTATTAACCAATAACACAAACATTTTCCCTGGTGTATAATCTTTAGACCTTTAGATCACAGACCTACTTTTTCAAGCCGGTGGAAAAAGTACGAGGATAACAAAAAAAGAGTCTACTATTTCATGTGTTTGTTTGATACATGTATACCGAGTAACCGAGATTGTTTTGATCTGGGAATCTTGACAGACTCAACCAATGCAATGGTTCGAGTGACTTGACCTATAGCAATAATGCAGTAATGGAAATACCCTGTGCCAAAAATGTGATTTTTGAGATAAAAATCTCTTTTTTTGCACTTTTTTGTCAATATTTTCAAAACTAAAGATTTTTAAGCCAAAAAAAAAATGGATCCTGGATAATTTACTTTAGATGATTTTGGTGACATTTTGAAATTTTGTAATGAAAAACTGATTTTGTTAGGTTGTCTGAAACATTTTGGCGCCAAAAAAAGTGATTTTTGGGCAAAAATGTAGAAATCACTATTTTCGTGAAATTTAATACCAAAAATAGATTCTCCAACTCATTTCATTTGAAAAATTGTATTCTTTTATGTACATTACGTTATTAGTTTAAAAGTTACAGTGCTTGATAAATTTCATATATTTTGGGTTGGCACTTCCCTTTATACCTTCAACGCGACATTCCAAAATTTCACAAAATGTTTCAAAATGTCAATATTATTGAATTTCATTACCAAAGCACGAACATGCCTATCAGTAATCCCTTAGATAGACTTTGAAAATTGTGAATGGTTTTTGAAAAATCTGTTTTGTGTAAGCTTATGACAGCCGCGTGGAAAGTGTTAACGATGATTATTGTTTTCTTGGCACCAAAACGTTATTATCATGACATTTAGCTTACCCGTGATCCAACCGGTTCCTCGTTTTGAATACCCGATGGCTGTTTATTCCTATTGGCGTAAGTGGATGTTGACTCATCAACATCTTCTTGTATTGTGTTCATACGTTGTTTCATAAACCTCATCGGTTCATTGGAATCAAGAACAAAATCGCCTCTCAAACATTTGATCTCGACAGCTTTTTGTGAAGCACAGTCTTTCCAGGTGCGTAAATCGTCGATGTGACAATCCCCTAGTATACTTTCAACACCTGAACACTCCACTCCAGTAAGTTGCATACTCTTTCGCCGATGTACCGTTTTTCTAAAGGGGTTTGAGAAATTAAGTCTAAAATATGATCTTATAAATTGAATTCAAATAGTCCTGTTCTTCAAAAAGGATTTAATTAGAGAATAATGACTGCGTAACAACTGTTTTCGTGAATTTGTTTTAAAATCAGAGGTTTTTGTTCAGGTCTGAAGAATTGTCCCGAGGGGCGCAGCCCCCGAGGGACAATTCCGAATGACCAGAACAAAATCCGAGGATTTCAAAACAAATTCACGAAAACAGTTGTTATGCAGTCATTATTCTCATTCATTACTGAAAAAGATGGATAAATTTTATCCAAATCGTTGATTTGTACCGATATAATCTTGCTAATAATGAATTCGTTTTCTGTTTATTTTGTCCACCCCTTCTTAGTTATTGAAAAAGTCCAAGTCGGGTCATCCCCTCATTAACATTTTTATCATTCAATTAATCAGAAATAAGCTTCAATCGTGTTTCCTCATAACTCATTGAATATTCAGTTTAGGGGCGTGAGGCGTTAAGTTGATTGGTCGGTCAGTGAGCAAAACAATGGAACACTTTGGCGCAGTACTTTCGGGCAATTATTAGTAACACGCGCTCGGCGTGCGCGTTCTCATCTAACGATTAATTTGATTGGAACGCACTTGGTACGCAGCTATCGCGATTATTTATGAAGTAATGAATAGCCTATAGTCCTATAGCTAATGACACCCTTCAAAAGGTGGCCGAATGTAGCAATTGCGGGCAAGTCGTTAAATAATAGCGCCATGGGGAGCTGTACCCTCGCTGGTAAGTATGGCATACATTTACGAGCAAGGTAGCTCTACTTCGCGAGTGCGTTACACCACTTTGAGGGGGTGTTTCCATTAGGTGACCCACTGCACGCTGCATGACACACTTCAGAATTCAGAAACCTTACGGAGTAAACCCCATGGTTTACTCCGTAAAGACTGCCGAATTTGGAAGTGTATCAGCGTGCAGTGGGTCACTACGGTGGCTCTGAAGGGACATGCCATAATAACGCCATGCCGTAAAACGTGATAAATGTCGTGTTAAATACCGCAATAAATGTCGTGAAGACGTGATAAATGACACGATAATACACGTGATGCCGTGATGACGTGAATAAAATAACTATCTGGAATTTTCAACAAGTGAAGTGAAGATTCGGTTGGAATAATACTGGTGCCCTCCGTAACAAATTGCGCTTGATGTTATCTCATTGACAGAAGAAGAAACTGCGCTTGATTTTATGTGTATTATGCATTGCCATTTATGTTATTGTTCACTTTTTTAACATAACGCATTATTCTTTGGGCTGCAATAAAGATATTTTAAACTGTGTGTAAGCATTTACTTCTGAGAAACGAATATCCTTTAGGATCGAAGATGTTTAGGCCCAAAAACTGTTCTACGTGTATTTGGACCTCTAAGATAGGGCTGATCGGTCGGTCTGGATTTTTTATTTGTATAATTCTTGTTATCTTTTTTTTTCCAAAGATTTTCAAAAAATAATTACCAATCTTAAACTCGACAAAAAAAGTTTGGTCGAGCCGTTAGAAGCTTTGTAACAAGTGTACTTTAGGTCCCAGATACTGGTATACCAGTATTGGTCAATACTTGAACGTAAACGTTGCCACTATCGCTCGATACTGGTACGATTTAACTGTTAAGTTCCAGTATCGCAGCCAGTATCGGGCGATACTGGTCCGAGTATCATAGTCCGGACGGCACGCTTTACAAAGGGTGGGACTTCAGAAATCAAAAAATCAACAAAAGGGTGGGGGTCAGAATATTTCTGATATAAAGGGTGTAGTTGTATAAAGCGTGGAAATAAAATAAAAAGGGTGGGGGTTTCTCAGCGATCATCAAAATATGTATCCGATATCGGGTCCGATATACTTTGAAATTAAAAAGTCACCATCTTTAAATTGTTGTTGTATAGCGCCATCAGTTGTTGAAATCGTGACATTTTTTCAAAATGGAAACTCGCCAGAGCTACGAAAGTGTCGTACGCGGCGTAATATCACATTTTAGTGAGCAAAAGAGTACCAAAAAAACACTGATTTGATGAAATAAATCCATTTCAAATGAATCTCCTCTATAAATTTGCATTAAATAATCGTGATTTAGCCGACAAGTATTTTTTTTCTTCAATTTTTTTTTTTGATGAATAATTTTGGGAATCCCGGGACCCGCCCGAAAAACAAAACGGATCCCGGGATGTTTCTGTCACTTTGTCCTTTCTTCCAATGAGTGCCTTTTTAAATTAGAATGCACAAAATGATAAAAATGTCCCCTTTTCGGTATAAAGGGTGGGGGTTGAACATTCCCAAATAAAAAGGGTGGCTCTGTAAAAAGGGTGGGGCAAAAATAAAAAGGGTGGGGGTCTGACCCCTGTCCGGACAGTGAGTATTGAACGATACTGGAACATAATTGTGTTCCAGTATCGCCCGATACTAGAACATTTTATATTGGAACACTGACTTTGTACCAGGATCGAACGATACTGGGTGTTCCAGTATCGGACGGTACTAGTACAGTCCAGAATCTGGTTCCTAAAGTGCACCTAATGCTTCCGAAGCATTCTTGGCCTATCCTGCTTATCATGTTTATTTTAAAATCTCATATTTCTTATTTTTCAGTAAAGCGGTTTTGATACGAATTACTATTCATATTGTACTTACTTTGAATCATGCACGACTGGAAGTGCATCCGAGAATCCCATCATCCCGCAGACGACTCTTGAATCTGATATATCCCATCCATCGGCGCAAACTGTCCGCCATTTACTTCTTGATAATACTTCTAATACACCTTCTGATGGTGGTTGTAAGGTAGAGTCTGTACGGAGCTTAAGTTTCATGTTTCTTAATCTCTGAAAGAAGATAATAACAAAGGCCATTATGGGTTGGGTTCTACTACACAGCCATGATAGTCTTATGCCTCGCATCATAATTTACTTGGAAGTAATTGTACGGGTACTAATATATGTTATTAAAGGTATATTATGTGACCTTTCCAGGGAACGCCCTCAACATCGAAAAAAAAAATTGAAAGCAGATTTTCTTGCAGATTTACATTTCTGATCATAAATCGTACATACATTCCAAGTTACAGAGCGATACGATTCCTAATTACTTCAAAATCATAGTTTTAGAGTGAAAATAAACTGTCGGGATAACACGACAGTTTATATTTTCACTCTAAATTCACTCTAAAACCATGATTTTGAGGTAATTAGGAATCGTATCACTCTGTAACTTGGAATGTATGTACGATTTATGATCAGAATATGTAAATCTGTAAGAAAATCATGAATAGAGGGCGCTCTCTGGAAAAGATTACATAATATGCCTTTAACTATTTCAAATCCGAAATTATATGATCGGTTCCGAATGTTTCCGATTAGTCGAGTGTGTTTTGGCATCAGTGGATGAATCTGAGCCATTCACAGAAAAACAAACGTTTTTACACAGGTGTCTTTTATAACCCGTGTATGCATTGCGCTGGTGTTGCTGAAAGATTTGTCTTGCTCATAAAGTTGTATCTGGCGCTGTTTCAGTAACAAAACTGGTGTGATAAAGGAGATTCGGGGTAATACTTTCACATTTACCGTCTGCTCCATAATTGCCTGTTAACATCGAAAACCACACCCACTATATAATAATTCATATTCTTAACTTTCTTAGGCCGCGTTGCAAAACCAGTACGTATGGCTCATACGTATAAGTCACTTGTACCTAGGATTTGTACGATAGGAAGCAAGGTAGTACTTTCAATCACTATACTAACAAGCACCAACGAAAATTGAACGGAAATCAATGCAAAAACGTTCGATTGAATTGTTACTCTGGCGCATATAGTTAAATTCTTACGTACAAGTCATTTGTACGTAACATCCAAACGTACTAGTTTTGCGGGGCCTTATTTACTTTATCGACACTATAGTTTATTGCGTAACATGGCCTTACCTTTCGTCGGCGTTGTTCTTTCTGTTCTACAAAAGTGACTTTGTTGCATCTGATACCGACGTCCTCGTGATGTTTACAATCCGTCACTCCCATCGGGTTATGTTTACATTTCCATAGCGTTGTTTCGTTACCAAAGCACATAACATCATCGAGCCAGATATCGCCTGTGTAATAATGGACATACGGAAGCATACATCATTGGATGTAGGAGGGACTGACAAAATGGGCCTAATAAATAACAACTATAGTAATTGTTTGTACTAGTCATTTTCTTACTTCTTTGTAATGATAAAGCGAGTTATAGGGAACTTCTGATCCATTCAAGTAACTCTTGGCTAAAATGCGCATTATTCTTTCAAGTTTAATAAGCATATCTGTCAAAAAAGATGTTATTGTCAGCACCCGGGCCGCGAATTTATTAACCGTAAATCACATTTAGATTGAAACTGATATACTATTATGTATACAAGTGTTTTGCAATTTTACTTACATTACATAATATCCTTTATCGAAAAAATATTAAACATGGTTTATACGCAAAATTCTACGACACCGGGATTCGAACCAGTAACCTTTCGTTCATGGGCCCTGTTCGATAGCCATTAGACCACGAGGAGTTGGCTGACAGCGATTGGGATTTTAATCGATATGATGTTTACGGAATAAAGCTAATCTGTTTTAACAATATATAATATATAATCATGATAATACAATAAAACGTGCGTAAGTCGAATATGTATGGCGTACAGCGAGCTTTCTGTGAAATACGCCCGAGCTACGATGTATGTATTTTCTGAAGAGAAATTGCATGAGGAAACCAAATATGCCATTGAAATTATAGTACGCCCAAGACCTAAAATAGTGTGATCGGAAATGTTCGGAAAAATATCAGAGTTTTTTAATTTTTAATTTGAGATCCATATATTTTTATACCTACCCCTATCATTATTTACTTTACATATTTAAATTCCTCATGAAATTGCCCATTAGATGCTATATAATTGTCAAAGTTACTACGTCGGTATGGTAATTAGGCCTATACCGACTAGTGAATATCTCCAATTTTTATTTTATATATTTTTAGAATTTTCAGGAATATTTGTTTAAGGATGATCCCTTCCCTCTGCATTTCTGAATTCCTCTAGTTACAAGCTTTCCAAAAATGTATACTTTTGCTATCATAGGTTGAAAACTTTTTCTGTTGTAGTCATTTTTATAAATCCGGCAAATTGAGGATGATTATTCATGTTTTACTGTGTAGCGAATAGGAAGAAAGCTGATGATCATGGTCTTATCCATAATTAATTACTTGTTACAAATAGTTGACAAGTCTGTTGAACCACATACTTAAAGACTACTAAATATCCTTTAAAATGAGACCAGAATGGTGTTTGTAACATTAGGGGTGACTAGTTATTGGCAAAAGAACAAAGCATGGGATTATCCCCCATTGAGGTTGTGCAGGCGGCACCCCTTCCGGCGGCACCCTTCCAGCACCAACCCTGGTCCCCAAACTTAGAACAGCTGTATCTCCCTATCTGTACTAGCTATACCAATGCCATTTTGCAGGCAGATAGCTTGTTATTAAGGCTTTAAAATGATACCAAATTTGTTGAGATAGCTTTTGTGGTTTTAAAAATATTTAAGGAATATGACAGCATGAAACTAAAAAGTGTAACAGCACCACCCTATTGGGAGGCGAGTTCATAACGCGTGACCACATAGAAAATAATCTATCAGTCAATAGCAAAGATTAGTTTGGTAATCCATTTAATTCTGGCACAAATCAATACTGGCTATATAATCCACAAATCAGATGCATGCATATTCTGTGCAAATTAAAACAGTTCTCAACATAGAAAATAGTCTATCAGTCAATAGCAAAGATTAGTTTGGTAATCCATTTTATTCTGGCACAAATCAATACTGGCTAAATAATCCACAAATCAGATGCATGCATATTCTGTGCAAATTAAAACAGTTCTCAACATAGAAAATAATCTATCACTATCAGTCAATAGCAAAGATTAGTTTGGTAATCCATTTAATTCTGGCACAAATCAATTAATTTGCACAGAATATGCATTGCATATTCTGTGCAAATTAAAACATTTCTCGAACCCACTGAAGATGGTTCATAAGCATGATAAGAAGTAGACTTGGCATAAATAGTGTGCGGCGTTCATGTTTATTCTCTAATGTTACTGTGTGAATGACCATTGTACATACTACAAAATAGATTGCCTTGCCTAATAGGTCACAATTTCCTTAATTAATGATGAATTTTTAACATCTCTTCAAGATTTTATCTTTATCGGTTGTACTTTACATTGAAATAAAAATTGGTCAAGCTTCAGTGATTTAACAAGGATTTTAACCATCATCAAAAAGTGTCCTAATTTTTTTTTGATACACCCTGTACATTCTCCCCGTCAAAACATTTCCTGCCTGCCTCGTATTTGGCGCATGAAAAGTCTCAATAATTTCCGATCATTCACACACCGCTCGTTCCTAATACCAAACAGTTTATCATCATCGTGAATAAAAATGGATCAACAATATATTCTTTGATCTAGAATTATTGCATAAAGACACAGAGGAATTGTCCTCAGAAGGTTAAGCTATGTACTGTAGACAAGAAACTACGACACACAGCCAATTTGTAAACTTTACACACAACTTTAATGATATGTGGGATGAGCTGGAGTAGTCAAAGCATCACTGCCTGATGCACACAACTGTAAGTATTTATCTTCTTTCATAGAAGTAGTAACAATATTATACCATGCTTTATACACCATGCATTAGAAAAAAATACACCATGCCTTAGTCAAGAATACACCATGCTTTTTAGTCAAGAATACACCATGCTTTTTAGTCAACAAAAAATGTAAGCCTATCCTACGTTAAGTAGGACGAGGATCTGGATCCGGACCACGATTTGGAATGGATCGATTTCCCCGAATGGAGCAACTCTAGCCCTCCACAAATTCACAGGCAAAACCATTGAAACGAGCATAACAAATATGGTCCAGACCCTTATCCCCCTAATAAAAATGCCCAACCCTTTACACCCAAAAAACAAACAAACCCAAAACCTGCCAGTCATCGGCCGAGTCCGGCTCAGACCCAAGCCAGCAAAAAAATCAGGTCTTATAATGCCTGAGCGACCCAAACAACTCCTCCAATATAAATAACTGGGTGGGTTGGGTGGGATTTTTACCATGCACCTATGACTACTCCAACAATACATTCAAACCCTAAGCCAAAAACAGCGCGAAATCATGCCAACTACTCGATACCACACGCTACCTGATTATACGAGCACTAGGCATGAATACTAATATGGCCAATCACAAATTAAGATAGGGAGACCAAGGCCACAGCTACAACCACAATTGGTATGAGTGCCGATAAGGACCGAGGCAGGGCAATTTTATTTAATGGCCATCCCCTCCGAAATTTCAAACCAAAAGCAAAATCCAAAACAGGGAAACCTCATGAAGACAAAATCGCCTTTGATATGGGACTAATAAAAACCGGAATTATTATTCACAATCATCCATCGGAACGTTTAATGACCGTTATTAAAATACCATATTAGATCAAGTTATATCATACTGCTAAAGACCTTTATACGACAGCAAGAAAAATGGAAATCTAAATCATCCGATGCTGAAATTCCATGATATTCACGCGATGTGCATTATATAATGGGATATTAAGTGACACTTCGAAAATTTCATATATTAGTCCTATAAAAAGGGGTTGGATTGCCCAGGATTTACCGACCTACCGTAAAAATAGAAACAAACTCAGTCGCAGTGTCTTTTTTGTTACAAATTCGTCACCTAAATGACCTCAATTGACCCCCCTACGTGACCCCTCAAGTGAACCATACCAAGTCCATATTTAACCTCTATCTTGATTTCCGAAATAATCCTGAAAGCGTAATTTAAATGTTATTCTAAACAACAGAGAAATACATTTTTGAATGATTTAACATATGAAATATACCTAAATTCAGTAAATTATTATTTAATATGTCAAAAGAAGTGTTGCCTGTTACATGAAGTGACAATAGAATATTCAAACAATATTTGGAAATTGATTTGGAAATTCAAGTTAGAAAACTAACTGTTGTAGTTCATGCATGTGATCTAGTAATGAAAAATGGTAAACCTGTGTTTTAATGCAGGGATCAATGTGCAGTTTGAACCTACCCTCCTCAAGCATTCACCCGTATTCACCTTTCTTAAGGATAAGTTAGGTCAAGATTAGGTCTATCCTGCAATTTGTAGGGTGAAAATTCACCTCAGTGCACCATGTTCGTTCAATAGTATGTGGGAGAAGTTGAAATGTAGGTGAAGATTCACCATAGATTCACCTGTCCAATGTATAAATTAGTTCAAGATTCACCACATCAAAAATATTACTAGGCAAAGATTAGGCGTCTTATCTTTGACTAACCTTGAGGGTAGGTTCAAGATGCACATTGATGCCTGCATAAAGATATTGAGATGCCTTCAAAACCTATGTGTTGTTATATCCATCATGTACACATGAAACATCTTTCATTACCAGATCACATGCATACAAATTGAATCAGTAATTTGTTTTACTCGAATTTAAAAATTAAACAAATTGAAAATAAATTATACAAAGTATAAATCTTTCTAATGTTATAGCATATTCCATGCAACACTTCTATTGCCACAATTAGTTAACAAAATGTAAATAAAGTACTGAATTTAGATGTTGTTGCTTTAAAATAAAAAAAATTTCACAGAAAACGTACCTCAAAAGTCATAAATTTGATCAGAATAAATTAAATACTTTAGTTCGTAAGTAAGTAATGAGTTACCATTGTTGGAGTGGGTCGTATAAGGTATTATATGGGGTATTTCGGATCCAAGGTCGTGTTTTGGACTTAGATATTTTTTGGGTATTTTCAATTTACATTGTACACTAACAAACAGTACAAGGCTAAAATATCTACTTCACTCTGAATGCTCTGTAATATTTATACATACCACCAAACTATCTCAGTATTCCAGTGTGATTTGGGCATTCATTAGCATCTAATAAATTCGATCTACCGACCCCAACGTGGAAAATCGACCAAAATATCCCCCAATCCCCGGGATTTGATCCAAGGACCTCCAGCACGTGGAGCTTCCAATCCCCCGCTACACCACGGCTTCCAAGCACAGTCTGGGCAGTGTATTGCCCAGACTGTATGGAGTGGGTCCATTTTTTCAGCGAAAAACTTACATGCCGGGTGGTACCAACGTGCCCAGTCGTGGTATTTTTGACCGGGAGTTTCCCCAACTTGTTACTAAATTGTTTTGCTCAACGTTGGGTAGTTTTGACTTTTATACAACACCTAGATTTCTACATATGTTGAATAACATTTGTAATCAACCATTTACCCAACAGATGATTAAACACAATTAAGCAACGTATTTTGCTCAACATTTTAGCAGTGTACAACTTTTTCGGGACGAAGCGTACGCGCGAGCCTCTATAATTATAATTGAGTTTTGACCTTTATAAAACTAGTCAGCATACCCAATGTTTACGTCTCACAGTATGTTACAATACAAACAAAACCGTCCGTTTCTTTAGCGCGTACAAATCACCTACGAGACGCTAACCAAACCAGATTTGATCTCTTTAAACAATTTACGGTTTTGGCGCTACCATTTGGTTTGGGTGTTTCTAGTTTAAGGTCTGGGTTTTTTCTAGTTTTATAGTCTGGGTTTTATAACATCCGAGTGCACCGCACTGTATCGGTGTTATTAGTTATATTGGTTGTTGTTGTTATTTGAGGGTTTGGAGGATGACGCACTCAAATGGATGCAGGATGCTGGCATATTCGAACAAATTTAGTTTAAAACTGCAAACGGATAAACTTCATTTTAAAGGAGGTCACGTGTGACAGAGTTGAAAATCGTGTTCTTAAAATCAAAATAGAGGAGGCACTTATGTATAAGAATTGTAATCACCCGTGGGATTTTTACTCTCCAAAAAGTATCGTTAACGCGGATTCTCAAAAAAGGCAAGAAACTGACCCTTAACAAGGATTACAATGGCCGCTGTGAGTTTATTCATATCACATTAATTGTAGAGCTCAATTACTAATTACATATAAACATAAAAAGTAATTACATACAGCTTTAGAGCACAACCCTAATTATCATGATTATCTCTAAATGTAAACTATATAGTATAGTGCGGTGATGATTACCAAATACACACTTACCAAACGACCAATTCACCGTCAGTGTAAAGCCCAATTAATAATAATAATTTTCTGAAAATCTGAGATGAATCCAATGAAAAATAAAACCGCTAGCATAATTTGCGTAAACCATGTCATTCACTAGTCATGTATCAATGGGATTTACACATACAAACCAGAAAATGTCATGGTTTACATTTAAATACTTTGCATTCATAAATGTTGTAAATCATTTATCAAATAACAATAGCAAAGTTTAGTTTGGTATTCCTCTTAATTCTGGCACAAATCATTAATAGCTACATAAATCCACAAATTTGATGCATGAATAATTCTATACAATGTTCAATGTTGCTCAGTGTTCTCATGAGAAAGTCTCAGCATGTAGGAGAGTTGTGGTAGGAAAGCACCAATCATCTCAATAGTGTGCTTATGAATACCAATCATTGGCAGAGAAGGACAAAAGCATGATAAGAATAAGAATAATTTAACATAAAGAATAAGAATAATTTCCCTTTAGCCTATTTAAAAATGTAATCTTCCACTGTGATGTTACTCTACCTTTACTGTGTGAATTACCATTGTACATGTACTTGCTAATGAAATCAAATTTGTCATGGTTCAGAGGTTTTAATAAGGATTAATTCCATGCTGAAAGAGAGTCCTATTTTCTTGATACACCCTGTACAATTGGTAGTTTTTTTGTATTGGTATGGCCCTTTTCATAACATAAGATCTTAGTGCAAAATGACCATATTATTATCTGCAATAATTTGAACCTGACCGGTAACTCTATCGTGGGTTCAGCCAGGTTCATCATAGCAGTTACCATTTATTGCAGATACACTTAATAAACACTTCAACACGTTTATTTTTGTGTTTTACGTGTAAAGGTATAGGAGGCATTGTATACGATAAACGTTTGCATAAACACTTAATTGTGTAATATTTATTAACACACCAACATGTTTATATCAGCAATATAAACATGTTGGGGTGTTAATAATTATACAACAAATACCTCTATAAACGTGTTGTAGTGTTTATGCAAACGTTTATCGTAGAAATGCCTCCTATACCTTTACATGTAAAACACAAAAATAAACGTGTTTAAGTGTTTATTATGTGTTATCAGAAATATAAACGTTTCTCTTTACAGTGTAGCAGTCGAAATATTATGTAACTTACCCCTTCCTTCGCCAAAATATGCATCATACATCCACGTCTCCGCTCCAATGAAGCCCAACCATCTGCACACAACATTTGTCGCCTGAATGCTCCACCTGTCGTCGCAGACTGTTCCCCATTTGCCCTTATGAAAGACCTCCAATCTACCCTCCCAAGGGTTACCCGATGAACTGCTTACTAATCTAACCGGTTTTAATTTCTTCGCCACCTCTTGTTGTTTTACAAGCACGTCTTTATTATGGTCCGCTCCTGAGCCCGAGACGTCAAATTGTGCTTCCGTTGAATGGAATAGTACTGCACTATAGAACAAACATAGTACCAGAAAGGTCTTGCCATGAACCACGGTAGTGGTAGTGGACGACGTCATGTTTAGTGGTATCTGGAACGATACTGGTTGCTGCTACTGCAGACCTAAGTGATTTGGTATATTATACAAGTGTGCGAGGGTGGAGGTCTTGAAAATCTTTTGTGATTCGTGGTTTCGTAAGCGGTGACAAGGGCGTGTATATAGAGTACTGCGAAATTATGGTGTATCTGTGTAAAAATGAAAGCATTAAAATGTATTCAGTGGAGATAAGTGAAGCGTCAAATTTAACCGTTTATTCAATTTGGCCAAGTCGTTATCACGTTGGGAGGCGCACGACTGAAGTGAGTATAGAGTCCTTGCTGAAAAGAAATGCAATAATTCCATTCTGAATTTGAGAGCAGCAATTACTGATGTAAGAATATAATTGCTTAAATCTCTTAAAAACCAACTAGTTATATATTTACATGAATATATCTCTCTGCACATTTGACTTCAAAATTAAGATTCTTAAAATGTTGACAGGATGCGTCCCACCAAAAAAGGATTCTGCTTAATAATCAGGTAAAATATGATAAAATGCTATTACTATTGACCTTACAACCCCGGCTTACAACATATGTTACTCACAATTTTACTGGAGGCTCTTAAAATATGCTCAACCTATAAATGTTGGATCTCACTCACAGACCAACATGAATAAGGTCTACGCTCTATATTAGTCACTGCTAATATGTTACACGTAGACGAGCTCACCTGGTACTAGTAGGAGTGTACATGAGTCCTGTGCTATCTTTAAGGCGAAAACAAGAATGAAATATCTACCATACCAAATATAATTTACAATGTAGATTGTATTGTTTACTTTACAGAAAATAGAATGTGTAGGTGTGTGATTTGAGACAACGCCGGGGACAAATCAAACCATACCAATGTCGTCTTGTAGTCCTATTTTTATCACACGAGCAATGATACGTCGAATGATCGTGAAAGATCACTTTCGATCCACATTGGTATCATAAATTAAGTTAAGCCCTTCAATCGCCCGTCTGACAACGAACAGTTTTCCATCTACTCGTCTACCGATAGGTCAATAATCAGGGTTCGGTTCTCGGTAACAAAGCTCATACAAAAAGGATGTTAAGTTTCTCATTGGAATCTGAAAAAGGGGAGAGGTCACTTTTATTTTCCGTTATTCGTTATTTTGCGTTCTGTGTTCTTTATTATGATACTTTTGGTATAGCATATTCTGTGCATATTATGGTGCGAGTTTGTGTGAGGACATCCATTATTATTAAATGTAATATAAAATAAAAATCTATCATAACATAGGCCTATCGTTCACATTGGCCTATCGTTCGTGTAGGGGAAAGCGGGGAGTGTTCGCCCCATTTTCATTTGAAGAGGTCTAGAGAAGCCAATTTTAAAGATTGAATGGACCTATTGATATCATATGAAAGATTGATATCTTGGCTACATACGACTATGATCTCAGTACTCTAGGCCTAACTGTAAAGGCAAGAGTAAATGATAAAGACAAGTGTCTCAAAAAGGCGAACTTGCCCGACGCCGGGGTAGGTTCGCCCATAAGCCGGGGCAAGTTCGCCCTAGGCTCAGAATTAGGCTACACAAAGTACCATACATTTATATCCAATACATAGAGATTTGTTATTTTTCGTTATTTTATTCCAAAATAAAATGTAGGGGTCCAAAATAAGAGGTGGGGCACTTTTGCGGAACATACTCGTTCAGAATTTAAAAGAAATAAGAAATACCACATTTTGAAATATTCTCCTCTAATATTAGTGTTACTCCATTCCTGATAACTATTTTTATAATTACAATTATCCTGTAAGAGGAAAATTACAATTTTGAAATTATGCAAAATCATAACTATATAAATCCCTATTGGCAAACCTGCCCCATCATCATAGGGCGTTTGTGCCCCATATAGCGCAATAAGTGCATTGACCTATACCACGGATGTCCCAAATACATTGATGGGTTGTTAACTGCTTCAAATCCATAATTAATTCCATACCTACCTTAAAATCAATATGAAAAATGGTAAGAAAATTCACTTTTGCGAGGCAAAACTGGTTTTTGGATGATAAGATGATAAGATGACAAACATGATATGGTGATCTGTCACGTTAATGTGGGAAGCTTGCAACATATACTGTATATATTGTTTGTTTGCCAAATACAACCAGTGGCCGCAAAGATGAGAATCACGTGGTGGGTGAACCTGCCCATAGGGCGTACACTCCCCGCTCTCCCCTATAGGTACTCAAATATCACATATATTGTGAGTTTGTTTGGCACTTTTGTTTTGCCTAAAAATTAATGATGCATTCTGGCGTTGATTTCATGCTTTATATCCTCACGATACATGTTCTGTGATATCAATATCATACACGTGAGATGACTCTGTGATATTCATGTACGTTCATGAGTTTGGAATTATAGAATAAAGGTATTGTTTTAGACCGTACCAACGTTATATTGTCTCACATAAATGCGGACGTGTATTATCTTAGTGGACCAACGACGCATGTAATACATAAAAATATACCAATCCCAGTTTTTATAATAATTGAGGGCGCAGCCTCCAACACATCTCTCAGTGTCCCTTATAGACATAATTATCTGATAAAATATTTGTTAACTTTTACCCCTATGATTAGTATCGAATAACCCGCAAACGTTCCATCCAATCCCGTGCGGTGAGTAGAATGCGTCAGCGTATTTCGCCGCATAAGCACGCAGGAAAATCACAGTAAGACGCACTGCAGAAGTTCGCGTTATAGAACAAAACTATAGTTACCAAGCACTGCGCAAGGGTGGTCACGCTATTTAATGTACGCCATGTTATTGTCTCATGTAAAATGTCCCCGATCTCCCTGAGAACTAATAAGAATACTCCTTATTAATAATTATCTAAATCAGGCTTATCCTATTGTTGTGTTATTATTTCGATGACACCTTGTATCAACTTTTCCAGCTCCTTTCTCCAGACTACACAATGTATTCAAAGTACATTACTGTGAGAAATTCAATATTTTGTGGAATATATTTTAAATGGCCGAGTTATTGCGATGATGGTACCATGGAAGAATATGTTGTACTTCCATGATGGGACTTAATACCGCTGATGACGTCCAGAGAGTATAGAGACGAAACCTCCCACGGCCATCATAGTTTGTGATGTGGTCAGCCCCCGCGAAACCCCCAGTGACCAACAATGTTTATATTTGGCGTGTGGCGAAACTGTATTCCTAAATTGTCTGGAAAGTGCACGGATAGTTTTACGAGGCCATTCGAAAATCAGACAGAAAGTTATTATTACTAAATCTACCTGCTGAGCTCGGTGTCCTTATGAGGTCACGACGAAGGACAATGTCGTCATATTATTATTGATACCAATACAATTCCCTGATTTCACGACGTTGTATCCCTGGTTCAATACAATTGTCATTCAAACATTGGAAAATGAATTTTAAATCATCGGTTTGTAAGCTTAGAAGAGTTCCTATCAAATTCTTCTTAGTAAAGAATAAAAACTCTTCACCTTAGAATTTAAGAAGAATAGTAATACTAATATAAGTAAAAGTAAAGTTAAGATAGCCTCTGGCCTCTTCCTAAGTTGTTTTATTAATTCGAAGATTTAAGAAGAATTAAATCTAACTTACGAAGATCTAAGTTATGTACTAATACTAGATGACAAGTTGTATGAAACAATGCATATGGAATAAATTGCAACTCCTGTGAAATAAATGTTTGATTCCTAATTATAAATAGAAATATAATTGCAAATGATATGAGGTTGCAATTTTTCTTATCCATTTCATAATAACCTACTACTATGTACCTTAATATACACTTGATAATGGTCATAAATTTGACAGCAATAACAATACCATGGCTACGTTAACTTGGTGTCGGAAAATACTTGTTGGCCAGTCATAGACGATAAAAAAAACATTAGAATATACACTCTAATATAAGTTGACAGATACTTATGCAACGTAGGAAATCAAAATCATCTTGATTATTATTTCCGAACTAGACAAGCCACCCACATCACTACAAATTGAATTTACAAGTCAAAATGACCAGTTTCATAATAATTTTGGAGTGACCCGAGGCGAAACCTATAACGATATGAGCCAGCTGTGTGTGCTTTATGTCATTTCGAATTTGAATCATTGTATTGGATTGATGACGTGAAAGATATCACGTAGACCATGTAGTTGAAATCTCAACAGATTTAACGTCTGCGAGGAGATTTAAACAATTCCCATAATGCTTTGCAACAGGAAGCAGACAGGATACATATACATAATGTACATACATAATACATAATACACACCATACATCCCTACACCCCTATGAGATTTTATAAAGCGCTATTTCATTTAGATCACGGTGCTGGCAGCAAAAAAAGGTGGGGGGGAAGGTACAGTCAACAAACAAAACAAAATGTACCAATAAAAAACTAGTACTACATGTATACAGAAAGAACAATTAAGTAGGAAACAGGTGAGTCTTCAGTTGTTTCTTGAAAACTAATTGATAATTGCGTTACCTATACATTTATTAAAATGTCATCAAAATGATCTATTAATTTATTATATAAATTAATTAATCTAGTATAAATTAATTAATCTAGTATATTATGTTATATACACTGTTAAAACGTTGTTTAAAATTTTAAACAACCACAACAATAAACATTCTTAAACAGCTAAGAAAGTTTAAGCCTTCTCATTGGTTCTCAGAGAAATCGGCGACATCTAGATCGGACAATTGAACACGGGGAGGTGGGGCTTACATTTTAACAGTGCATCCGACCTTCACAATGCGTGCGTGGTTTGCTCCATAACGCGCACTTCTGCAGTGCGTCTTTGGCGCCTAGTCCTGCGTTTAAGCCGGCTCCTCGACGCTTATACGCATGGTGTACTCGTCGCATGGGATTGGATGGAATGTTTGTGGGTTATTCGATCCTAGCAGGGGTAAAAGTTGTCAAATGTTGACAATAAAATGTACTTAATCCTTAGATAAATGTCTTAAGTATGATTGTTTAAGAATGAGAATAAAGGTATTGTTTTTAGACCGTACCCGTGTTATATTGTCTGACATAAATGCGTTCGGTAGTATTTTTTTTTTGCGTAGAACAACTCCGCCTGCGGCGTCGTTGTTCTACTTAAAATAATACTATCGTCCGCATTTATGTCAGACAATAAAATAACACGGGTACGGTCTAAAAAACAATACCTTTATTCTCTAAATATTGCTCAAAATGTTACACAAGTTGATTAAATTTTGAGCAACATTGTAAACAACGTTGAGCGATTCACTGGTTAACTTGTGGTTGTTTAAATTGTAAACAACGTTTTTAACAGTGCTAGGTTAACAACAAACAATTATTGAACAAAAAAATTGAATGAACTAGCTTTTGGTCATTATGCAATTAGCATTGCCTAGCAAATCAACGTACGAAAATAAAAATGAACAAATGCATTATGGGAATCCTTGACTATCTTCTCTGATTCAAAGATAGTATGATGATGTAGACACGCGAACGAGGTCAGATTTAGGTAAACAGAAGTTGCATGGGTCAATTCCAAAGTGAAGGTGAACAAATATTTATGAGACAACCTAATATCATGTTTATGAGAACTATTGATCTCCCTAACATAAAGATTGTTGTCTTCACGTGCATAAAAAGTTTTCAAATTACCATTTCTACGCCAAGCTATTTGTTTTGTAATTACCACAATCATTCTATAAAAATCAAAGAAAGAATTTCGTTGTGATACTCGGTACTATTTTTAACCAAATATCAGAAAAACATGTATTATTCATGTCTATTTAAATTCACTTTAACAAAGTAGTAGCACTGTGACAGTGAGTGACGAACACACAATAGCCTTAACACTTTCCACGCGGCAAGCGTCTGCAGACGACATTCCAAAATGTCACAATATGTTTCAAAAATGTCAACATTATTGCATTTAATTACAATATTCGGAATCACCATGTAAAATGCATTAAAATAAGTACAAATATGCCTACTATTGGTTCAGTAATCCTTGAGATAGACCTTTAAAGTTAGGAAAGGTTTCTGAAAAATCTCTTCTGTATTTTAAAACACTTAGCCGCGTGGAAAGCGTTATCCATTGACGCTATATAATTGACACATTAATATTTGGACATAGCAAGAATTAAATGATCCAGCACCTTTTGGTCACATAATAGTTTGACTCTTTGCCACATTGAAGCCTTAACAAGAGTGAATCGAATTGGAACAAATTCGGGTTGGAATGTTTGAAACTCTACCTGCTCATTTTATGCAAAAATGATTACATTTGTGACCTATATGTCCAACATTGCAAAATATTTTATTTGCTACCGTAGCATCTTCAGATCATGGTAAAGATGAGGAGAGTATGCATTAAAGGCATATTATGTGATCTTTTCCAGAGAGCGCCCTCTATTCATTAATTTTTTTAGAAAGTAGATTTTCTTGCAGATTTACATTTCTGATCATAAATCATACATACATTCCAAGTTACAGAGCGATACGATTCCTAATTACCTCAAAATCATGGTTTTAGAGTGAATTTAGTGTGAAAATATAAACTGTCGGAGTTATCCGACAGTTTATTTTCACTCTAAAATCATGATTTTGAAGTAATTAAGAATCGTATCGCCCTGTAACTTGGAATGTATGTACGATTTATGATCAGAAATGTAAATCTGCAAGAAAATCTTCTTTTAATTTTTTTTTCGATGTTGAGGGCGTTCCCTGGAAAGATCACATAATATACCTTTAATGGGCCCGTAAAATGCGATTGTCTTTGATGCATTAAATGAGGAACGGGCAGTCTGGGGCACTCATATGGCAAAATTTGATTGTTTGTTTTGTTAGTTTAGCTATAATTTGCGAGCAATTTTAATTACCGTAAGCGGAATATTGAACATTATTATTAAATTGATAAAAAAAATATCATATTTTTTTTGTCAAAACATGTCAATATTAATTATTATCGGTATTGTGTTATTCAAGGAGCTATAAACTTGATGTCATATTACATTTAACAAATATACATTTCCAATTGCAATGTGTCGGAGGGTCTCAGTAAGATTTTACAGAGAAATGTGTATAATGCAAAATTTGCACAACTTTCGAATTGCTTATAGTCGGCAATAGTGATTCAACATAGGGTAGGCCTACCGTGTAGCAACGTCCAATCCTTTTTAAAGTTGAATAGATATTCGGATTAGGTTATTTCGTTGTCATTCCTTCTCCCTTTACTATTTCCATGGTATAAGAGTAAGACATCATATAGGTATGAAAACTGTTGGTATGACACAAACGGTACAAAATGTCTTAATTTCAATAGTTGCTACAAAGTTCAACAGCGGTCGAACAGCTGCTGGGGTTGCTGATGGGGAAATCCGTGATTTTTGCACCCTGAAAAACAGGCTGTCCATTCAACTCATTAATTTCAAAATGTCTATCATTAATACTCAACTAGTTTGGCAACCAGGTTAAAGCTCACCTTAACCAGGACACAATTATGTCGCATTTGTCTAAAATCACAAGGGAAGGGGGCTGTGCGGTTATATCCTTTTCAGCACACACTGAAAGACGGTCTCCGAACTCACTTAAAATGGCTTCCTGCGTTGTCATGGCAATATGTTAAAAATCTTTTTTTCGGGTGGTTCATGGAGACTGACGGAAACCTAATACGCCGACGCATTGGCCGACTAAACATATCATAATGTGTCGCTAATATAATATTATATATGACACAAAATGTTAAAGGTCATCACGTTCGCAGCATGATGGGGATTTGATACATTTCACGTATGCTATTATTATCGAAACCAAAGAACAATGAACACTTTTATAATGCCATACCATCTCATTGTCTGTGTTTAAATATTAATATACAAAAAAAATTGAACCGAATTGGAGGCAACATTATTAAACTGTAGCATAGTTGAGATCATTTTTAGTCGTGTGAGATCACACGCACACAGTAACTATATTGTACGGTTATAAACATAACGGATGAATACCTCTGTGAAGGGTATAACAGAATTACTCCAACATAACATTGTCTACATGAAATGCCATTATTAAATAACATCCGCATTACTTGTACAATTGGAAAAACACAATATCAAATTCCGTGCGCAATGCCAACTTAGACATTTATTGGGCTTTCCGCTTGAAAAGCATTTTTGTAATTTCAAAAATATGTCTTTCGCCTATATTATGTTATGAATTCTGTCAACAAAATAACAATATTATGATAAGGCTTCAAAATATGCCTATATTTTATAGTGCTGCACTGCACTCCTAGCTTAGGTTAATCATAAAGCAACAATGTCCCATATATCAAATAAAACCGTAAATCTAACGGTAAACGAAATAACGAATGCTGACATCGGGGTTTTTTCAATACATAATAAATCCTTACTGTATTGTAATTTAAAGGAGTAATACAGGAATGAGTAGATATAGAGATTCGCATTTATACTTAGTGTTGCAATAAATGCTACACAATTGATTACCGCGCTTTTCAAACGTGCCAGTCACGTACACGCCTGTATATGTCACAGTTGTTGTGATTGTATCAGTGTTCTTCTGGTATTTTAAATCAACAGTTTTAAACCTATATGAGCATTTGTAAAACTTACTTACTTTATGTGAACATTTGTATTCTCTTATTGAATTACTTACTTTATGCGAACCTTTGATGTAGTCTCTTATTGTATTCTTACTTTATGCGAATCTTTGATGTATTCTCTTATTGTATTACTTACTCTATGTGGACCGTTGATGTATTCTTTTATTGTATTACTTATATTTGTGTGAACCTTTGATGTATTCTCTTATTGTATTACTTACTTTATGTGAACCTATGATGTATTCTCTTATTGTATTACTTAGTTTGTGTGAACCTTTGTTGTATTCTCTTATTGTATTGCTTAGTTTGTGTGAACCTTTGTTGTATTCTCTTATTGTATTACTTACTTTAAATGTGAACCTTTGATATATTCTCTTATTGTATTACTTACTTTATGTGAATCTTTGATGTATTCTCTTATTGTATTACTT
>CM069448.1:60697885-60881223 GCA_035610835.1 Ophiura sarsii
TGGTACTCTTTTTTTAAGCGGAGTTATATAATTTTCAGTTATAGTCTTTATGAAAACTCCAAACTGAGATATCATCCTTTAAAGATGTACTTATAATGTACTAACGATGTACTTTTATTTGTATTTTTTTATTTTTTTATTTTTTGGTTTGAATTTTTAATCTGAAACTTTCACATTAATGTTATAAACACTCTGCAAATTAATTATTTACAAGAATCACCTCCAATTAGGGTTTGGGCTATTACTCAGTTTGGAGCTCTGCCCAATTCGTGAATTAAAAGAAATTTGGAAGAAATGAAACGGTCATTTGATCTTGTTGTGTGCATTCATTGGCGGCGTAGCTACAGGTAACCCACCAAGGGTCATTCGGGGGGGGGGGGGGGTGCAATTAACAATTCAGGGGAGTTCAAGGGTTTTATATATATACTTATCTCCAATTTCATGGCGTTTCTCGTCGTGGGGGAATCAATACCAATCCTAATCACCTGCAGCAGAGGCTTTGTCCCAGGACCTACCGGGCCGGGGGCCCTTATGTAATGTGGGCTCTGGACCCCACGCCACTCTCGTGCCCCCGGGATGACAAGCCTCCTGGCTACGCCCATATGTCGCAAACAGTCATGAAATCAATTGACTTCAAAACTCATAAAACGACCGCCAGTTTGTTTGTGCAGTTATAAACGATATCTCCATCTTTGCAAACACGAGAGTAAACATTTTAGAACCATGCACCCTCTCCATAGGCTTTATTGGTATAAGTGTTGTAAAAATCAACACAGATTGTCAGAGGTATATTTGCTCAATAGTGAATTAAAAAGTACAATAATGTTTAAACGGCTTTCGTTGAATAACAAAATAACAGACATAAGGGACGCACCATTTGATTTTCGGGGGAGGGGGGGCATGGAAGTTGGGGTCGATCGGATTTTTTTTTTTTGGCCACCGAAGTAGGCTTTTTTTAGGTTTTACTGTTTTTCTTTACATTGAGTTGGGTGAGTTGGGCGAGTCATCTTTTTTTTTCTTTTCCTGGTTGGTGGGCAAAGTTGTTGTTTTTTCCTGGATAGTGGGCAAAGTGGTTTTTTTTTTAAACTTCCATGCAACGCCCCCTGCCCCCCCCCCCCCCACCCCTGAGTATCTAATGGTGTGTTCCTAATGTACTTTTATAGACATTTGAGTCAAAGGTTACTTCCTTGAGCCCCCCCCCCCCCCCCCCCCCATTATTTTGAGAGTGTATTTATTACCTAGTAATTATATAAGTTAATTTTATGAGAACTGCATTATATATTTTGAAATTTGATGATTTATTCATCAGTTTGTTTGCTTCAAGCGCGATAGCAATCCTAACCTTAAATTTATGAGTGAGACTTGTATTTTAATACAGTGTGGACAACTAATGAATAATAATAATAAATAGGAATTCTTAATCATGTATTAAGTCAACCATTTTCTAGCCTTTCTTGGGCCTTTCCTTAACACTTTCTATGCGGCTAGTTTTACCAGAGTGATATTACCTATTACACCTCCCTGGTTTTGCCATATAAAAAAGATTTTGCAAAAACCTTTTCTAAACTTTCAAAGTCTTATCTCAAGAATAACTGACCTAATACTAGACGTGCTTGTACTTATGTTAATTAATTTCTCATGGTGATTCGAAATATATGATGATGAAAGCCAATAAATTAAATACGTTTGTGAAACATTTTGTGAATTGTATTTTGCGTGTGCATAACCGCGCGCATGGACAGCGTTAATCTATTCTATATTTGCCTAAAATTTCTCAGTTTGCTTCCCCCCTCCATTTCTTTACATTGCCACAAGCTAGTGGATATTTATCGCTTTGTTTACCTATCGGAGTAAATATACTTTACACAGGCTAGGCAAACAACTGCGGACAACATCTCAAAATTTCACCCCGGGCGCTAAACAACTGAACACATTTCTCGTCCAATCAAAGCCAAGGACACAGATGGTTCGGCGGCGCTTGTGCAATACACAATAGCATCCAAGCGTCACACTTCTCGATCAACCAATATACCCGTATGAGAGTGTCATTTGGCTGGACCCGTTCGATAATTATACCGATTTGGTCACGGTTTCCTGAACCAAGTGACTCGAAGTCATTATAAATAACGCGTACTTGTAATATTGATTTTGAATTCAGGCTATAAGAGCTAGCTATCGTGATAGCTAGCACAAAAAGGGGTTTGTTTACATTGCTAAGACGACTGGCAAACTAGACAAAGTGGAGGTAAAGTTCCAACGCCTGTTTTTATCAACAATTGAGGGCTTTTAGCAGCACGTGTGTGTGAACCGTGGAAGGCTAAGGCGAGGGGAACCCCGAGGGAACCCTAGCTGTCCTCCTCCTGTTTGTACCCCTCGGTCAGTGGCGTATCCAGGGGGGGGGGGGCAGCAGGCCATGCCCACATTAAAAAAACAGTTTTAAAAAAAGGAGGAAGAGGAGAAGGAGAAGAGGATAAGAGGAGGAAGAGAAGGAGCTAGGGGAGGAGGAAGATGGCATTGTAGGACAGTTTCCCATGACCATTTTAGTTCAAAAACTGAAAAAATATTTTCTACAGGTTTTAACATTTAGCCCTCAAACCATGTCAAATATTCTAAATATTATGTTGGACCAATTTAAGTGTTAGAAATGTTTACGTACATCGTACATCGCGCGCATTAGTTTCAATGTTTCATTATACAAGCTTGACAAGATGGCTTCAGGATAGTTTTCCATGACCATTTTACAAGCTTGACAAGATGTTTCATTATACAAGCTTGACAAGATGGCCTTCAGGATAGTTTTCCATGACCATTTTAGCTCAAGAAGTTAAAAATTTTGCGCGCTCCGCGCGAATATTTTATGCACGTTTTATCATTATATTGGCCCTCAGACCCACCAAATATTCTAAATATGTGGGGGACGTTAAAAACATCATACTGGACCAAAGTTTTAATGCAAAAACCACACCAAATATGCTAAATACTAGGTGGGGGACGTTATTATCATACTGGACCATAGTGTTAAAAATACAATTTTTGTCCGCTTTGCGCGTATGAATTTCAATATTCTATTACTTAGAGGGTGGCTTCAGGACAGTTTCCATGACCAATTTTTATTCAAAAACTCAAAAAGTTTGTGCGCTCCGCGCGAATAAAGGTTTTAACATTTAATATTATGACCCTCAAACAACACCAAAAATTCTAAATATTATGTGGGGGACGTTATTATCATACTGGACCATTAGTATTAGAAATGTAATTTTTGCGCGCTTTGCGCGCGTATTTGTTTCAATATTTTCATTTTTAAGTTTAACAACATGGCTTCAGTTCAGTTTTTCATTACCCTTTTAGTTCGAAAACTCCAAATTTTGCGCGCTCCGCGCGCATGTTTTCTAGAGATTTTGATATTATAATGGCCCTCAAACCACACAAATTTTCTATACTTAATATTATGTGGGGGACGTTAAAAACGTCATACGTTACTTTTTAATGTTAAAATCACAATTTGTGCGGGCTTCGCGCGTATAAGTTTCAACTTTTCATATTTAAGATCAACAAGATGGCTTCAGGTTGTTTTTGGCCCCCATCATAACAGTCCTGGATACGCCATTGCCCTCAGTGAGGGTTACAAACAGGCGGGACAGCTAGGGTTCAAAGTGTTAACCACGTATTAAACTCCCCCTCCACGCCGGGATGAAAGAAAAATAAGAGAATAGGAAGGGAAAAGACAGGATAAAAATGAAAAGAGAGAAAAATAGATAAACTAAAAGAAACTAAATTGAAAGGATTATTACTATTAGGCGTCGATGCTTTTTCTGTCCGTCAGTGTTAAACTTGAATGGGAGAATAACAAGTGTCATGTGACACACATTGAACCAATGAGATCGCCGGTAAAACAAATGTCTGCGGATTAAGTTACTGTATATAAAGTATTAAGATTTGGTGTTAACACATGAGTTACTGGTGAGAAATTGCAACGTTGAACTAAGAATAACCTGCAATAAGTGTTCAAAAATATGCAAGGAAATGCGTTCTTTTCAACCGTGAATTTCAAAAAACTTCTGGCGTCGAGGGGGGATACCCCCCCCTCGAACCTCCCCCCCGGGACACGCAAGCGTGTCCCGGCCAGCGCTTCGCGCAGGCAGGGATAGTGAAATAATTATATCAATATTCTAAAACACCCCCTTTCACAAAATCCTGCGTACGCGCCTGCTCTTACCTTTTCACTTGCACCTATATCAGGTACGTACATTTGACCCCAGCATCGTGTTCATGTTGACAAGAAGTACTAGCGTTCCACGGTCCCATGTTTACAATCCATAAAGTCAGTTTCGTCACCCTTGCACGCGACTCTGTTGAACCAAATAGGACCAATACCTGCAAACAAGAAATAAGATTTAAAACAAAAGTAAAGTAATGACTCACGCCGAGCAGAGCCACTCTTTTCCGCACAGCGAATCTGTTTTACTTCCAACGTGAATTAATGCCGCTACCCAATTATACACCTGGGTGAAGCGTGGCAAGTACGGTAAAGTGCCTTGCCCATGGACACAACACACTGGCAGCAACGGGCTCGAACCCACAACCTTGAATTGTGGAGCAAGAGTGTATCCGTTGGACCACGCGTGGACCACGCGTGGACCACGCGTGCCCGTTAAGATTTGCTTTAATATTTCGCTTTGAGCGCGATAAACCATGCCTCGTACAAAATTAAAGTGAAATCTTAGTGAAGCTCAGCGTTTTGTCTTTGTAGATGATAGGAAACAAGACACAATTAATGTACCAGTTATCTTGCGTTTTTAGTATAATCCAGGGATTGTCTTTCAAATATTCACCAATCAATGTGTAGGCCCCTATAAGATGCCGATCGTGTCTGGTGTGTTGACGTCTTGTCCTTAATTCATTGTCAAATTCAGACTGATAAACTTACAAACTAAAGACAATTTGCTCGGAAAACAAATCTTCTCATGAGCAGATCATGTCACACATAGCTACCGGCCGATTGGTCAGAAAGATAGATACATGATTTATTGCACCAATCAGAGACATTTGTACAATAGTTGTATACCTGATAAAGATTGGAGTGAAATATTTTACAAGCTGCATTTTAATTGGCTATTCAAATGAGTATATCTTGCGATAAACCAATCAGAACCACTGTAAGATGGACAGGTAGACCCCAGGGGGTTAATGGGACAGACAACCCGCAGAATTAAGACATCCTACCTTGTCCGTAACCGCCGTTCATAACCAGCTCCCTGGCACTTCCAAATCCGAGCTGTCTACAGACGACACTTGCACTAGCTTTATTCCAGCCTTTAGAACACACGGTTCCCCATCTACCTCTGTACTTGACTTCGACTCTACCTTCACCAAATTGTCCGCCAGCACGGAGACGCACCCAGGGAAGAGGCTGTTGACGGAAACGATAGTAATTATGAAATACCAATGAGGATCATTTCATACAATCATCAAGGAGGTTCATTATCACTGATTTAGTGTAGCCATATGTACACTTAGACAAAACTATAGACTTTGTCAATACCTGTGATAAATTGGTAAGTGATGATCCTGACGTCTGGCGACGCTTTTTGCATTGTCTAAGTTTCCAGTTGAACGATGAGGATGTCGTTCAGGTGATAATAATATCATCAAATTCGCGAATTAGGTGTTCTTTCCCTTAATTAATCGTAGGACTCCCCTGCTTCTTAATTTCATTCGCCTCTCTAATCCATCAATTGGTAAACGCTACTGCAAAAGGTGTCGTGAGCCGTGAAAATATGCCGTACAAGTTACAACAGTGTTGACAAAAAAGTTGAAACAATAACTGAAGAGCTATACCTGTTTACGTGTGGGATAGCTCTCATAATTATAATGACCTGAAACGTGTTTTTTTGAGATGAGGATGAAATTATGCTTTGACATGTGTCGTCCTATTAACCAATAACACAAACATTTTTCCTGGTGTATAATCTTTAGACCTTTAGATCACAGACCTACTTTTTCAAGCGCTGAAAGCCGGTGGAAAAAGTACGAGGATAACAAAAAAGAGTCTACTATTTCATGTGTTTGTTTGATACATGTATACCGAGTAACCGAGATTGTTTTGATCTGGGAATCTTGACAGACTCAACCCAATGCAATGGTTCGAGTGACTTGACCTATAGCAATAATGCAATAATGGAAATACCCTGTGCCAAAAATTTTGATTTTTGAGATAAAAATCCTTTTTTTGTGTGCACTTTTTGGTCAATATTTTCAAAACTAAAGATTTTTAAGCCAAAATGTAGAAATCACTATTTTTGTGAAATTTAATACCAAAAATAGATTCTCCAACTCATTTCATTTGAAAAATTGTATTCTTTTATGTACATTACATTATTAGTTTAAAAGTTACAGTGCTTGATAAATTTCATATATTTTGGGTTGACACTTCCCTTAATACCTTCAACGCGACATTCCAAAATTTCACAAAATGTTTCAAAATGTCAATATTCTTGAATTTCATTACCAAAGCACGAACATGCCTATCAGTAATCCCTTAGATAGACTTTGAAAATTGTGAATGGTTTTTGAAAAATCTGTTTTGTGTAAGCTTATGACAGCCGCGTGGAAAGTGTTAACGATGATTATTATTTTCTTGGCACCAAAACGTTATTATCATGACATTTAGCTTACCCGTGATCCAACCGGTTCTTCGTTTTGAATACCCGATGGCTGTTTATTTCTATTGGTGTAAGCGGATGTTGACTCATCAACATCTTCCTGCATTGTGTTCATACGTTGTTTCATAAATCTCATCGGTTCATTGGAATCAAGAACGAAATCGCCTCTCAAACATTTGATCTCGACAGCTTTTTGAGAAGCACAGTCTTTCCAGGTGCGTAAATCGTCGATGTGACAATCCCCTAGTATACTTTCAACGCCTGAACACTCCACTCCAGTAAGTTGCATACTCTTTCGCCGATGTACCGTTTTTCTAAAAGGGTTTGAGAAATTAAGTCTAAAATATGATCTTATAAATTGAATTCAAATAGTCCTGATCTTCAAAGAGGATTTTTGATAGCCTATTATAATAGGCCTATAGCTAATGACACCCTTCAAAAGGTGGCCGAGTGTAGCAATTGCGAGCCAGTCGATAAAGAATAGCGCCATATGGGGAGCTGTACACTCGCTGATAAGTATGGCATAAATCTACGCGCAAGGTAGCTTTACTTCGCGAGTGCGTTATACGCCACTTTGATGGGGGTGTTTCCATGAGGTTACCCACTACACGCTGCATGACACACTTCAGAATTCAGAAACCTTACGGAGTAAACCCCATGGCTTATTCCGTAAAGACTGCCGAATTTGGAAGTGTGTCAGCGTGCTTATTCTGTAAAGACTGCCGAATTTGGAAGTGTGTCAGCGTGCAGTGGGTCACCTTATGGAAACAGAAACACCCACTGTTATGCACTCGGCCGATGCAATGAATAAAATAACTATCTGGAATTTTCAACAAGTGAAGTGAAGATTCGGTTGGAATAATACTGGTGCCCTCCGTAACAAATTGCGCTTGATGTTATCTCATTGACAGAAGAAGAAACTGCGCTTGATGTTATGTGTGTATGCATTGCCATTTATGTTATTGTTCACTTTTTTAACATAACGCATTATTCTTTGCGCTGCAATAAAGATATTTTAAAATTTGTGTAAGCATTTACTTCTGAGAAACGAATATCCTTTAGGATCGAAGATGTTTAGGCCCAAAAACTGTTCTACGGATACTCGGATCTCTAAGATAGAGTTGTTGGTCTGGATTTTTTATTTGCATAATTCTTTTTATCTATTTTTTTTCCCAAAGATTTTCAAAAAATAATTAACAGTCTTAAATTTGACAAAAAAAAGTTTGGTCGAGCCGTTAGAAGCTTTGGAAAAAGTGTACTTTAGATCCCAGATACTGGTATACCAGTAGGCCTATTGGTCAATACTTGAGCGAAAACGTTGCCAGTACTGCTCGATACTGGTACGATTTAATTAAGTTCCGGTATCGCAGCCAGTATCGGGCGATACTGGTACGCGTGTTACCAGTAAGTTTTTGTCCCAGTATTGAACGATACTGGTACATAATTGTGTTCCAGTATCGCCCGATACTGGAACATTTTATATGTGCCAGTATCGTCCGATACTAGAACACTGACTTCCAGTATCGGACGATACTAGTACAGTCCAGAATCTGGGACCTAAAGTACACCTTTTCCGAAGCATTCTTTGCCTATCCTGCTTATCATGTTTATTTTAGAATTACATATTTCTTATTTTTGAGTAAAGCAATTTTGATGCGAATTACTATTACACTTCATATTGTACTTACTTTGAATCATTCTCGACTGGAAGTGCATCCGGGAATCCCATCATCCCGCAGACGACTCTTGAAGCTGTTATATCCCATCCATCGGCGCAAACTGTCCGCCATTTACTTCTTGATAATACTTCTAATACACCTTCTGAAGGTGGTTGTAAGGTGGAGTCTGTACGGAGCTTAAGTTTCATGTTTCTTAATCTCTGAAAGAAGGTAATAACAAGACCATTATGGGTGATGTTTTACTACACAGCCATAGTCTTATGCCTCTGTTGGAAGTAACTATACGGGTACTATTATATAATTAGACCATTTCAAATCCGAAAAATACGATCGGTTCCGAATGTTTCCGATTAGCCGAGTGTGTTTTGGCATCAGTGGATGACTGACTCCGAATCATCCACAGAAAAACAAACGCGTTTACACCCGGTGTCTTTAACCCTAACCCCGAGGCACCTTTTCCAAAGAATTTTTTTTCGCGGCCAAATAGCGAGGGGGAAAGTGCCCCCACTCCCCCGGGGCTCGAACCCCGGACCTCTGGGTTCAGAGGCAGACGATACCGCTAGGCCACGGGGAGAATCCATACATGGGGGAGTATGTACCCTGCTGGGGCCATTATTTCATCGAAAAACCGCCGAGCCGGGTGACACAAGCACACCGCATCGTAGTGATTCGTAGGACTCAGGCCCGTAACTAGGGGTGGCGGGGGGGGCGGACGCCCCCCCCCCCCCCCCCCCAAATCTGAAAAAAGTCCTTTTTTTTGTACCAATGTACCTTTTTTGGGTACCAATGTACCTTTTTTTGTTACTAATGTACCTTTTTTTGTGAAAACGCCCCCCACCTACCCCAATTTTTCGAAAAACACCCCATTGCCCATTTTGAATAGCGTTTTTCGGGCCGATTTGGACTAAAACATGTCCTAACCCCCCCCCCCCCCCCCCCCCCCCCCCCCCCCCCCCCCCCCCCCCCGCTCTCAAAATTGTCTTAGATGACTAAAAAAAAATTGGGGGCAACCTTTTACGATTTTTTGGGTACCAATGTACCTTTTCAAAAAAATACGCCCCCCCCCCTAAAAAAATCCTGCTTACGGGCCTGGTAGGACTCAAGAGTGTTAGGGTTAATAACCCGTGTGTGGATTGCGCTGGTGTTGGTGAAAGATTGTCCTGCTCATAAAATGTTATCTGGCGCTGTTTCAGTAACAAAACTGGTGAGATAAAAGAGATTCGAGGTTATACTTTCACATTTACCGTCTGCTCCATAAATGTTGAAGTTGCCGATATCGACGCCATTGTTAATAATAATAATAACACACACTTATAGAGCGCTTTACTTTAGTGAGATCTAAACTCAAAGCGCTGTACAACATATAAATACAAGATTAAAGCAAAAATACAACAATGATCATAAAACTACAGAGATAAACATACAAAGAGTCAAATGCATATTTAAACAAGAGATATGAATGTGTATGACATGAAAAATGCATTATGAATGAAATGAAAGATCATGAACAAAAACACATCAATTAGATTGCCAAGTTAAATAAGTAGGTCTTAAGTCGCGACTTGAACTCCTGAACTGAACCTGCCTGACGTATGTCCATTGGGAGAGTGTTCCATAATTTAGGGCCCGCGATGGAGAAAGCTCTATCACCGAAAGACTTCATTTTGCTTTTTGGAACAACAAGAAACTCACGGGAGCCAGAGCGAAGGTTAGCCGTGGGAATATAAGGTTTCAGCAATTCAGACACATAACTTGGACCAGCATTGTTAAGTGATTTATACACAATGAGCAGGAGCTTGAACACGATTCTTTTCTTAATAGGAAGCCAGTGGAGATCTCTGATGACGTGACTTATATGGTCACGTTTCTTTGTGCCTGTAACTAATCTTGCCGCTGAGTTTTGAACACGTTGTAATTTAGAGATAAGTTTATCAGGAAGTCCGTACAAAAGGCAGTTACAGTAATCTAATCTGGATGAGACAAACGCGTGCACAAGTTTCTCCGTTGACCCTCGATCAAGGTACTTTCTGATCTGTCCAATGGCGCGTAAAGCAAACGAGGCTGATTGACACAGTTTATTCACATGTGCAGTCATTGACAGATGTTGGTCAAAGATGACTCCAAGGTTTCGTGCAGCATCTGACGGAAATATGGGACTATCACCGATAGTTACAGGGTTGATGGGCACAGTTGGCGTGAAACGAGAGGTAATATGTATAACCTCAGTCTTACTGTCGTTCAGCTTTAACTTATTTGCAGTCATCCATCCTTTGACATCAGCGATGCAGCGCTCCAGACGAGAAATTGCTTCCTCTCTTTCATCAGGATGAAAAGTAACATACAATTGCGTGTCATCCGCGTAAGATAGAACATCGATGTCATGGCTAGAAATTACGTCTTCAACTGGAGCACTGTACATGGTAAATTTGGAGGGACCAATCACAGACCCTTGGGGTACACCATATATCAATTTATGCGTTCGTGAAAGATTGGATCCAACTGCAACAGACTGCACTCGATTAGAGAGATAGGATTTAAACCACTTTAACGCAGTACCATCAACACCATATCTAGTTTGCATCCGTTCAAGAAGCATTTTGTGGTCTATCGTATCAAATGCAGCCGATAAATCCAACAAAACAAGAACAGCGTCTTTCTTATTATCCAATGCGCAAAGCAGATCATTTTGAAGGCGCAGAAGAGCTGTTTCCGTGCTGCAGTTGGGTCGGTAGGCAGACTGGTGGGGTGCATACATTTTGTTTGCAGCAAGGTGTTCCTGTAGTTGGTTGCATACTACGCGTTCATTCAGCTTGGAGATGAAACTAAGATTAGATACAGGCCTGTAGTTGGATAGCACCTCAGGATCTAGACTAGCTTTCTTTATTAAAGGAGTTACATAGGCAATCTTCATACAGTCTGGAACATACCCAGATCAAAACAAAATAGTCTCGCTACTTGTTTTACTTCTCATGGGTGAACGCTTGTATGTAAACATAGTAAACCTCTAAGCCGAACCAAATGCTACGAATGCGATCAACCGTTGCGAAGAACACACTACATGGATGTACGCACCTAGTCTACGTGCTTTGCATCACTATACTAACAAACACCGACGGAAATTGAACTGAAATCAATGCAAATTAATCCATATAGAAAAATGGTCATTGATTATGCCGGGATTCTTGTACATATGGTGGTGCAAATTATTACTTTGGCGCCTATAGTACAAGTTACGTACAAGTCACTTATACGTATCAGCCATACGTACCAGTTTTGCGGTGTGTCCTTATTTTGTATCGACACTATAATTTATTACGTAACATGGCCTCACCTTTCGTCGGCGTTGTTCTTTCTGTTGTACAAAAGTGACTTTGTTGCATCTGATACCGACGTCCTCGTGATGTTTACAATCCGTCACTCCCATCGGGTTATGTTTACATTTCCACAGCGTTGTTTCGTTACCAAAGCACATAACATCATCAAGCCAGATATCACCTGTATAATAATGGACATACGGAAGCATGCATACAGTTAGATGTAGGGACTGACAAAATGGGCATAATAAAATAACAACTATAGTAATTGTTTGTACTACATGTAGTCATTTTCTTACATCAATATTAAAGCGAGTTATAGGGAACTTCCGATCCATTCAAGTAACTCTTGGCTAAAATGCGCATTATTCTTTCGAGTAATAAGCATGCACTTGTACTTACATTACATAATATCCTTTGTCGAAAAATTATAAAACAAGGTTTATACGCAAAATTCTACGACACCGGGATTCGAACCAGTAACCTTTCGTTCATGGGCCCTGTTCGATAGCCATTAGACCACGAGGAGTGGCTGACAGCGATTGGAATTTTATTCGATATATATGATTTTTACGGAATAAAGCTAATCTGTTTTAACAATATATATAATACAATAAAACGTGCGTAAGTCGAATATGTATAGCGTACAGCGAGCTTTCTGTGAAATACGCCCGAGCTACGATGTTATTAGGGACCGTTCATTATTTATGGTGGAGGGGGGGTTGGGACAAATTCGAGACTCGTATGTTAAAATTACCTAACCCCCCCCCCCCCCCTACAGCTGAAACTGAAAATTACATGACCCCCCCCCCCCTGCTAACCAGTAGCTTTTTCCACCATATCGTCGATTTGCTGTCCAGAAGTCGTCTCTCATAGTAAAAGTTTTTGAAGTCGATAGGTTTTAAGAAAATATGCGCGAAGCGCAGAAAAGATGGCATTTACACTCCAAAATAGCCTCTAAAATCACTCCAATCACCACCATCTTTATAGTTTAAACAAATTTACACAACCCCCCTGTTCAAGAATAAAAAGTTACATAACCCCCCCCCCCCTATTTCAACATATGAAAGTTACATGACCCCCCCCCCCCCCCCCTATAGTTTACCCCCCGCCCCCCTCCCTCCACCATAAATAATGAACGGTCCCTTATTACGCATTTTAACTAGCCTATCCAAATGTTGGTTACGGTTAATGATGTCGCACCTGGGCCAGCACAAGTAAAAGTAAATTACTACTAAATGATCGACCCGCTATTGTTTTACTCCGAGCATTTGCTAATCCGTTCAAGCCAGGGAAGTAAAAGGTTATTTATAAATACATTTTTCATCAAGTGCTTGCGCTAAACCTTTACTTTAACTAGTTCACCTGTAACATCTCCCTGGTTTGGCCATTTGCTAATCATACTAATTGCTTGATTATATTTATTCCGCCCAAACAGTTATAAATACATATTTATTGTCGTTGTTTAAAATGTAACCACAAATTAACCAGTGAGTCGCTCAATGTTGCTCAAAATCAATATTGTTTAAAATATTAAACAACGTTGAGCGATTCACTGGTTAACTTGTGGTTGTTTAAAATGTTAAACAGCGTTATTCCATTAAAAATCCATTGTTACACCCCCCCCCCCCCCCCCCCCCCCCCCCCCCCCCCCCCCCCCCTACTCTATGGAAAGATATGACCTTAATCTTCCGGACAGGGCGTGTAGATTTCAAATGGAAAATATGAGATCAATCCGATGAAAAATAAGAAAACTAGCATAATTTAGACCTGTATAGACCAGTAAATGGCATGGTTTACGTTTCAATACGTTACAATAATTATAAATATAGAAAATAATCTATCAGTCAGCAAAGATTAGTTTGGTAATCCATTTAATTCTGGCACAAATCAATACTGGCTAAATAATCCACAAATCAGATGCATGCATATTATGAGCAAATTAAAACAGTTCTCGAACCCACTGAAGATGGTTCATAAGCATGATAAAAAGTAGAATTGGCATAAATAGTGTGCGGCGTTCATGTTTATTCTCTACTGTTACTGTGTAAATGACCATTGTACATGCTACAAAATAGATTGCCTTGCCTAATAGGTCACAATTTCCTTAATTAATGATGGATTTTTCTCATCTTTTCAAGATTTTATCTTTATCGGTTGTAATTTACATTAAAATAAAAATTGGTACCATCATCAAAAAGTGTCCTAATTTTTTTGATACACCCTGTACATTCTCCCCGTCAAAACATTTCCTGCCTGCCTCGTATTTGACGCATGAAAAGTCTCAATAATTTCCGATCATTCACACCGCTCGTTCCTTCCAAACAGTTTATCATCATCGTGAATAAAAATGGATCAACAATATATTCTTTGATCTAGAATTATTGCATAAAGACACTTCAGAGGAATTATTATTCACAATCATCCATCGGAACGTTTAATGACCGTTATTAAAATACCATATTAGATCAAATTATATCATACTGCTAAAGACCTTTATGCGACAGCAAGAAAAATGGAAATCTAAATCATCCGATGCTGAAATTCCATGATATTCACGCGATGTGCATTATATAATGGGATATTAAGTGACACTTGGAAAATTTCATATATTAGTTTTATAAAAAAGGGTTGGATTGCCCTTTTTCGACCTACCGTAAAAATCGAAGAAAAAAAACCTCAGTCGCAGTGTCTTTTTTTAACAAATTCGTCACCTAAATGACCTCTATTGACACCCCCCCCCCCCCTACGTGACCCCTCAAGTGAACCATATCATGTCCATATATAACCTATATCTTGGTTTCCAAAATAATCCTGAAATGTTATTCAAAACAACAGAGAAATACATTTTTGAATGATTTAATATATGAAATATACCTAAATTCAGTAAATTATCATTTAATGTGGCAAGAGAAGTGTTGCCTGTTACATGATGTGACAATAGAATATTCAAACAATATTTGGAAATTTATTTGGAAATTCAAGTTAGAAAACTAACTGTTGTAGTTCATATATGCATGTGATCTAGTAATGAAAAATGGTAAACCTGTGTATTTAAGATATTGAGATGCATTCAAAACCTATGTGTTTTTATATCCATCATGTACACATGAAATATCTTTCATTACCAGATCACATGCATACAAATTGAATCAGTAATTTGTTTTACTCGAATTTAAAAAATTGAAAAATTGAAAATAAATTACACAAATATTTATAAATCTTTCTAATGTTATAGCATATTATACGGTATTCCATGCAACACTTCTATTGCCACATTTAGTTAACAAAATGTAAATAAAGTACTGAATTTAGATGTTGTTGCTTTAAAATAATATTTTTCACAGAAAACGTACCTCAAAAGTCATAAATTTGATCAGAATAAATTAAATACTTTAGTTCGTAAGTAAGTAATGAGTTACCATTGTTGGAGTGGGTCGTATAAGGTATTATATGGGGTATTTCGGATCCAAGGTCGTGTTTTGGACTTAGATATTTTTTCGGGAACCCGGCCAGGTACCCAATTTGGGTATTTTCAATATACATTGTACACTAACAAACAGTACAAGGCTAAAATATCTGCTTCACTCTGAATGCTCAATAATATTTATCCATACCACCAAACTTTGTCTTTTTAGTCCAAATTTAGCTAAATTAATAAACCTCAGTATTCCAGTGTGATTTGGGCATTCATTGGCATCTAATAAATTCGACCTACCGACCCCAAAATAAATCGAGGCGTAATGGCAATAGGGCCTACACTGCAAAAATGTTGAGCAAAATTGTACTCAACATTTTCCTCAACGTTGAGTAACTATGCAACAGTTCAACAGTTGAGTAAAAATTCCCAATACCGTTGGCTAAAATGGTTTATCAACAGTTGGGCAATCATTATTGCTCAACAGTTGCACAATTTTGATTAAACAACAGTTGGGTTTTATTAATTAACCATTTGTTGGGCTTTTTAATACCAACTGTTGCTTAATTTGTGAATTGTTTTCATTATATATTGAGTCGAGCATTTTTGTATAGCAACTGTTGCTTAATTTATCAAATGTACCCATATGTTGGGTGTTTTAATGCCAATTGTTGTTTATTTGTGACATGTTTTTATTATATATTGAGCAGTTTTGTATAGCAACTGTTGCCTAATTTATCAAATGTACCCATATGTTGATTATTTTGTAATGCCAATTGTTGTTTATTTGTGACATGACACAAATATTTAGACCGATCTATCACATCATCTTCTTGGCAGACCAAGCTTCAAACATTCAAAACCGGACTCACAAAACGCCTGTCAGATGTCACAAACTCTGATGTTGATGCGGATTCACCGTTTTATTTACCAGACTATAATTTATCCAGATCCAGAGATCTCAGCTCGTGCATGACGATTGCGTATCAACTTGCATCAGCTGTTGCGTGATTTTCCTCAATGCTCATGCAACAGTTGCTGAAGTGGAATATTTCTCCATTAGAATCGAGGATTTAAGCAACCGTTGATCAATACAAATCTTAACGTACATGACGTAAGTGGCGTGATTGCCTGAGACAAATACTCAGACGACGCTGGACATAGGCGTATTCACGAGTATTCAGGTTAAAATATGCGAACGAGGTTACCTGATCAAGTGAATGGGACGACCGCTTAACAACGGTTTAAATTCAAAAAATAGCATTTACAATTGGGATGATTAGCCATCCCGAACGGTTTTGGATTGGAAAATTTTTCTTCTAACCTATGATGAATTTTATGGGGTCATATAATCAAAATCCATTGTTACATTGAAACCAACGGAAATTCAAAATTAACGGCCGTTCGTAGCCACCGTCGTCTGCAAATACTCAACAGTTGCCCAATTGAAACAACTAACGCAATATGTTAGCAACAAAATTAGTTTTGACCGGGAGTTTCCCCAACTTGTTACTAAATTGTTTTGCTCAACGTTGGGTAGTTTTGACTTTTATACAACACCTAAATTTCTACATATGTTGAATAAAATTTGTAATCAACCATTTACCCAACAGATGATTAAACGCAATTAAGCAACGTATTTTGCTCAACATTTTAGCAGTGTACAACTTTTTCGGGACGAAGCGTACGCGCGAGCCTCTATAATTATAATTGAGTTTTGACCTTTATAAAACTAGTCAGCATACCCACTGTTTACGTCTCGCAGTATGTTACAATACAAACAAAACCGTCCGTTTCTTTAGCGCGTACAAATCACCTACGAGACGCTAGCCAAACCAGATTTGATCTCTTTAAACAATTTACGGTTTTGGCGCTACCATTTGGTTTGGGTGTTTCTAGTTTAAGGTCTGGGTTTTTTCTAGTTTTATAGTCTGGGTTTTATAACATCCGACCGCACCGACGGTATCGGTGTTATTAGTTATATTGGTTGTTGTTGTTGTTATTTGAGGGTTTGGAGGATGACGCACTCAAACGGAAATGGATGCAGGATGCAAGATGCTGGCATACTCGAACAAATTTAGTTTAAAACTGAAAACGGATCAATTTCATTGTAAAGGAGGTCACGTGTGACAGAGTTGAACATGATAAAAGTTGAAAATCGTGTTCTTAAAATCAAAATAGAGGGGGCTCTCATGTATAACAATTGTAATCACCCGTGTGATTTTTACTCTCAAAGAAGTATCCTTAACGCGAATTCTCAAAAAAGGAAAAAGTGACCCTTAAAGGGGCATTGAGAGATACGTATGGGAGTGCGCCCTCAATTATCCTGGAAATCAGTTTTTTTGCATCAAAGTAATACTTAGGCATATACTCTACCATCTGAAACAGTTTACCAACATTCGCCGTTTATCATATAAAAGTTCATGATTTTCTTAGTTTCGATATGATCATATCGAAACTAAGGTGCTGAATTCGGAAGTTATGCTAAGTTTTACTCACGAACTTTCGCGGCAAATCTCAACCCGGAAGTGCCGTCATTTGCTTAGTTTGGCATGAAGGCGATGTCGGAATTGTATGATATTTTGGATTTGGACTATGTTGATGATTATCTTTATATTATTTGCTCATTTAGTTTATCGATACATCTCTCAATGCCCCTTTAACAAGGATTGCAATAGCTGCTGTGTGTGAGTTTATTCATATCACATTAATTACTAATTACATATAAACATAAGAAAGTAATTACATAAAGCTTTCGAGCATTATCATGATTATCTCTAAATTTAAACTATAGTATATAGTGCGGTGAAGAATACCAAATACAAACTTACCAAACCTATGAAAATATTATATTATTCTATATTCTGTGAGAAACTTGCCAATCGATGTTTTGGTGCTACATTGTGTTTTACAAGAGCACAAGAAATAAGTGGGCACATCCCTTCGCGGAGCATCATCAGTATATTTCAATTGGTAGCTTTTTTGGTATTGGTATGACCCATTTCATAACATAAGATCTTAGTGTGAGTAAGATCAACGACGAGCGAAGCGAGGAGTGGTCTTACGATCTTGTAGCTAAAGCGAGGTGGTCTTAATTGTGACAGGCATGGTCTTAAGTGGTGTAAACATGCTAGGTCTTAATGTGACAGGCAATGGTCTTAATGGCAGGCCATTAACTCTATCACTTATCACATCTTGTGACAGGCGATTAACCTCTATCACTTATCACATCTTAAAAAAGTGTGTGGTATGTATGTGTCAACAAGTATGGTTGTTTTAGCAATGTGAGGGATATTTTCAAACACAATTTCAATTAAAGTCTTGTGCATATTGCCAGCGGTTCTCCCAGAGATACTAACTTAACAGAAAATGCAACTCTAAAGCTTGGGGTTTGGTCACAACTAAGAACATATATTTATTAAGCAACATAACTAAGAACATATATTTATTAAGCAACATAACTAAGAACATATATTTATTACGCAACATCAAGAAATCTCACCATGGTAGGCATAATGAACAATACATAAACAGAGCTTGATACAAACTCATACTATGGCTTACATTATGTACAGAATTTACATTGGTATGTATGTGTCAACAAGTATGGTTGTTTTAGCAATGTGAGGGATATTTTCAAACACAATTTCAATTAAAGTCTTGTGCATATTGCCAGCGGTTCTCCCAGAGATACTAAAGTAACAGAAAATGCAACTCTAAAGCTTGGGGTTTGGTCATAACTAAGAACATATATTTATTAAGCAACATAACTAAGAACATATATTTATTAAGCAACATAACTAAGAACATATATTTATTACGCAACATCAAGAAATCTCACCATGGTAGGCATAATGAACAATACATAAACAGAGCTTGATACAAACTCATACTATGACCGCTTAAGTATTTGACTTTCTAAGGTCATGGTTATACTATACCCCAACTACTTGAATCTATTCACACACCAATTATGTTTCAATTAAACCTTAACTTGTCATGCTTGTTGATATTACCAAAAACTGATTTATTTTGCAATTCCCCAAGTGTATTTTAAAACTGCATCCCTTGGTAATGACCACCTAATGTCAGGGTTAATGCTTCCTAAACTTGTTTATACACATATGTCAACGCTTACATCTTTCACCTTCATTGCCTTCATATACCATTTTCCCTATCTTCTTAAGCTGATAAGGTCTGGGTGTATGAAGAGCTTACACCGGTCTATGTGCTACAAGTGTGAGTAAGATGACGACGAGCGAAGCGAGGAGTACATCTTACGATCTTGTAGCTAAAGCAAGGTGGTCTTAATTGTGACAGGCATGGTCTTACGTGGTCTTAACATGCGTGGTCTTAATGTGACAGGCGATTAACCTATCACTTATCACATCTTTAAAAAGTGTGTGGTATGTATGTTTTAACGCCAAGAAGTGGTGTGAATGTATTAGGGATAATTAATACCGAACCGAGTACTCAGTCACAACACAACACAAGTATGGTTGTTTTAGCAATGTGAGGGATATTCTCAAACACAATGTCAATTAAAGTATTGTGAATATTGTCAGACTACTTATTAAAGACTAATCCGCTTATTTGTGAACTATAATTGCATTTGCTTAGAAGTTGTAATATGAGGTCACAACTAAGAAGTGGTATTACACTATATTTGTAAAGCACTGTAGTGTCTGTCAAGAATGTTTGTAGGCTCAGGTATATCCCGTTCCCAGAGATACTTTCAAGTAACAGAAAATGCAACTCTAAGCTTAGGGTTTGGTCACAACTAAGAACATATATTTATTCAGCAACATCAAGAAATCTCACCATGGTAGGCATAATGAAGGTGTATGAAGTGCTTACACAGGGTAACATGCTAAATCTGAAATGACCTTATTATTATCTGCAATAAACCTGACCGGTATACTCTATCGTGGGTTCAGCCAAGTTCATCATAGCAGTTACCATATATTCCAGATAGCAGTCGAAATACTATGTAACTTACCCCTTCCTTCGCCAAAATATGCATCATACATCCACGTCTCCGCTCCAATGAAGCCCAACCATCTGCACACAACATTTGTCGCCTGAATGCTCCACCTGTCGTCGCAGACTGTTCCCCATTTGCCCTTATGAAAGACCTCCAATCTACCCTCCCAAGGGTTACCCGATGAACTGCTTACTAATCTAACCGGTTTTAATTTCTTCGCCACCTCTTGTTGTTTAACAAGCACGTCTTTATTATGGTCCGCTCCTGAGCCCGAGACGTCAAATTGTGCTTCAGTTGAATGGAATAGTACTGCACTATAAAACAAACATAGTACCAGAAAGGTCTTGCCGTGGACCACGGTAGTAGTAGTGGACGACGTCATGTTTAGTGGTATCTGGAGCGATACTTGCTGCTGCTACTGCAGACCAAAGTGATTTGGTATATTATACAAGTGTGCGAGGGTGGAGGTCTTGAAAATCTTTTGTGATTCGTGGTTTCGTAAGCGGTGACAAGGGCGTGTATATAGAGTACTGCGAAATTATGATGTATCTGTGTAAAAATGAAAGCATTAAAATGTATTCAGTGGAGATAAGTGAAGCGTCAAATTTAACCGTTTATTCAATTTGGCCAAGTCGTTATCACGTTGGGAGGCGCACGACTGAAGTGAGTATAGAGTCCTTGCTGAAAAGAAATGCAATAATTCCATTCTGCATTTGAGAGCAGCAATTACTGATGTAAGAATATAATTGCTTAAATCTCTTAAAAACCAACTAGTTATATATTTACATGAATATATCTCACTGCACATTTGACTTCAAAATTAAGATTCTTAAAATGTTGACAGGATGCGTCCCACCAAAAAAAAGGATTCTGCTTAATAATCAGGTAAACATAATAAAATGCTATTACTATTGACCTTACAACCCCGGCTTACAACATATGTTACTCACAATTTTACTGGAGGCTCTTAAAATATGCTCAACCTATAAATGTTAGATCTCACTCACAGACCAACATGAATAAGGTCTACGCTCTAAAAGTCACAGCCAATATATATGTTACACGTAGCTATACGCTCACCTGGTAGTAGGAGTGTACATTACCTGCTATCTTTAAGGCGAAAACAAGAATGAAATATTTACCATACCAAATATAATTTACAATGTAGATTGTATTGTTTACTTTGCAGAAAATAGAATGTGTAGGTGTGTGATTTGAGACAACGCCGGGGACAAATCAAACCATACCAATGTCGTCTTGTAGTCCTATTTTTATCACACGAGCAATGATACGTCGAATGATCGTGAAAGATCACTTTCGATCCACATTGGTATCATAAATTAAGTTAAGCCCTTCAATCGCCCGTCTGACAACGAACAGTTTTCCATCTACTCGTCTACCGATAGGTCAATAACCAGGGTTCGGTTCTCGGTAACAAAGCTCATACAAAAAGGATGTTAAATTTCTCATTGGAATCTGAATAAGTGGAGGGGTACTTTTCATTTTCAATTATTCGTTATTTTGCGTTCTGTGTTCTTTATTAAGATACTTTTGGTATAGCATATTCTGTGCATATTATGGTGCGAGTTTGTGTGAGGAAATCCATTATTATTAAATGTAATATAAAATAAAAATCTATCCTAACATAGGCCTATCGTTCACATAGGCCTATCGTTCGTGTATACGTCAGCCTGCTTCGATAATTGCCTAACTCACTTTTGAAATTGAGCTTTTTGCATAAATCAAGACTTCATTACATTATGCACATGCTGTAATAATACCTAAGTCATTGACCAATTAAAAGTGTTGATAAATGCACAATTTCAATTCTGCATCAGTCATCAGCCTTGTGAGTTAGGCAGATTGTAATAAAGATGTAAAATGTTTAAAATGGGTCATATTAACTCGTATTAGGCCTATAACAAGCCACATTTCACTTAAAGGTATATTTCCAACCTAATTCTATCCAACAATTCTGCTCCTGTTGAAATTCACCTGCACTATTCATGGTGCTATTCAACATATCGTCAGCCTGTGGCGATAATTGCCTAACTCTCATATTTTTGTCGTTTTCTAGAACTAGAAAAAATGAGTTAGGAAAGGCAATTATCGAAGCAGGCTGACGTATAGGTACTGAAATATCACATATATTGTGAGTTTGTTTGGCACTTAAAGGCATATTATGTGATCTTTTCCAGAGAGCGCCCTCTATTCATGATTTTTTTTAGAAAGTAGATTTTCTTGCAGATTTACATTTCCGATCATAAATCATACATACATTCCAAGTTATAGAGCGATACGATTCCTAGTTACCTCAAAATCATGGTTTTAGAGTGAATTTAGAGTGAAAAATATAAACTGTCCGAATCCCGACAGTTTATTTTCACTCTAAAACCATGATTTTGAAGTAAATAAGAATCGTATCGCCCTGTAACTTGGAATGTATGCATGATTTATGATCAGAAATGTAAATCTGCAAGAAAATCTGCTTTCAATTCTTTTTTTTCGATGTTGAGGGCGTTCCCTGGAAAGATCACATAATATACCTTTAAAGGGCAAGTCAACTTTTTGTTTTGCCAATATTTGTGGAATATATTTTAAATAGCCGAGTTATTGCGACGATGAGACCATGGAAGAATATGTTGTACTTCCATGATGGGACTTAAAGGGGCATTAAGAGATGTGGTGGAGGCAGCTCCCTCAATTACACAAATATTAATAAAAACTGGGATTTGTATATTTTTACAATTGTATTACATGTATGAACTTACACCTAAAGGATTGAGAAAATCAGCCCTCTTTGTTCAACAAAACGTCGATTCAAAAATGCTGGTAGAGCCGCAATCAGCATTTTACATGGTTATAAAAGGGGGTATTCCAACATATTTATAACATTGTTTTAATCAAGTTTTGCTGGGTGTTTTTAAGTAGAAACAACAATAATGGCAAATTTTAATTTTCATCTTGAATTCTGAAGTAAATTAATTAAAATTAAAACAATTCAACATGACATTGTGTCCTTTTTTACCGCTGATAATGACGTCCAGAGAGTAGAGACGAAACCTCCCACGGCCATCATAGTTTGTGATGTGGTCAGCCCCCGCGAAACCCCCAGTGACCAACAATGTTTATATTTGGCGTGTGGCGAAACTGTATTCCTAAATTGTCTGGAAAGTGCACGGATAGTTTTACGAGGCCATTCGAAAATCAGACAGAAAGTTATTATTACTAAATCTACCTGCTGAGCTCGGTGTCCTTATGAGGTCACGACGAAGGACAATGTCGTCATATTATTATTGATACCAATACAATTCCCTGATTTCACGACGTTGTATCCCTGGTTCAATACAATTGTCATTCAAACATTGGAAAATGAATTTTAAATCATCGGTTTGTAAGCTTAGAAGAGTTCCTATCAAATTCTTCTTAGTAAAGAATAAAAACTCTTCACCTTAGAATTTAAGAAGAATAGTAATACTAATATAAGTAAAAGTAAAGTTAAGATAGCCTCTGGCCTCTTCCTAAGTTGTTTTATTAATTCGAAGATTTAAGAAGAATTAAATCTAACTTACGAAGATCTAAGTTATGTACTAATACTAGATGACAAGTTGTATGAAACAATGCATATGGAATAAATTGCAACTCCTGTGAAATAAATGTTTGATTCCTAATTATAAATAGAAATATAATTGCAAATGATATGAGGTTGCAATTTTTCTTATCCATTTCATAATAACCTACTACTATGTACCTTAATATACACTTGATAATGGTCATAAATTTGACAGCAATAACAATACCATGGCTACGTTAACTTGGTGTCGGAAAATACTTGTTGGCCAGTCATAGACGATAAAAAAAACATTAGAATATACACTCTAATATAAGTTGACAGATACTTATACAACGTAGGAAATCAAAATCATCTTGATTATTATTTCCGAACTAGACAAGCCACCCACATCACTACAAATTGAATTTACAAGTCAAAATGACCAGTTTCATAATAATTTTGGAGTGACCCGAGGCGAAACCTATAACGATATGAGCCAGCTGTGTGTGCTTTATGTCATTTCGAATTTGAATCATTGTATTGGATTGATGACGTGAAAGATATCACGTAGACCATGTAGTTGAAATCTCAACAGATTTAACGTCTGCGAGGAGATTTAAACAATTCCCATAATGCTTTGCAACAGGAAGCAGACAGGATACATATACATAATGTACATACATAATACATAATACACACCATACATCCCTACACCCCTATGAGATTTTATAAAGCGCTATTTCATTTAGATCACGGTGCTGGCAGCAAAAAAAAAAGGTGGGGGGGAAGGTACAATCAACAAACAAAACAAAATGTACCAATAAAAACTAGTACTACATGTATACAGAAAGAACAATTAAGTAGGAAACAGGTGAGTCTTCAGTTGTTTCTTGAAAACTAATTGATAATTGCGTTACCTATACATTTATTAAAATGTCATCAAAATGATCTATTAATTTATTATATAAATTAATTAATCTAGTATAAATTAATTAATCTAGTATATTATGTTATATACACTGTTAAAACGTTGTTTAAAATTTTAAACAACCACAACAATAAACATTCTTAAACAGCTAAGAAAGTGTAAGCCTTCTCATTGGTTCTCAGAGAAATCGGCGACATCTAGATCGGACAATTGAACACGGGGAGGTGGGGCTTACATTTTAACAGTGCATCCGACCTTCACAATGCGTGCGTGGTTTGCTCCATAACGCGCACTTCTGCAGTGCGTCTTTGGCGCCTAGTCCTGCGTTTAAGCCGGCTCCTCGACGCTTATACGCATGGTGTACTCGTCGCATGGGATTGGATGGAATGTTTGTGGGTTATTCGATCATAGCAGGGGTAAAAGTTGTCAAATGTTGACAATAAAATGTACTTAATCCTTAGATAAATGTCTTAAGTATGATTGTTTAAGAATGAGAATAAAGGTATTGTTTTTAGACCGTACCCGTGTTATATTGTCTGACATAAATGCGTTCGGTAGTATTTTTTTTTTTGCGTAGAACAACTCCGCCTGCGGCGTCGTTGTTCTACTTAAAATAATACTATCGTCCGCATTTATGTCAGACAATAAAATAACACGGGTACGGTCTAAAAAACAATACCTTTATTCTCTAAATATTGCTCAAAATGTTACACAAGTTGATTACATTTTGAGCAACATTGTAAACAACGTTGAGCGATTCACTGGTTAACTTGTGGTTGTTTAAATTGTAAACAACGTTTTTAACAGTGCTAGGTTAACAACAAACAATTATTGAACAAAAAAATTGAATGAACTAGCTTTTGGTCATTATGCAATTAGCATTGCCTAGCAAATCAACGTACGAAAATAAAAATGAACAAATGCATTATGGGAATCCTTGACTATCTTCTCTGATTCAAAGATAGTATGATGATGTAGACACGCGAACGAGGTCAGATTTAGGTAAACAGAAGTTGCATGGGTCAATTCCAAAGTGAAGGTGAACAAATATTTATGAGACAACCTAATATCATGTTTATGAGAACTATTGATCTCCCTAACATAAAGATTGTTGTCTTCACGTGCATAAAAAGTTTTCAAATTACCATTTCTACGCCAAGCTATTTGTTTTGTAATTACCACAATCATTCTATAAAAAAAAATCAAAGAAAGAATTTCGTTGTGATACTCGGTACTATTTTTAACCAAATATCAGAAAAACATGTATTATTCATGTCTATTTAAATTCACTTTAACAAAGTAGTAGCACTGTGACAGTGAGTGACGAACACACAATAGCCTTAACACTTTCCACGCGGCAAGCGTCTGCAGACGACATTCCAAAATTTCACAATATGTTTCAAAAATGTCAACATTTTTTATTGCATTTAATTACAATATTCGGAATCACCATGTAAAATGCATTAAAATAAGTATAAATATGCCTACTATTGGTTCAGTAATCCTTGAGATAGATCTTTAAAGTTAGGAAAGGTTTCTGAAAAATCTCTTCTGTATTTTAAAACACTTAGCCGCGTGGAAAGCGTTATCCATTGACGCTATATAATTGACACATTAATATTTGGACATAGCAAGAATTAAATGATCCAGCACCTTTTGGTCACATAATAGTGTGACTCTTTTGAAGCCTTAACAAGAGTGAATCGAATTGGAACAAATTCGGGTTGGAATGTTTGAAACCTACCTGCTCATTTTATGCAAAAATGATTACATTTGTGACCTATATGTCCAACATTGCAATTTTATTTGCTACTGTAGCATCTTCAGATCATGGTAAAGATGAGGAGAGTATGCATTAAAGGCATATTATGTGATCTTTTCCAGAGAGCGCCCTCTATTCATTAATTTTTTTAGAAAGTAGATTTTCTTGCAGATTTACATTTCCGATCATAAATCATACATACATTCCAAGTTATAGAGCGATACGATTCCTAGTTACCTCAAAATCATGGTTTTAGAGTGAATTTAGAGTGAAAAATATAAACTGTCCGAATCCCGACAGTTTATTTTCACTCTAAAACCATGATTTTGAAGTAAATAAGAATCGTATCGCCCTGTAACTTGGAATGTATGCATGATTTATGATCAGAAATGTAAATCTGCAAGAAAATCTTCTTTTAATTTTTTTTTCGATGTTGAGGGCGTTCCCTGGAAAGATCACATAATATACCTTTAATGGGCCCGTAAAATGCGATTGTCTTTGATGCATTAAATGAGGAACGGGCAGTCTGGGGCACTCATATGGCAAAATTTGATTGTTTGTTTTGTTAGTTTAGCTATAATTTGCGAGCAATTTTAATTACCGTAAGCGGAATATTGAACATTATTATTAAATTGATAAAAAAATATCATATTTTATTTGTCAAAACATGTCAATATTAATTATTATCGATATTGTGTTATTCAAGGAGCTATATACTTGATGTCATTTGTTTATATTACATTTAACAAATATACATTTCCAATTGCAATGTGTCGGCGGGTCTCGTAAGATTTTGAGCATTTATAAGACATAGAAATGCCCCCGGGGGGGGGGGTACTTTCGCCAAAATCGTACGTGGATGTGCCTCCCGGACTTCGAAAATGTGACTTTCCCTATACCTATTTTTTGGCTAATTTCCCACCCATCAATATACCAATTTTGTAAGAAAAGCACCCAATTTTGCACAAATTGGGCGCTTTTCCCAAAAATGCCTCAAAATACACCCAATTTATGCCAATGGGCGCTTTGGTCTGTGATGAAAACCACCCCATCGCTATACCAATTTTTGCGAAAAAGCACCCCAAAAGGGAGGCACATACGTATACCATATCAATGGGAGACTCCCCCCCCCCCCCCCCCCCCCCCCCCCCCCCGGGAGAAATGCATAAAGCAAAATATGCACAACTTTCGAATTGCTTATAGTCGGCAATATGATTCAACATGATAGGGTACCGTACGTAGCAATGTCAAATCCTTTTTTAAGTTGAATAAATTTTTAATCGAATTAGGTTATTTCGTTGTTATTCCTTCTCCCTCTACTATTTCCATGGTATAAGACATTGAAAACTGTTGGTATGACACAAACGGTACAAAATGTCTTAATTTCAATATTTGCTACAAAGTTCAACAGTGGTCGAACAGCTGCTGGGCTTGCTGATGGGGAAATCCGTGATTTTTGCACCCTGAAAAACAGGCTGTCCATTCAACTCATTAATTTCAAAATGTCTATCATTAATACTCAACTAGTTTGGCAACCAGGTTAAAGCTCACCTTAACCAGGACACAATTATGTCGCATTTGTCTAAAATCACGAGGGAAGGGGGCTGTGCGGTTATATCCTTTTCAGCACACACTGAAAGACGGTCTCCGAACTCACTTAAAATGGCTTCCTGCGTTGTCATGGCAATATGTTAAAAATCCTTTTTTCGGGTGGTTCATGGAGACTGACGGAAACCTAATACGCCGACGCATTGGCCGACAAAACATATCATAATGTGTCGCTAATATAATATTATATATGACACAAAATGTTAAAGGTCATCACGTTCGCAGCATGATGGGGATTTGATACATTTCACGTATGCTATTATTATCGAAACCAAAGAACAATGAACACTTTTATAATGCCATACCATCTCATTGTCTGTGTTTAAATATTAATATACAAAAAATTGAACCGAATTGGAGGCAACATTATTAAACTGTAGCATAGTTGAGATCATTTTTAGTCGTGTGAGATCACACGCACACAGTAACTATATTGTACGGTTATAAACATAACGGATGAATACCTCTGTGAAGGGTATAACAGAATTACTCCAACATAACATTGTCTACATGAAATGCCATTATTAAATAACATCCGCATTACTTGTACAATTGGAAAAACACAATATCAAATTCCGTGCGCAATGCCAACTTAGACATTTATTGGGCTTTCCGCTTGAAAAGCATTTTTGTAATTTCAAAAATATGTCTTTCGCCTATATTATGTTATGAATTCTGTCAACAAAATAACAATATTATGATAAGGCTTCAAAATATGCCTATATTTTATAGAATGCTGCACTGCACTCCTAGCTTAGGTTAATCATAAAGCAACAATGTCCCATATATCAAATAAAACCGTAAATCTAACGGTAAACGAAATAACGAATGCTGACATCGGGGTTTTTTCAATACATAATAAATCCTTACTGTATTGTTATTTAAAGGAGTAATACAGGAATGAGTAGATATAGAGATTCGCATTTATACTTAGTGTTGCAATAAATGCTACACAATTGATTACCGCGCTTTTCAAACGTGCCAGTCACGTACACGCCTGTATATGTCACAGTTGTTGTGATTGTATCAGTGTTCTTCTGGTATTTTAAATCAACAGTTTTAAACCTATATGAGCATTCGTAAAACTTACTTACTTTATGTGAACCTTTGTATTCTCTTATTGAATTACTTACTTTATGCGAACCTTTGATGTAGTCTCTTATTGTTTTCTTACTTTATGCGAATCTTTGATGTATTCTCTTATTGTATTACTTACTCTATGTGGACCGTTGATGTATTCTTTTATTGTATTACTTATATTTGTGTGAACCTTTGATGTATTCTCTTATTGTATTACTTACTTTATGTGAACCTATGATGTATTCTCTTATTGTATTACTTAGTTTGTGTGAACCTTTGTTGTATTCTCTTATTGTATTACTTAGTTTGTGTGAACCTTTGTTGTATTCTCTTATTGTATTACTTACTTTAAATGTGAACCTTTGATATATTCTCTTATTGTATTACTTACTTTATGTGAATCTTTGATGTATTCTCTTATTGTATTACTTACTTATGCGAACCTTTAATGTATTCTCTTATATTGTATTACTTACTTTATATGAAGTTTTGATGTATTCTCTTATTGCATTACTTAGTTTGTTTGAACCTTTGATGTATTCTCTCATTGTATTACTTACTTTAAATTTGAACCTTTGATGTATTCTCTTATTGTATTACTTACTTTATGTGAATCTGTGATGTATTCTCTTATTGTATTACTTATCTTTATGTGAACCTTTGATGTGTTCTCTTATTGTATTACTTATCTTTGTGTGCATCTTTGATGTATTCTCTTTTTGTAATACTAACTTTATGTGAATCTTTGATGTATTCTCTTATTGTATTACTCATCTTTGTGTGAACCTTTGATGTATTCTCTTATTGTATTGTTTTACTTATTTTATGTGAACCTTTGATGTATTCTCTTATTGTATTACTTACTTTATGTGAATCTTTGATGTATTCTCTTATTGTATTACTTACTTATGCGAACCTTTGATGTATTCTCTTATATTGTATTACTTACTTTATATGAAGTTTGATGTATTCTCTTATTGCATTACTTAGTTTGTTTGAACCTTTGATGTATTCTCTTATTGTATTACTTACTTTAAATTTGAACCTTTGATGTATTCTCTTATTGTATTACTTACTTTATGTGAATCTGTGATGTATTCTCTTATTGTATTACTTATCTTTATGTGAACCTTTGATGTATTCTCTTATTGTATTACTTATCTTTGTGTGCATCTTTGATGTATTCTCTTTTTGTATTACTAACTTTATGTGAACCTTTGATGTATTCTCTTATTGTATTACTCATCTTTGTGTGAACCTTTGATGTATTCTCTTATTGTATTACTTACTTTATGTGAACCTTTGATGTATTCTCTTATTGTATTACTTACTTTATGCAAACCTTTGATGTATTCTCTTATTGTGTTACTTACTTTATGCAAACCTTTGATGTATTCTCTTATTGTATTACTTACCTTATGTGAACCTTTGATGTATTCTCTTATCGTATAAGAAATTGTAACGTCTGTATTTGTAGCATAAACCGTTTTACAAAAACAATAGAGGTTATCCATGTAACGGGTAAGCTGCCATTCTCGGGAATAATAACTGTGTTTAACACTTTCCACGCGGCAGGCATCTGCAGACGACATTCCAAAACTTCACAAAATATTTCAAAAATTTCAAAATTATTGAATTTCATTCCCATATTTAGAATAACCATGAGAAATGCATTCAAATAAGTACAAATATGCCGAATAGTGGTTCTATAATTTTTGAGATAGACATTGAAAGTTGGGAGAGGTTTCTGAAATATCTGGTTTGTATAATGGTAAAACCAATAGCCGCGTGGAAAGTGTTAAGATTTTCTGAAAGATGATACACTGGTCTAGTTTCATTATATGTATACTAGGCCAATTTAATGCAAATGGACATCATATATACACCGATTGTATTGAATGTGGAATAGGTCGGGTGCGATTCCCCTTTGTAGTCCAAGGCGCCTGACTATAATGGATAACCTCTATGTTCCCGGGTATGTTCCTATACTTCATGTAATTGTACATAATTCAATTATACTTTTAAATACGTTATATGCGTATTTATAACGTCTTACTGACTTGGTATGAGGTCATACACTCATCATCAAATTGTTATATAAGAATTAATTTGAGACGTAGGCCTATTGAGGACTATTGAATCCTAAACTCTATAATATGGTACACTTACATCACGTACCCAGGCAGAATTTCTGCCCGGAGACCTTATTATATTAGTATCGTTTGTATTTACAAAATGTAAAATAATATTTATATTTCTTTCATATTGTTGTCATAGTGATAAAGAATTTGCTTTGATATTTGTTTGTATTGTTGAATTTGTATCCCCGCGGGTCGTTGATGCTTAACCATAAGACTGGCATTTTGCGTGGGGATTTCACGCTATTTTGCACCAAAAGTGGGCGTATATAGATTAATCTTTTAAATCAAGAAAATAAATATGTACCGGTTAGAAATAATCTTATTTTCTTGTTTGGATATTAAATAAGTACAATATTGAATAGTAATAGTAATAATACTTATGAACTTTCAATCACTTCAATACAACCTTTAGTTACCGTATACATTGTTCAGTTCAGCTTGTATAAAATTGAATTTGCTATCTCATCCTGCTGTATTCAAATTGCTATAACTTTAAACACAAAAGTTGAATCAATTTGAATATTGAGTTTTGTTACAAAGGCTTTTAGCATTTTGATTTGGGATTATGTTTAACATATCGTTTTTAAACAATCGGGTTGTTCATCGGGTCAACTGAACAATTATGGTTGTTTAAAGTTATCACAACTTTTTACAGCGTTTAACAGTGTATAGATCGAAATCACAGACAGTGTATGCCTTTGTTGGAACATAGCACTACTGTATTATTATTACTGTTCATTTGGTAATTTATGCAAATTTGTCAAAACTTTTTTAAACCAAAGACATAGCAATTAGCAATATGAATCATTTCAACTTTTAAGTTTTACTCATAGGTCATCACAGTTACACTTTATGGCATACTTCCGAGGGTTTGGAGCTACAAGGCACTATCTATGACTGCCACGCGTATATTAAGGTTCCATTTTCGCAAGGGTATATACCATATAGCAACAAATGTATATCATATAGCAGCTATTTACAGATGGTGCCTTTTCACATTACTAGGTGTCTGAACAAAAAGACCACATTTTCAATAGCTGCTCTGAGTAACATTTAGTTCATATCAATTGCTCAACATATATACACCCAACCCCATTAGTAACAAGTGGCAACTCTTAGAGATAGGTCCTTGTCCCACAACCCTCGACTTGACAATTGTTCGTGTCAGTGATTCAGTGAACACCATTCCTGTCGATTATTAATTGTCGATTATTAATTGTTCCGTCATTAGCAACTGTGCAATTATGCACACAAATTAATCTACATTAAAAATTGAAAACATATAGAAAGAAGTCAGGGTATAGTACCTACCTAGGCTTAATAAATTATTTGAGTTTTTTTTAAACGGGTAACACTGCTCAAGTGAAATAAATAACCCTTAGAAACTTTTTTTTTTATTTTGCCATGAGGAAAAAAGTGCTTTGTGCGCCTATGCCTTTAAAAATGTATTTGCATATAATATTCAAAATGGATGCATGCATACAACTTGAGATACCAGGACATGGTGTAATTTATATAAATGGTGTAAGGCCAAGTAAAAATAAAGCAGTTTCTCATCCCCTCGCGGATCATTTTTCAGGAATTCTATAAATTTCTTCTTTTTTTTTCCTGTATTTTTTCCATAACTTTTTTGTTAAAGTATTTAAAAAGCTGACATCTTGGTAATTGGTAATAGATTGACTATAGTCCAATGAGCGTTTTAAAGCAGGTTTTTGTTCACAACCCCCCCCCCCCCCCCAGAACCATCAAATAAAATAACTTAGTTACAAAGGCCTCTTCAAGTTATGCAATCAATCATGCAATACCACGCAAAATAAAAATAAAGTACCCTCATCCTCCCTTTTTCAAAAGTTAGGACGAGAAACGAGTTTTTATTTTTATTTGGCCTAATACTATTACACCATTTATATATAGATAGAAATGTAGACGGTGGTATCCGTTATTGAGACTGACAACATTCCCTTCAATTATTAGCTTTTCAGTCATCACAGTTAGTCTACCTGGTCACGGACACCTGTTCTCTAATGGAGGTCATGTTCAGACGTAGAGAATCCTAGCCTGCCAATTAAATTCATTATTCGTCCATCAAAACTAAAATTAACCTTAAAATAGTGTCGGTCGTCCTATGTAGGTCACATGGAATTCCTTAGACAAACACCCGGGGACTTTCTTATTACTAGCTCTTATTCAATATCAAAGGTGGCACAATTAACGAAGATTGTTCTCTTCAACTTCACAGATACCCTAAACACTTGCTTCAATAATATTTCTTCCAAGTTTTTACCGCCATCTCAAAACATACCTGTTCAATGTTGCTTTAAACATTCTAGCACTGTGCGTATGCACATCGCCCCTCCCATCCTTCATGTACAGCTTCCCCGCTGATGTGTTTTTAACGAACAAGATGTACACCTTTGAATAAAAATATAGCTTATAAGTAGAGCGTAACAAAAAATTGCAATTCATCAAAAAACCAAATGGCCATAGCTAACCCTAGATTAAAACAAAGTACATAATTCATTCTGATGTTTTTAGTTGAGTTACCTATTTGTCGGAGGTTGACCCGAGATTGACTTATTCAATGATTAGCGTTACCAATACCTACATGACCAACATTATGTCTGCTACGTTACTAACTAGTTGTTACCTTCCGAATTCCGGTTGAATGCTAATGCTTGGCGTAACGTCACTTTACAGAGTCTCGACTAGTGTTTCATTAATAATTTGTGATTTTTAGGGATTAGTTAATGACTTACCTAATTATGTCAAACTTAGAGGATCATATCCGGCCAAATACATTATTATACCGATGGCGATGAAGAGACGAAAGACAAGTTAAGCAGCAATGTTGCTCTTCCCCGCCCTGTCATATATTCCGAAATACCATTGCGTTAACATCTTGATATAAACTTTGCTGAAGAAAAATATACTGCCTTATATTAAATCCTGCAAGAATTGGAATATTGCACTGCCAATGAAAAATACTGACTGAGGTATTTTAACTTCCAGTAAAACGCAATGTTAACGTAGAGTGAACTTAAACTGCAATGAACGTGAGACGAACTCTGCTTGACTTTACTACATGTAGTAAATGAGTGAACGCTGATTGGTCGAAATGTTGTTTGATTTCATAAGTTCAGAATTGTGTGTCTGCTGATATAATAATAATCCTTCGGCACAAAGTTGAACAAGGACGTTTGCTGACATGAATCTCCGCGGTTTTTGAGTTTCAATACGCTTAAAGGTGCATGCAAAACTTCGGAGTTTCAGAAGTATTCCTTCAATTCAGTCCCGAATTCAGTGCTATTAAAGTGTAGACTGAGAATATATATATACTTCGTGCCATGTATGCCAGACTGGGGACGCCCTGTTACAGGCGCGGATATATCCCCCCCCCCCCCCCTCCTTCTCCTCCAAAAAGTTGGGGGAGGAAAAGGGGGAAAAAGAAAGGTCATTCGTTCGTTTGTTTTGTTTTTTGTTTGTTTTGTTTTATATGTTTATCATTTTTGTATTTTTGTATGATTATGTGCTCACATTTTCAATGTCCAGACTATTTTTATATACATGTTTCAAACAGTTACATATTGCCACAGATGACAAGAATAAGACATATAGCAATAGATGAACAATTACGGGGGTGTACATGCAAAACTTTGGAGTTTCAGAAATATTCCTGCAATTCAGTGCTATAAGAGTGTAGACTGCGAAATTGCACCTTCGCGTCATGTATGCCAGACTGGGGACGCCCTGATCACCCACTGATTCACGGAAGAAGCCTAAACGGGAAGGAAAACTTGTGTAAAAGAAACCCAGGGTCATTTTAAATGTCATAGGACAGCTGTAATCCTTAGGTCTAGGGGTTATAAAAGTAATGTCGTATAAGTACTTGTGGGGGTTAATAAAGTGCAGTGGCGTAGCCAGAGGGGGTGCGAGGGAGGGGTGGGGGGGGGGGGGGGGGTGGGGGGGGCACTGTCGGTTAATGTGACCAAAGGAATTTATGGAATTATGATGGTCAAAAGTACACAGATGAAACTTTTCGCGCGCTGCGCGCGTATGTGTCTTCCCAAAATGCAATATTCTTTGGTACAAGCTTGTTTACAGCCAAAATGTAACTCAATCGTGCAAAAAATAGGTGCTAAGCGCGCTTTGTGCGCATTTCTTCACTGAAAAAAATCTTGTCGGTTCATTTTCATTTCTCGCCCCCCCCCCCCCCCCCCAAAAAAAAATATGAATAACCTAGCTACGCCCCTGATAAATCAACCTGATTTGAGGGTAGGGGGTTTAATAAGTAAGGTGGTATGTGGTATAAGCCCTAAATCCGGGGTCAATGAAGTAATGTGGTTTGAGAGGTAGGGGGTTCATAAAGTAATGTGGCATAACCATAGATTTAAGTTTATTTTGTACATGTATAATATATATATTGCTCTACTTATTAGTATTGAGCACTCTGTTCCATATATTCTGGATTTACGTTATTGTAAATATATGGTTATAACGCATGAGGTAATGATATAATGTGGTTTCTTATAATAATAATTCATGGGATATAGCTTCAATAACATCCTTCCCCCAAGCTATATCCCATGGTTTAATATTATAAGAAACCACATTATATCATGTATTTTTATATCAGAAGAATCCCCATATTATTTTTCTCATTAAGTCTGTAAAATCTTAGGGGCCAGAAATGTTCCATTTATAAATGATATATATAGGCTAAAATGTGGTGAATTACTGCCAAAGGTGGTTAACCACCAGCCAGTTTTTGTACTACTCAATGGGCACATTTCTTGTGACCTTGTGCTTCTTAATTAAAAAGAACCATTGGAGTTATGAAACTCAAACTTTGAATGCTACAATTTTTAGAATGACCTTTAATGTAAAATAGGAAATATCAAGTTGGAAATCGGGCCAGCAATCATAACATCTACCTTTAAATTTATTGTTTGAATCAAACTGTCATTAACCCTCGTCCTTCTAAAGGGATGGTGTGTTTACCACCCCGGAAGGTTTTCTCCGGTGGTACCAAAACGCCACAGAAAGTGACCTAGGGATTCTAGGTAATCGTTTTTTACCTCCATTGCACTACTAAATTGAGGGTATCACCTTACCCGGGGTCTCGCGCTTAGCACGGGTATCCCCCTGGTAAATATAAAAGATTTAAACATGTAAGCAATATTGAATGAACATGCAATTCAAGCGGGATGAAAACACCTGGTTACAAATGTTACAAGTTCGTAAAGGATTTGATCATCACACAAAGGCCATTTTCTGCAAGTTAGTATTGATTATTAAGACACAAGGATTTATCAAGGCGAAACATTTTAGACCATTATTTTGGGTAATATTGGGATGGGGGGGGGAAGGGGGATTTTTTTAATTTTTTTTAGATGATTTGATATGATCTATGGACCCATTCTCTTGGTGAAAGAACAACTTTGCAATTTGTAGGTTTTCTCAATAAAAAATGTAAAAAACACGATCTTCATGTGCTTTATAGACTACGCTAAGGCCTTTGATTGTGTGAGATATTCGGCATTATGGACAACATTGCAATAAATGGGAATCCCTTATCACCTCGTCCACCTAATTCGCAATCTGTATGATGGTCAAGCTGTCTGTGTTCGCACTGAGAAAGGAAATAGTGACTGGTTTGCTCTAAGTCCGCCAAGGGTGCATACTTTCACCAGCACTCTTTAGCCTTTATGCAGAGTTTATAATGAGACGTGCATTGGATGATTGGCCAGGGGGGGCTGTCAGTAGGTGGATACCAAATACACAATCTACATTATGCCGATGACACCACCCTGGAAGAGATGGCGGAACTCCTGAAGCAAGTCAAGGTGGAGAGTGACGTCTTAATGTCAGCAAGACCAAGATAATGTCCATAGTCACAGATGGTGTGGGAGAGTCTAGAGATGGAACCAGTCTCGCAATTCAACTTCCTTGGATCCCTAATCACTAAAGAGGGTGGCTGCAACCAAGAGATTAGACACCGTTTAGCAATGGCAAGATGAATAACCAGAGCAACAAAATCCAGGCTTAGTGTCCGAGCCCTTGTGTTTCCAATAGCCTTGTATGCCTGTGAGACGTGGACCCTAACAAAAGCTGACAAAAACAGAATAGCTGCTTTCGAGATGTGGTGTTGGAGGCTTATGCTTCGCATCTCATGGACAATGAGAAGGACCAATATGCCAGTATTGAAGAAATAAGGGTGTCTAAACGACTTCTTCATGCTATCAACACCCAAATGCTGAGCTACTTCGGCCATATCTCACGTCGCAAGGGTAACAACCTAGAGAAGATGATCATGCAAGGCATGATTGAAGGGAAGAGAAAGAAAGGCAGACCTCGTTCCCGGTGGATTGACCAAATAAAAATTGATAACTGGACACCCTCTCGCGGTTGTTACTCCTTTGCTGAAATTCGTTATCTGTGGCGTAGTATCTGTAAGGTCACGAACTGTCAGTCATGACAGGACCGAACCAACCAACCGAAATACACAATTATATATAATATAAGTGTCAAAAGCAATGATAATAACATTGGATTTGGAATTCAAAACTCGTCTAATCTCTAAATGTCATCGATAAAGTTTTAACTGCTTGCAACTCCTCTGTTTTCATTTGAAAATAATAAATTATTATTATTTTCTGTACATTCTATGTTGTATTAACACATTACTTGTAAACGGTTATTCAAGTCATACTATATCGGTTAGCTTAATTATTGTAGGTTATACTAATGACTTTATTATTTATGCGCGTCATGAAAAAGGAGAGGAAAATGTATTTATTAATTTATTTTTACTATTTCATTGGCTACTTTAATGCAATGGTCGTTAGATAGAGAGCCCAATAATTCCATAGTTATTATTTGCATAATAATGATAATTTCCTTCGAATGTTAATTTATTGGAAAAACGGCCAAAAATGTATACTTTTATATAGGCCTACATCACAATAATATATAGTTCAAAAGTTACAGTGCTTGATAAATGCCATGATTTTGACAACGCCCCCCCCCCCCCCCCCCCCCCCCCCCCCCCCCCCCCCCCCCCCCCCCCCCCCCCCCCCCTCTGTTTGATCTCTATCTCAAAATAGAAACTAAACAAATTGAATTTTCCATCTAAAAACACAAATTTGTTGCCTAAAACAATATCTGAATATCAAACAATTCCTTATTTTTTTGTTTTTGAATCTACAACATGCTACAATATTTCCACCATTTAGAGAAACTGTCGACAAGTCGTATCATATTCGAATATGTTAGACCCCCAAAACAGGCGCTTTAGACAAACAAAAACCGGACCAAGATCGATCAACAACAACAACATTTCGTCTAAGTGAGAAAATGTTATTCGAAAATTAACATTGTGCGAAATCTACTTCAATAATAGTATTTTATAGGTCCTCTACAAAACCTGCTAAATCGTAACGTGTGCACAAATAAAAATTATGTTTAATTCTAAAGTTCTCATCAAACAGGAAGCGTAATATAAATGCGAACGGAGCAAGCAGAACATTTACAAATTTCCTGTTTTTCATTTGCCAAACATTTACAAGCTCCAATCACCACGATCGACAGTAGTATCTGGTTATCAGGTCTATTTCTGCGCCCTTTATAGTGTGTAGTGTTCATTCAATCAGACACCTTCAACAGCACTCCTACGTCATGTACGTAGAATGAGTAATTTGATGAGATTTCAAATTATTGAAAATATCTCAAAAATGTTGTGGATACACCGCGACATCCTTATGAAACTTATTTAAAACATTGTTTTTCCTATACCTGTATACGGTATAACATCAGGGGTATTTTTTTCTAAGATCAAAGAGATTAATTCCTCGAGGTAATTTCCTTTAGTGGCATGACAGACTGTCTGGAATGGACCCACAGCGTGTCCCAAAGTAAAGAAGTGTGATAAAAGGAATAAACTACTCAACATTGTCAATTTTAAACATTATTGTACAAACACGATTTGTAAGCATCATTAATTTCGGGAAGAACCGCGGGCATATAGCAACACCTCTTCCTGATTCTGATTACCAGAATTGCGTAAGCGCGTTCCTGATATATGGCATTGCAGTCTGTTTCTTAACCAGGGTTCGTCAATCAACGTTGTCGTGTTTGCTGCTATAAGGAATTAATAGCACTCATCGACAGTGACTATTTTAGTGATGATTTATGTGGCAGAGCTCTACCCTACACACCAGATACACACCACTTTCACAGTAGGACACCTCTCACTCACCCAGACTTAGACAATCATCTACTAAACACACACCAAGTTGGGTAATAATTACAGTGCAGTAATTAATCAGGTTATTTACGATGTCAAATTTACAGCATTCTGAAGCTGTACAATAAGTGAAATTTGTGGAATTCTGAATTGGCTGTGTATGTGCTATTATTAGTATTACAGTACTTGCATACAGCGCACATGGCGTGTAGCCATCATCGGCAACAATCGAGTTTGTTTAAGGTATTAGTTGTACATCATTCTATAGATCGATAATACACCTATTACATTCTGATGGTATTCTGTAATGACTTTGCGAATGCAAAGGCTCCAGATTGTGGAGATCGATGTCATATCGTAACGGGATGCAGAATTCTATACATGTGTATGAGATTTCCTTTAATGGTGAATCACAATCATCTTTCGCCACATATAAAGAAACACTTGTCCCCACCAGGAAGTCAACAACAATCATCAAAGTGTTCGCCATGTCATCGTCATACTTTGATCCTCTGCCATCCAAAGTCCGCATGAACTAGACACGGATTCATCACTTAACATGACAGTTGTAAACCTGTTCAAATGCTATCGATAGTGACGCTGAAAAGGCAGTATGATAGCGAATTTGACTCAATTAACGTTCCCCTTAAATCTGCCTTAAATTCTCTCAAACTTAAATGACTGCTACAAATCTGGTGTCGTTGCAAAGTTGAATACATACACACACGATATAGGGTTATGAAATCTTACTGCTTACGTCGACTGAATTTCGGATGCTAGGGCTACGGTACGGATAGCACGACCAACAAATCTTTCCAATGACTGATCTCTCATCAATGTCCTAGCCACTTGGTCCTGTGTCCTCTGCCAGTCACGCCAGTTCTCGGGTGTAGTCTTCATCGAGGGATGAGCGCCAGAAGGCTGTAACTCAATTTTGGTCAAATTTATATTTTGATACAAAAATAATCCATACTCAAAATAACAATCTTGAGTTACGGCCTTCTGGCGCTCAACCCTCGTTATGTCCTCTTGGTAATTTACCATGTTTGGATACACACCGACTACAAGTATAAGCTTCGTTGTGTTTATAACCTTAACACTAATTAAATGATTTTAAAGTTTGTATTGGTGCCTTGGTGGTATGTTTGCCATTTGATCATGTTGATAGTGAGTATGTTCCGTAATATATTTCTGGGTTATAGAACTGATTCTGTGGTAGTGAACAGCCTTAATTATCTTTAGGTCACTTGGCAATTTGCTCTTTCATGTTTTATCAATTCCATTACAAGCTTTCCATACGTGTGCCTTCTTGATGCTATAATCATTCTGACTGTTGGCATTCCAGGCTACTAAATATTTGAAATCATTTTCCCTTCCTATATCACTTCTATCAACCGTGTCAGTTACAAATGGCACTTCATTGTACACCATAGCCATTGTATTATTGGCATTCATGGCGTCCAACCTTTAGAGCTTCTTCTAGGTGTAACAGCTCTTCTGCACTCTATCAAGAAGGACATCATCTTGCAATGTTATCGGTTGAAAAGGTCATTTCTCCTGCTTTTTCGTCCTAGATTCAATAGTGAAGCCAGATGGCTTCTGATTCATTCTCTTCAAAAGCCTTTCTCAAAACCATAGTCAAGGAATGTGATTAATAGAACAGGGGCCAATGTATCTAAGTTAAGCTCAAAGTACGGCGTACCTAATTCATTGGGTAGTAACCGATTGTATGATTATGGTTTTGCTTCAATTGATAACAGGTTAATACATGTACCACAATTGTACTTACCTTCTTCTTTGTGAATGAAGTTGACAAGTAACAACTGATCTGGATTACCGTCACGTCATACAGTAAAGCATCGTTGTAAAAATCGTTGTTATTTGTACCAAATTCGAGATACATACCTCGAAAATCTCATTCTTAATCTCATCCGTGATGTCTGGTGGTTTTCCACTGTAGAGGTTGTGTTGGAAGTAGGAGTGCAGAGTATCAGTGTTTGTTTGGACACATTTTGTTTTGATGATTAGCGCCTGTTAACCTGTCAAGTTATGACATATCCTAAATGGCTCCGATTATGACATATCCATAATGGCTACGATTATGACATCCCGGTATGACATACCCTTAAAGCTACGATGTTTTAAAGGTACCAAATCCCATACATTGAGCTGTACTAAAAAGGCACTTGTTTTAGTCTGGCATCAGTATCACGGTTGACCTTTTTAACGGTGTAATTGTACATTTTGCCAATGTGCAATTGACTGAGATTTGTCCATCGGTAACGCATACATCACAATGCATAAATTCTGACCGTAATAACGCGAATGTAATCATCGAATTATCAAGCTATACCGATACTCAGATCCAGTTTGGAGATCAGACTATCTACATTGGAATAAAGTGGTGGATTTCCGTGAAATTTTGGTGCGTATATAGAGTCCAGTTATAGGCTAGTCGGGTGTCACGCTACTTCGAGTACCCTGAAAAGTGTACTTTAGCTCCAAGATACTAGACTGTACTAGTATCGACCAATACTAGAACACCCAGTATCGTTCGATACTGGTACATAATTCTGTTCCAGTATCGCTCGATACTGGCACGTTTAACATGTTCCAGTATTGCCCGATACTGGAACAAAATAATGTACCAGTATCGATCGACACTGGTGCATTATTTTGTTCCAGTATCGGTCGATACTGGTAGAATGTGTACCAGTATCGCCCGATATTGGTACATGAATAATGTGCCAGTATCGCCCAATATACTGGAACATGAAAAATGTGCCAGTATCACCCAATACAATATCGGTGGCGAAGTTGCCTTGTTGTATGGTTATTTTCTCTTTCTGGAAAATAGGGTGGCTCTGAAAAGAGCCGTTTTGTGATATTCAAAACTGCCTGTGATGTGTCAAGCGACGGGAATCTTTGGGAGATTCGTCTCTTCGCTCGTGCGGTTTATTCTATACGTTGGCATGGTTGGCGAGTGTCTAGTGTTGATATGTGTCGGTGTTTCCGTTTCTTTATTACTGCAGCTGGTTGTTCTTTTTAGATGGAACCGTCGAAGCTGTTGTCTGAGACACTTCATTATTATTATTTATTTGGTTATTCGTGACAAGTACAAACATCTTACACTTGACGTCACAATGACATTATAAACATGGCCTCAACAAGCCGTTTTATATTTGTGTAGTGAAATATACATGTAGGCCAACATTGAAAAAAACTTCATATCGGAATGTCACGACATAGCTACTTGTTTGTTTTTCAATGCAAAGATGGAGTTTTCAACGCAAAAATCACAATATTTTAATCAATATCAAGGACGGCCTATAAAAGCTATTTTCAGAGCCACAATAACTTCAAGAGAAAGATATTGAACGACCCCATTTAGTGTATAGTACTCCAACATAAACAATGTTGTTCCCAAATCTTAATGAATGAGATGGATTTCCCTCGCAATATTTTAATACACTACGACATTTGTTTCTTCAAACAAATAATAGAAAAAATCCCGCAATTCATATATAAAAACTGAACACGTATTTGAAAAAGGAAAACATAACTTTAATGCACTCAAAGCTGACGTCGTAAAAATGTCGCTAATTTTTGAAGCTGAAATAGTCGTTCCCTTTTCACAAATATGACAATACACGAGTTCTGGAACATATTAAATCGTTCCATTATCGCTCGATACTGGAACATGTAAATCGTTCTAGTATCGAGCGATACTGGAATGATTTACATGTTCCAGTATCGAGTGATACTGGAACGATTTACATGTTCCAGAATCGAGCGATACTGGAACAAAATGTTCCAGGTTTGGGCGATACTGGAACATTTAATTTGTTCCAGTATCGATCGATACTGGAATGAAACCATTCCAGTATCGTGCGATACTGGAACACATGAAGTGTTCCAGTATTGGTCGATACTGGAACACAATTTGATGTTCCAGTATCGACCGATACTGGAACATGTAAATTGTTTCAGTATCGAGCGATACTGGCAAAATTCATGTACCAGTATCGACCGATACTGGTATACCAGTATCTGGGACCTAAAGTACACTTTTTCCACCATAAACACACTTATTCCCAAATTCGAGTTAAATTCCTGTAGTGGTTCCAAATATAAGGGCAACATTACACTTCATTCATAGAATAGTACTCACAACTCAGGTCACATTTTGGGGATAATGGACTGCTTTTCGCTTATAGCATTGAAGTGAAACATCTACTATAGGCCTAAACATTTGCTGGGGTCAACCTAATCTTCTGATTCAAAAATCTCAATTTCGACGCGGATTTCAGTCTAAACACCTTTTAACTGAATGCAACGTCCTCGGTCACGTCTCAAATAGGTATCTTATAAGCGGATATATGAATAATGTAAGAATAACATTCATTCATCATGTTGGCACAGTTCATAACAAGTTTATTAGAGCAAACACATTTATTAAGTGGGACACTTTCATTATTCCTCCAGGAGAGAAGAGAGGTCTTTTTAAGGTCAACAGTACTATTCACACCTAAAATGCGTTGTAAGGTCAACTTTGCGTAACATTTTTGAGAGTACTATAAGGGAAGCGGTCATGGTGAGGATTCTAACGAAAATTGAACAGCGCGCGGCGACTATTTGAATCTAAACAAGTTGAACAATTGCGCAGTCTGTAATTGTTCTATATACGTATGTTTACATGCAAGCGGTATTGTGTGCGACTCCACAACAATCTCTTAACCCAATGTGGACGGCGCGCTCAATCAACCATCCTTCATTTGATTAAACGCATTTTCTATCGTATGATGTAAGTGATGTATTAGTTATGAGCTAAGGTTTAGCTGGTACAAAATCGTCGTCAGCGGTTTCTTTTCCTCACCATGCGCTATTCCCTTTACAAAAAAATGCTACTCAGAATGGGAGTATAACATGTTATACACAAGGTCTACGAGGGTCATTCAATAAGTTCAACCTCCTGCCTCATTAGTATATAGTCTAAGCCAGTCTCATGAAATGTTACACAATTGTAGCTTGGAACCTCAGCTATACACATTTATTGTAAATTGATTTGAGTAATGGTTGTACTTGTCTGGAGATGCAGCGAAAACCATACTTCCATTTAGTGTGACGGAAACGGATGAAAACAGCAAAATAGCGCGTAAGTGCTACTAATTTGATTATGTTAAGAGATAAAAACGTACCTATCGGTCAATCAATTCCCGTTTTAAAGGGGCATTGAGTTGAGAGATACGTAAGGGAGTGCGCCCTCAAATATCCTGGAAATCATTTTTTTGCATCAAAGTAATACTTAGGCATAATAACTACCATCTGAAACAGTTTACCAACATTCGCCGTTGATCATATAAAATGTCATGATTTTCTTAGTTTCGATATGATCATATCGAAACTAGGTGCTGAATTCGGATGTTATGCTATCGTTTTTCTCACGGACTTTCGCGGCAAATATCAACCCGGAAGTGCCGTTATTTGCTTATTTGGCATGAAGGCGATGTCGGAATTGTATGACATTTTGGATTTGGGCTATGTTGATGATTATCTTTTAAGTTATTTGCTCATTTAGTATATCGATACATCTCTCAATGCCCCTTTAAATGTCAGATATCTCTTTAACAGACTGTAAACAATAAAGGTGACTGATTTCTTAGGAAGAAATGAGCCCTCTGATTAGCCAGAACCAGATCATGACAACCATTAAGTTTACCCTCCATGAGAACCGTGCAAAAGTCATTTTATTTTCATAAGAACTAAGAGATCGTCAATATACAGGACTAAATGGAGGGATTACAAGTCTCTCGATAAGATCATTTTCTATCATTGACTACCTGATTGACTGTTCTAAAAGGTTGCACATAAGGAAAACTCATAGAATGATTATGTTAAAGATTTAACATAAGAGGCATCACTATGGCTTGACTTGTAACAACGAAAATTTGACTGATTAGCAGCATTCCAGTATGCCAAAGGCAAAGTAATACATTTGAGTTGCGTTTACACTATTTGCAAGCCTACAAGCTTTTATATTGCCTACAATCTTATTTATACATGATAATACTTTAATATGTTCAGATATCATTCATTGATTTCCATTTTCAGTATTTAAATCGTGCTTTTATAATTATTTAACCATACAAGACGGAAAATTACCTTAAAAATAAATTTTAAAAATCAGAGTTTTTTTCCGTTTCCGTTATTTGAAATCTCTCTCTGGCTTTGACCGCATCATAATAAACGTGAAATTATGATTTATTATAACTGTGTAGCTATGATTCAGAGCTATAATCACGACAAATGTCATGAGGCTGACATTCATATTAGCGAAGTTATGAGTGAGGAGGTAGAACTTATTGAATGACCCTCGTAGAATGAACACCTCCACAGTTATGCACTATGTTTATTTTTGGTAAATATACATTATTTTGGAAAGTTTAGAAAACTTATGCAAAAATATGCTGTTGGATGACAAAAGTGCTTCGTTGTGCGCTCTTGCGCTATAGCGCATTTTCCCTATCCCCAGTTTAACACTTTTCACGCGGCTATTAGTTTTACCATTAGGCTTATACAAAACTAATTTTTTCAGAAACATTTCCCAATTTGCAAGGTCTATCTCTAGGATTACTGACCCAATACTAGACATGTTTGTACTTTTTTCAATGCATTTTTTCATGGTGATTCCAAATATGGTAATGAAAATCAATAAATTTGCCATTTTGAAACATTTTGTGAACTTTTGGAATGTCGTCTGCAGCCGCCTGCCGCGTGGAACGTGTTAATAAGTTTAAGGGTCTATGGTATTTGCTTGCAGATTTCACACCACTAAATGGTTTCCCTAAACGTTTACATGATAAAGGGGTGTTACAAAAAGCCAATTTCCTCGCTTGTAAAGAAGACTGGATTTTTCAACTTGACATTTTCCTTAAATGTTATGATATCTTTGAGCATTTAATCAAAAATATTATATTATGGTAACCCCGAAAGTTCCGAGAAATTGGCCTCCGGAGTTGGACAACTGGTGTAGCGCCCTCATTTAGCAGACAAAATTGAAAAAATGTTGCTAAAACATTAAGGCTACAATCAAAATGCATCCAAAAAACGTCCAAAATGCATTATGCACTGTGGTGTTAGGTTATAGTCCTAAAATCAGGATTAAATTACAACTTTAATCATTTAGGAGCAAGAAGTACCTTTTTTGATTACTTTAAATTATCATTGGGCCACAGGATGACAGCTGACAACAACAACAAACAAGAAGAGTCTTAAAAAAGACAAAACTCGCTTAGAGGGGGTTAAGTTCGAATGCAAGCAGAAATAAAGGAAGCGTATCATGAAGAGAATTGCGTCATGCCTAGATTGTATGCCACTAAACATGTGCCATTGGGACAATTGGAGTCACCCTGTAGTTAAAGGGCCACTTTTTATTGAACATTATTTGAAACTCATACCACTTTAAGCATTTGCCACTTCAAATTGGAATGTAAAATCATGTTTCAGATGCAAATTTAAATTCATTCAATTTAATGATTTGTGGATAATCACGTATACCTAAATTAATGTTTTAAACACCCTATATGTTTAAAATTAACACCTTTACATAAGAAAAGGGTGACTTTTAAAATCAATCAATGTTCATGTACATGTAATTGATGCATTTTTATTTGAAATCTACTTGAATTTTGTTAAAATACTAGTCTTTGTATGTATGTAGTAATAGAAGCATTTTTCCGGAACTAAATAAACAAATTTTAGACACCCTGTATGTAAAATTTCAGATTCATAATGAAATTTAATTTGCATATGTCTGGATGGGTATTTTATTAAACTACTTTAAATCTGTACTGAACTTTTTTCTCATCACTTCATATACATAGTGGAAGTAATTATTGAAACCCTTCTTTTTTAGAAGATTTTGCTTGTTACACCCTGTACAATTCCGGGCCACCCTGTATAATCAACTTGATTGTATGCTATTTGCATCCGTTACAGTATATGCTTTCAGAATATGTATACTTTTACCAACTTAAAATGTAAACTTTTTCAGATATAATGCATTAACTGAAAAACAAACCTAATTTATGGAAAAAGGGACACGTAACACAAATTGTACCCAGTATAAAAAAACATGACCTAAACCTATTCAAACCTTACATAGCAAGGCCAGTATGATATATGCCAATTTTAAGTTAAGTTTAGTTAGCTCCAAATATGTTTCTGTCAGCAAAGCAATACAATATGCCATTAACACCATTGCAGGTCAATATCTTGAAGGCTCTTTGACCCGGGCTTTGACCCCACATAATTGGACTGACTATTATATTATATTAAAGTACACAAACACGGTGATGTGGTCCTTGCGTGTTATGAGTATATCTGCAAAATTGTGAAAAGGTTGCGTACGGATAATTGGAAATAGTTATAATCAGCTGTTATGATTGGTTGACAGGGTTATTTGTTGACTTGTATGGGTGAAAGTGTGAGCAAATGAAACCAAGGGTACTTGACGGTTTAGGTGGCATTATTTTAACACTATACCTAGAGAACCAAATGCAATATATCCAATGATGTGACCTTGCCAGAAAATAAGTTGATCTCTGCAACGAGCGTGCTGAACTTGTACCAGTACAGGTTTGTACAAGTAGTAATGTGACGATGCTAGCGTTGTGAATATGCTAGCGTAGCGTTTAATTATTGTTATTCTTGTTGTGGTAGCGTAAATTAAGCTTACTGCCTAAAATTTACCTTGGCTTTGCGTTGCGTATTTATTACGCCTGTTTCTTGAAGAACTTCACTCGTTTGAAACACAAGATGTTTACGTTTGGTCAACTAGGGTTTATATATTTGATCCCTTGTCGTTTTATTTATCAACTTCTTACTTATAACAAACGATTGTGTCGATTTAATATGTGACAATTTCCCCGACGATACCGTTCCAAAACAGGCACGCAGGAAAAGAGAGCGAATTCTCCTCCCAATCGCCCAGGTAAGCCCGCATGTAGTTTCAGCCTTCTGATTGGCTAAGAGTTGCGCTCATGTAGTTTCGGCCTTCTGATTGGCCAATACTTATGTGACGTACTCGTGAAACTACTTGTAGCACCAATGTCAACCATTAGGGGTGAGCAATTGTGTATTATTATACTGACTTTCTCACAAGTAACAACCTCACTTCGCGAGAAAAAGTGTTATTGTCGTCTGCAAGGACTGAAATTATTTACTGGTGTGTGGAATCTAAAAGACAGATATAAGACACAGAGGGCACCAGACAAGTTTTGACATAAAAGTATATAATGGGTCTGATGATTTAAATGCATGTATATATGTTACAAAATAGAATTGAACTGAAACTACATATAGAGAAGTTGTGTTTATGTCATATCTATAATGTCTGTCTTGTTTTTCGGAAATCGGTTTATCATATTTTGTTAGCGACTGATTTCATGTAGACTATTATCACCGTGGAGGTCTAGACTGGGTCCCCGCGTCCCTCTATATGGCCGCCATCTTTAAAAATGGCGGACCAAATACAGCACCCTCGCAGGGGCCGTGTGGATAATCGGGAAGACAGGATGATCCAGTCTAGTGGAGGTCCCTCTATATGGCCGCCATCTTTAAAAATGGCGGACCAAATATAGGGACTGGGAAAATAGTACGTCCCAAAAGTGTGCGGTGGAATTCCACGACAAATACCAGTACCGAGCATGCGCATTTGTACACAGCAACCAGGGGTCGCATTCTGACGCGTCTGCGCGTCCTAGACCTCTCACTTTCTAATAGTGACGCGTCAGGTTTCAAATGGGAAAGACTTGCGGGTCCCGATCAAAATTGAAGGGACCCCTTAAATTTGACGATGTATGGAAATGGAAACCTTGAGAAATTCTGTAAATTACATATCCATCCTTTGCTCACAATATAAATTCATTAAAACTGTCCGTAAAAAAAGTAAAATTTTCTTGGGGGACCCCTTAAATTTGTTTTTTGAAGTCCTACGGGGTCCTGAAAAATGTCGTGGGACCTCTCACATTTTTGATCCAGTGCTATCCCTGACAGCAACAACAGAAATACCATCTGATTGTTCCAATTCAAAGGCAGTGCATCGAACGATCGTCACGCTGCGCCACGGGGAGGCAACGGTGCGCCCTATCGTGTCACGCGATGTACAACGCCGCGTGAAACTACCGGCGCTCTGTGGCGTGATGGTGCGTGAATAAGCTCATTTTTTTCATGAATTTATCAGCGCACACTTTTAGAACTCTATTTTTTTCCAGTCTTCACATTTGAGCACTCTTGCAGGGGCCGTGTGGAAAATTGGGAAGACAGGATGATCGAGTCTACAATATCAAGAGGTTATGGCATTCGTAGCAAATTAAGTTTTTGGTAAAAATGCTGAAATTGCACCAATTTCATCTTAATAAAACTCTCGTGGTTTTGGTGGGGATTTTTAATATCTGATTTGTTTTTTTTGTATTATTGACTAACATGTGCCAGTATGACCAGTTCGTCTGTGGTGAACTACCAAAATAGTAGGGCAGCTTTAAGGCAGTGATTTTGCGGCGGCAACCATATTTGTTAACTTTTGTCTGAGGATATCTCTTGGCAGGAAGCCAAGTCCACAATCGGGAGCCACTATGAGGCGGTCAGCTGGCACGTGCTTCAAGGCTTCTTGCAGACGGGATCTGATTTCTTCCGTGGATTCCACTCTACTTCGGGCTACGGCCACCGATCCCAGAATGACCTTGGATTGCTTGAAGTGGTCTAGGAGAGTAAGATCATTCCGGCATTCTGCATCTTCAATGGAAACTGAAAGAATAAGTACATGAAAATCCTATCACTAAGCAAAAACAAAAAGTTACGGCCGCAATGCAAAACCAGTACGCATGGATCATACGTATAAGTGACTTGTACGTAAGACTTCTACGATTGTCAACAAAGTAATACTTTGCATCACCATACGTACAAGCACTCATAAAATTGAGCTGAGACTAATGCAAATATTTCTGCACTAGGCCTATACAGTCCTCAAAATAAGTCACTGGCCAGGTAATAAATATGCTCTCACCTCCAAAACTATAACTCCTACGAAAAAATATCAAAATATAAAGAGATACGGAAATTCCTTGTCTTTAATTTGAGATATTACACGTAAAGATTGAATGAATATTAACTCAGTTATTTTTCATTTTAACATTTCGTTCGTCTACACGCAACCTCGGAATAGCAAGAGGCAGATTATTGATTAACTGGTAGCGACAACTCACTGGTCGATAGTAAGACGGGGATTGGGGATGCATCAATTGATCAATGCATCCCATGCACATACCTGTCACACTGTCATGCGTGTTCAAAACCCAAGTGTTAAAACGTAAACTGCACTTTGTTCTATCCTTTTCAATGTAGCGTCCTTATTTACTAACCGATCTCAATGAATAATGTATCATGTTAATGAAAAGAAATTTCTTTACAACTTTATTATTGAATATTTTATGTAGAAGCTATAGTTTTGGAGTTAAGAGTATATTTATTACCCGGTCAGTTACTTATTTTGAGGACTGTATAGGGGCCATATACATGATATACGAAAATACCCTAATATATTAGGAACACAGCAAGCACTATTTTGTTCAAACTACAGTACCATAATTTGGTGCTGTGAGCACAGACCATCACAGACCGGTTGCTACGATATCAGCTTGAATGCACACTGATGTATGTACATTAAACACTTACCTGCATCAATACAATACCGAGTTATCGACCCTAGTATAGTAGGCCCTAATAACAGTCGACAATAGGTGCTACAGCCTGTTTTGAGCAAATAAGTGCTTGACACTTTTGTCATGAAAATTGACACTAGAATAATTAAATAGTCAGTAATAAATTATGGATTTTTCATGTTCCTCTTATATTACAATCTCGACAGCTATAATAAAGGTTTCAACAAAAGGAAGTATACCACTTTGTTAAAGTCAATTTGAGTAACTTTCAATTTGTTTTGACCAAGCAGGCTACAATCAAGGAAAAAAAGGTTGGCACACTTTGTCTTAATTACGGAAAAAAACCCGCCCCTCTCCCCGGAGGCAATGTTGATCCGAGTCATATTATCAGAAGCCATGGTAGGTCCCCCAACATTGATTGATGGGGGATGGGGAAGGATATAAGAAAGAGGGAGACTTTTGCTTTCTATTAAACAGTGCTATGTCCCATGTCTGATCTCAATTGCGAGCACAGGGATATTTGTAATAAGTTGCGTCAAGTGTGCCAACTATTATTTTCCTTGATTGTAGATAGGCATTCATATGAATCTTTTAGGCATCCTTTGATACCAAATTTTCCCCCTAACAACAAAGATAAACCATGATTAGCACCATTTAAAGAAAAAAATCCTATTTTCAAAAGTCTCATTTCCAATACACAGCACGAGAAAAAGGACCAATTGTTAACACACACATATATGCCGTATTTACTGCCATGCATTTATTGTCAGAATTAAATATCCCGCACAATGTCGTACGACCCAATGCATTTGCACCGTGCGATTGATAGCCCCGTCAATCCTAGCTATACACACACACACAGAGAGAGCCCAATTGGTTCTAAAAGATTCATCTAAATGCCTATCTAGCCCGTTTGGTCAAAATAAAATTGAATGTTACTCAAAATGACAAACAAAGTGGTATACTTTCTTTTGTTGAACCCTTTATGTTAAAGTTGCTTACCTCCGTGGAAGCCAAGCGTATCAAGCTTATCAGATAGTTTGAAGTAGGATGATTGGTCGGCTTTCTCAAAATTCTCATGGTCCTTCAAAGACAACAAAATGCAAACAACACATTATTTGTCATAAAAAGAATTAGAGGATAAAATGCTGTCTTAAGAACATTAAATGTCTGTTGTAATCTTAGTTTATATAACAATTATATGAATCGCTGTCTTATTAGCTTACGCATGTGCAATATTAAAAACATTATTGTAATTGAAGTGAAACTTTAACAGTGACATAAATGATAAGTGATAATGAAAATGAAGCAGGTAAGGCGGCAAGAAATAAAAGTGTAACCAAGACACGTTTTTGCAAATTTGGTTTCTTACAACATTTTCTGTACGAGCGGTAGGCAATATTATTTACCGTAAATAACATTTGATACCTTGACGGAATAAAGCGTATCGTATACATGATGAGACTGATAATACATGTATACAGTGTTTGGCCAAGTTGTTTACGGTTAATAAATTCGCGAGCGGGAGATACATTTCAGTAAGTTTGGTATCTAGATCGTTTACAAGACACAGCCTATGAGAGGGTACTCCTTGATTAGTCCTATATTTTTACATATGGCGGCCATGTAGAGGGACATGGGAACCCAGTCTATGATGTCACCAGACTCTTACCAGATACCAGGGATAACCTCGACACAGATGGATATCTATCGTTACTAGATTTGGGTCGACGTTCTTTTTACAGAGGGCAGCATGCTCCATACCGTATTCTAAAGCTCTCTCGGGTAATCGGGCAAATAACGGTTCATCAATTTGGATATGTTTACAACCTGTAAAGATTAATGTAAGACATTACATTGGACGAGTGGGAATATTTTGTGTTATACTTTAATATAAAGAATTTAACGGGTTAGAATATTTGTCTCGAGCGTTTGCATTCCTCTCCTAAAGCAATCAACTATGATCTTTCACAGAAATCGTTTTAACGTACTGAATGCGGATGATCTGACACAGTTGTATTTGCAATATGAAATTAGCAGATATTTTATTTTAAGTTACACAGTACTACGAGCAATAAATTACTTCAAAATCGTGGTTTTAACATAAATTATAGTCGTCCAATCGGAATTCGAAGTACAGTTTAAAACACAAATAGGCCTATGTACCAATTTAATTGTGACAAAACCACTACTACAAAATCTATTAAGATTGCCGATGGCGAAGTTTTGGTAAAAACGAAGAAAAGTAAGAACGTACTCCTCCTTTAACAACAACATGATCAAGAACTGAGTCAATATCAATTGCATGGTCCCGGAAGTATCCTTTAAAATCGCACTACCCCACTCCCAAACATCACCACCTGCCCACACCAACTCAAACCCCCATATATTGTGGAATTGTAGTGAATATATGATTATGTAAATTATATGAATCGAGGGGTGACATCGACAGAGCCGTAACTCTCTTTTTGGTCATTTTGAGATACTGGTAACAAAAAAATCCTTGTCACCCAAAGATAAGGCCTATGAGGACAAAAGGCGTACTCAAACCCTTTAAACTTAAAGCCTGTTTCATCAGTTTTTTACAACTAACTCATTGGAATTTATGAAACTCATTTTTCTATAGAATGTCCTTTTGTGAGTTTCTTCTTTCTGGTTAGTGTCAACCCTTGAAATGTATTATAGAATGAGTACCTGCTTCTACTAGTTTCAAGATATGTGCATTGATAACGGTAGCGAGGTCCTTGCTTAATTCTTTTTCGTCGCTGTAGAATTTGTCTGAAATATTTAAAATGTAGAGATAATGGATGAAATAGATGGAATCGAACCGATGCTACACGGTATCGTAAGATCGAAGATAATGATAAATGGCTGACAGATTAATAAGACAAATTTAATCTTGATGGTTCAGATCTCCTTTTGCAGTTTATCCTTGAGAAACAAATATATATTGATAGAACATCTTTTTATCCGCTTTGTAAAATAAAAAAATACATGAAAACTGTTATTGATCAAGATAATCACAATTTAAAAACACAACTTTCACATGCCTAAATGGTCGTCTTTGATACTTGTTCCCTCTGATTTCCTCAAACTTACTTTCTGTGCTGTTGATGATCGTCAAAGGCCCTGGTACAGTCATCTTGACTGGCTTACTAGACTTGGCCTGTTATAATCAAAATAAGACCAACAAATAATTTGGCGTGAAGCTAAGAGAAACTATGTTTGGCCTTTATAGCATGAATTCCTGTGACTCGCGAGACCTAAACATTTCGACATTTCGAAAGTAATAATTCACGGGATTTGTATTAAAATACGACTTGAAACGAGAACAGTTTTCCAATATTTTTAAGAGACCGAAATATATGACATGAAACATGAACAGAATTCGAATAGTGTGACTCGAAATATATGACATAAAACGTGAACAGATTTCTATAACTGTTCACGAAGTTAGTGTACATAAAGATATGGAGTGTGGATTAATAATCCAGCTATATCTATTTTACCTGTGCTTGTTTCCATTCCTCTGCTATCCACGACATATCTTTGGGAATTTCTAGAAAAACATGATAATAACCATCTGAGTCAGCCAATAGCATTGCAATTAATAGCAATATGTTATTTGCCAACGAATATTCCATATCGTAGATTTACGGCATTACCGAGCATTTGCGGGTATGATCGGTAAGATATAACATGTAAAGTGATTCCATTGCGTCTGTGTAAGAGGGGCTTGAAATCAATATCGTTACGGGTCACGGCACACAAATGCAATTACACAAAATGGCAGATGATAAATTGAACTTCCGGCGAGACGATTTTCGACTCATTCTAAGGCCGAATTGAATAGACCGTAAAAAGTCCGATCAACGTCTCGAAAAATACATAGGCCTATATGCCAATACTAAAAGCCGGTCCTGTTGTTCGCGCTTACTCATTAGAGAGAGGTGTCGGCACAGAGCATGTTGAATTTTGGTTCTTGAAACTTTGTTGAGTGTTTTCGATCCCATTCTTCAGGCTCATTTCGGCCTCATGTGATATGCATGCCAAACCATTATAGGTATTTTTCCGTATTGTGTGAAACATGCAGGGGATAACTATTAATAATCGATTTACCCGATACTTTTCAATCAAGCCCGTGTAATAATACGGATATACTGTAGGTTAAAGAGTGAGAATCCTCTCGTTTAAGAGCGTTTAATTCAAATAGTGAGAGAGATCTGAAGGACTAATCTGTATTTGTACGGTATGTCCCACCCTTTTGGAATGGCTACTAACTATTTCGACATCGGAGTAGTCCCTCAATTCACTCCTCAAACACTCTGGATAACCACTCCCTTAAGGCCCTGTCACACCATGGCGTATGACCTGAACGTATGCCGACGTATACAAAAAAATAGCTCGGAAATTGTCAGAGTCCAAGAACGTCCAAGCACGTCCAGAGCGTCCAACTTCCCAACGAATTGCATAGGAAAAGACAACATCGGTGTTGGAATGGACGTATCCATAGCGTATCCATAGCGTATTGAACGTATACATAGCGTATGACTAGCGTATTGATAGCGTATCACTAACTTAAACTGCTCACAAAAAGTATCGAAACACTTAGAAATGATCCAATATATAACGGCTCGAAAGGGTATGCATTAATCGAAGCAAATAACCAAGTGCATAATTTTGTTCTGCGTATTTTGACACCTCGATCGATGAGATACGATGTTGCGGAGCGGAGTTATTGTCATTTCAATGGTCGTGGGTCCAGTCAAAAGTGACAATCATCCTATAGAAAGAGGTTTGCATTACTGTTTAGAATGATCAGATTCGTGCTTTTCAATAGGGATGAGAGTCACTTTTGAAACTGGACCCACGATCATTGAAATGACAATAACTCCTCTCTGCAACATCGTATCTTAACGATCGAGGTGTCAAAATACGCAGAACAAAATTATGCACTTGGTTATTTGCTTCGATTAATGCATACTCTTTCGAGCCGTTATATATTGGATCATTTCTAAGTGTTTCGATACTTTTTGTGAGCAGTTTATAACAAACTTATGACAGCGTATCACAGCGTATGCGAGCGTATGACCGACATATGCTTAACGTATTCGTAGCGTATGTCTGCCGTGTTCGACGTATCCTCAGCGTATCCTCGGCGTACAACGAACACGTGACTTATGCCGCTGTAGAAATTCAGTTTCGTACACGGCGGGACAAGTGCCAGTTCAAGTAAACCCAGCCTAGATGATAACTATTAAAATATCTAGAAGGATAAATCTATAGGTCCAACCTATAATTTACGAGTAACGTACCTCTAACGTATGTCATCGTATGTCAACGTATGTCTAACGTATGTCAACGTATGTCAACGTATGTCTAACGTACCACGAACCTATAGGGAACTTATGCAGAACGTATTAAGCACACGTTGAGTACGTCGAGAAATTTTGAACCTGCTCAATAATTTTTCGCGGGCTCGACGTATTCCAAATTTTCACAGCGTATCACAGCGTGCTCTTAACTAGTCTACTATATATAGCTTTTTCCTTTTCTTTGTCACGCTATGAACATGTACCGATAGAGGGCTCACTCCCCATGGACCGCTCCCCATCCTCTGATCTCACCCCCGGGAAAATTATTCAAGGTATACTACAGTCGACTAGCTCTTAACGTAAACGACGTATCCCCAACCTTCCCCTAACTTATATCATCAGCGTACACCAACGTATACACCAACGTATTTTTCGATATTTCGCATACGTTGGCATACGTTCAGGCGATACGCCATGGTGTGACAGGGCCTTTATGCTAGATAGCTATTTTCAGCCGCCGTACATTAACGTATACCAACTAACGAGTAACGTACCTCTAACGTATGTTAGCGTATGTCAACATATTTCTAACGTACCACGAACGTACCGGGAACTTATGCAGAAGGTGTTAAGCACACGTTGAGTACGCCGAGAAATTTTGAGCATGCTCAATAATATTTCGCAGGCTCGACGTGTTCAATTTTCACAGCGTATCACAGCGTGCTCTTAACGTAAACGACGTATCCCCAACTTATCCCTAACTTATATCAGCGTACACCACCGAACACCAACGTATTTTCGATATTTTCGCATACGTTATCTGTCATACATTCTGGCGATACGCCATGGTGTGACAGGCTCTTTAGCTGGACTAGAACCGGCGTATATCGCTAGGTTTATGGCGAATGACTGCAGTCTCGAACCTTCGACTTAAAGACGTTATTTAAAATACCACAGTGATAACAACATTATTGCCTAGTTCGATAGTCCAATGTTTTGTTCAAATCACGACAAAAACACGTGTTACATGTTATCTCTTTTTTTGAGTTTCCCGTTTACAATAAGGGAATGGCTCAAAATGTATTTATTTTAGATAAATCCACTTGCAAATGATTGGGCAGATTTAAACAAAGACAATTTTTTCTTCAGGAATAAATTAAAGGACTTCTGATCAGAAATCACAGGCAAAATTGTAGCTAAACTTGCCTTTATATTAAATTATATATTCTTTATCATTTTCTGATGGTAACTTACCCACTGTACCAGTGATGGTAGGTACGTCTGCCGTCCATGAACCATTCCTACAGACCTTGTTAGTCAATGAGATGAAATCGAATGCTTCGATAACCCGGCTGAGACAATTGAGAAGATACAAGAATAAGTTTGTCACCATCATGTAGTATCTAAATATAATTACCAAGGCGACGATAAAATCCTGTTCTACATGTTTCTATAAGTTCGTCCAAAAATCACTTTGACAAAACATTTTGGTCAATTCGAAGGGGAAAGGCCCGACCACCGCTCCAACCACAGAATAGTGTTATATTTCGTCGAATAATAAATACAACATCTTTGCTGAAAGGTTTTGTATGCCTTCGTTTTCCTGTCTAATTTGTTCGATTCATAAGTTCCTGTTCGCAGATATTTAAATTGAGTGAAGATATAGTCCGATTTATGCCACTACATGAACTTGTTGGGAACATTATGGTGTTTGATCAACTGACGAAGATTTCAATGGGGTTCATGATTATTGGTATTCAATTTGGCATTTGCATCCCAAGAAACAGACGATTGACTGATTGAGTCGATCTGGCAAATATAAAGGGCCTGTCACACCATGGCGTATCGCCTGAACGTATTTGAACGTAGGCTATGCGAAAATATCGAAAATACGTTGGTGTATGTTGGTGTACGCTGATATAAGTTAGGGGTAAGTTGACGTGGGGATACGTCGTTTAAGAGCACGCTGTGATACGCTGTGACAATTTGGAACACGTCGAGCCCGCGAAAATTATTGAGCATGTTCAAAATTTCTCGGCGTACTTAACATGTGCTTAATACGTTTTTCCTAAGTTCCCGGTACGTTCGTGGTACGTTAGACATACGTTGACATACGCTGACATACGTTAGAAGTTGGTATACGTTGATGTACGTCGGCTGAAAATAGCTATCTAGCATTGATAAAAACCCAAAATATTGCAATTCGTTGGGAAGTTGGACGTTCTTGGACTCTGATAGTTTTCGAGTTATTTTGTGTGTACGTCGGCATACGTTCAGGGCGATACGCCCGGGGATACGCCATGGTGTGACGGGCCCGTATGCATTTCTTTGGGGATTTGGACGTTCTTGGATTCTGAAAATTTTCGAGCTATTTTTTGTATACGTCGACATACGTTCAGGCCATACGCCATGATGTGACAGGCCTTAAGACATCACAAGATGACACTGCGTGCGATGCAAATTTATCGATTTTGAAACGGTTCGGTTTATCACCGAAACAAACATCAAAAGAACTTAATTTATCCATCTCCAACCGTTTTAGGATTTAGAATTTGATAGAAATCCGAGATTTCGTACTAAACCAGTACATACAGAGATGGACTGTGTCCGTCGGCAGCTGCTTGGAACAGTAACTTACCAAAAATGCCAGACGTAATTATATCGTCGTAATTCTCCATCTGTTATGACATCTATACCAAGGTCAATCTGTTCCTGTATGACTTCACGTTCTGCTTTCTCAAGACATTTATCGAATTCTGTGATAATGAACAATCAAATATCCAATTTAGGCCTATTTATTATCATTCAACTTTCAGTTTGGTATAAGGTTTGGATGTAACTAATCAATGATCCACTTATCACAACTTTGCATCCTGGGAACGGGAATATCATCTCTCACGGGAAGTGGATCAAGCCATTATGCCTATGACATACTACACAGCCGCTTACGCTCCTTATAAAGAGTACTATTTACCAAATAAGGAGCGTCAGCGGCAAATCGCTCCGAGCGATTGGGTAGTATGTCATAGGGTTTACTGAAGAAGTCAACCGAAATGGTTGACAAAACCGTTTTATTGTGAGTACAGTTCTTGGGTTTGTTCAATTGAGCATAAAATAGAGCTGGTGAATGTGTCACATTGAGATTGACACCAACTGGCTAAAGCACCAATAGAGATGATTGCAATAAATATGACATCGTTGGAAAGACGAATATTTATTTATAACAATTAAGCTGAAGAGCCAGGACAAACCCAATAGTGACTTAAGCACTAAATTAAAGGGATGCCCGATGTGGGGGTGTACAGATACAGACCCGGGATGATCCCCTACTCTTTGCGAAGGAGTCTGACCTTTTAACATGCTTGGGGATAGCTCTTCCGATGCACGTGACCACCATTTCTGTGACTTCCGAACCACGAGGTAATTGAGACTAAGTACCTTGCTCAAGGATACAAACATGCTGGCGGTAGCGGTGCTAGAACTCACAACCTTCGTATTGTGAGACCTGCATGCTATCCACTAGACCACACATGCTCTCTAAAACATTAGGCCTATTTGTACATCAGCTTTCCATTGGTATGTAACGCGATGGTCATATCACGAAATATCCGAAATGTAGGCGATTGAAAACCAATGATTCCAAACTTTTTTGAGGAGTTCAGATGAAATAATGTAAATTAAAATATAGATGTATAACACTATAACTGGCTATGAAACCATGATGAAACGTACCTCCTTTGTCGATGGACTTTAAATAATTCGTATGATCAGCAACATTGGGGCAGTCTTTCTCAAATGGCTTCGGAAACCATCGTGGCACATCACTGGAAACTGTTGGGTTTGGGTAAGCCCCAATAACTGTAGTCTGAAGTGGCATGTTGATAAAGGGCTATGATCCGGGGCTATGATACAGGCTTGAGGTTGCACGCAGATCTAGGTTTAGGCATACAGTTACGCAGGTCCTGCAGTGCTATGACAATGCTGTCGATGGCTAAGAATGTATGGCTGTTAATCCCCGTGTTAATCCCTTTGTAATAAAATTATGGTGAATATAGATAATATTAGTAAATCGTATAATATATAAACGGAATTTAAATAGAAAATTAGAAAACTTTCACATGGAAATCAATTAAATTGAAAGAAGTATAGCTCTGACAATGCAAAATGCAATATTCTTTGGTACAAGCTTGTTTAGAGCCAAAATGTAGCTCAATCGTGCAAAAAAAGTGTAAATTCGAAAATTTTCGCGAGCTACGCGCGCAGTTCTTTACTCAAAAAACTCTTGTCGGTTCAATTTAATTTTTCACGCCCACCCCCCAATATGACTAACATAGCTACGTCACTGGGCTAGATCGAGTAATCAAAGAGTGGGATTGGATGAACTCAAATTTGTTGCAATAAAACTATATTATGTTGAAGTGAAGCACTGAATCTATGGTGGAAAAAGTACAAATTTGACAAGAATTCATCACAAAATATACTGAAATTTACCCCCTGAAACGGGTTTCATATGTTTTTTAACCGCTAAAACCCATGAGCTTCCAGGGGCCACTGCCGGCCCCTGCACCCCCGCCAGGGGCCCTAAGGCGGGCCCCTCACCACACCTATTAGAATTTCGCGGTGCGAGCTACGCCCGCACTTTATATACGGTATCTCTATTTTTATATAGTCGGGGAAATTTCATTTATGGCCAGGTGCCCCCCCCCCCCCCCCCACTCACAATATCCTGCGCACGCCATTGTTTATCCCTTAGTTCTCATCATAAATTTGTAATCCCTCACAATACGTACTAAATTCGATGACATTTTTATTACACCATTTTTCCCATCACCATCGTTTTATATCAGGCATAAGGCAAAAAAAGGTTTGTCTCAAATGACCCGCGCGCATCCCCGAAACCGCACGCGTTAGCTTTTTTGTTTAGGGGGGGGGGGTCTTTCTTTTTCAATTTTCTCAAAAAAATCTTGCAAAATATAACTTTTTGGCCAAACAAATGACGATCAGGTCTAAATTGAAGGGAATTTTTTTTAAAAATCCGCAGACCGCATTAGATTTTCAATCTCTCATGTCATTTGAGACAAACTTCTTCTTTTTTTTGGCCTCAGTTATCAATGCAGTCTCGATCAAGAGTATATATTATTGTCTGTAAACATGGACTCTGAACGACAATTCCGTAATCTAAGGAGCTGATAAAACCTTATCAATCCTAAATGCGGCAACGCATTATGAAAGATTTTTGGTTTATATTTTATATATGAAACATATTTTTTAAAAACAATCCGAGTGTAATAAAGAAATCGGTGCTCTCATTGGCTAAAATACGGTATAATGATTGTAACGAACGCATTACGACTATGCCATAAAATGGTGTCTCGAAACGAGTCTTGTCTTGCAACCATAGCATGATAAGGCCACGAAAAAAAAGTTGTGTTGCCCTCAGCGACCGACCCTTAAATCTTTAAAACTAGGGTCGCCTTTTCTTTTTTTTCTTTTTTTCTTCTTTTTTTTAGATTTGATTAAAAGTATCTAAATGTTACTATTTCTTGCTTGAAATGAATAAGGAAGTCCAAATAAATGTTTTTTAGACTATTGTCACACTAGAAACATTAGTTAAATTGACATATATATGGGCCTATACCAATTTTGTCTTGATATAAACCATATATTTTTCAGCCAAAAAAAATTGGAAAAAAAAGAAGAAAATATTTCCGACCGACCGACCCGATTTTAAATTTTTGGCACTTGGGGGCAACACAACATCTTTTTGGGGGGCCTAAGGCTTTATAGTACATACTGTGCCATCCGAAAGAGATTTGAACTATTAAGACAAACTGTGTTTTACAATTCAGCTTTTAAAGATATTTCGTGTTGTCACAGCTTTCCATTAGGCTATGTATATTCTTTTCTCACAGTTATTGTTTCATACAGAGCGAGTCCAAATATTCAGGTTCCGTTTTTAGAAAATCAGTAAAAATACTTCTTGTTAAAAATTGGCCAATTTCTTCAATGTTTTTAGGAGTAGAAATGCTTCTTCACATTTGGTGAAATTTCCAAGACAATGTCTTATTCCAGGCCTGAATTACAACATATTAACGAAAAATCGCAAAATCCAAAGTGTTCCAAATATACCCCCATTTACCATTGTAGGCATTGTGAATACCAACACGCCATTGATTGACATATTCAATGCGTGCGTTAAACGTTTGCATTCATAGATATACCTTGGAAAGTTGGAACAGATTAACTTTCACAGAATGTGGGAAAATGCACATAATTATCTCCCGTTTTGAATAATCAATTTGATTGAAATAAGTTTATAGCTAACAATTAATGCGGTCTTACTGTGCATATCAATAAATATATAAATTCTTGCATATTAACTGGTTTTAAAAATCGGTCAAATCGGGACCTGAATATTTTGACTCACCCTGTATAGTAAATCTACATTGCAAAACGATAGCTGCCTGTTCAATTCCGTTTTGTGGGTCGTGCCCCTAAGTTTTATTTAGCACAAAATCCACCTCTAAATAGCATTAAAAATGTTAAATGAATCAACTTACCAGATATGGAATGGAACCACCTGAAACGATTTGTCCATGCACAGACTGGCCTAGAACTCTGATATCGGTCGCTGATGTCGAAGCAGCTCGCGAGTGACCGATTCCACTGCAGCTCTACGACTGGTCATGCTATGCGACCTTCATGACACACAGTGGTTCATGACCGATATGATATTTCGACAGGTCAGAGCGTCCAGAAAAAGTACAGGGTGTCCAAAAAATGTCGATACCCTTTCAAAACTTTATAGGCTCCGGTAAAATATTTCGCAGTTATCATGATTATAAACTACAAACATATTTGGACAGGGAAGAATTGAGACTTATTTTGATACCAAACTTACAATCTCGATCGTGCGTAAGTGTGTTTCTTAAAAAACTCGATTTATCTTCATGATACCAGAAGACGACCAGAGTCGGCTGATATGGTAATTTAGCGCATTAAATCAAAATATATATTTGTCTGATTCTATTTGATAGAGGCTGGATTTAATTACAGATGAGGTCTTCTCGAGGGAGATCAATAATACGAATGCCTACCAAGGATTGTATTGGTGTTACATAACATTAGGTCTTAGGATCAAGTGTATACAATGTTATGTTAACAAATAAGAAAAATGTTTTATGTGTAACGTTGTAAAAACATATGAAACATTTCCGATGATCAACAAGAAACAACGAAATCAGGACTCAACGTTTAAATTGAACGTTTCACTGACGTTTCCAAGGAGCTTCCAAAGATTAATTAGCAAGGACCGACGTCAAACAACCAAGCCAGAACTTAACAACCATTACGTACAAAGAACGTTTCGCTCACGTTTCAACGGACCAACCTAAACAATCATATAAACCAAGGTGCAATTGATAATAACGTTGTAAAAAAGTTTTAATGACAACCTGTCCACAACCTAAGTACAACAAAACCATAACTAAACGGCAACGTTCAGAAAACGTTTTGCTCACTTCCAAGGACCAACCTAAAATCACAACCAAATCGCAACGTTATAATAACGATTTAACGTAAGTGCAACCAAACCACCCCTACAACTGCTACGTAATGACGTAACCTATTTGCAACCTAAGTGCAACTTTACGGGAACGTTCTATGTTTGCTGGGCTGTGCATCAAAAAATACAGAAGAAAGTTCTTCGAGCTGTAAAACTTCACTTTCATACAGTCAACCAGCAGGTCACGCTCTGTGCACGGCAAGCAGTGGCGTACCGACCGGGGGGGGGGGCAGGGGGGCAAGTTGCCCCCCCCCCCCCGGCTCCAAATACCGGGACGCTAAATTAGCAATACCGGGACGCTAAATTCATTCGCATAAGGAAAAAAATATATATGGCCTAGGCCGAAAACACTGAGGATTGGGCATTATTTGTTGACTGTTGTGCTTTTTGGACTGCGAAATGTTGTGACCGTGTGAAATGTTGTGACCGTGCGAAATTTTGTGACCCTACCCCCCCCCCCCCCCCCCCCCCACACACACACTTACGTGAAATTCACGAGGTGACTGACTGGGAAAAAAATTGGGGCAACCTTTTACGAAAATTTACGCCACTGTCGGGACGACATATACTTGCCCCTCCCCCTCCCCCCCCCCCCCCCCCCCCCCCCCCCCTGGCTCACATGCCGCGGTACGCGCCTGACGGCAAGGTAATTTTTTCGTTTCACAGGATGTAACTGCGGCAAGCTCCGATGATTTCCGAAATTTTCCGAATAGAAGAGCTCACTTTAGATCGCTTTCTCATAGAAACAGAATATGTTTGTAGACTGTTTTATTCAGTTGTTTGATTTATAATTTTCTGCTATCATTCATATCAGATATTGTACATTTATGACTGTATAAAATGATGTAATTCTTGATTTAAAAACGAGGTAAAATGATCATAATTATGTGATATGGGATTAAAACCCCTGGTCGTGACCGTTAGAAGTATTTGAATATCAATTTGCTAACACAGACTTCAATTTGAAGCATTGATCTTTCATATAGTAAAAGATTAGAAGGGTTGAGAATAAGTATCTGCTTCAAATATTCACATAGTGAAATATACAGTTTTGGTGGAAAGATCGGAATTTTGCTGTGGTTTCACATGCTCTCTGTATAGACATAGCATATGTTAGGGATGTCCATTTGAAATACATGTGTTTCCCGCGACACTACACGCACGGCTGGTTTACTTTACCTTGGCGGGACAATAGGTTCATCGATCAGTAACGCGACTTTCTACACAGAGAATGTGCAAAATGTGCCAAACTAAAATCATCTGTTCATCTTATTTTCCTGGTCTTGACTGTTTGAAGCAATAAGCCTTCCGAATGTTGACATTTTACGGAGACGAAGACTACACTTTGCGAAATATTCAGGAGGGTTGTGACCATTTTTAACGAGATATGGCAAATTCATGGAGACACCCTTTCAATGTAAATATTGTAGAAAGATTGCGATACTGTTTTCAGTATTTTTAGGTCCTACACATAATTTTAAAGTATCAAATCACCTGTATTAATTGAGATTGAAGCCTTGCCAACCATAATAAGGAGTTTATAGTGGAGATTTTACCCGAAATGACACAAAAATAGCAAATTTAAAACTCTTCTCATTTTCATCCTTGCAAAAACGTCCGTTGGCCGAGCGAGGTGATTCGCGCTGGCTGAAAAAGAAAATAGCGACCATTTGTGTGACATGCTAGCTTACTGCATATATAGGGGAATATGGGGCAACTGGACCGTGGGGCAAGTGGTCCGAAATGAAGGATTTTGTAATTGTATGGGCATACTGCTTTCTTTTGAACAATACGACTTTTGTTGATACTTGACATATATCTTTACCTTCTACAATCCAAAACATTTGGAACTTTAGGGTATTTACACATGTGATTTTTCTCCATATCTTTGAAGCTAACTCCTTGAGTGACTGATTGAAAATTCACAGATAGTATGGGCGATATATGAAGATGGGTTTAGATCATGTTTAATGTACTTTATATGATTGACAGATATGCAACAGTAAATATATACATGCAGTACAGTCGTCTTACATGTCTTAAGATACTAGGTGCATATTGCATTTGATGGGTGCTATATTGTAGTGTGCTTAGGGACTTTCCGAAATATGATTAAAACCATAGGTTGTGGTTGAAATGACCGTAAAATGGCGCATATTGCTAATTTGGGACATTGGTGGTTTGGATTTCCGATCAATATTATCATTTAAAGAATGCTTCAGCTTAAATCATTATCACGGGTATTCATTTAGTAGAGTTATTAGTTCATGAATTTGCAAATAACAAAGTACACCATTTCTTCCTTATCTAAAGACACTCGTCTACTTGTAGGACCCGAACGCCGTAATATTTGCGAATTCAAAGATACTCACTGGCTACAGAAATCTGTGTAATGGCTAAAAACAAAAATGCAGTTTTGCCTTTTTCTGAAATGTATTGGAGTTATTGATTATTATGACAAATGGGGGTATGTTTTAAAACATTTTGGCGTAAAATGTATTACGTCACAGGCGTGTTTTAATAACGTTTTATCTCGACAAAGTGCTACGTCATTTGTTGGGGTAAGTGGTCCGAAGGGGTGTGGGGCAACTGGACCGCCTGCAAAAACTTAATCAAAATTGTAAAATTCATTTTGAAAATGAGTTGTTAGTGTCAATAAAACATGACTCGGTATTGAAATGTGAATAGAATATGAAATAATTCACATTCTTTCAAGTTCTTAGACATTTTGGGGCAGTTCGGGTCTAATACCACTTTTCTGATATTGAAGGATTACAATATGACATGAAATTGCTTTAGAATGGTTTAAAACCTCGGTATTACGAATTACATCTTTATTATTTTGAATGGTGTCTGTAAAGGTATTTGCTATGACGAAATATCATGATTTATGTATTTTATCCACTGCTTTTTGTGTATATCAACCGGTGGGTCATCATTGTCATATTGACTAACTTCCCCTGTAACATGAAAAGCTGGCTAAATATCAAGATGGTTTATTATAGGCTAAGTACTAAATGATGATTATATGAAGTAAATAAATCATTAAAGAAAGGGGTATATATAGACAAATGTATGGGGCGTCTGAATATCACAACCATGTAACCATTTAACTAGGTTCATACCGTTTTATCTATAATAAACGTGCAGTCGATCGAAAATTGCGCTTGCTTTCTACACCATTAGTATAACTGCTTTTTACACGTTAACCACGAAAACTGTATAAAACATGGGTTTCATGAGACCTGTATCATTTTTACACGTTAAATAATATGGAAATGAGTTTGTAAAGAAAATACTGCTTAGTAACCGTGTTGTCAATCAATGATTTCTGTGTATTCTAACCGTTGGAACATATAGGACCAGTTGCCCCAACGATGGGGTAACTGGACCGTGCCAAGTAAAGTTTTTAGTTAGTGGTAATTGGCCTTTTGTTTGGATATTTTTTAACATTGATTATATGTTATATCATGTAAACAGTTACATGGGTGATATTTTCATAGCAATTCCATAAATATTTACACGAGCTTTAAGCTTTTATATCATGAAATATGCTTAACCGGTCCAGTTGCCCCATCCTCCCCTAAACGCGAAGTATCGAGCTAATATGAAGAGAATGAGAGAGGAGGCAGGCAGGTAAAGAAAGGGAAAAGGGTTTCAATTGCACATTATTAATGTTGTGTAGAAAATGTAATAAGTGAAAGCCTTTTTTCCAAAAATCCACATAAAGCTAACGTATACACAGTGCATCCAGTGAGTTGAACAATTTTATGGCCCACTGTATGCATGGTATGTGAAGGGGCCTCCGAAAAAGGGGCCTCAGAAAAGATTAGTATCGAAGTTTTCCCATCCAAATAATAAGCTTTAAAAAGGTAATCTAAACTGTTGGAACACCCTGTATAACCTGGGCTTGTAAGAAACTATAAGGAACCATCGATGCGTGAACACAACAACCGGCAATATTAATAAACATATTGTAAAAGGTTAGATTATCCTTGGAAACACAAAGCGATCGACCTCGTTAACTAAATCCTTATTTCTATTCAAATTTAAATAGATCCGACATACCCTGTGTTTGCCGCTTGGTATAACCAGGGACTGGTATAACCGACTGGAGGTCCTGCATACATTTAGGGATTATATAATTAGGGAATAGGTAACTCCAAAGACTATATAACTATTAAAATTGAACTGTCTTGAGCTTAACAGTTAGTAAATATAACCCCTCTTAAGGAGGAGTGACACCCATGAGGAAGCACATTTGGCACATTTTATGTTCTTATGGCATTCAGAATTGCATACGACTATCATTTATGTGTGAATATACATGTATGTATGAAATCAAGTATGAAAATACCAATGTATGAAAACACGTTATTGAATACACCCCGCTCGAAAGTGGTACCCACGGGGAAGTACATTTGGCAGATAATATTTATACTATTAACCTTCAAAATTGTATTAAATGTGGAAATGATGTTCGATATGTGTAAACACATGTAATGAAAACATTTAAAACTTTAAAATGTACTCCTTTTGGGGGGGGGGGGGGCACTGAAACCCAATAAATATAACCCCCTATCATGAGGAGTGGCACCACTGAGAACTGGATGTGGATAGAAAACCAGAGTGGTAGTTCACCTTTATGTCTCAAGTTAGAACAGCAGTATTGTGCCAACCAGAGTCAATGACTTAACTTTAAGAATTTAAACATGATAGAAGATTTGACTGGACACAAGTCACTTATTTAAAACACTTGAATCAACTTCACTTAGATCTAGTTCTTTCCTTTGGGTGTCAAGCAAACTGGACTGTTTATATAATGTTTGTTTCATGTAAATACTACTTGCACTTGACCAAGATTTGCTTATTTATACCAGTAAGCTCCTGTACATTATTTGGTAGCTTCATATTCATGGTAATGATATAGCTTTTTATCTTTCGAGAATTGCAAAACTAAATATGATATTAATTGCAATATTTTACACTACCATGGGTTAATTAAGGCAATTCCTAAAAATTGGAAAAGACTTATGTTTACAAATAATGTATGTTTGTTAAATGATGATACAAATACTGTAAATGATAGATTATTTCAAGCTAAGAGAATTGTTAAAATGGCTTATGATGTTATAATTAAGAAAAAGTGCGAACGTCCCGAAAAAACAATTAAAAAGTGGGAAAATTATATTCAAGTTAATGAAGAAATGTGGCCTTATCTTTTTACGATTGCATTAAAATGTGCATTGGATATTCCTACCAGATCATTTCAATTTTTGTTGTTACATAGGCGGTTGCCAACGAATAAATTCGTTCATAGAATTGGTTTAATTGATTCACCAAATTGTACGTTTTGTAATGGGAATGTTGACAGTTTAATTCATCTGTTTTACGAGTGTGAACATGTTAAACGTTTTTGGACTAGTGTTGAGATCTTTTTAAATATCATTTTTGGAATTGATCTCAGTTTAACAAAATGTTCAATAATGTTTGGATACAATATTTTTGATCCGGACCCTTTACTAAATTATATTATATTATTGGGGAAACTGTACGTATATAGAAAAAGATGTGCAGGTTTACGGCCGATTTTTCAAGTGTTTAAGGGCTTAGTTCATTTTATGTTCCAAGTTGAAAATCATATTGCCATTGGAAAGGGAAGATTATATAAACACAATAAAAAATAGGGTTTATATAAAAGGTGGAAAGACAATAATTAAATACTGTACTTTATTATTTAGAGAATATTAAAACTAAATGTTTATATATATTATTGTTTCCTGTATGACAAATACAAATAAATAGTTGGTGCGCCGGCATCAACAAAAAGAAGAAAAAAAGCTTCATATTCATTAATATGAAAGAAAAAACCAACCAAAGTGGTAGGGCAGCTTTAAGGCAGTGACTTTGCGGCAGCAACCATATTTGTTAACTTTTGTCTGAGGATATCTCTTGGCAGGAATCCAAGTCCACAATCGGGAGCCACTATGAGGCGGTCAGCTGGCACGTGCTTCAAGGCTTCTTGCAGACGGGATCTGATTTCTTCCGTGGATTCCACTCTACTTCGGGCTACGGCCACCGATCCCAGAATGACCTTGGATTGCTTGAAGTGGTCTAGGAGAGTCAGATCATTCCGGCATTCTGCATCTTCAATGGAAACTGAAAGAATAAGTACATGGAAATCCTATCAAGCAAAAACAAAAAGTTACGGCCACACTGCAAAACCAGTACGCATGGATCACGTATAAGTGACTTATACGTAAGACTTATATGATTCGACAACGTTATAATTTGCATCACCATACGAACAAGCACTCATAAAATTGGACTGAGACTAATGCAAATATTTCTATATAAGGCCTATAGTATTAGGAAAATACCCTAATAAAATTGACCCTATAATTAAATACATACAAACACCACATCCGAAGATGATACAGAGGGTTACGCCGGTTTTAGAAATCCTTAAAGACTCATTTGTTCACAATTGCTTTTTAATTGTAGCCCAAATCCATGTATTTGTTTGTTATTATGTTTTATGTTCAAGCGCTTAGGGATCTTGTAGGCGATTCAATAGAGAACTTGAACAAAATAAATAATAACAGCGAGGCAGATAACTACTGCAAGTTCCTCAACTCAAACAAACATTTAAACAAGCCTCGACTCGTATCCCTTTCGACTGGTGTTCGAAAGGTCACGGTTTCGATTCCCGCACCGGCTCAAGTCCTTGCTTTTAAATTGGGATATGAGTCGAGGCTTGTTTAAATGTTTGTTTGAGTTTTTGAACTTGCAGTAGTTATCTGCCTCGCTGTTATTATAATTAAATAGTCAGTAATAAATTATGGATTGTTCATGTTCCTCTTATATTACAAACTCGGCAGCTATATGGTAGAGATGCTTACCTCCGTGGAAGCCCAGCGTATCAAGCTTATCAGATAGTTTGAAGTAGGATGATTGGTAGGCTTTCTCAAAATGTTCATGGTCCTTCAAAGACAACAAAATGCAATATTATTTGTCATAAAAGAATTAGAGGCTGATATTATTTTAAATTCGCGAGCGGGGAAATACATTTCAGTAAGGTTGGTATCTAGATTAAATCCTTCCTTATCGTTTACAAGACACAACCTACATTATGAGAAGGTACTCCTTGATTAGTCCTAGATTTTTACATATGGCGGCCATGTAGAGGGACATGGGAACCCAGTCTATGATGTCACCAGACTCTTACCAGATATAAGGGATAACCTCGACATAGATGGATATCTACCGTTACTAGATTTGGGTCGACGCTCTTTTTACAAAGGGCAGCATGCTCCATACCGTATTCTAAAGCTCTCTCGGGTAATCGAGCAAATAACGGTTCATCAATTTGGATATGTTTACAACCTGTAAAGATTAATGTAAGACATTACATTGGACGAGTGGGAATATTTGTGTTCTAATTTAATAGAAAGAATTTAACGGGTTAGAATATATGTCTCGATAAAAAATAGGTCAATCAATCTTTCACAGAACAATCTTTAACAAATAGCGCCCTCAATTGTTTGTTTTACCGTACTGAATGCGGATGATCTTAATACACATCATTTGCAATATGAAACTAGCAGATATTTTGAGTTACAAAGCACTGCGAGCAATAAATTACTTCAAAATTGTGGTTTAAAACATATATCTTTGTCGTCCAGTACAGTATGTGTGACAAAACCAACTTCAAAATATATTAAGATTGCCGAATGCCGATGGCTAAGTATTGGTAACACTACAAAAAAGTTATAACGAAACGTACTCCTCCTTTTATAACATGATCAAGAATTGAATCAATATCAATTGTAGCACGGTCCGGCAAGTATCCTTTAACGCTTTCCAAAATTTCACAAAATGTTTCACACATTTCTAAATTATTGAATTTCATTACCATATTATTTGGAATCAACATGAGAAATGTATTAAAATAAGTGCAAATATGCCTAGTATTGGATCAGTAATCCTTGAAATAGACCTTGAAAGTTGGGAAAGGTTTCTGAAAAATCTGCGTGGAAAGTGTTAATATCACACAACACCACCCAAACATCACCACCTACCCACTCCACACAATCCCCCATATATTTAGAGAATAAAGGTATTGTTTTTAGACCGTACCCGTGTTATATTGTCTGACATAAATGCGGACGATAGTATTATTTTAAGTAGAACAACGACGCCGCAGGCGGAGTTGTTCTACGCAAAAAATAATACTATCGACGCATTTATGTCAGACAATATAACACGGGTACGGTCTAAAAACAATACCTTTATTCTCATTCTTAAACAATCATACTTTAGACATTTATCAAAGAAATAAGTACATGTTATTGTCCACATTTGACAACTTTTACCCCTGCTAGGATCGAATAACCCACAAACATTCCATCCAATCACATGCGATGAGTAAACCATGCGTACGCGTTGCGGCGCCGGCATAAACGCAGGAAAAGCGCTAAAGACGCACTGCAGAAGTGCGCGTTATGGAGCAAACTACGCATTGTGAAGGTCGGGCGCACTGTTAAAATGTAAGCCCCACCTCCCCGTGTTAAGTTGTCTCATCTAGATGTCGCCGATTTCTCTGAGAACCAATGAGATTGCTTAAACTTTCTTAGCTGTTTAAGAATGTGGAATTGTGGTGAATATATGATTGTGCGAATTATAGGAATCGAGGGGTGACATCGACAGAGCCGTAACTCTCTTTTTGGTCATTTTGAGATACTGGTAACAAAAGATTCCTTGTAAACCAAAGATTAGGCCTATATGAGGACTGAAAAGGCTTTCTCGAAAACAAGCCCCTTTGTACTTAAAGCCTATTTCATTTTTTACAAATAACTCATTAGAATTTGCGAAGCTAATTTTTCTATAGAATGTCCTTATGTGAGTTTCTACTTTCTGGTTAGTATCAACTCGTGGAATATATTATAGAATGATAACCTACCTGCTTCTACTAGTATCAAGATATGGGCATTGATAACGGTAGCGAGGTCCTTGCTTAATTCTTTTTCGTCGCTGTAGAATTTATCTGAAATAATTAAAATGTAGAGATAATGGATGAAATAGATGGAATCGAACCGATGCTACACGGTATCGTAAGAGTATGGTAAATGGCTGACAGATTAATAAGACATTAATCTTGAATTGGTGGTGCAGATCTCCTTTTGCAGTTTATCCTTGAGTTAATTGATGATAGAACATCTTTTTATCCGCTTTGTAAAATAAAAAAAATCATGAAAACTGTTATTGATTAAGATTAACGTAATCAAAATTTAAAACACAACTTTAAAATGCCTAAATAGTCGTCTTTGATACTTGTTCCCTCTGATTTCCTCAAACTTACTTTCTGTGCTGTTGATAATCGTCATAGGTCCTGGTACAGTCATCTTGACAGGCTTACTAGACTTGGCCTGTTGTTATAATCAAAAATAAGACCAACAAATAATTTGGCGGGAAACTAAGAGAAACTATTTTTAGCCTTTATAGCATGAATTCCTGTGACTCGCGAGACCTCAAATTTCAACATTTCGAACGTAACAATTCACGGGATTTGTATTAAAATATGACTTGAAATGAGAACAGATTTCGGATACTTTAAGAAACCGAAATATATGACATGAAACATGAACGGAATTTCGAATAGTGTAACTCGATATGAAACGTGAACAGATTTCGAATAGTTTAAAAGACCGAAGGTTCTATGACTTTTCACAAAGTTAGTAGTGTACATAAAGATATTGAGTGTGGATTAATAATCCAGCTAACTACAGACGATGACGGACACGAGCGTATTCACGAATATTCAAGGTTAAATTATGCTTACGAGGTTACGTGATCAAGTGAATGGGACGAACGCTTAACAACGGATTTTTTTAAATTTTTAAATGACACTGACACTGGAGTTGGTTATTCAACTCCAGCGGTTTTAGGATGAAATAATTAAGCTCCAATTTTATGGGGTCATATAATAAAAATCCATTGTTACATTGAAACCAACGGAAATTCAAAACTGACGGCTGTTCGTCTCCGGCATCGTCTGGCTATCTATTTTACCTGTGCTTGTTTCCATTCCTCTGCTATCCACGACATATCTTTGGGGATTTCTAAAAAAACATGAAAATAACAATCTGAGTCAGCCATTAGCATTGCTATTACTACCATTGACGACAAAACAACGGCAAGTGACGCCACATCTCGAACCCTGCCGACACATTGCGGCAAGTAACGAATTGTAACGACCTTGGTGCGGCAATGGCTTGCGAATTTTGTCCGGAGAGTGACGGGTGATTACTGTTGATGGCGGGTCGTTTGCGAGTACCTGCGGCATTGCAACGGTGGTCTGCGATAGGTAACGATTTTGAAACGATGGTCCACGATTTTTAACTTTTTGTGCGATTTTTGACGTTTTTTGACGTCAGTTCGATTTCAATAGACTGTCCGGCACGATGCAATTTTGAAGTTCATATAAAAAGAAAATGTCCCCCTGTTCTTTATCAAAGCTGTTTCATCATCATGGAGGACGGGGCTAGGGTCAGGCTGCAATATGCCTTGGCCATGGTCACGTCATCGTCGCCGCAACCCACCGTCAGCCGCCATTTCTTGACGCCAGCCGTCTGACCTCGTTCCTTGTTGCCGGGCTCCGTCTAGACTTCGTCACTCGCCGCCCAGACAACATCCGATTTGGTCGCTAGACTCCGTTCCCTGCCGCAGCGATTCGTCCCTTGCCGTCGCGTTGTCGCTGAAGGTCGTTCCCACCCGTCAGCGAATCTTGCTTTTCCCCTTTTGCCGCCAACATTTTGTGATTTTCACGTCCGTCTCCTTTCGCGGGTTATCTTCCGCTACTATATGTGAGCCAGCCTTTAATATGTTCTGCATAAGTTCTCGATAAGTTCGTGGTACGTTAGACATACATTGACATACGCTGACATACGTTAGACATTACGTTCACATACGCTGACATACGTTAGAGGTACGTTACTCGTAAGTTATAGGTTGGACCTGTTGGTTTCCTTACTTAAAAATTTATCCTTCTAGAAATTTTAATAGTTATCATTTAGGCCGCGTTTACTTGACTGGCAACACTTGTCCCGCCGGTACGAAACTCAATTTATACAGCGGCATAGGTCGCGTGTTCGTTGTTACGCCGATGATACGCTGAAGATACGGTCGAACACGGCATACATACGCTACGAATACGTTAAGCATACGTCTGTCATACGCTCGCATACGCTGTGATACGGGCGCTGTCATAAGTTTGTTATACGTTAGTGATACGCTATCAATACGTTAGTCATATGGTTTGGATGCGTTCAATACGCTAGCCTATGGATACGTCCATTCCAACACCGATGTCGACTTTTCCTATGCAATTCGTTGGGAAGTTGGACGTTCTTGGACTCTGACAATTTTCGAGCTATTTTGTGTATACGTCGGCATACGTTCAGGCCATACACCATGGTGTGACAGGGCCTTGACAGGGCCTTTAGGTCCGTCAAAGGGTTTAAAAGCAACACAAACGGTGAATTAAAAATCCTACAACACTTTTTAGCTGGACTCAAATCGGCGTCTATCGCTAGGTTTATGGCGAATGACTGCAGTCTCGAACCTTCGACTTCGATTTAAAATACCACAGTGATAACAACGATAGTCCAATGTTTTGTTCAAATATTCACGACAAAAAACACGTGTTACATGTTATCTCTTTTTTTGAGTTTCCCTTTTACAATGAGGGAATGGCTCAAAATGTATTTATTTTAGATGAATCAACTTGCAAATAATTGGGACAATTTTTTCTTCAGGAATAAATTGACGACTTCCGATCAGAAATCACAGGCAAAATTGTAGCTAAACTTGCCTTTATATTAAATCATATTTTTTATCATTTTCTAATGGTAACTTACCCACTGTATCAGTGATGGTAGGTACGTCCGCTGTCCATGTACCATTCCTACATACCTTGTTAGTCAATGAGATGAAATCAAATGCTTTGATATACCGGCTGAGACAATTGAGAAGATACAAGAAAGTTTGTCACCATCATGTAGTATATAATTTATTACCAAGGCGACGAAAAAATCCTATTCTATAATGTTTCTATAAGGGCTGATATCCAAACTCTCAGCGGTGTTACACCGGTATTACACCGATGTTATACCGGTATTACACCGATATTTGTATAGAATATCGGTGTAATACCGGTATAACATCGGTGTAATACCGGTGTAACACCGCTGAGAGTTTGGATATCAGCCCTAAGTTCGTCCAAAAATGACATCACTTTGACAAAACATTTTGGTCATTTCGAAGGGGAAAATCCCGACCACCGATCCGACCACAGAATAGTGTTATATTTCGTCGAATAATAAATACAACATTTTTACTGAAAGGTATTGTATGCCTTCGTTTTCCTGTCTAATATTTGCAATTCATAAGTACCTGTTCGTAGATATTTTAATTTAGTGCAGATATAGTCCGAGTTTAATATGCCACTACATGAATTTGTTGGGAACATTATGGTATTTGATCAACTGACGAAGATTTCAATGGGGTTCATGATTATTGGTATTCAATTTGGCATGCATCCCAAGAAACAGACCATCGACTGATTCGGCCAGAGTTTTTCGATCTGGAAAATATAAAGAGCCTGCTCACACCATGGCGTATCGCCTGAACGTATGCGAAAATATCGAAAATACGTTGGTGTACGCTGATATAAGTTAGGGTTAAGTTGACGTGGGGACACGTCGTTTACGTTAAAAGCACGCTGTGATACGCTGTGACAATTTGGAACACGTCCGCGAAAAATTATTGAGCATGTTCAAAATTTCTCGGCGTACTCAACGTGTGCTTAATACGTTCTTCATAAGTTCCCGGTACGTTCCTGGTACGTTAGACATACGTTAGACATACGTTGACATACGTAAGAGGTACGTTACTCGTAAGTTGGTATACGTTGATGAACGTCGGCTGAAAATAACTATCTAGCATTGATAAAAAAACAAAATATTGCAATTCGTTGGGAAGTTGGACGTTCTTGGATTCTGAAAATTTTCGAGCTATTTTTTGTATACGTCGACATACGTTCAGGCCATACGCCATGGTGTGACAGGGCCTTAAGACATCACAAGGTGACACTGCGTGCGATGCAAATGTATCGATTTTTGAAACACGTATACCGTTTCGGTTTATCACCGAAACAAAAATCAAAAGAACTTGATTTTTCCATCTCCAACCGTTTTAGGATTTAGAATTTGATAGATATCCGAGATTTCGTACTAAACCAGTACATACAGCCCGACATACAGAAATGAACCGATTGTGCCCATTGGCAGCTGCTCGGAAACATAACTTACCAAAAATGCGAGACGTAATTATATCGTCGTAATTCTCCATCTGTTATGACATCTATACCAAGGTCAATCTGTTCCTGTATGACTTCACGTTCTGCTTTCTCAAGACATTTTTCGAATTCTGTGATAATGAACAACCACATTTCCAATTTAGGCCTATGTATTCTCATTCAACTTTTAAGTACTTTCATTTGTATAAAGTACTGGTCAACTCAGGCTCTGGTATGTGGTTCGGATGTAACTGATCAATGTGAGTATCAGAGCATAAAATAAAGCTGATGAATGTGTCACATTGAGATTGACACATTCTCAAGCAACTGGCTACGCACTGAAAGAGATGATTGCAACAAATATGAAATCGTTAGAAAGACGAATACATCAGCTTTCCATTGGTATGTAACGCGATAATATGGTCATATCACGAAATAAAGGGTTCAAGAAAAGAAAGTATACCACTTTGTTTATGTCATTTTGAGTAACATTCATTTTTTTACCAAACAGACTAGATAGGCATTTAGATGAATCTTTTAGGCATAACTTGATACCAAATTTGCCCCCTAACAACAAAGATAAACCATGATTAGCACCATTTAAAGAAAATTGGTCACTTTTTAAAAGTCACATTTTCAACGCACGCAAGCCCCGAGAAAATGCTGTGCGTGGCACTTTGAATGACCGGGAATGAAATGGATATTGATCACACAGTGCAACTGCGTGGGTTGTGCCTGAGCGAGCGGGCTATTTGATTATGAACAGGTAACATGTGGTCTTTTCTTCCCGCGTATGTGTATTGAAAATGTGACTTTTAAAAAGTGACTAATTTTCTTTAAATGGTGCTAATCATGGTTTATCTTTGATGTTAGGTGACAAATTTGGTATCAAATTATGCCTAAAAGATTCATCTAAATGCCTATCTAGCCTGTTTGGTCCAAAATAAATTAAATGTTACTCAAAATGACATTGTTGAAGCCTTTATTCGAACCGGGCGATCGAAAACAAATGATTCAAAACTTTTTTGAGGAGTTCAGAAGAAATAATGTAAATTAAAATAATAATAGATGTATAACACCAACAGGCTATGAAACCAAGATGAAACGTACCTCCTTTGTCGGCGGACTTTAAATAATCCGTATGATCAGCAACATTTGGGCAGTCTTTCTCAAATGGCTTCGGAAACCATCGTGGCACATCACTGGAAACTGTAGGGTTTGGGTAGGCCCCTATTACTGTAGTCTGAAGTGGCATGGTGATAAAGGGCTACTGATCCGGGGCTATGAACCGGGGCTATGATCAGGGGCTATGATACAGGCTTGAGGTTGCACGTAGATCCAGATTTAGGCCTACAGTTACGCAGGTCCTGTTGTCGATGGCTAAGAATTTATGGCTGTTAATCCCCGTGTTAATCCCTTTGTAATAAAATTATAGTGAATAGATCATATTAGTAAATTGTATAATATATATATAGGCCTAAACGGAATGTAAATAGAAAATTAGAAAACTTTCACATGGAAATCAATTAAATTGAAAGAAGTATAGCTCTGACAATGCACCGCCTTTCCTTTATCCCTTAGTTCTCATCATAATTTTGTAATCCCTCACAATACGTACTAAATTCGATGAAATGTTTATTACACCAATTTTCCCATCACCATCGTTTTATATCAGGCAATATCAGCAATTAGTTATCATGGTTATCAGTGCAGTCTCGATCAAGAGTCTATGTTATTGTCTGTAAACATGGACTCTGGACGACAATTCCATAATCTAAGGAGCTGATAAACCCTATCAATCCTAAATGCGGCAACGCATTATGACAGATTTTTGGTTTATATTTTATATATGAAACTTATTTTTAAAACAATCCGAGTGTAATAAAGAAATCGGTGCTCTCATTGGCTAAATATACGGTAGGCCTATAATGATTGTAACGAACGCATTACGACTATGCCTTAAAATGGTATCTCGAAACTGGATGTCAGTGAGTCTTGTCTTGCAACCATAGCATGATAAGGCTTATATAGTACATACTGTGCCATTCGAAAGAGATTTGTCAAGAGGTCTAGGCCTATTCTTTGTTATTTCTTGAAAGACGTTTTATCCCTTCATTTGGGTTTTTGCCGAGTTCCTTCTGGACGATCATTTCATACATACATACTCTTTCCAATTTAACTTGATATCGATTCAGTTCTTCACATGCATTTTGGGTAGTTAGTTCCTACGGTCTACATAGCCCAGATTGTACAACAAAACCAGAACTAAACTGTTCAGAAAACGTTTTGCTCACTTCCAAGGACCAACCTAAAATAACAACCAAATTATTTCAAAACTGTCTTTAAAACTAGGTTACAAATGCTATAAGCTATCACATTCCACAAACTAATTTATTAAGACAAACCGTATTTTACAATTCACCTTTTAAAGATATTTCGTGTTGTCACAGCTTTCCATTAGGCTATATATCATGTTTATTCTTTTCTCACAGTTATTCGGCCGAGTGCACCAATGACGGGTAACTTAATAGGGAGGTAAGCTACCTCCCTAGTATACGCTCTAACTGCAGCATAACTTACTAACGATGTAATTCTTAGAACATAACTGACGAGTAACACCAGAATAGCAACTAGCGAGGTAAATATCCACATTAATCAGCATCGTCCCCTTACCAAATTAATTGGCGCATATGCCAAGTGTAAACCTATAGTTTACTGTAAAATTCTGACGTGAATGGAACTCCGTAATATTAAAAAAGTGTCGTCACTCGCTAGGTCATAGGTGAGTGTAAATCAAGAATCACGTGGAGTCGGCCTGCGATCCGGAAAAAAATGATGCCATTTTATGGCCAAAAATTTCGAAGTTTGTTTACCGCTTTTTCAAAAATAAGGACTATCATGACATTACAAACATATTTTGGGCGAGGGGCACATACAAACATTGCACCAAATGCACAATTTTAATGACAAACACAAGCACCCGATGGAAACAATTATATACAATTATAACACATCTCTTAACGCAAATACTTCCGTGGCGTGGATACCTTGTCCAGGCGCGGATACAGGGGGGGGGGGGGGGGGCCCGACGGGCCCGTGCCCCCCCCCCCCCCCTACCCAAAAAAAAAGGGAAAAAAAGAAAAGGAAAAAAGGAAAAGAAAAAAAAAAGGAAAAAAGGAAAAAAAAAAAGGAAAAAAAAAGAGAGGAAGAAGAGGGGGGGAGGGGGCACATCACCCCTCAGACTCCCCCTGTTCGAGCTTTTAAACAATCTATACTTAAATTAAGAAAAAATCAGTATATACGTCGTATGCTCTACTTCTTTCTTGCATTGATAACAAATATATATTGATTGGAAATGAAGAGGTGGCTTTTTGATAAAATGTTGGTCAAAAGTATACACCAGATCGCACCAAATGAGTTCGAAAATTGAAAAAAAATTCTACTTCTCAGGGGGGCACTTCCCCCTCAGACTCCCCCCTGTTCGACCTTTCAAATCATCTATACTTAAATCAAAAATATATCAGTATAATATGCTCAACTTCTGTCGTGCATTGATAAAAAAACAAAATATTTATTGGAAATGAAGAGGTGGCTTTTTGATAAAATGTTGGTCAAAAGTATACACCAGATTGCACCAAATGAGTTCGGAAATTGAATTTTTTTTTCTACTTATGAGGGGGGCACATCCCCCCTCAGACACCCCCCTGTCCGAGCATAGCTCGGAGGGCGGTGCTGCGCACCGCTTGGATGGTACCGGCAAAAATTCATTTTTTGGGCCCCCTCCTAAAATTTTCCTGGATCCGCCACTGACCTTGTCGATCCTTCGCTTGGTAATCGCAGAACCCCGTTTCGATTCCCAGACCACGCACGGCACGATATGCTTCTTTTTTTTTCGTTCTTCTAGTTCTACCCTTCCACTCACAATAATGTTGAAACTTGGCTTTATCAGTTTTTAATTAATAAAAACAATAATAAGTTTATTTATTTAGTCATTATTTAAAGATCCTTGGACAATTAGTGTATACATTTTGGTCAAAATATGACCCAAAGTCGGTGCAATTAGTGTTTGAATGGGCAAAAGGAGTTGATCTAAATTTTGACTAAAAAAATCACCAAATTGCATGAATGGATTTTCAAAAATATAAAATCTTTCAGCTTATGACTATGAGGGGTCACATTCCACTTCAAATATACACCCCTGGGCATGCAAGCGCAATTGGTCCTTCAGCATTAGCGAATCATCCCCTCTAATGTTCACAACAAATTACGCTACTGCTAGAATCGACTGACTTGTGGCATAAAACGTTATGCCCCAACTTACTCTTGGGTCTGGTCAGGTATAACATTTAGCATAAATTACCCGCTAGTTAGCCTAGTAGCTTACCCCGCATTGGCGCTCCCAAAATGTTGGGTTACGCCTCAGTTACTAGCGAGGTAGGGCTATTCTTCAGCTACCCGTCATTGGTGCACTCGGCCGATAGTTTCATACAGGGCGAATCAAAATATTCAATTTCAGGTCCCGTTTTAGAAAATCAGTAAAAATGCTTCTAGTGTTAAAAATTGGCCAATTTCCTCTTCATATTTGGTGAAGTTTCCAAGACAATGCCTTATCCCAGGCCTGAATTACAACATATTAACGAAAAAGCGCAAAATCCAAAGTGTTCCAAATATACCCCCATTTTATAGGCATTTTGAATACCAACACGCCATTGATTGACTTATTCAAAATACGTGCGTTAAATGTTTGCATTCATAGAGATACCTTGGAAGTTGGAACAGATTAACTTTCACAGAATGTGGGAAATTGCACATAATTATCTCCCGTTTGGAATAACCAATTTGAATGAAATAAAATTTAAGTTATAGCTAACAATTAATGCGGTCTTACTGTGCATATCAATAAATATATTAATTCTTGCATATTAACTGGTTTTAAAAATCGGTCAAATCGGGACCTGAATATTTTGACTCACCCTGTATAGTAAATCTACATTGTAAAATGATAGCTGCCTGTTCAATTCCGTGTCGTGCTCCTAAGTTTTATTTAGCACAAAATCCATCTCTAAATAGCATTAAACATGTTAAATGAATCAGCTTACCAAATATGGAATGGAACCACCTGAAACGATTTGTCCATGCACGCAGCATGCACGGACTGGCCTATAACTCTGATATCGGTCGCTGATGTCGAAGCAGCTCGCGAGTGACCGATTCCACTGCAGCTCTAAAGACTGGTTATGCTATGCGACCTTCATGACACACAGTAGTTCATGACCGATATGAGATTTCGAAACATATTTGGATGGGAAAGAATTAAGACTTATTTTGATACCAAACTTACAATCTCGATCGTGCGTAGGTGTGTTCCTTAAAGAACTCAATTTACCTTCATGATACCAGAAGACGACGAGAGCCGGCTGATGGTATTAAATCAAAAAATATTCGTCTGATTCTATTTGATAGAGGCTGGATTTAATGAAAGATGAGGTCTTCCCGAGGGAGATCAATACGAATGCCTACCAAGGATTTTATTAATGTTACATAACATTAGGTCTAGGGTCAAGTGTATACAATGTTATGTTAACAAATAAGAAAAATGTTTTATGTTTAACGTTGTAAAAACATACGAAACATTTCCGATGATCAACAAGAAACAACGAAATCAGGACTCAACGTTTAAAAAACGTTTCACTGACGTTTCCAAGGAGCTTCCAAAGATTAATTAGCAAGGACCGACGTCAAACAACCAAGCCAGAACTTAACTACAACGTACAAAGAACGTTTTGCTCACGTTTCCACGGACCAACCTAAACAGTAAAAACGTTTTAATGACAACCTGTCCACAACGTAAGTACAACAGAACTAATCCAGGCCCGTAAGGGGGGGGGGGGGGGGGGGGGGGGGGGGGGGGGGGTGGCGATCGCCCCCCCCCCCCCCTCTTTGAAAATCTTCCCCGGAAAATTTGTACACAGATGAAAAAAATTCGCGCGCTACGCGCGCATTTGTCTTCCAAAAATGCAATATTCTTTGCTACAAGCTTGTTTAGAGCCAAAATGTACCTCGATCGTGCAAAAAATAGGTGCAAATTCGAAAATGTTCGCGCGCTACGCGCGCATATTTGACTCATAAAAATCTTGTCGGTTCATTATCATTTCTCGTCCACCCAATATCAATAAGATAGCTACGCCACTACCAAAAACAGAGAAAATCCCCCCTCCCCCAAAAAAATCCCCCTCAAAAATATCTCCAAAAAATACTTCCGGTATTTCTGTGCGTCGACCAACAAGAAAGGTAAACTATGACACCATAATGGAACAGAAAAATTAGAAAATCAGCATGTCTCCGACGGAAAAGAACTAGCTCTATCACTTCCGGGGATTTTTTTTTTGAAAACGCCCCCCTTTGAAAAAAGTGTCTTACGGCCCTGTAATCTGTTCAGAAAACGTTTTGCTCACTTCCAAGGACCAACCTAAAATAACAACCAAATCGCAACGTTATAATAACGATTTAACCTAAGTGCAACCAAACCAGAACTACTACTGCTACGTAATGACGTAACCTAATTGCAACCTAAGTGCAACTTTGCGGGAACGTTTTATGTTTGCTGGGCTGTTCTGCCAAAATACAGAAGAAAGTTCTTCGAGCTGTAAAACTTCACTATCATATAAACGCGAAGTATCGAGCTAATATAAAGAGAATGAGAGAGAGAGGGAGGCAGGTAAAGAATAGGGAAAAGGGTTTCAATTTCACATTATTAATGTTGTGAAGAAAATGTAATAAGTGAAAGCCTTTCTTTCCAAAAATCCACATAAAGCGGTGTATCCTTGGTGTAAAATATTTCATCTCTTTATTCCAAGGATTATCCAACCTATTGATGGTTTGCTGGTTGGGATTGAGTCCCGAAAGAAGCAGATTAAAATCACGTACCGTACGCAGGATTTTTTTCAAGGATGTTAGTGACTGCAGAGCGGGAGCGACGGAGGAGGGGCGTGTCCCGGGGGGGGGGGGGGGGATCTTCTCGTATTTCTATCTTTCTCTGTAACTCTCTTCTGATTCCCTGGAGTTTTTATATCACTCTCTCTCTCTCTTTTCTTACGACCGGACTGAGCAAAGTTCAAAGTTTAACAATACGTTTGTTCGTAAGATCTTAATTATGCTGTTTGCTAAGCCTATTAAAACAGCAACATTACTGTAGCCATTTTATTTGCTATCTATGGATAACATTGCGATCTTTATTTTACTGAAGAAAGCATATTGCTATATTCTGGTAGAATTAGTTCCCGAGTTCGTTGTTTAGGCTCTCTTGATTTCAATGACCTCCAGATCCAGAGATACAGTGAACCAAATCATAGGCGTGTGCAGGATGGGGTTGACCAGGGGATCTTACTAAAGCTTGCCGCCTCCTGGGGGTTGTGGCATATTTTTCCACAGTGCCGTGGGCCCGTGGCGCGAAAATATAGTTGCCGCCTCATGAAAAATTTGAGGTGGGGGGGGGGGGGGGGGGGGGGGGTTGTGTGGTATTTTTCATACTGTTATAACCCTATATTGTTTAGCTTTGGGACCCGGCTTGAGCATCCAAAGCGCCCCCTGGACACGCGCCTGCAAATGATTGGCCCATCAGAGCTCTTCGAAGGGAGTTACCTTACAAGTTTGATTTTTAATCACTCCGTTCATTAATTAACCTTGTCTGTTGGGCTATTGTTCACATTTGCTCTTTATATTGAAAAAAAAACCAATTTGTTTGCTATCTACTGAAGATAGCAATCTTGAAGCGATATAAACATTTCAATTAAGGGATCACGTCAAAACTCGACCGCCCGTTGACCGCCGGTTACGGCCGGTTCCGCCCGGTTCTCACAAAACGTGTCGTCTGTTATAATATACACACATAATGAGGTCAAATAGTTACACTCTGGTGAACACGACCGGTTGATACTGCCTCGTCACGCGCGTGAGCAATAAAGTCTTGAATTAATGTGTTCTCAAGTCCAGTACAATACAGCTATTGATTTTCGCTGGGGATGGCTTTTTCAATCTGTTTATAGCTCAATTAACTTTTTAAAATCAATACCGAAAGTATATGAATGGGTTTTTTTATAGAACGATTATAGAGAGAGCTATTATGACCGAAAAGTAACAGATCGATAGTGTAAATTGGTCTGGTTACAGCATTAAGTCAACCGGCGGTTGTTCAGTGTTGCATGCGTGAATATTCATATGCCAGTAAAACATTTGACCTGAAAGAACCGGGCGGAACCGACCGTAACCGGCGGTCAACGGGTGGTCGAGTTTTGATGTCTTCCCTAACTATGGTGTCATTGTTATGCTATCTACTGAAGATAGCAATGTTATAGGCCTATAGCCACGTTAACTTCCACATACATGTATTAGGGGCATTGGTACTGTTGGTCTTGTGGGTTTTGAGAGTTTTCTTTGTTATTTGTTTGGGGTGTTTGTTTGTTGGGTTTGTGGTTTGTTTGTTTGTTTGCTTGTTTGTTTACTTATGTGGTTGTTTTTACCACCTGGACACAGTGAGTGTCATTAAAGGTCTCCTTTATTTTCTCCTTTTATTTCCCTCGAAAATCATGGGGGCGTGCATCACAAAAAAATCACTAGATTATGATGTTAAGACACTAACTTAGGGACTTAGGCACAAAAGTGGTTTGTTTTTTTTCTTCTTTTTTGTCACTTTTTGTCACTTTTTTGTCAATATTTCAAAAAGTATTAGATTAGGTTTAAAAAAAAAGATGGTCCCAAGTTAGTGTCTTAACATCATAATCTAGTAATTTTGGAATTTTTTACTCAAAATTATTTTTGTTAGCTTTGTTGAACTCTTCTGGGTCAAAAAGGTGACTTTTTTAAAGATTTTTGGTCAAAATTGACACAAAATTTACAGTTTCTGACCTATTTCCTTTCCAAACACGTATACTTTTATATACATTTGCGTCATAGTTCAATAATTACAGCACTCACAAAATTCAAAAAGTGACTTCCTTGATTTGAGTCCCCCTTAATAAAAAAGTCAGAAAAACAGCATGGTGAACATTTGTACCATAGAAACAGGGCATTGTTTCGATCGCCTCTTTTTTATTTACTGCAGCGATTCCAATTTTTAGAAACAAAAAGTTGTCTGTAGAACAGAACACATAATTCTGGTGAGGAATACCACATTTTGGTTAAACAAAATTTGAGAACAATATTTATTGGTCAAGCTACGAGTTTTAAAATATTTAAAACTCAATAGCGAGACCAATAAATATTGGGCGAAAAGTATCCAATTGTATCATTATTATGTTTTGGATTCAATATTATTAACACTTGGACTCGTCAAAACATAATATTATAGGATAAATCACAACTTTCTGATTATACATCGAGGGTTGAGCGCCAGAAGGTTGTAACTCAAAAAATTATATTCTGAGATAATCAACTTTCAAATATTTGGGACTCATTAAAATACACTGTAGCACCCAACTTATACTCTAGTTTTAGTCAAATTAAGAGTGTTTGTGAGTTATCTCTTTATGGTTCTGAAAATCTACGTTATATAGATTATTTTGGTACCCTAATCTCATTTTGCCCAAAAATGAGTTACAGCCTTCTGGCGCTCAACCCTCGACATGTAATATCTTAGGAAACATCTCTCACACATATAAGTTTGACCAATGAACCATTATTATTTCACCACCGATATAGACATGCATTTCATACAATGTTTTCTTTGAATACACTTGAAAGGAGGGGTCCCGCAAGCATTACATGTTAGAAAAATAACTATCGAGCCCAGCTTTTGTAAATATATAGAACAAAACACCACACTTATAACACAAACAAATCAAAACCGCCATCTCTCAACATGCGATTTTTAAAATATGTGGTGATCAAAAGTTCCGGTGTCGATGAAGTCGCAGTCATACAATGCACATGCGGAAATTTGAGCACCGATAGCCATGACGTCATCGACGCCGGGACTTTAGATCGCCGTGAACTTTAAAAATTGCATGTTGATTATTTGTTTTTGTGACTATTATGATATTTTGTTCAATATAATTACGCAATTTCGGCTCAATAATTAAATTTCTAACAAATAATGCTCAATGTTGTGCTTGCGGGACCCTTCATTTAATACAGCATCACTGCAGTGCCCAGCAATGGGATTTTCAACAGAATGATATCAAAACTGGAGCTAAAGTACATGGTAGAGATTACCAAAATTGAGCTTGATATCAAACATTTTCACGTATTCAAGTTATGTGATATTCAAAAATTGGAAAATCTTTAAGCAAAACAACAGAGAAGTTGATTAAAGTCAAATTAATTGTTCAACTCTTAGCAGGATTTCCTTAAAGACCCCCAAATCAGTAATGTTCTGTGATGCTATGTAATGGAAAACAGTTGACAGTGGAGACAGAAAACTACTAATTATGTTACTAATTATGTGAAAGTGAGACATGCTGATTGATGTTGCTCAAGAAATCTTCTTTGATTGATGCCATTTAAGCAGTCCTGGGCTTGTTTCCTAGTTGAATAACATGCACATCCGATACTTAAGATAGGTAACGCACAAGTTTATTATCTCTGAATTAAATCCATGTTTGTTAATCTGTTAAAAGCTGGTAGTTCACCACATACGAACTGGTCATACACATGTTCACTAGGTGACAGCCAGTATACAGAGTTAACTTGGAGAAATGGTAACCTTGTCAAATCCCCAAGAGAACTGGATGTGGCTAGAAAACCAGAGTGGTAGTTCACCATTAAGTCTCAAATGAGAACAGCAGTAGTGTGCCAACTAGAGTCAATGACTTAACTTTAAACATTGAAAGAATATAGAAAATTTGACTGGACACATTATCACTTATCAAAAACACTTGTTCAACTTGATTTAGATCTAATTCTTCTCTTTGAGTGACAAGCAAACTGGACTGTCCGACTGTTTATGTCATGTTTGTTTCATGCAAAAATACGACCAGGATTTGATTACTGTAAAACCAGAAATGTTCGCATGCATTTAAATTTCTTGCCTCAAATATTTCCAATCCACCTTGTAGCAGTGCATTGTAAAGTCACACAATGTAACTCCTTCACGAAATGTTCATGCTGTGAATAAGGCCAGTATTGCTGATTGGTGAATTTATTTTAACTCAAACATTTCTGGCTTTACAGTATTTATACCTGTAAATGATTTGGTAGCTTCATATTACATGCAGATCGATAGGACTCAAATAAAACCAGTGAAGTGACTTGATTAGACTAGACTCGAGGAAATTTGAGAAATTCTTGAATTAATTCAATTCACATCTGTCTGCAACTTGACCTGGGTTGGGTCTTCAGGTTTAGTGACTTGGTGGCAACAACGCATAAGACACCAATATGTTACCCATAAGGAGGCACTTGTGTGACATATGAAGAGGTATTTTGCAAAAGGGCCTACATCCACTTTGGCTCTTATTGAGAAAAAGTCAAAAAACTGTTTCTAAATATTCAAGTTGAGCAATTGAAAAACTGAATGGATTATGAAAGAGGTACACTACATACTAATTGAAATTGAAATAAATTTTAAATGTGCTAGTTTTAATTTTTTTTTAAATCATGTTTACATTTTTTGAAAATTTGGATGTAGGCCCTTTTGCAACAAAACTCCATCTGTTTGTACATAAAGAAAAAATACCACACACAAAAAATCATTTATTTTAATCATTTCAAATAAATAAGTTTGATATTGAAATGTATAGGTCACAATCATATGTTTCAAGGAAATAAAGTCATTTTTTTCAAAAATACCTACATCTCATTGTAAACAGCCATTGAAGTTGTTGTTTTGTTGCAAAAGGGCCTGTATCCCGATTTAATTCTGGATACAGGCCCTTTTGCAACAAAAAAACAATTTCAATGGCTGTTTACAATGAGATGTAGGTCTTTTTAAAAAAAAATGACTTTGTTTCCTTGAAACATATGATTTTTCCCTATACATTTCTATATCAAACTCATTTTTGAAAAAATGCACCATAGCCCTTTTGCAAAATACCTCTTCATATAGTGATCAAAAAAGTTACTAACCCGGCAATAAATAACTCTACGGCATCTTGCGTGTTCAAATCCTGCGTGCCCAAAAATGAAAGTTGTACTTTGTCTCTTTCTTTCCTGTGTAGCGATATTTATAGGTCAATACTCGATGTTTCGAGAGAAATTAGACAAATCAATGCACGCGCGCTGATGTTGATGTGTGAATACTGGCACGACCCTGCAGGGGAGTGCTATTGTTAGCGTATCAACATTTGCGCAAGTGCATTGAAATTTTTTTAAATTTTCAAGAAACAAAACATACGCATGTATTGACCTAATTCATACACGACACTATACAAATAAAAATTTACAGTTTGAGCATTATTTTGATCTATGTAATAACGAATAAAAACATGCTAACAAGTTTGATAACACCCGCAATAAAAATTGGCGAACCTGCGATGCCTGGACAATGAATCAAAACAAAGCACGTGATTCTTGCATTGAACGGCACACAAGCAGAGTGCATTAGACACTTTCAATGCATTCCACATATTTTAGTTTCTTGTCTTCTGATTGGTTCGACACTACTAAGAGTGTATGAATTTCGCAAACAATATCTCAAATTGAGGAGGAGAATGATTTATTTATTACCTGATGAATTACTGAGCACTGTATCTGTGATACCTATGATAAAGCAATTTTACTATAGTAACTTAGTCACTGACAAGTTGCAACCCAAGAGCATACTCTGAAAGGAGATGTTAAATAGATAAAAATATAGATATATTGATAGTGTTCATAATGTATTAATAGCACCCATGAGATTGACAGGTCGATTCTTGTAGCGTTTGGATATATCGTCCTCTATCTGAAAAGATACAAACAAATGAAAATAGAGTTATCTCATTAACTGCAAGTAATTATGAGTAGCGAACTATTGTAAAGCATAAAATATTCACATGCATTATATTTTTGCAACATTTCCTGAGAATAATCACAAACTTTTCCAGAGAATAATCACAATCTTTTCATGCTGCAAATCATTTTATTTTCACAAACCCATATTTTTAAAATAGGATAACTAGCCGAAGTGGGTTTGCCTAGGACTGCATAGGTAAATTCAAATGAATCCTCAGTGTGCTCAGTGTTGCCAACCCCTCGGATAAACCCCAGAATTGGGCTATACTTTTGACCTGGACGCCCCTGCCATAAAAATGGGTGATGAATAGTTTGCCAAGTGTTGGGCTATGAATGTATTTTCTATGGGCAAATCTATAATTGGGCTACTAAATCGTGGGCAGCGGCCTGGATGGCATTTGTACCACCACTTGGAGCAACATTCAGTTGGAATCACTGAGTGTGCTACTATTTGCTCTGAACAGGCATATATCCTATATCTGTTTTCCACCACCTAGGGTTATTTGGGTAGATAAACTATATAGTGTGATCAGTTCCAAATTGGCGAAGCCTCATTACAGCAGAGAATGAATACAGAAGGACGCAGGCTTACATGAAAGCAACTAGCCCACTGTGCATCACTGCATTGCGCGTGCAACCAAAACGGAGTGCCCTTGGATTACTTTTGTGCGCAGAGAGATAAAAAAATGAATATTTCTCGCCAATTTGAAACTGATTATACTATAGCTGGTGTGTTATAATGTTCTGTTGTAACGGCTCTATAGGCAGGTACTACCCTAGCATCCTACAAGTTGAATTGTAAGATGCTAGGGTAGTGCCTGCTTAGAGCTGTTCCATGAAGGTGTATGCCTACCAGGAAATTGAAAATGATATTTTGTAAGTTAATGGGACTACCGTACCAGTGAAAACCTGTAAAGTATGCTGAGGCTGTGGACTTGCTTATGTATACTGCACTATAAATCACTCGAATTTCATTTAATATTTCTCGCATCCCCATTCTAAACAACTTACATGTCTTTGTAATTCCCTGGTCTTTCCAACGAGTGTGTTTAATTTAGGCTGTAGTTCTCTAGCATCTTCCATTGCTTTCTCTCCTTTTTCTCTGACAGCTTCTTGAGACGCTACCATCTTTTCTGCCTGAGTCAATTTTTGTTTGAGTGTCTCTGTTAATCTGTCTACATATCTGTGGAATAAAATGTGGATATATTTACGGTAAAAGAGTTTCAAATTGGGTTCATAATCATCCATGTAAAAAGATACAAAGATGTTAGTTGGAAAGAAAGTGTACATCTTAATAATTATCCATGATTCATGACATTGCTACATGAACACTCTACATGTTGGTAGTAATGGACTTAATACTTCACATGAGGTTGACCCCACATAAAAGTATGCAAGGTCAACCTAACCCCAGAAACAGTGAAATGGACATTATGCGATGTGCAACACATAAACTATTTTCCATCTTTTGTTATCAAATTATTTATTTAATTAAAATATTAGATTTCAATCATTGGAATATGTGAAATATACATATGGAGGGGGTAATTATTAGGGTTGTGTACTACTTCTTTAGCTTTGGTTTGGGAATGCAGTGCTGTTGAATCATGCACTAACCCAAATCAGCCTGATAATTTGTTTAAAAATGCATCCTGACACCAGGGATTAGTCCAGTCTGGTCTTTTTCTTAACTCTTTTTAATATTTGTGTATATTAGAGAAGGATCTGGAGCAGAATGCTGAAAGTCAACTGGAAGGAGAAAAGAACCAATATAAGTATCCTGAAAGAACTTGGTGTGAAGAGTCAACTACTAGGAGAGCTAATCAAAAGGAACCTGGCCTATTTTGGGCACATCATAAGAGGCAGTGGTAGCTTACTAGCACTCCACATCATAAAAGGGAACGTGGAAGACCACAGGAAAAGAGGTCATCAAAAGAAACAATGGTTCGATAAAATCAAGGAATGGACCGGTACAAGTCTTAATAAGGCTAAGCGTCTGGCACAAAATGGAGTGTCTTGGAGAAAGATGATCCGGAGATGTGGCAGCCAATCGTCACAAATGACAGAGGCCCAGGGCAAGGCAAGTCATATTGTTATGATATAGCTATGAATACATGTCATAAACATCAAACTTACTTGGGAGAATTCTTGATAAGAAAAAGATGCTGCGTTTGTGAATCTAACAACACGGCCAGGATATTCTTGACAAGATCTAACATGGTCGACACCTCCTTAGACGTCTTCATCTGTAGGATGACCGGTGCAGACTGGAATTGATTGACAGCAAGAATATCCGCTTCACCTTTCATTTCATTGAGTCTTTGATTTAAGAAACCATCCAGCTGTTTGGTGATAGAAAATATGTACAAATTTGTATGTAAGAAAAGAATGACAAATGTGGTTTGAAGCTAATAGGATGTCATATATCTCCTATCTTTGCATATCACATGAGTCACCGCAGGTGACGACCGCAGGTGACGGACTGTAATTCCTTATATATCATGCAATATACGGAAAAGCAAATTTTGAAGTAGATGATATTAATTAAATTTAGTCTGCCCCTTCAATGTCCACAGTCGAGACAACGTCATGAATTATGTTATAAAGTGACAGTTTAAAAACAAATCCAATTGTCTAGATCCCACGGCAATTAATCACAATCACACATTTGACAGGTTTGTAACCATCTCAATTCACCCAAAAGTCTGCAGTCCATCAGAATTTAATTGATATTGTAAATTTACCTGTCAAACGTATCATTGTGATTAACGGTCACAATTGGTCTTGGATTGTATAGACAGTTTAATTTATGATTTGTTTTGAACAGCTTTTCAGTGTGTTCTCTATACTACCAATAACTGCTCAGGCGACAAATGATGGGTATGATATCTCAACATGAAGTTTGGTGCACTTATAGCTCTAAGCATGATATATCACAATATGACACCCAAAAGTCAGGTCTCGTGTGGTGATGTTATTTAGGTATGATATTAAAAGGGTTATCAGTCAGATCACCAAGCCAAAAATGCATATGCATTTCCTTTGTGCTACAATGGTTGTAGCTTTCACTTGTAAAGTGATCAGTAACAATTCATTTGGCTCAATCACAATGCCTGAAAAATATTTTGTAATTGAAGAAAAAATGACCGATAACTTTTCACAGAAAAATGATGAAAACTTGAATTAGCTTAACACAAACCTTTCATATATGGTAATATTTATTCAAAACATTTTCACAGTTGATATAGCTGTCAAATATATATCTTTAAAAAAATCATGCACAATTGGATCAATCCTAAGTTTCCTTTTAAATCCAGAGCTCGTACACAGCTTGATCTAAATAAATTAAAAAGTGTTGTCTTTACTATTAAACTGTAACAGTTTTCTTGTGAGATTCTAGATAATGAATCAACAAAACTTGACATTGAAAATATCACATTTCGCTGTCTATATTGCAGCATGATAATTCCTTGACGCGGTAACATTTTCAAAGAAGTCCCTAAATTTTGGCCACCATTTAAAAAGATGGTGGCAAGGGATCCAGCTCACACCACCTTTTCCCCAAATTTGTATCAACTTCTACCTTACCTCTAATAGCTCATTTGTTAAAGTGGTCCTAGTTGGCTGATAATCTAACACTGAAAATGAATCATTTCCCCTTGCTATCCCATCATCCTTTAATGTGAGTTGTTCTGAATCTGTTGCCATAGTTACAGCGTCATCATCTCCAAAATCTATCCGGCCTCCTTCACTTTCATCAGCAACCTATCAAAACAAAGTAATATGATGGAATATGTATTGATTCACACAAACACACATCTGTATCCTTTATAAAAGGAGGGCAGTTTGGACCATGGGGAGAACAAGATGACAGGTGCTATTTCAGTAGTATGCTAGCACATGTTTCCCATCTGCTGTGTCAATAAGATATATTTGATAAATAAAACAATTTGGGAAAGATTGAAAAGGCTTTGTTCTGTTATCAATCTCCATGTTGTAATTTCAAACATTATTCTATTGCCAGGAGAGTTCTTTATTGTGCACATGATTCTAAAGCGCTGATATGTACCCAAGTGATCAAAACTGAATTCCCGGACTTGCCGCTTTAACACCCCATTGATCACTGGAATATCTTCTAATGTCACTACACAGAGCTAGATTAATTGGAGTAAGATTATTTGGGAACATACTAATCTATACCTGTTCATAAGCTTCTATCTATCATACAGAAAGCATACAATGAGCTGTCAGTTGTTTCAAGACTTACAGTAAAAAGTCCAAACCTTGATCTTGAAGATTACAATCTGATATTCCAAGTGAAGATAGGCCATTATCACATGGTTGTGCCAACAATTGGCTACTTAAATTTTAGGGGGATGGTGTTTCAGTGGAAATTTAATTTGAAATTATTGATAAATACCTCAATGTCAAAGTTGATGCTTGATCCCCCTTCCTCTATGCTGATACCAAAGTCTATTCCTTCATCTGTACCTGCATCTATATCACCCCAATCAATCTGGAGCAGAAAGAAACACAGAACCAAAAACATTGATTATTGACATATGTAAATCCATCAAAAGATATCATATTGCAACATATACTTTCCATCCAGATGTGTACATCTAAATGTTTAGTATCTGCAATTGCTTCATATCATATCATATACTTACATGTAGTACACTTTGGATTTGGGTTTGTTTTAATGATACTACAGGGTGAGTCAAAAAGAAGTTGTACGGTAATGAATATTTGTTTTAAAGTATACCAAACCAATTTGACAAACCAATGAGGCACGTATTCAAAGAACAACTTATTCCGCTCATATGCAAAAAGGAATCATTGAAATCGATTAATTATATCAGGAGCTATTCCTGTTTTAATAAAAGAGACCCTTTTTTTAGCTGTCCAAATATTCATTCTCGTACAACTTCTTTTTGACTCACCCTGTAGAGTACTACACTGTTCTGCTGCATATTCTTACAATATATATAGTTACTAATATGTATGTTACCAAATGATATACGACAAAGAAGCACCGACGGCCATACAGCTGGAGAGGGACGGTCACTATAGGTGTAATAGCTTACCCTTCCCATAACGTCCACACTTCCCAAGTTGGGGCTAGAGGTGAGGGGGGGCAGCTGTGCAGGTTTGAATTTTGGTCAAGATGTAATATCTTAGACTGGGTATAGATAAGACCAATTCTTTGCAAATGCAACATATCGTAAAATAGTGTGCATCTGCTCTAGGCTCGCCTATCTACCTCATTAAACATGGGAATCCAATCAGTGATTATTTCTACCAAAACCAAACTTGTTATTGTTGTTCGCTTGAAACCATTTAGGGTTAATGTTTCATCTTTTAGGGGGCTGGCATTTTCTTCAGAAGGGGGTGGGTCCCAAATATACTGTGGGGGTCATAGTTTTTTTGACATTAAAACAGGGGGGGTCATAAAATTATTTCATTGAAAATGGGGGGGGGGGGTCACAAATTTATCAAAGCATGCTTGCGTGAAGAAAAAAAAAGGTAGGGGGGTCATAAAAATATGCAGCTCTTGGATAGGGGGGGTCATGAAAAAATTGTCTGGGTCTATCCACATTTTTGGGACCCCCCCCCCCCTTCCGAAGAAAATGCCAGCCCCCTTAGATGAACCTAAATTTAACACTATTTTTTGTACTGATAGCTAGGGGTGCACTTCTTGATACAATATATGCATTTTATCAAGAAATAGTCACCTTTCAGTGGCGCCAGAGTCAGAGCAATTTAGGCTATGGCACTAAATTGATCAGCAAAATGTGCTAGTTTGTCGTTTGGTTAAAAATCTCTGCACGGCAAAACTACACTGTCTTATGATATAAGACTTGACTTGAATGGTTGAGAGGAAAGGAGTGCACTTTTTGTCCATTCATTTGTGTTCTCTCTTTTCCAGCCCAGTATGAATTTCCGTTATTTGAATTGTTTTTCATATACATCTTGACTATATTAACAAGGCCGTTCTCGAACGGCACGTCTCGCCTGCTTTCGTCTGGTGAGTAGATCAGTATTTTTAGCAGCAGTACAGGGTTGGAAGGATGTTATCATACAAAAGTAAAAGAAAGTCGGTTCTCAAACCACAAATCTGACTGGCTTTGCTTCGAGTGATATCATTTCATAGAGACTCATTTCATAGAGTATCAAGTAATACATTACTTATACTGATTGAACTCTCCTTTATTGTGTTAGATATATAAAATATTCAATCCTCCTGCAATTTAATTTTTAAGTTTACACTTTAACAAGTACACTAACACAAATAATTTGTGAATTTGCAAAAATCTTATTCATAGGATGTCAAGTATACACCTTTTTCTGCTGAATTGAGGCTGTGCACAAATTGGCATACACCAACATTTGCGTTATTTTATAAAACAATGAGGCTCTATGCCAGGAGTGTCCATATTTTTTCCATACTGGATTCTCATTGTTATTATGTATATATCGAGCCTCATGAATATTCATCATGAACCTCATGGATATTCATCTGACATCTCATGAATATCCATCATGATTATTCAATATACAATTATACCTCATGAATATTCAATGTGTACCTCATGAATATCCAATGCGTACCTCATGAATATCCAATGCGTACCTCATGAATATTCAATGCGTACCTCATGAATATTCAATGCGTACCTCATGAATATTCAATGCGTACCTCATGAATATTCAATGCGTACCTCATGAATATTCAATGCGTACCTCGTGAATATTCAATGCGCACCTCATGAATATTCAATGCGCACCCTCATGAATATTCATTGTGTACCTCATGAATATTCATTGTGTACCTCATGAATATTCAAATATTCAGTGTGTACCTCATGAATATTCAGTGTGTACCTCTTGAATATTCAGTGTGCACCTCATGAATATTCATTGTGCACCTCATGAATATTCATTGTGCACCTCATGAATATTCATTGTGTACCTCATGAATATGTATTGTGTACCTCATGAATATTCATTGTGTACCTCATGAATATTCATTGTGTACCTCATGAATATTCATTGTGTACCTCATGAATATTCATTGTGTACCTCATGAATATTCATTGTGTACCTCATGAATATTCATTGTGTACCTCATGAATATTCATTGTGTACCTCATGAAAATTCAATTTGTACCTCTTAGAATATCCATCATGCACCTCATGAATATTCATTACGTATCTTATGAATACTCATCATGTACCTTATGAATATTCATTATGTACTTCTTTTTTTTCATTATGATTAAGTACCTATTCATATTATTTATTCTTAATTGATATCATCACAAAGATTTCAGATGTTTCTTTGACATTGACAATCTTGATATCAAATAAGAATTACAAATGAATATGAAGTAGGTTCTTAATATTCATAATGTATTTATTTGTTTCATGATCATTATAATTCATTTATGCAAATCATTTAATATGACTGGTTGAAAATATGATTGTTCAGAGATTTGTTATGCATTCTTTTAGGGCATAATGTAAGTTTATTAGTTGGAAGAATGAAAGACAAAAATGAATCTTGACCTATTCTCTTCATGCAAATCCATAACTGCGATTACATCAAATGTGTCATTTAGCCCGTCTGATGGCAGCATGGCTCATGTTAATTGTACAAATGTTTTATGAACATGGTGTCCCAAAAGTGTCAATACCTTGTTTAAAGTTTTCTATCCACTGTAAAATAATTTGCAGTATACAACTGAAAATATATTTGGATAGAAGAAACCTGATATCCTGATGTACGGTATTATGAGCCGTGACAAAACCTTTCCGATTCAGAAAACAGACAATGTTTGTATCAAAATAATTCTCCAAGTGTTCTCAATCCAAGTTTGCTTTCAGTTTTTCCTATAGATTATTTTATCGGCGATACAAAGGTTTTAAGGTTTAAATATTATTGAGACACCCTAGTTATGAATTGCAGCGATAGCACAGTGCTGGAGTTTTGTAATGCAAATTACTCAATACACATCAGATAAGTCTAACATAAATTCCTCTAATAGGTGATCAAGTAAAGTTATGAGATGGTATGGTGCCTTTCACTCTTCCAAATTAGTCTTACATGCTAGCTTTACTATTAATGGAGATATTTAAACAAAAAGAATAGTCATATATTTATGAAAATGATTCTTGATAAATGAATGATAATCATCATAAACTTGTAAACATTGTGATCAAGCATCACCAACATACACTAACAGCAATATCCCTTTCACATGCGTGTTTATCATTACAGAAACAGTAACCCTGGATTTGGTTTTAAAACACAACAATTCCCCATTAGGCAAAAAAAAAGTTGACTTGCCCTTTCCGACCGACCCACATTTTTGGAAATCTAGGGTCGCTATTTTTTTTATTTTTTTTCCAAATTAAAAAAAAAAATTAATTAAATTTAAAAAATAAAAAAAAATTTAAAGAAGCACATAACAATTTTTTTAATTTTTTAAACGTGTTTTTGTGTACTTTCTCCCTTTTCAAATTTAAAAAAAAAATCTGACCGTCCGACCTAGACTCTGGCCCTAAGTCAACTTTTGTTATTGTTTTGGCCTTAACAATGTCTCACAAGCTTCAAGGATGAAGATTCCCATGCATCCAACCTAAAACTGTTGATTCAGCATTTTGGGATCAAGGTTTAATTCATGTTAACTGATGATGCTTTGTTCACAATATACACAAATGAATAAATGACCACCACACTAACTTGAGTACAAATAATCACACAACACATGTTGGGGGAGGGGGAGTGAACTGCCAACACCTTTATGGTGGAGGGTCCACTATCAATAGTTCTGCATAGGGGTATGTATAAAAGAGGATCTGGTTTTTGAGGGAGAAAATAAAATGTTAAAAGATCACCGTAAAACAGGGTGAATAGGGACATCGGGTGAATACGGAAATCTCACATTTTTGTATTTGAAAAAAAACTACTACCTAGAGAGTGCTAAAACTGTCCCTATCCACCCCGTTTTACTGTATGTTTATTACCATTTTCCCTAATGGGAGATTAAAGATTTGTAAAAGTAGCAAATCATCATCATCAAGATTTATAACAGCCTACTTTTAAAGTCCCCATTGAAGACATGTAGTGGTAGGCTATACTAAGGAATCATGATTTTATATAAAACCAATAAAAATGATTTTAATAAAAGCAATAAATATGATTTTAAATAAAAGCAATAATAATAACAGATAAAATATTTTCATAAGAGCACATTTTTTCTAGTTTCTTCAATTTTCGACCCCTTATATTTATTTACCAATCTAGAATTGACACCAATAATTCTTCTTTTGGCAATGAAACTTGTTGTTTTTGATTACTGATCAAATTATGAATATTTTGTTATTTACCCCAAAAATAACACCCCTATGCAGAATTTATCAATGGACATATAGCACTTGTTTTATCAGTGTTGGTACTTCTACATCTTCCACTTGGAACAAAATGTAAATGTTTTACTGATAATACTGATGACTCATGTTGATGGAGTATACCAATGTCTATTTTGTGATGTACAGAGGTTAAGACATATAACGCTGTCGCTATCTTAATATCATCAGTTCATCAGAGCTATAATTGCATTTTTCATCCATATCCCTTGAATTATATCACTTTTCTAGACTTTCTCCTCGTCTGGCAAACATGTCCATGATTGGAATAACTATTGAAATTAGTAGATACCCAATACAAAAAAAGTTTAATTACATTTTTAAAAGAGTTCAGATAGATTTTTTTTTTAAATGGATACTAAACTAACTACTAGAGCACATTATTAGGTGGGTGCGCCTCAAGGAGAGCACCATCGCCAATATTGTAGAATGTTGCTGAAGTTGATTGTTACAGATATGGGTCTGAATTCCTACATGTATGTAACAGGTACTTTCAGTGCATACCTCTAGGTTCAGTAATATCAATTTCATTATTTCATTCTGTCATAGTTATTCCATGTGTTTTAATTTTAGAGTTGATCATCAAAGGTGTTATTTTAATTTCATTTTTGTTTATTACCACAATGTTAATTGGCAACATTCCTTTGATTTAAATGTGTATACAGGTGCAGACAGATAGTCTACTGATTTGTTTGAGTGTTAAATTCAAGCCCTTCAGATATCTTCGCTTGTGTTCTGTGAAATCCACTTAGAGGACGCAGAGTAAACGGTCTTCGTCTGCCAGGTATGCTTAAAATGCAGTGACCATCTCTTACACAGGAAGTAATAATTGAATGGTCATTGGCCTTAGTCACCTATGTAGTTGTACAATAAGTTCTTTTAAATCACTTTTCCATCAAGTCAGTAAAGAAATAAGAAGTCCATCTTACTTCAGCTTCCATCGGCACATCTTATTTTAATTATATACTAACAATTTTGGATTCTACATTGGAGTAATAAAGTTACCATGAATTGAGTTATTAAAAGTTATTAACAATTAAATCTACGTGTCATCAGTGGTCTTCGTCTTTATTCTCTTCGTCCGACAAACGCCCCTGAAGCATCAGCAAATTAATTGTGTTAGTGTAATCCTCAATTTTTCCACCTTGCTATAAAAATAAGAATTTGCATTGCAGTAGAAACTAGACCATTGCCATCACCGTGCCACCAGGAAATTGATTGTTACTGTATGCAGTACTTCTTTGTTATGAATTTGAAGACTAGAGTACTTGATGACTTGGCCTGGAATGCAGTAAAGAGACGACCCTAGTAAAAGAAACAAAAAACAAAATGTTAAATCCTACGCAGGTTCTTTTACAATGCTAATTTCATAAATTCAAATGAGAGCTTTATCAGTACTTTGGTCTTTTTACACTCTTAGACTACTTAAAAGTAGACTAAGATTTTAAAAAATGGTTTTATTAATGAAAACACAATGAAGATCAAAAAGTCATCTCCACAGTACATTTATTTGATTTCAAGCCCATCGTTTTCATGGGCATCGGTTTTTCTACATGCTAAAGTTTACTACTACTACGCCAAAATCATGAATCTGATACAGGGTGTCCCAAAAGTGTCTATACCTTTTTTAAAGCTGTACCGGGTGGTTCAAGAGAATATGTGTTTACTTAGTCTTGATCAGCAGTAAGTTTTGAAATTATTCTGAAAAATTGATACATTTATTTTGGTTGGTTCTTCAGATATGGTTCATTACAGAAATTTTGCACAAAACTGCCTTGTCCACGGGAGCGTCCTTTAGTAGATGGAATGCACAAAGTGGACTTACACATGATTGGTCACAAATTGTAAAAAATTGGAGAAAAAGGAAAAAGGAGACATCTGAAACATTTGTTTGGTGCTTGACATTACCTACCTACGTTTCTTTGTTGAATGTGTATGGCACATAAACATAGAGATTGGGATTCTTTGTCAGGGTGAGCTTTTCAATTCTGAAACTAGAGCATGATGTTTTGTTGAAGTCATAACAGCTAAATGACGCTCCCGTGGACAAGTCAGTTTTGTACATGTTTTCTGTAATGAACCATATCTGAAGAACCAAACAAGCTAAACGTACCATCTTTTCAGGATAATTTCAAAATTTACTGCTGATTAACACAAATTCTCTGAAACTTTTAATGTGGTTGAAAAATTACTTTGAACTTGGGTCAACTTTTTTTTTGAACCACCCGGTATATCTCTAGTATAATAATTCACAGAATAAAATTGAAAACATATTTGAATAGAGAAAACTTGTAGCATTTTTTGATACCAAACTTGGCCCCTTCAAATTTAACACACGCTGAGAGTTTTGGTCACATAACTCACACTTCCTTAGAATTGTTCAACTGTCATCCTGATGTGTTAGCTGACATTACATGCTGCAGGTTTCTCACATACCATTCATGTTGCTTCAAATCAATTTAATTAAACCCTGCTCTGAAAGTAATAAATTAAACTAAAATAATTTAAACTAAAAGATTAAAAAAACCTTTAAACACTTACCAAAATTGGTTTGAACACCACCATATTCCGATCGGATTATGATAAGACAACTTCAATGTTGGCACTGGCATCATCACACAGACTAGTAAATGTAGTCACAGTTATTAACAACATGCTGAATTCCTGAATTGTTCCTCAAATAGCATCCGGTAATGAACCAAAGTTTATAGAGGAATAGGTGCACTAACTTGTGCTTTTCTGGTTCTGGAAGAAATACTACCCAACACTTCTAGAGGAATTAAACTAAGTATAAGATTGCGCTTGTTTAATTCACGTTGGCCACAAGTGTTTTTTTCTTGTTGCGGTGATCACAGGACAGGATATCGTACAAGGAATGTTTAGTAGAAATTAAATGTGAGGTGCAAACAGGCTAACCAATAGAAAAAGAAGTAGATATTGTAGTAGCTTGTGTCCATCCCTGCAAGTTCACACACCTTGGAACCTCAGGAGAGAGTTTGTTCCAATCAACGACAGTCTTCATGAAGAAAGAGATGGCATAGGTGTCAGTTCTTGGCAGGCAGACCGCATTCGATCAGTTAATGAGGTCTCGTTCCCCGTTTACAATCCTCGTTTTTCGCGAGATTTCCGATTTGACCCGCGAAATGAGGACGAGGTCAATTTTCTGACCTGAAAGAAGCCCTACAAAATTATTGATAATGATCACGTGACCCACGTAATCGATACAAAATGGTGAAATGTTGAAAGTAAAGTGTTCAGAGAGCATAATTGTTTAGGTTTCTATCCACATTAATCCTTCGTTTTCTTAAATTCATCATGGTTATTAGCGCAAAATTATCAACCGGAAGTAGATAATCGTTCGTAAAATGACTCCAAAAGTTGCTAGTTCCAGGTCGTCTTAACACATTTCGAGGAATTTCACGGCGATATTCATGTAGAGGAGAAAATTTCCTATCGGATTGTCGATGTCTGCCTTTGGATTAAGTTTTAGATTGTCAACAATGTTTGCTAAACTGAGCCGCTTATAATTTGCTTGAATCACGATTTCCATCGAAAATGCGTGATTTCAGTACTACGTGCTGCGAGTGCGACTATACGCATACATGTATTGTATTATAGCGATGGTATCGAATACTACACACACCATACACACGGTCTACACGTACAGTACAGTCACAGTCACAGTGCAGTATGGCTACATTACAGTACAGAACTACTTGTAGTAGTATCATGGATGGACAAAAGCCGCATGCGTACAAGAAAGTCGCAGGCGTAGGGTACAAGAAAGCCGCATTCGTACAAAAAAGCCGCATCCGTACAAGAAAGTCGCAGGCGTACAAGAAAGTCGCAGGCGTACAAGAAAGCCGCAGGCGTACAAGAAAGTCGCAGGCGTACAAGAAAGCCGCATTCGTACAAAAAAGCCGCATCCGTACAAGAAAGTCGCAGGCGTACAAGAAAGTCGCAGGCGTACAAGAAAGCCGCAGGCGTACAAGAAAGTCGCATTCGTACAAGAAAGCCGCATTCGTACAAGAAAGCCGCATTCGTACAAGAAAGTCGCAGGCGTACAAGAGATTCGCAGGCATTCAAAAGAGGCGCAGGCGTACAAAAAAGCCGCTTTCAAGAAGGAAAAAAAAAGCAAGAAAGAAAAATAAAGTCCAGATCCAATTCCCAGCCCAGTCCCGATAACAAATTGTTGCCCCCCCCCCCCCCCCCCCCTCAAAAAAAAGGTAGAAATCTCTTTAAATTTTTGTCTCTTTTCACCTTTCACTTCTCTACAAGTATTTCTTTCTGTGTGTCATGTCATTCATTTAAATCAATGAGTCAGGTTTCTCAGTTCATTCATACAAATGCACGCCCTATTTTATAAAATAAATAAAATACCCTTTAAAAATCTGACCTTTTTTGCGGGTATAAATAATTATTATTAAAAGTTTTCATTGTAAATTATTTATTCCAAGGCAAATAACTTATTAACAGTATTGTGAATGGAAAATACATGTAATATTAAAAGGAAATATTTTGAAATATTTTAAAGGGCATTCTTGTTTGATTTACGTAAATTGACCTCCGACCCAAGATTGACCGGATTGACCAATCGGAGGCCAGATATATCGTCAACAAACCAGAATAAAAAATGGATGATTACCTCGTCAATAAAACGCTACAAAGTGCTAGTTCTAGCCTGTCTTAACGGACATGAAAAATAATGACCATAAGTTTCAAAGAGAAAACATATTTTTACACCAAGTGTTTAGCTTGGCTTCTTGGATTAAAGTCAAAAAGGTATGTTTTGAAGCGAAATTACGACGGGTTAAATTATGGAAGCTTACTTGAAATTTACGGTCGTGATTTTAATTAAAATTGAATCCTTTTTCAAACGAAAATTTGCTTCTTTGGATTAAAAAAGTTGACAGAAACATCTTAGCTATCATATTGGGGGCATAATTTGTATTAAAAGCCATCTTAATGGGTGATAAAAAAAAGAAATGAAGCTCATGTCCGAACTCATTAATATTCATGAGTTGTGAAACTCTACGAAATTCTATGCATACGAGTCTAGTAAACGGAAGCAGTTAGCGACGGACTGCGGTCTGCGTGTTGGGTGCTTTTGTTGGAATTGTTGTGCATGACCACGCCTGTTTCTAGATGTCTTCGGTGTAGTGTAGTCCTTGTGGTTAATATCTATCTGACCATTGATCATTTTGTAAAGGCAGGCAAGTCTGTGGATTTTGCGTCTGTCTTTTGAATGGAGCCCATTTCAGTGTGTCCAAGATATTGTATTGTCGAAGACCTGCAGAGCATTTCAACCTCGACTAGTCCATAAAGTTACACTTTTCCAGAAGATGTAATAAAAACAACTGAACAGCACTTGCAATGAATAGTGTTTGAATATTACCTTGGCCTTGAAATTATCCACCAAAGCTAGCTTCTACAAGAATTCTAGCAATATATTTTGTTCATGAGTTGCAACTGACTAAATCTATGTGCAAACAATAGGCCTGAGAGAAACCTTTTCTCAATTGCCAAAGTGTTGGACATTACAACACAAATTTGGCAAAATGTGGGGCCTAAAGTAGCCCAAAAAAGGCTATCTTTAGCAATTATGTCAGCTTTTAGTCCTTCAAAGTAGCCCAATAAGCTAATGAATCCAATATTATAAAGCACAGTAAAGGCTCATAGATTGGAAACACTGTCTGTTCTAGTCAGACCAATGATGTGATTGGTTTATACTACAATATGCATTCATGATTTAGGAAATGAAAAAAAACACCTAGCATTGTCAAGGACCAATTCACAATTAATGCAGGTCTGCACAGAGTAGAGTGAAGTGTGAAAAACTCATCTAATCAAATGTAGCATAAAAGTGTTACTCTCACGTGTGAATATTTAAATATGGCTCAAAAAAGTTTGTTTCCTGTTGTAAACATAATTTCCTTTTTTAACTTACTCAATAATTTTTCAATAAGGTAACAAAGAAAAAAAGCAAGTCTCGCCTGCTCAGCAACAGCTTCTGGTAACCAATTACCCGTAGTAACAAATATATTACCAAGTTTAGCACTATCACAGAGGTTTGCATTTGTATTACGTTTGAGAGACATTTACCATGGACTGTCCATGCAGTTACAAATCATGTTACACACACCTCTAACTCAACCAACTCAAACCACAACAATCACCACTCGCAATTTAGGCCATGAAAAAAAATCTGTCTCACATACCCTGTGTGCAGTATGAGGAGTCACTTTTTGCCACATAACCCTATGCGATGATCCTAATTTTTTTTAGTTGTTGAAAAAAAGTGGAAAACAAAATTAAATTGACTCAAGGGGGACCTCTCCCCCCCCCCCCCCCCCCCCAAAAAAAAAGTCCCGCATTTTGCATAGGGTAAAGTCGCCAGTTATCGGTCAGCTCTTATTTTCGGTAACTTTCTCCTGAATCATCGTTGTTCTTTGAAACATCACTGATTCTTTGTGACCCTATTGATGATGGAGCGCCATCGTTGTCTATTTTAACTGTCACTGCCTGAATCAAGTAGTTCTATTAATGAAAATGAACTTGCCGACATAAATTGATAGGATAAAAAAAATGCCACATAGTTCATACATTAAAATGGTGATGACCTATGCGGTTGGCCGACATACGATGAAATGTATCAAAAAAAAGTTGAATGAAACCAGTGACCTGTCACTGATGAAACATGGTGAGTATAAAATAAAAAAAACTTTCGTTTTGACATGGGTCTGGGGTTTGGATAGATTTCTACTGCAACTTTACAATTATTTATGACCACCATAGGAATAAGTTCTACTGATAAAAAAAGCCTGTACGTTGAGATGCAAGCTACTTTACTAAAAATATAAAAAATATTGCATATATTGCATAGCTATTTTCCCAAATGTATGCGAGACAGACCTTTTCTTTGCCTTAGCTATGTTCACTCAATATTAGGCCCAAAAGATAAATTGTTGTGTTGCCTTTCATGATAAATTCTGATAGGTCGGTCGGTGGATTTTTTGTTTGTGTTGGCCTTGCACTTTTTGTGAAATGTACTGCAACTTTACAATTATTTATGACCACCATAGGAATAAGTTCTACCGATAAAAAAGCCCGTACGTTGAGATGCAAGCTACTTTACTAAAAATATTAAAAATATTGGCATATATCGCATAGCTATTTCCCCAAATATATGCGAGACAGACCTTTTCTTTGCCTTTTAGCTATGGTCACTCAAAATTAGGCCCAAAAGATAAATTGTTGTGTTGCCCTTTCATGATAATTTCTGATAGGGTCGGTCGGTGGATTTTTTGTTTGTGTTGGCCTTGCACTTTTTGTGAAATGTTCAACTTCTGTTGTAAAACAACAAAAAACTGACTCAAGATTTTTATTTTTCATTTGGTCAGTCAGGAAAGTGCAACACAACAACTTTTGATGTGCCGAGTCAGGGTTTTGATTGATCAGTGCATTATGTTAAATTAAGTGCAGGTCTTTTGAATTTCATGTATATATACAAATGAGCCGCTAATTATGCATATGTTTTGCCATAAATTTAATCAGCTGACAAGACGCCCACTATCCTACTTTCCTGAACGTTTGGTAACTGTAAACCTTACGGGTTTTGCTTAAAACGTGTACAAAAGGTTTCCGCAAAAAATATGCAAATCAGGCCCTTCCTTTGCATATTTTGGGCCCAAATCGACATCAGATCATGAACAGTAACATCCTCTTTATTTTGCACTAACGAACACATTCATAACTGTTACCATTCTTACTTAAGAGGCAGCATTCACAAACAATTCTAAGCTGCACACGCCATACACCATACGCATAGACAGAAATAGTGAGTACATAGTCTCATCCTGATAATAGCAGGTGAGACAAAAATGTAACAATATCATACTGTAGACCATAGCTACAGATTGAGCAAAGTGGGTACACATTTTGATGAACACAGTGCAAAATATCCAAAAGGATACCTCCCTTCATTGCCCAGTGGATCTATAGATGGGGTGACAGGTGACGTCACACCGGGCAAAACGTGGCTAGTTGCTATTGTTCTTTGCCCGGCAGTTTGCGCGCGCATCATGTTTTGTTTAGGACCCGTGCTTTTAAAACTCGCGCCAAAGCATTATAAAGGGCAGTACGGCATAGCGGGCAGTGTTGTGGTCATATGCTGTTCCCTCAAGCGTGTATCGACAGTCCAGTCCCTTTGCCCGTTGCGTTTGTTGATAAACATTGGATGTAAACAACGGTCACCTCATCTATAGCGACCAAAACCAGACCACAGTTGAATGTTATAGCATACCTCATCTTCTTCGACCTCTTTCTCTTCTTCTAGAAATGAGAGATGAACCTCTTCCACCGATCCTGGCTCTTTCCCTGTTCTCCATTGAAACACTGTGGAATTTCCATATTCCTGCACAAACCGTAGCAGAGGTGTGCTCACCAGGTCACTATCAGCTCTGAAAAATGTACCCAAAGTGTTTCATAGTTACGTTATGCTTCATTTGAAATTAACTTGTCTTTGATGTTAAGCATATCAGTGCAAGATTAAAAACATCATCAATTATTGGGACTAGCGGGACGCCAGTTCTTCGAACGGGCTCCCGCTAGTAAGTAGCGCCTACCAGATAGACAACTTCAAAATAAAACAACACATAAGTAGCTAAAGTATACAAACCAGGCCTTCACGTTTGAAAATTGAAGGTGTGCTTTAAATCGCACTCCTCAAAACATTGAGGTGTGCTGTAGGTGTGCCATAAATTGCACTCCTCAAAAAAATTAGGTGTGCTGTTTTATGATCAAAACAAACTGCACAATGGCGTAAGGTTGGGAGCGAGTCCCGGGTAATTAATCTACATTAATCAACAACAAAATGAGGTAGATTTGCCATTCATGGGGCTAACTGTTCAGACAAGTAAACCTGTATGTTAATGTATGTAGGCCTATACACTTTCATTTTCTAGTGTTGAAAAAAATCATACTTTTGATAAGAATAATTTAGTATAAGATCTTAGGTTAGGAGTTATTATCCCTAATGGTGTGGGTCAAGGGGTATTATGTGGGTTATTAAGGGTCAAATACGAGTCGTCTAAGGTCCTGTTTTGACTTAAGAAAAAGAAGAAGAATTTTATTTTTATTTTTTATTTAGGCGTGCAATAAATCGCTCTTCTCGAAACCATTTCAGGCGTGCGATGGCGTGCGATCGCACTCGCACGCCTCAAACGTGAAGGCCTGCAAACATTTCTCAAAAAATTGGTAAGAATACCTTTATGAGTTAGCATATAATACAAAGGCCTATTTCTTGACCTAAAATTGGATGTTTTCCGTCATTACCCCATATCACATACATAATGAGTAAATATAATGCAGGCCTATATAGTATTCTGACCTGGAATTGAATGCTTCCCGTCATTACCCCAAGCTATATCTCATGGTTTATACTTGTAAGAAACCATACTATTTCATTCCACCTCATGACCCTCCCTGTTACGCAATTTAGTAGCACATTTTTTCATTAACCCCTGCCTCCCAAAACACATTACTTCATAAGTTCATTACACACAACCCCCACCCCGCCCGCCCCTTTCCCCGTGGCTCATCTCAACCCCAAGGCCTTAACATTAATCATCTCCTGTAGCGCAGCGTATTTCCCAGATGTTTGCCCGCCCGCGTGTGTAGGGGGCGTGGGTGTATTGAGTGCTCACGTTTATTTTGCAAGTCGCACTACGACGCGTTGTGTGTTACGCGTCGACTGCATGGTTGCAGTAAGTCTGAAAAGCCCTGGATTTTCCGCTTTTGCTCATATCTCGGTCAATTCTGTACGGTTTTCTGCCTTTTATAGCTTATAACCCTTCTCATCAGGTCATCATCTATTATCAGTGCAACGTTCATGGCTTTTGGATGCAAAATGAGAGAGCCTTTTCAGGACACATCATCATCATGTCCGTCCTTGGATGGAATGGAGGAAGCATTATAGTAAAATTCAGACTCATGACACAATATCTTCACATGTGACAAACAAACAAACAAATACTTGCATGATTAGGCCAAATTGGGTGAGAAGCTAGGCCACAAAAGTCAGCCAGCATTATGATTACCTTCTAGCCTTTAAAAAAAAGTAAAGTGTAATGCCGAGCTAAGCTCGTGCGCATCTCTCTTTCCTTGGCGTTTGGGCCAGACTCCTCCTTGTAATGTTATTAATGGCGGTACCTATTCAAAGGCGTAGCGTCATAGGGGCACGAGGGGGCACGGGCCCCCCCAATGATTTTCGGAGGAAAAAAAGGGAAGGGAAGGGAAAAGAAAGGGGAAAGGGAAGGAAGAAAAGAGAAAGGAAGAGGAGAGTAGAAAATAAAAAGGAAGGGGATAGAAAGGAAGAAAGTGGAACGAAATAATTGTTTATCGTCAGGACGGTGTTTAATTCTGATCGGGAATCATTAGGCGCGGCCAGAAAGGGGGGGGAGTACTCGCGAAATCAATTGCAAGACCGTGCCTAGACTGGGTACCCGCGTCCCTCTATATGGCCACCATCTTTAAAAATGGCGAACCAAATATAGCACCCTCGCAGGGGCCGTGTGGAAAATCGGGAAGACAGGAGGATCCAGTCTAGACCGTGCCCTGGTATCTTTCGAACACATCGGCAACACGAAAATTCCGGATCCGCCGCGGTGTTTCTTAAAAAAGAAGTATTATTTGCAATTATATTTCAGTGCCATATTTCAAAGAAAAGACATTTGAGAAGTATTTAAACTAAATTCTAATGTTTAATTGAACAACGTTATTAATGTGACAAAAAAAAAGTGAAAGGGAGAAAAGGGAGAGGGAGAGAGAGCCAGTGGCATATCCAGGGGATGGCCCAGCAGGCCATGCCCACCCCCCTCCCCCCATTGACGAAAGAGTAAAAAAGGAGGAAGAGGAGAAGGAGGAAGAGAAGGAGGTAGGGAAGGAGTAGTAAGAGTAGGGGCATATGCGGCGCAAAGGGGCGGGGGGGGGGGGGGGGTGGGGGTTACGGGTTCACGTTACCCTAATTTTAATGTGGGGGTCGTTAAAAACATTATACTTGACCTATTTAGTGTTAAAAAAATGTGCGTGTTTTGCGCGTATGAGTTTCAATGTTTCATTTAATATTCAAGGTGGCTTCCGGAACGTTTTTTTCTGGACCATTTTAGTTCAAAACTTATTTTCTTTTTTGCTCGTCTCGCGCAAACTTTTTCAAAAGGTTACAACATTATCATAATGGGTCTGGAATCATCGTAAATATTCTAAATATTATTGGACCTTTTTAGTGTTAAAAATGCCAGGTTTCAAGTATTATAATAGATCTCGAACATCACATAATATTATAATATTCTAAATATTATAATATTCTAAATAGTATAATATTCTAAATAGTATAATATTCTAAATAGTATAATATTCTAAATAGTATAATATTCTAAATAGTATAATATTCTAAATAGTATAATATTCTAAATATTATAATATTCTAAATATTATAATATTCTAAATATCATAATATTCTAAATATCATAATATTCTAAATATCATAATATTCTAAATATCATAATATTCTAAATATCATAATATTCTAAATATCATAATATTCTAAATATCATAATATTCTAAATATCATAATATTCTAAATATTATAATATTCTAAATATTATAATATTCTAAATATTATAATATTCTAAATATTATAATATTCTAAATATTATAATATTCTAAATATTATAATATTCTAAATATTATAATATTCTAAATATTTTAATATTCTAAATATTATAATATTATAAATATTATAATATTATAAATATTATAATATTATAAATATTATAATATTATAAATATTATAATATTATAAATATTATAATATTATAAATATATAAATATTATAATATTATAAATATTATAATATTATAAATATTATAATATTATAAATATTATAATATTATAAATATTATAATATTATAAATATTATAATATTATAAATATTATAATATTATAAATATTATAATATTATAAATATTATAATATTATAAATATTATAATATTATAAATATTATAATATTCTAAATATTATAATGTTCTAAATATTATAATATTCTAAATATTTTAATATTCTAAATATTATAATATTCTAAATATTATAATATTCTAAATATTATAATATTCTAAATATTATAATATTATAAATATTATAATATTATAAATATTATAATATTATAAATATTATAATATTATAAATATATAAATATTATAATATTATAAATATTATAATATTATAAATATTATAATATTATAAATATTATAATATTATAAATATTATAATATTATAAATATTATAATATTATAAATATTATAATATTATAAATATTATAATATTATAAATATTATAATATTATAAATATTATAATATTATAAATATTATAATATTATAAATATTATAATATTATAAATATTATGTGGAGGGCGTCAAAAACGTCTTGCTGAACCTTTTTAGTGTTCAAAATGCAATTTTTTGCGCGCTTCGCGCGTGTTAGTTTCAATGTTACAATATATATAAGCTTAAAACAAGGTGCCTTCAGGCAAGTTTTCTAGACCATTTTAGTTTAGAAACTGAAAATTGTTGCGTTTTTCTACACTCGGGTTTCAACAAATATATTGGGTCTCGAAGTGGTGGCTTTTCAATAAAATATTGATCAAAAGTATAAACCAGATCGCACCAAATGAGTTCGAATTTTTTTTTTTTCTTCTTTCTATTTCTGAGGGGGGCACATCCCCCCTCAGACACCCCCCTCTTCGAGCTTTTAAACCATCTATTCTTAAATCAAAAATATATCAGTATAATATGCTCAACTGCTTTCGTGCATTGATAAAAAAAACCAAAATATTTATTGGAAATGAAGAGGTGGCTTTACGATAACATTTTGCTCAAAAGTATGCACCAGATCGCACCAAATGAGTTCGAAAATTGAAAAAAAATCTACTTCTGAGGGGGGCACATCCCCCCTCAGGCACCCCCTGTCCGGGCATAGCTCGGAGGGCGGTGCTGCGCACCGCTTGGATGATACCAGCAAAATTACAATTTTGTGGGCCCCAATAAAATTTGCCTGTTGGTGCCCCCCCAATCAAAACTACCACGCTACGCCCCTGTACCTATTTATACACCTGGGTGAAGCGAGGCAAGCGCGGTAACCTTTAACCTTTAAGTCGTCCCTTTTGGCACACACTAGCATTTGAAGCATGTGTATTCATGTATTCAAGAGTATATGGTCATGTATTCAAGAGTATATGGTTATGTTTCATGATGATTTCTAAAATTGTGTTAATTTTATATAAGCTTAGAGCACCACACAAGGCTCTCTGTCGGAAGGATCTTAACGCTTTCCACGCGGCTATTATTTTTACCATACACAAAACAGATTTTTCAGAAACATTTCATAATTTTCAAAGTCTATCTCAAAGATTACTGACCAAACATTAGGCATGTTTGTACTTATTTCAATGCATTTCTCATGGTGATTCTAAATATGGTAATGAAATACAGTAATTTTGACATTTTTGAAACATTTTGTGACATTTTTGAATGTCGTCTGCAGCCGCCTGCCGCATGGAAAGTGTTAAATGGGGGATGCATATTTCTGATGTCATCAAACAGGCCAGTGGGCAGTTGTTCATGTTAACCATGCTCAAAAGGTTTGGGTTACCAATTAAAGATCTTAAAACCATATACAACGGTTTTATTCGGCCTCTTGCTGAATATGCAGTCCGTGCATGGCATTCTGGGCTTCCTCATCAACAACAGCTCATGCTGCCCTTGAGCGAATACAAAAGCGTGCTTGCAGAATTATGTTAGGGAGCAAGTATGAATCTTTTATGTAGATGCTCTCAAGTGTCAGCTCACCAGCCTCAGGTCTCGTCATGAGCAAATCTGCCTCCAGTTCATGGACAAGCTTTTGAAGACTCCTGCATTTCGCAGACGGGTGCCTAAAGACAAGAGGGGAGGATAATGGCAGGTCTTTGCGTAATTGTGGAATGCAAAGGCTTCGACAGTTTAAGGGGTGTATTGTATGTTGAGTGACTCTGTAAAATTGTTGGCTGTTGCCTTTTTTGCTTGTTATTATCTTTGTATATAATTTGTGTCATTTGTATGTATTTAATTGTTTTTTATTGTAAAACTGTATGCAATTCAGCCTGCTATGTACATTTGTTTAATAAAAATCATAGATAAATAAAGATTAAACATAATTCATACACTCTGACTGGTACGAACCAATCAGAAAGCAGGAAATCAAAATACGCGGAGTGCATTGAAAATGTCAATGCACTTCGCGTTTCGCGCCTTACAAGTGCGCATTGCGCGCTTTGTTTTGATTCGTTCTTGCAGAAAGCATGGGTTCGCCGATTTTTGCTGTGGGTATTAGTAAAGTTGTTTATATGCTTTCTATTCATTTGAAATTACTCAAAGGAAGTAAAAAATGTGATTAGTATCGTCGTGTATGAATTAGGTCAATACATGCGTATGTCTTGATTCTCAAGAATTCAGAAAAATCAATGCACTTGCGCTGGGTGTTGATATGCTCACAATGCCACTCCCCCTTCCGGGTCGTGACATTATTCGCATCAACACCCAGCGCGGCGTGCATTGATTTTTCTAATTTCTCTCGTAAGACATACGCATTAATTGACCTATAACTATTCACTTACTTGCCACTGACAAACTTGACAAATTCCTCATAGTATGTAACAACCTCTTGTAATCCCTTTACTTTCTCAGCAATAGGCTCATACACATTGTTTGGAAGCTCTCGGACCAACTCTAACAGCTCAGATTTTATCTTCTCTCCCTGTTGAACATGAATGGATTGCAAAATTAAAATGTATACTGTAACTCGTTTTATCTTCTCTCCTTGTTAGAGATGAATGGATTGCAACATTAAAATGTATACTGTAACTATTAGTCTACTTCGAAAGACCCCTCTTTTAAAACCTGTCTGTTGATTTCTTTGTCAAACCTAGGCAAACCTGCGTCAAAGGAGAAAAGTACTATTCAGGAAGCTACGGTTGAGCGCTCACAAAACCGGTTTAACCCGCAAAAGTCTGGTCCGCAGCCCAGAGACCTCAGAGCATAAAATTATCTACACAGATGAAGATGATGAAAAAAGCTATATTATGCAACACAGTGATTTTTCTCAATAGCCATTTTCAACACAAACTACATCAGGAGTGCTCATCTTAATAAATGGGTGAAATTACAGCTCCAAAGGTGACTACACTGGTAATCTACCAATGAATTATTCTTCTTGTATCTTGGCCATTTTTATTGAACACAGAATTATAATATTCAATAACACTCATTTAAACTGCACATTCCCAACCTGTGATTATTTGAAATTCACGCTCGGTGGTTTGTGTCGAAAGTGCTCATGGGATAACCATACCCTATACTGTGATGTCATCATTACTACCTCATCAGCTGCAAGTCGCTGCACGTAATCATATAGGAATTTAAAGCATAAATGGAAAAAGTACATGAAACAGATATGTGGAAATCTTGTAAAGTGTTTTGTCATAGCATAATCAATATGGCGATGTCCATACAGGTGATTTTTTTTCTTATTCATAAAGCTGATTTTGGTATAAAATTGGATGGATTGAGCAGAATTTCATAACATACCTTGATACCCAGCTTCTTACAAGATGCGTAATAGTGCTCCCTGGCAGATGCTGCGTTACTGACATACTCTTTCTCCTTTTTCTCACATTCCTGAGCGAAAGAACAAAAAGGAAACAGTTAAGCCAAGAGAAAACCCTGTTCTACTGACCTGGTCAACCCATATTTGTCAAATTTGAGTATTTGTATTCAAATATTCACACAAAACAACAAATTGCCAAAAATCAATTAACTGAACAACCCTGCCAAAGCAGTGACAGTTTTAACTGTCACTGGCCAAAGGGGGGGGGGGGGGGGGGGTTATGTCACAATAGTATAATCAACATCTGTTTTACGAGTCTACTAAATCCCGAATACAGACACATGCTATATCATTTTATTTGTATTTAATATTTTGAAAATATTTAAAGAGTTTTTGAACATTTGAAGATTTTCTTTTTTTTTAATTTGTGATTTCGTAATTCCATGGACAGTTTAAAGTATTTTATTAAAACTGTTTTAAATAATAATGATATACAAAGGTCTTATATTTTGGCTTTTATTACTAAAAAATGATTTTGTTACATTGTCCGAAAAAGTTTGAGCCAAAAACGTGATTTATTTCAAAATTTAAATAATCGGCATTATTAGTAAAACTTTTAAGTTTTAAAATACCAGAAATGGATTCGCTGACTCATTTCCTACTCTACTCTACAGGTTCATGGGTCGTACAGGAAGGGCTTCACTTTCCTTTTCTTTTTTGAAATACCATGGAAAGTTAAGTTACAAAAGGCCTAACTGACTCTAATGCAGTAGTTTTATGACATTAACAATTGTTTTAATAATCTTGCCTTTTTATTGTTATAAGACATGGATATTGAGGAAAGGGGAAAGAATAAATGGTGAATGATGGCAATTAAACATATTTGTGCAGGTAAGTAGTATATTTTTAATTTTATATACACACCCTGTAATTGCATGACAATACAGATATGCATGAGTGAATATAATTTCCTTCATACCAGTACCAACCCACCAGGACCAGGAAGCTCCGAAGCTGAACTTTGAAGTGACATACACAGGCCGTGATTACAAGGTACCGTAAGTTCTAATTTAATATTAGTGAATACAACTAAATATTGCCATCGTCTTAATACAATTTCTGTGTACTGTCAAAATAACACTTGCTGTAAACATAAACAACCCTCACTGGTATATTCCTACATTTTCTGTACATTATTGTTTATTCAATCAGTGCTATATATTTGACAATTCCCCTTCATGCTCCCCATGAGGGGCTTCAGTACATTGCAGTATTTCCCAAAATATTTCATAAAGGTTATAGACGGTCATGAACACATGATATGATATGAATTTATTGGCACAAAATCGTGACCCGAAGGCCGAATTACATTGTACAAGAAAGCAAGGAATACATATAAAACAATTCAATACACAAATAGCCAACTTACTTGGCAGGAACATGGCAAACAACAAGAGACAAGGCCAAAGACAGGATATGCGAGCATGATGCAGAAGGACAGAGAATGCAAACCAAACTATGGGAGTTCACTGTTGATCAGCTTCACATAATAAGGACATATAAATTTCCTATGGTTTTAGCACTCAACTCCAATTCCAGCCCACCCAACATTTAGGACTGTTTTCTCTTCAGCCATTTTACACATAAGCTTTAGGCAAAAGTTTGAAAATGTTAACTCTAATTCAAATGCATCAATGATAAGGTAAATGTAATTCCCAAATGTTGTAATACCATTTAGTTTTTGAACAAGGATATTGGGTAAGTTCATAATGTGTGTGACTGAACCCTTGCACACCAACATGAGTTCTGATCTTTTGAGAGTACCATAAATTTAAGTCTTTGGTAATCTGTAAATTCTTTTTCCTACAACAAAATTGATTGTAAGATAAGATGAACACAAGGCATAGTAAAATAAATAACATGTTTCTCGTCCGGACTTTTTTTAAAAAGGAGGAGGGAGGGTCTTACTATTTACTATTTTCCAATTTTTTGCTATTTTTTTCCAAGATGGCTGACAAGTCGAAAATGACCAACTGACTGTGCCGGGGACACTCCTAAACAGATTTTCCACTATACTTGACAGAGAAACAAAACAAAAAACATCTAAATTCAGTACATTTTGTTAATTATTTGTGCAATAGACGTGCTGCCTGTAAAATGATATACGGTAACACTGTAAAGATTTGTAACTAAGTGTTTGCATATATTTCTTTTTTCTCTTCAATTTGGGTCAAATAAATTATAATTGTTGTTTGTAGCCTATGCCTGCCTGTGATCTGGTGAAGAAAGATGTTTCATTTATAAATGATGGATAAAATGACAAATATGTTTTGAATGCTATTCAACATAACATGCATAACAGCAGTTATAATTTGTTTAAACTCAATTTCAAAAATAAACAAAAAATGAAATACAAACATTTACAAATCAGTGTTTTATTATGTTACAGTCAACACTTCTCTTCCCCTATTTAATGATTATTTACTGAATTTAGGTATTTTTCAAATGTTAAAAATAATTCAAAACTGTATGTGTCTTGATCGTTGTTTAAAATGAAAATGTTTTTCGAATTAATGAAAGTATTTCTAAATTATTTCAACAAACCAAGGTAATATTATACTTGGGCATGATATAGGTCACTTGAGGAGTCAGGTAGGGGTCACTCAATGCTGTTTAGGTGACCAATTAAAGCTCTGAAGATTTAAAATTTAAAATTTAAATAAATAACAAAATAGCAAATATCAAATAGTAAAAAAAAGGAGGCGGCGGCTAAAACGGAGGCGGGCAAGGACGGGAAACACTAAGCCTAACACAATGTTGCATTTTTTGTACCACAGATGTCCAATGAAATATCCATATCACTGAAAGGCATATCATGTATCTTTGATTTCTTCCTCTAAATGCAATGGTTTGGTCAAATTAGATTTATAAACATGAAACTAAAATATCTGGTAAGTTACAGAGCAATATGCTTGCTAATTACTTCAAAATAATAGTTTGAATGGGTTAAAATAACTTGTTGGGGCACCCACTTATTTTCTGAGTGTATTTTGTTCATAAATATAATTCCATGGTTTGACACCATGTTGACACCGTGTTCAGTGTTTACAGTGTTTCTGGCTACGATTGCTACTGTACACAAGTGAACATGATAGTACGGACTGCTCTTTTATGATGAAAATCGAAAGAATATGTTGAAAATTCCTTAAATAATTGGAAGCAGATTTTTATTGTTATGTGATTATTCTACAGAATATTCAGTCAAGATTGATTTATGAGTATGGTAAAGTCTTTCCTGATTGTCAAACTTTATTATCAGAGAGAAAAGAATATGTGCTAAAGATTGCCAAAGATCACATATATTGCTTTAAAGGTTTTCTCTCTTAACTCACCAGATTCACTAAATTGACATGAAAGATTTATATCACAATGGCATCTGTGAGACGTATCAGGCGACAAGATCTACAGCTAGTGGAAAGTATAGGTGAGGGTGCTTTCAGCACAGTGTATAAGGCATTATGGAAGAAGATGGAAGTGGCCGCAAAAAAGTTAAACAAAGTTGACTACCATGAACTGGATATTATATCAGAACTGCAACATCCAAATATTGTCAAGCTCATCGGGATGATTGATGAGAACTTTGAAGTAATGCTTGTTATGGAGTTGCACAGCGGAGGATCGCTACAATCATACCTCAACAAAAGCCAAGATCGTTTGCCAATCAAACAGTTCTTTGATTGGGCAAAGCAGGCCGCCCTACCCATACAATACCTGAGGCAGATGAAGATTGTGCACAAAGATATAAAATCACCCAACTATTTGATCGCAGACGGTGACATCTTGAAGTTGGCCGACTTTGGTTTAGCCAAGAAAATTGGATGTACAATTAACAATGCGACACACACAGCAACCTTTTCATGGATGGCTCCAGAACTTATGACTAAAAGCAAGCTATCTCCTTCCTATGACATCTATGCATATGCTGTGGTATTATGGGAACTCTGGACCAGGATGGTTCCCTTTGCTGGTGTAGAACTTGCCAATATCATCTGGAAAATCTGCCATGACAACGAGAGACCCGAAATACCTCGGGATTGTCCCAAACCAATTGCTGATTTGATGAGAGAATGCTGGCAAGTTAAGTGGCATAGGAGGCCTTCTATTGAACATGTTTTGACTGTGGTATGTATCATTCTCATGGAATTCGTTGTTATACTTTATTAATGTCAGCCAATTGATCAACATGGATTAATGTCTGGTCTCATACCTTCATGGAACGCAAATTGTTACAATATTCAGCCAAATGGAAATATCGCCAACATGATTGTTAACCCTAAATTTCCTGGGTTTGATTTTTGGGAATACCGAATAATGGAACAAATTTGGTGGGGGGAATTCAGCGGCACCAGTGCCAGGGACCGAAAACCGGGTTAACTGTGTGTAAGTCCGGTACCTGATTGCACCATGGGTCAGTTTAAAAAAACTCAAGTTTTTATTCGCCACATACCATATTGTAGGTACATGTACAGGTCACGACAGTCTGTGGGAAGGTCGTGTTTGTGTCACAGTTGTTACAAATGACAAAAAATAATACTTTTACATGCTAATTATTCTTTTATTACAGTTGGATTCTACAAGACAGGCAATACTTGGACATTCTTCCACACAGGACAACAGCTTAAAAAAACCACAGACAACAAGATTTCAGTCCGCTGCTAATGGTCAGCATCAGGAGCTAGTTCAAATTGTTTCCACTCAGCATTATCAAGAGAATGAGCGACTTTCAGTTTCAGTTTCTGCGGAGCAATACGCCAAACAAAAAACACTTCAAGTTGGTCCCTGGGAGTTTGTATATAAGTTTGGACATGATGGACCTGATAAGTTACGCAACGCTACTGGAATTTCAACAAATAACAGCGGGGATGTTATTGCCATCGCCGATGAATGTGTGGCAGAGGTTAAGGTATTTGGTGCCAGTGAAGCAAGGGAGTACCAATTTAGTCTAGACATGACTGAAGGACTGACTCCTGGGAGAGTCTCAAGGCCGTGTGGTGTCCTCATCAGCCCTGAAGGTAAATTCTATGTGACCGATCAGAATCCATACGTCAAAGTATATGATGCAATAGGTGATTACATGGATAGATGGGTAGCTATATCTCCTACGCATGTACCATCTGACACAGAAAACACATTGCTATGGGGATTGGCAATGAATGCTAGAGGGCAACTATTGCTTGGGGAGGTCAGGAAGAAATACATCAGCATACATAAACCGGATGGGGAGCACATCCACAGCATCAAGGTTGGCATACGCCCTTCATCCTTAGCGACAACATCCCTGGACACAATCATCGTAAGTGACCAGCACGACGAGACGGTACAGATTATAGATAACGCAGGATATGTCCTGCAAACTTTGGGACCATCAGTAGATGTGGTATCAGACTGGATGCCTTGTGGAGTCTGCTGCTTGCAAGACATAATCTACGTATGCAACCAGTCTTCACCCAAACATGGGATATGCTGCTTCTCTGTGTCTGGAGAATACCTAGGATCCATTACTGTTGATGAATGGCCGAATAGACTTACTTTTGTTGATGACAAAGTGTTTGTCACACATGGAGCAGGTGTTATCTGTTATAGATCTAGTGATCCATCTCCTTCATCCTCCATTTGATGGAGCAAATGTACTGCTCTATGCTAATCATTAAGGCGACAAATACAAATATGCTGTTGTACGGGGCCCAACCAACCCATTAGATTTTTTACATTTGATTGCAACATTTTGAATTTATTTTGAAGAAAAAAAATTGAAAACATTTGAACATTTGAAAACTTTTGAAAACATGTGAACATTTTGAAACATGTGAACATTTTTGAACATTTTTGAAACATTTTTGAACGTTTTTGGAAACATTTTTAAAAATGTTTGAATATTTCAAAAACATGTTGACAATTCACCAATAATTCCCGACTTTTTTGAAGAAGAAAAAGAAAATGCCAGACTGACCGACGCCTACCTGAGAGATCCATTTGCCTGGACAACAGGGGAGGGCCTAACCCTAATATATAAAGGTACAGAGTAATTGCCTCCCGAAGTCAGTGATGAAGGCACAATGCCACAACATCACCCTGCCATTAGTGAAGGTTAAGACAGAGCTGTAAAATCAACTCAAATGCTGAATATGTCACTGTGCAAGTTATGAAGGTGTTCTTTTGGACACACTATAAAAGTACACACAAAACTACACTATGTTTGTGTGCACCCAACCATAAGCTGATTTTCTACCCAGTGCAGTTTCTTATCAATAACAGTCCCATTGTATTCAATCACTATGTGTCAGACAGTATAGACTGGCAAGGTGACAAGTTGGGCGCACAATTGGTTGATTGGGTGCAAAATGCCCATAAACGTGTATTTTTGCGTAGTTTTACGTTCAATTTTGTTTGTATTATTGATGAGAGGATGAAGTGAGAAAAGTACAACCAAAAACACACATTTGTCCAAAACTACACCTTCATAATTTGCAGTGTGTTTCTTGTAGCCATGGCATCCACATATAAGTTCAGCGTAATTATATGCGAACATAGTCAGAGTATATTTTAACACAAATTCTATTTTTATCAATTATATTTGTAATTGTAAATGTCACTCAATAATGGTAGAATGAAATTTGCTGCAATAAACATACACGATAGAAAGAAGTTTTTTGACTTGTGTTGCATATAATTTATCTGTCTGTTCTGATATAAATGTCCTTTTGTTTTCTTGTTTGATGGACAGTGTGTTATCAAACTTCATGGTTTAAGACAAGTTTCCCGAAATTCCACCACCCTAGGTACAATTCACGGATCAATATAAGCATATGTGATGCGATCAAGCAAAATGAGTCTGAAGCCGAAGATATCATAGTTTTCTACTTGATTGTATTAGTCACGTGCACCTGAACATCTTCCTGAAAACCCCATTAAGAATGGACACTTACTTCCAAAGAAATGTGGAATTGAAGGGTTTTTAAAACAATAGAAAACAGAGTCAAGCATCGCATACATGTAGTCTCAAACCTGAATTCAGTAATTATGGGTATTTAAAGGTAGATGTTCTGATTGCTGGCCTGATTTTCAACTTGATGTTTTCTATTTCACTTAAAATTGTCGCATTCCAAAGTTAAAGTTGAATAACTTCAATGGTTCTTATTTTAGAAGCACAAGGTCACAAGAAATTTGCCCATTGAGTAGTACTAAAACTGACGGGTGGTTAACCACCTTTGGCAGTAATTCACATTTTACATTCACATTTTAGTCTATAATTTATAATTGGAATATTTCTGGCCCCTATGATTTTACAGACATAATAAGACAAATATGGGGATTCTTCAGAAAGCAAAATATCTTGATGTGAAAAAAATCATAGCCAAAAAAAGGTGATCAGAACATTTAAGCAAAATAACAAAAGAATAGACCGAACATTCCAGACCACATATTTGATATAAATTATTACACGACAAGGTAGATGGAGCTTTACTTTATGTATTGTCATGCCACAGTGTTTCTGTGTGGATCCTGCCATTCCTTATACCCCCATAATGACAGATTTTCATTAAACATTTTTCCATTGACTGTTTTTATACTTAAAAAGTTGTTCAAATGTAGTGACACTTTACGAAGCCATACTGTGACTTTATGATGTTTTTGATCTTTTGTGATTCCACATCTAGTCTATTGGCAAGTGCTCTTAAAATAAAGCTATTTGAAATGTACTTGAGGTTAAATATTCCTTATTTCGCTGTGTGAATTTCAGTAAATGTCCCCTGAAAGTTTGATCATTTTCATTTGATGTATTTTTGATTTATTCCATCAGGACCCATATAAGTTTCATATTGATCTCAAAAGGTAGAATAAGTTCATAGAATGTTACTCACAGACTTTGTCTGTTGACACTTGGCAACCTGCTTCTTGATAGATGGTACCTCATAGCTGACATTCCTAGTTAACATCTGCGCAGCTTCAGCTAGATACACATGGTCTTTCTCATACAACTGTAACACCTCTTGCCAATCCTGTCGAAGAATTTTATTTAAGAAGAAAAAACTTCAAAATATTGCTTATAAGAATTTTCCAATTGCCCATGGATTTGCTCTAGGCCCACTGATTTCTAAGGGTAAGGAGAGTGAAAAGCGGGAAATAAAAAGCGCCCTCTTTCTATTGTTGAAAAGGAGCTGTGGGATCACTTGGAAGACGATGATTTCCACTCGATAGAATGACGTTATAATAGCTGGTTCCCAATGTTAAAATTGGGAGCCGAATTTAAAATTGGGAACCAGCGTCATTCTATCGAGTGGAAATCATCGTCTTCCAATATGCAATGTGCAGAGATTCCATTCAAATACCTATTACTGTTAGTGCCTAATATGTACATATACTTGAAATATTAAATTTGACTTTCATGGATGTAATGGTTATGTCAAATTTTCAATGTCAATGATCGCCATTGATTGGTCAGTGGATTTAGACATTATATAACTAGGGAAACCTTGAGATGAAAGAAAGCACTCTCTCCTTGTTCTTTTCTAAAGCTTTTTCTTTCTCTTATACCTCTGACAAAATTAGAGCCCTCAACTATGTCACAAAATAATCTGCTCTCCAGCAAATTTTCTGCCATGAGTAATATTCAAAGATATTCTTTTTATCACCTTCATAGACATATATGACGCGATCAAGAGGAATGAGTCGGATGTCGGGGAATCCCAAATTGAGATATGGCCAATTCAAAATGGCGGCTTACATAAGTTTTGATGGAAATTCATGTATACAATTTGACATAACTTTGGAACAAAACATCGTATCGACATGGGGTTTTCAGTTTCTGAAAGCTCTAGGTGTCTTCTTTAAAACTGTATTAAAAACTCATTTTCGACCAGGGTCGACATCCGACTCATTCCTCTTGATCGCGTCACATATTATACAACAAATCCCCTTAACTTACCTTCATTCTCTGGGATGAGTAGTACCCAAACATGTTCTTGCTATCAGCTTCAGAGACTTTCAATAACTCAACAATCCGTTTACAATGGAAGTAGTTTATATCTAATGGAATAAAGTAATCAGTGATTCCTATTAACAATGGCCCCCTGCGGTGTTGATGTATTAAAAGGCATATGAAATATAATTAAGAAATTTACTTAAAAGATACGACAGAGTGTATGGAAGAGGGTCAGAATTGTACAGTTTTCACTTACTTCAGGGACTCACACCAAAGTTTTGAGATCGAGGAAGAAAAGGAAGATAGGAGGATTACAATTTAAATCACAAACCTGAGACAGAGAGAGAGCTCTTATAGGGATTCCACACTGTTTTCATCCACCATGTGACCAAATCAGTATCAATGGGTATGATGGCTGATGAAGTGACATTATTTCACAGGAATTATAGCAATTGTAGCAATTTGCAAAGCAAAAGTTCCAAGTAACAATTGTATTTCTTATTTTATCTCATCATTATTAAACACATTGGGCCGTATTCTCGTACTAAACACGGTTTTAGCTTAAAACGGTGTTTAACTAAACGCGTGTCTAACTTAAACGTGAGTTTATCCTTTAAACGACATGTTTAACAAAACACGATTTTAAACTCTGCAAATCTCATTCCCAGAGTGGTCCTGCGTTGATTGTATACAGGTCTTTAATTCATTGTGGCCCTAATGGGTTACAATAGATATCGACCGAATGCCTTAATTACACGGTACTTTTAAAGACTACTCGATCCGTACGTCAGCTTGCACCGGGCACGGTTGAGTGATCATTCAAGGCATACAGTTGGTGCGCGAGTTTAGTTAAACACGCATTAAACTACCCCCGTACTTATGTTTAAAGTTAAACACATTTCGGGGAGTTAGACGCGTGTTTAAGTAAAACAAATTGTACGAGAATTGCGTTTAGTTAAACGCTGTGTCTAAAGTCAAAGTTAGACGCGTGTTTAGCTTAAAACTGTGTTTAACTACGTACGAGAATACGGCCCATTAAAGTTTGGGTGTTTTTTTCAGAATGAAAGTTCATCTGGGTTGGTAGTAAAATGATGAGGAACTGATTTCTAATCCCAACAAAAAGTTTCTTTCTGGTGTTAAATCCTTATCAACATTTTGGGCCGTATTCTCGTACGTAGTTAAACATGGTTTTAAGCTAAACATGCGTCTAACTTTGACTTTAGACACAGCGTTTAACTAAACGCAATTCTCGTACATTTATTTTATTTAAACACGCGTCTAACTCGTCAAAATGTGTCTAACTTTAAACATGGGTACGGGGGTAGTTTAATGCGCGTTTAACTAAACTCGCGCACCAACTGTATGCCTTGAATGATCACTCAACCGTGCCCGGTACAAGCTGGCGCGTGGATCGTGTAGTCTTTAAAAGTACCGTGTATAGGCATTCGTTCGATATCTATTGTAACCAATTAGGGCCACAATGAATTAAATACCTGTATACAATCAACGCAGGACCACTCTGGGAATGAGATTTGCAGAGTTTAAAATCGTGTTTTGTTAAACATGACGTTTAAAGGATAAACTCACATTTAAGTTAGACACGCGTCTAGTTAAACACGGTTTTAAGCTAAAACCGTGTTTAGTACGAGAATACGGCCCATTGTGTACTTACAACTTCCAGACAGTAATTGTTTAATCTCCTCCACCTCTGGCATATCTTGTATGGCAGCATTGATCTTTTCCCTGACAACCAGGGCTGCTGCCTGCCATTTTAGATTCACATGTCGTCTGTCAATCAGCCAATCTACAAATTTGGGAATGGAAAGATATTATTTATAAAGTCTTGAATTACCTTGGAATTTCTATGCAATAAAACATCTACTTTTGAAAGGCAGTGTTGTTAGCCCCGGATGGAATAAACACATGTATATCATAGCTAATTCCGTGTGTGTACCCATTGCGCATTTGCAGGGCAGAGAACATGATATTACCCATTTGAAATGCGAGTTTAGCTTGAACAATTGGATATCCTGGATAACTTTTCAAAGACGTTTTATTCTTGAACGTTATTTGCGAATAATGCAGCGACGAAAAAAAACACTTCTACAGTCGGTAAGGTCTTGCTTTTCAATGGTCAATTGTCAACATCAATGGTCAACATATTGGCTTTTACATCAAATTGAGCCGATGGTGTAATTTTTACATCAACTTTTTACATTGCAGATTTCATTTCATTTCATTTTATTTTACAACAATATATGACTATTTTCAGCGCTTTTACTTACCTAACAACTTATTGGAAGAGATGTCAATTGGCAGATTTTCAATCTGTTGCTCAGACAAGTCACCCTTCTATCAAAAAAATGGAAAGAAAGAATAAATAAACAACATTTAAACATTTACTACAATGTAAATTGTAATAATGATGTATCAGTGTGGATACATCACTGATGAGGCTGAAACGTGAATTTACATTGCATGTGGATGTATTTTTCCATGCATTTTTTACAATAAGTGACATGTTTATCTTAACAGTTCCTGTCACATGTACATCACAAGTCAAGTCTGGAGATCGCAAATTATCATGATCGCTCGCTGCTTTTCAATGAAAGGATGCGGGAGGGGCTTATTATTATTTATTTTTAAATTTCCGAGAAGACCGCAGGCTTTTTGAAGCAAAGATTTTACAGTCTGATCCTCTTTATTACATTGTATGCATTTATTTAATGTACAAATACAGTTTTAATAAAGTTTTACTGGAGCAACTCAAACGTTTAATAGTTTTACATGCAATTTTTTGAAAAGTTTTACTACAAAAATAAAAAATAAATAAATAATAAATAATAAAAAAATCAATGTGGCACGAATAAAGGAAGCGGGCGGGGATGATAAACTGTTGTTTTGTTTTACTTGGCCTTATTGCCCGTTTATTATATTAATGTATATTCTTGGTATTTGTATTTTATACTTGTTGTATTTTTATAATACTTAAACTGTGTATATACTTTGATTGTACCTTTTTACTAATTGAGAACATTGTTTTAATTTGTATTGTGTACGGCGCTTTGACCTTTTTTGGAAAAGCGCTTTATAAATGCTCTGTAATAAATAAATAAATAACCCTCCTTGAAATCGATTAAGTTTAATCGGTAGTCCTATCAATACAAGAAACACCAACATAAACTATATTATTACTTTTATTGGGTATGAGTATATTGGCAGCAGGTCCCCTCATCATATCAAACCTTTTCCCTAGCTATATACATAAGTCGGGAATAAAGTTTATAATTGTTTTTGGAGTTCTTTTACTATACCACGTAGAACACTGCACAAGGGATAGAATCTGGATAAATTATGCTAATGAGTACACCTGCAGCCAGCTAGCGTGACGTGACCGCTGGGCTGTTTGGAGTACTGCACAGCTCATTATGACGTCAGTGTTTTGTGAGGCCGGCTGAACTTTTCACAGACTTGGATTTATGAATGAATTGAGAAAGGACGAATGTCTGTCGATGTTTTCCGATGATGACGTCATCAGACCTTGATCATTTTTACATCAAATGAAAACAGACAAAATGGCGGAGTAGTGGGGAAAAGTTCCGTGCAAATCGATGCAGTTTTTCGAAAGTTATGCTACTTTTTGGGTACGTTCCCCCCCCCCCCCCCCCCCCCCCACTGTGTCCGGACAGGGGTCAGACCCCCACCCTTTTTATTTTTGCCCCATCCTTTTTACAAAGCCACCCTTTTTATTTGGGAATGTTCAACCCCCACCCTTTATACCGAAAAGGGGACATTTTGATCATTTTGTGCATTCAAATTTGAAAAGGCACACATTGAAAGAAAGGACAAAGTAACAGAAACATCCCGGGACCCGTTTTGTTTTTCGGGCGGGTCCCGGGATTCCCGAAATTATTCATCAAAAAAAATTGAAAAAATAATAATAATAAAAAAATAAGCTTACTTAAAAAACACCTTGTCGGCTAAATCACGATTATTTAATGCAAATTTATAGAGGAGATTCATTTGAAATGGATTTATTTCATCAAATCAGTGCATTTTTGGTACTCTTATGCTCGCTAAAATGTGATATTACGCCACGTACGACACTGTCGTAACTCGTTGCGAGTTTCCATTTTGAAAAAAAGTCACGATTTTCACAATAGATTGCGCTATAACAACAAACTCAATCCCTGCTCAATATGTCAATTTAAAGATGGCAACTTTTTAATTTCTAAGTATATCGGACCTGATATCGGATACATATTTATGATATTACTAGCCCTAGCGAACCAACAAGGTCGGTATTTTGATTATTTTGATGATCGCTGAGAAATTATGCTCCGCATGGAATTAACCCCCACCCTTTTTATTTTATCTCCACGCTTTATACAACTACACCCTTTATATCAGAAATATTCTGACCCCCACCCTTTTGTTGATTTTTTTATTTCTGGAGTCCCACCCTTTATAAAGCGTGCCGTCCGGACTATCACCCCCCCCCCCCCCCCCCCCCCCCCGCTTTTCGATAAATACTGCAGAATTGCGTAAAGAATACTTTGACAATATGAATGATGGAATGTGGTTAAAAAATGACATTTAGAAATTTAGTTTAGAACTGGGAATTTAGCGATAGTAAATCTAGACTGTGTTGAATACGTTAATCATTGAATCAGCAAGAAACCTTTTGAAACTTTCAGAAACTAGCAGTTTTGAATATCACATTTTATTTTATTCTCAAGTAGGGATGTTCATATCATTGACTATAGAGGGCGACATTTTTTTGATTTTTTTTTTTTAAATAAAAAATAAAACTCCATGTTTACCTCTTTTAAAGGCATATTATGTGATCTTTTCCAGAGGGCGCCCTCTATTCATGATTTTTTTTAGAAAGTAGATTTTCTTGCAGATTTACATTTCCGATCATAAATCATACATACATTCCAAGTTACAGAGCGATACGATTCCTAATTACCTCAAAATCATGGTTTTAGAGTGAATTTAGAGTGAAAAATATAAACTGTCGGAATTCCGACAGTTTATTTTCACTCTAAAACCATGATTTTGAAGTAATTAAGAATCGTATCGCCCTGTAACTTGGAATGTATGCATGATTTATGATCAGAAATGTAAATCTGCAAGAAAATCTGCTTTCTATTTTTTTTCGATGTTGAGGGCGTTCCCTGGAAAGATCACATAATATACCTTTAATCCAGCGGAAAAGTATGAAACAAGCTGGGTGTATTCACTGATGTCTAATTCATTACCTCATGAATATGTATGTCAGATGTGGCCCAATGAAATGTCTCACAATCGCAAATACTGTACGCGGACGCAGGTATTTGAAACACAACAGATGACCGCGGCGCGAACCTTATTTGTCACAAGCGTACATCAATCAAAGCGCAGCAAACGTCGCGCACATCGCTGGCCCTGAACCTGTTTATTTTGTAACTACAATTTTTACTTTTACTGAGCAGATTTTGAATGGCGATAAAATATAAAATTATGAAATCTTACAGTGACAGAAACAGCATAGACCTACATTTGCTGTACCTTGTATTGTATTTATCATATTCATATGGTGGTGTTACAGTGCCAAAATGGCTAAATGTTTAGGCTACTGAAGATTTCCCATGTTCCGATTTTGTCCGAAAACATATTTTAAAAAGCTTATTCAAAAGAGCATTCCCCGGAGAATTCCTAGGCTAAATTCAAGTTCTTATGGTACGCTTCTTGGTGCTGATTCTACGCTGATTTTTTGCCCCTGCGTTTATTAAAATTTGCAGATATAAAATAAACTTAGGCCTATTCACATATTCTGACGAAAGGCGGTCAGTTAGTTTAAGCTGTCAATTCAGAACTGTATTAGTAAAAGCTTATAATCAATTCAATCAGTCCATGACTAGACATTCCATAACCATCGTCCATAACTTTAAATCTGGAGTGCAGACTATTTGCCCGGCTGAGTCCTTACTATGACTAGGCCTACGGTACAATAAATAGCGACGTAACTAGCAGAAAAAAGTAGAAGAAAAAGTCCGAAAATATTAAATGCTAACAAGATAATACAAAAAGCAAGTCAATGACACGCCATGATTTGCCGCACGGATCAGGGATAAGTTTTGATGCCTGCAATGCAATGCATTGACAGTGACAAGAATTAACGGACTACGTTTTATGCAATCCCTATCATTACCGAATCAGGTCGAGACCAGTTTACGATCAGAGTTTACGATTCGGAAAGTTAGATTTAATTTAAGCCTAAACCTATCATCACGTTTTAGAAATTGAATGCCTTTTATTTACTGCTTTTAATTTCGTTTAGAAATGTTTCGCTAGGCCCAGCCTAGCCTGGTCAAGCATTTTAACTTACCTGGTGAAGAAAAGGCTTTGTCAACCAAAACTGACCGTCGGAGAATATATTCCAATTTATATTCTCTTATATTTCCATCCCTGGTTTTTGTTACCGACAGGTTACAGAAAGTAGTTTGACATCTGGCTTCTCTCAACTTCCGAGTTCATGAATGCATGTGTGCCATTTTGAATGAGCTTATTAATATTAAAGTTTTATATTACAACCACACTTTGATACTAGCTAAGCATTTAGCTTGAAAAAGCCTAGGCCGTGGTCGAAGTAGTTACACTTACAGCATCTTTTTTTATCTAGGTTTTGATGAAGAATAAATACGATTACAGAAGCTTTAATTTAAACATGTTAAAAATTCATCCACAACAACAGTGTGGTCATTTTTCGTCCTTGACCTTGCTGAATAACCGTAGAGGCAGGCAACACTTACTTGGGCCCCTGAATTTGTTTACGACGGCTTCTCCCTTGACAACAGTCGTTGATTGGCTTATTTCGTAAGTGACACATCTCATTCATATTCATACAATGTATCACCTTATTTGGGGGTTGGGATGGGGATTCCCCGGGAATCGAATGGTTTGAATCATTATTGCCACAGGGAAGAGCATCTATTGTTTACAAATGTTAAATATAATTCCTCTCAGAATCTCCTTAAAATGAGTTCTAAAAGGAGAATTTGTATCCAATTATATAAAAATATTTGATAATGAATGAGGTTAAATACTTTGTACCGGCTGATTTTCGGTTATTGTTGAAAATCAAAACAAATGGTTTCAGGCCCGCGGAATTGCCTAAAACCATTTGTTTTGATTTTCAACAATGACCTCAACACAGCCAGTACGCAGTATTTAACCTCTAATTAACCCCACACAAGCAACTGGACATCATGAAAGTAAACCCTTTTTTACCTAAAATGATTTAAAATGTGCATGACTTGCCCAGTTTTCAGCAATATGAGGCAAACTACTTTTGGTTATAACTTTTTTATTATTCAGCCTGCAGACAAGGTTGAACCATCATTTTTTATTGTAAAGTACTTTGTTTCCATGTATTCCATTTTCAAAGAGATAATTTTATTTTCAAAATTTTATGAACATGCCTATCTCAAGTCATTTTTACACATGCTAGTATAGTAGTAATATTATCCGTCGCCAATTTGGTCCAATTGCGCATGTCTTGTGGCCTCGCTGTGACTGCCGATGTATCCCTAGTATTTATAAAGAGTACTGTTCTACGTGTATACCCTACCATTGCATGTCTATATAATGCACTGCAATTCCAAATGGGGACTTTTTTATATATATGAACGACCCATACACTTACTTACACAGTGAGTAATATAAATGGTAGGGTATTCTAAAGCTTACCCCATTGCATGTACTTGATTTTAGATAATCTGCTAAGTCAATTGGAGAAGTGCTCGAGAGGATAATCACCATCAATCTTCTGTCAGAATAATACTGAAGACCATCACAATCATGCCATTAAATTATTAGACTTTTAGTTTTACCGCCTGCACTTGTTTTTTCATTTGGAAATTACTTCTGCACAACCAAGTCAAAAAAGCCTCAGCAGATAACAAAATGTGACTGCTTCTCTGACGCCCCTTCTCTCTGTGGAAATAAACTATTTATAATTCCCTTTAAATACTTCGAAATTAATTGAAATTGTGGAAAAATACCTGCATTTTGTCCCATATGTTTACTGATACACTTCGACGATTTTGACTTGTTTACAATGACATGTGTTTGACCTCTGACCTGATTGACCTTTCGTGTATGTGGAGTTGTTTTTAGATATACATTTACAATGTCCCAAAGAGCTCCTTTTTATATCAAAAGATCGTCTGTTGACAGGAAATTTGTTACCGTGTATCAAGAAACATTCTATATTCAATTTACATTACAAGTTGAATATCACTGACAGGATTGTTAAGGTTCAACATGAGTTTAAATTATTTTTATTTTGTTTGGTTTAGAACTACCATAATAATTGATTGATTGATGTTGATTGACATCGAACGAACGTCATTCATTTCCGGCTTTTTAGTCCAAAAAGATGTACGGTTGTACCAAAAGATAACTTGAAAAATTGAAAGGTGTTGAATTGAAGGTAATTGCAAAATCTTGTTATCTTGTTCATTCTTAGAGTTGCTGCTGTGTTCTCATGATTTATCATAAAATAAATCAAATCATCATGAATCATCAGACATCATGATCATGATGAATGAAATTAAATAAGCTTATTATTTATATTAAGTTATTTCAGTGATTTTAAAAAGAATAACAATCATAACATCATCATTTTAATATAAAAGGAAAAGGTGTCCACAATAACTACAATTACAACTATACTTTAGTCAGATTTATAATTGAACGAACACTTTGAAGCAGCGTATTGCGTACATTGCGTGAAGCGCGCACAGCCATAAGCGTGATAATTTCAGGCGTGATCATCATCGTGCTGCGTGCGTGTTGTTCGTTCAATTTTTGATTTGACTAGGCCTTAAGCTCTGTATGTAGTGTATCCCTCTCTCTCTGTATGAGAGCTATGGAATGAAAGGTGACAAGTTGACTCGGCCCATTCCCAACTGGCAACTGGGCCAATTGCCAACTGGGCCCATTGCCAACTGGGCCCAAAATAGTGACCATCTCGCCCCATAACAAGTTATTTGATTACACTTCTTTGAAAGGAAAAGTAAACCGTAGTATTTTAGAATAACTTGATTATGATACATAAAACAAATTAATTTAAATTAATGATAAGTATCATACAAAATCAAAAGATTGCACAGTCACTGAATTTCTAATTCTGATTAAAATTTTTCAATAAAGCGACAATTCCATAGGATATTTAACACGTCATAGCTAAAACAATACTTTAAGCTATCAATGTTGTTGTCATTTCTCAATGGGGTTTATTGAAAGTACAACTTTAAACTTAAACAAAAAGGTATGAAGCAAAAGTTTAGCGACTTTATCTTAATTTAATACTGCGTGTAACTTTTGACACACCCGATCCACTAATCACCTACTTTACCGTCCTTCACTTACACATCACTCATTACTCTCTCTCCTTCAACATGGTGCCACTCCCAGGCTCCCTTCCTTTCTTTATTTCCATTCATTTGATATTACCCATACCAAATTGAAGTGGGCCGAGTCGGTTGGCAGTGGACCGAGTTGGTGAATGGGCCGAGTCGGCGATGGGTCCAGTCAGTGTGGGCCGAGTTGGTAAATGGGCCGAGTTGACTCGCATTCGAATGAAAGCATATGAGTCGACAATGCGAATGGTCAAATATTATCATCAATATTTTTCAACTTTTCTGAATGAAATTAGAAAAACTTTTGCATCAGATATCATGTTTTTAAATGTTCAATCAAGTAATAATACATCTCAACCTGTTCCTATTTCCAAGGAATACTGGCTTGTGTTTCTGATAAAACATCAGCAATGTCTTGCTAGAACTTATACTATAGGTCTTGTAACTGATGTGTGCATGCTCAACTAATCAAACGTTTTGTAGTAGTACACGCCTAAAATATGGTTTTAATATGCAATTATATTTCAAATGTCATATTTCAGAGAAAGAAAAAGTATTTGTATAGTATAAATCAAAATTACAATGTTTAAAACTGATAAAAGTACATCTTTTGTTGCAAAAATAAAGACAAAAGAACAATTGACCCCACCAAAGTTAGATTCAAACTCATGTGTCAAAAAAGTCTGCGATTAATAATCCAATGCCTTAACCAGTCGGCCATCGGGATACTTTAATATTTCTGTGGCAAAGAATTAACAAGTACCTAGTACTTATTTAAACTGTGGTTAATTTCCCCAATAACTTTAATATAAGGCCAGCATATTATCAAGTATTATATTGCCTATGACTATCCCTTATCTACCATTTTGCCTCCGAATTGAAGTGTATAATATGAAATTTCGAGCCAAGAGGCAAGGGTACCCGGGCAAATACAATTTCGACAATTGGCTGCAGGGTGCTCGCCTGCTCGGACAAATAGTCATTGCCTTTTATTCCCCTATTTAATCACTGGATGGCATTGTGATGATATAATTCCAAACTTGTAATAACCCTCCTTACTACACCACACAGCAACAACACGGCCAGCCTGTATTCATAACCCGGCGTGCACGTTTTTGGGCTATAAAATGGACCCAGGGTATATACGAGACGAAATATACTGAGCCGAGTAGCCTTGACAGCCGTGGTATAGTGGAATAGAGATGGGCTTTGGTGCTGGAGGTCCGTGGTTCAAATGCCGGTGTGGGGGGTGACCTTTCGGGTGAATGTTCTCCGTCGGAAAAAAAAAAAATATGTTGCCGTGTGGTGTTATAGAGTTAGGGTTAATGATTTGTCATTCTTTTAACTTGCAGAATACTACTTCATTGTGCTAACAATACTACCGTGACATCTGTACATAGTGCTAATTATCCAAACAAGTTTAACTCAACATCGATTTGGATTTCTGCCTGACAAGCACTATAGTGGTGGCAAGATGTCAAAATCTAAAAATCCTGTCCTACTTCGGAAGGGATCCGGGAGTAAAATGGCTCTGAGGGAAAAGATACTTGATATTTATGATGATTTCTTTCAGGTAAGTGTGTAGGTTTATAGGTAGGCCTACTTATCCTTACAGTGACTAATACAAAGGATATTTTCTCTTTAAATCTTTGTGACTCCAATAAAATGATTAAAATAGTAAATTTTACTCAACTTTAACATTAAGCTATAAAATGGTACTGATTTTGGTAATACCCTGTTTTGTACTCAAGTTGTTAGTTATTATTTCATTGAGACAGGATCTTGAGTTAGTGGACAATTTTAACTCCGAAATAGAACTGTGAAAAATATTGGTTATACTCATTTTCATAAAGCCTTGTCAATTTACTCAATTGTCTGTATAACCAAATAATACTTTTCTGTGCAAATTTCTTGAAAACGCATTGCCAAACAGGAAAATAAAATATTCTTAATGGCATAAAGAAGTTGTGCGTAACTGTTAAGTTTTTTCAAATTGTACAATATTTTCAGGGTAAAGATCCATCACGAGGCAATGCTAACTTCTGGGATGAATTATTTTTGCTCAAGGTAAGTTCTGTCTAAGGTGAAACAATATATATAAGGTGAAATGAGAACAACAAAAAGTGCCAATAATCTTGAAGTCAGGTCGGTCGGTCGATTTTCCTTTTTCTTTTTTTTTTTCTTCTTTTTTTTTGCTGTCAAATAATACTGACAGATAGACCTTGGTTCATGACAAGACAAAATTGGTAAATGCATGTGTTGTCACTAGCCAAAATGTAGTGCCGATTAATTTTACTGACGGCGAACGGAATAAGTGATGCAAACGAAGTGCAGTGGATCATGGCATGGGTGGGGTCTAGAGGCCTTCTTAATGTTTTTAGGGGTTATTAATGCACTTTAATGGTTCTTGCCACATAATTTCTGGTTTTATGAGGCAGTTTAATGTTTTTATCCACAAATTGTTTCAAAAAATAATTTTAAAAATGCCGGTTTTGTACTCTTTTTTTTTAAGAGTACCGGTCGGCAATCGTGAGTGCTGGCTCTTCCCGGAGCAAAGAAAAATGTGAACATGAAAATCGAATTTTACCTTACATTCTGGAGTGTCACTCCCTCAATAATCTCCCAATCCTAGCGTGCAATATCTCATATGAAAGAAGATAAATTTCCCAACAACTTTGTAATTTAATTTTTCTAGGTAGGATATATAGTTTTAGAGTCAAGAGCCCATTTATTACCTGTAATGTTACTTTTTTTATGACTGTAGGCCACATGATATAGACAACATGGACAACTGAGAATTTCCTAAATATCAGGATTACATGTGATTAAAAAGACTGTTCAGAATCATGTATCATTTAAACTTGCCAATCTCTAAATACCTAGTCCAATAAACATCACAGACCAGGCACAAATGAGTCCCAAATCATTGATGCTATTACCCATTTAAAATAATTCGGGAATTCATTTCTCCTCGGTCAATGTGTGAGTACCGTTGTGGGTTTTGTAGTTCATTGGTGTTATCATGTAATTAAGTTTATTGTATCGATGGGTGGTGCATTGTGATTGTGTGTATTTTGTCTGGTGAGTGACATTAATGATCCAAATGAATAAATGTATTAAATTCTAATAAATTGTGTCTCTTTGTACAGGCGAATGTGCAACATGTAGAAAGTGTAATAGAGAGTAAAACCCCAGATGAGCTAGTCAAATTAAAGGTTTGTAAACACTGGAATATTGATAAATAATCATATTTTGTATTCATTTTGAAGATTCTTTGTAATTAATTAATTGTTCAAATTGATTATGGGATCAGGAAAAAAGGAAGCTTGGTTGTCTTCTGTCATCTCCTTAGTATTATGAAAGTGAAAAAACAAATACATCTTTAATTCACAATTAGTAATTAGTATATATTTCTCTGTATTTTCTCTAAATGTGACCCATGACCTACAAGAATGATTGATACCAGATGACGTTACATGGACTTTAGGATCATAAAATATAAATCCTACTGCTGTGGCTATTATTTCAACAACAAAAATTGCCAACAAAGTGTTCTATTTTATGTGAGGGATCACAAAATTTAGAAAAAATTGTGTTTGTTTTGGGGTTTCAGAATTTTGACTTTTAATTTGTAATGAAAACTTGCTTGCATATTTTTAATATTAGAAAAGATTGATTTAGGGTAACATATCCTTGGCACCAGGTTTCCTTCAACCCATTGCTATCGTAGCATCTTTTTTAATCTGAAACTCCTATATATTCTTTCAGGAAAACATCAACTTATTGTTCTACCACTGCACGGTAACATTGAAGGAGGACCACCCCATCAAAGTGGTCAATGCATTACAGGTAACTATAATAGATTCCCAGACATTGGTCAGTGCACCATTTCAGTATAGGTAATATCTTCCAATTGAGACAATATTTTGACATTTTAATCTGATCATTGACACAAAAGGGTCTAATGCTTCCCTGTTTCTTGAATCATATCATAGGTAGTTCATCTAAGAATAGTGACAAAGTTTTCTTGGGTCATTGTCCAAATTTATTTTCTTTCTTATTCAATCTTAATTTATACAAGAAGGATTTCGAAGAAATGATGATCAATGTTGTCACTTGTTAAATAAGATAGCCCATTTGAACAGCATGCTAATTGCTTGGGTAGTTTAAACTTATGGATGGGGGCATACTATTTGGGGATGTGTTGCTAAATGCTTTGAAGTCCATTTGTCGCAGCGATACCAATCAAATCTAAACCATGCCGATATCGTCGTAATTGGTCCATTGTGGTTCCTCTAATGTAAAATGGAATCGGTCCAATATTGAAAATATTGAAATCCTAGTAAAAGTGAAGTTTTGTATTTAAAATGATGTGATCAATGAAAATCTGAAAAATCTGTGAAATTTTGGGATTTTTTTTGTATTTGGACAATGAAAATCTGAAAAATCTGTGAAATTTTTGGGTTTTTTCCAATTAACTAACGCGCGCGGGAGCTTTGAGACAAATGATTTTTTTTAATATAGCCTAATCATATTATAATATGATGTAGTTACGGTAGCGTTGTGGAGCAACACCAGCATACCTCGCATTCATCCTATGACCAGTGGGTTTCTGTTTCTACTGGTTGACATTGACATTGCATTCCAGTAAAAGGCTTAACTTTGCTAAACGAGGGCTTTAGTAAAAATCCTCAAGGTTATTTTAATCCAGTTCGATGTTGTTCTTAATAGAAAATCTCTATTTTTTAGAATAACATATTTAGAGTTTTCTTAAGTTGGATATGGGACTGTTAGAAGGTGTAGGATGAATGGCCTTACGCTGTTAATTATTTTAGCAAATGTCTGGTACTGTTAATTTTCTGAAAATAGTGATCCTAATCATGCTGGACTGCACAAGAAATCCAAAATTTTCAAGAAGAAACATTTAAAAGGGAAAAAAGAGGGGAAATTGAAAAAATTCCAAGAACAAAATAAACTAAATAGTTTAGAAAAAACTATCATGTTCAAACAAATTTGGTTGGTCAAGCTAGCTAAACAATCCCCATTGATAAATTAAAGATAGGGCCAATATTCAATGTATTTGTTACCCTTGATACTGTACACAGAAAACTGACCCAAGTCGATGATCCATTCTCCTTTTTATGGTGCTTCCATTCTTATTTTCGAGGCCCACAAACAAACCTTTGCCAACAATTTACCTCTGTCTACTTTTACATTTCTCCTGTAGACGTTATGTGCATTGGTTAGGGGTGTACACAAGAAGTTCAAAAGTCTAGCGGATCATGGATTTGACATCATCAATATACTCATCGGATTTGATTCAGCAGAGACTATTATGCAGGTGAGTATGGTGATGATACACAGTGTAGTACGAGCGGTACATCTATTTTTTCAAATTTCACTAACTTGGAATATATTTATGATTTATGATCAGAAAAGTAAACCTGCAAGAAAATCTGCTTCAATTTTTTTTTCGAGGATTGACGGCGTCCCTGGAAAAGATCACATAATATACCTTTAAAGGCACAGGTCCACTTCTACCTGTTCACCCTGGGGGAACTAGCTTACACCTGTTCATTTGGTGACAAATGAAAATAGAATTAAAATGGAGAGGCTCAACCTTCAGATATTACCAACTGGCTGGTAAGAGTGGACCTAAGGGTTTGTGGAAAGGATAACTCTCATAATATTGTGATCAACTAAATATATTTGGGGGAAAACTGAGAGGAAAATTCTGAGTTTTGAAGCAGCACGAACTGTTTCTATCTTTGCCTGTTATGTGGTGCTATAAAAATGTCTATTAAAACAGGTTCATATTCATTGAACTACTTTGTTTTAAATCTGATTTTGTAAATCTGGATAACACATGTGTTTCTATTCCTTGTTTAGAGTTTGGTTGAGAGATTAAGCTTGATCCTGGGTGGTGTGTATAATGTCAGTCTCAAAAATCTCTCTCTGAGACTATTGCTGGTCATGGCATCAGTAAGTATATGTCATGGTATAGTTTGATTGAAAAACAAAATACCATAAAATAGACCTTCTAGAAACACTGCATTTGGAGAATATACAAAAGTTAAGTATCCTAGTTTATCTCAAATTGTAGTCGGAGCCCTGCAATTCCACTTGAAAATTTAAGAAGTCAATTCTAAAATTATGAAATTGCCTACATTTTATGGCACTATAACATAGGGCTATCCAAATGTGCATGATAATGTGGGTTCATTTAATGGTCCTTCAGGCAAAAAAAAACTTGATGGTAAACATTAAACAATGACAATAACAAATTCTTACACGATCAAGTAAATGAACACTCTTCACTTTTGATGTCTAAGTTTAATAAGTAACGTTTGTGGCACAATAGCAACTATTTTGCTTGGAATACAGCAGTTCAATCATATTTTCAAAGCAATTATGTTGAAAAACAAAAACATGTATTATAGGTGATCCCGGAGATCCCCTTTTGCAGTTGACAACAAAGCAATAAATCAGTTTACACGCTCCACTCAACCATAGAGTAGATTGATCCAAGTGATCACATCAAGTCGTGTAAGCGACCTTTGTTTACATTTTCGCCAAATAAATTGGCAGATTCTTGGACATTATACCTAAAGAATAAGTGAAAATCAGCATTTTGTGTAAAGATAATTAGATGAGCATGTAGAGGAAACCCTTGGGCAAATATTTTAGGCGATGACTCCGTCTAGGATTCAGAAAAAGGTCTGCATTTTGGCTGATTTTGCGATGGTATGGTATATTCTGCAATTTGTAGTCTGAGCTGTGTTTGTTGTCAATGGCATGTGACATCATTCCATCATATATACATACAGTCACCATCAAAATCCTTTGGTCATTGCCCAAACCAGGGATGCGTCAGCAGTTGATGTAAATCCATATTGATAATGGTTGATGCATATTTTACTGGAGGATTTTATTTATGTTAACAGTATTATACTAGCACCTTATATGTGAATTCTAACTTACAACTAAATTAATAGTTAATATAATCATTGCTTTTTATTAATCTATCGACAGGCAACAGGCAATGTGAGCCAAAACACATTACTAGAGTATCTGATGATAAACAGTGTCTTTGAATCAATATTACAGGTATGTATATCACCAAGACAAAACAAAACATTAGAATTTGAGAGACGTAAAACTTACCTTGGTCCCATAACCCAAAGAAGATTTCTTGACCTACCACTACAGTACGAACACCAAAACAAACAGTGCCAAACATGTGCTAAAGTAATTAACAGCTGGGGGTCGTCTGGACTTCCACCTTCTAATACATGGTAGAGATTGGCATAACTTGGCTTATATGTGAAAAAGAAGTAGAATCCCAACTAAAACATACATAGTGTTATTCCAAAAATAAAGGGTCTTTAAGAAAAACAAGAGAGAACTGAATTGAAGTTACATCAATTGTACTACTTGCAAAAGGATTTTCTTAAAGACCCTCGTTTGATCGCATTATAAGCCTTTCATTGTACTGTAATGTCAATGGGAACCAGTAGACACTAGTGGCAGAAATCAGTGGTCATGTGATGAAAATGATGCATGCTGGTGTTGCTCAAGAAATCTTCTTTGCCCATACATAACCTTGACTTATTGTCCAAACACAACTTCTTAGAGACTAATTCATGCTAGCGTACCTCCATCTAAACCCTCCAAAGATGATGCATGGTATAGTACTGATTCTTAGGGTAGGTCACCCAATTTAATTAGCTTTAATTTTTTTTTAAATTGGTCATTGGGTTATAATATAATGTTGCATTAATTTTAGTAAACCCCTTTTTTTCGAGCCAATCCACAGTATTGCAATAATTCATAGTATTTGTCATGATCTTTATCTTTTTGAGTGGAATGGTTTTGATAAAAAGGGCTCCACTTAAATTATTGTAAAATCAGGGTGTGAGATTTCCTCTTTTTAATTTTTTTTCTTGTGCCAAAATTTCAGCCGTTTCTTTTAATTTCAGCCCATATTTGGCATTTTTACACTGTTTTTCCTTGTTTTTGTCTGTTTTCCTCTTTTTTATTTATGGCTTTTCAAAATGTTAATGAAATTGTTTTTAAATTTTTATTGAAGCTTAATCAATTATATTTCTAACACTGTTGTTGATTCTTAACAAACAGGCCTGATATTCTCTTGGCACATTTCACACACAAAACGGCCCATTCTTTCGGACTCACCCTGTAGTTTCATTGTGATGACTTGATTTCTTTATAAAACTGGTATTAATGTTTTGCTCATTGTTGCAGATTCTCGCCAATCCATCCTCCAGATTTAATCATGGGTATGAGGCAGTCCTACTCTTAACACTTCTTGTAAATTACAGAAAATATGAGGTAAGAAAGTATCAAGTTTGGAAATAAAAAGTGTATGATGTCAATCAATCATTTTAGGTCGTTGACTTTTTAAAACAATACAAAAGTTAAACATGTATAAATGGTATAGGGCCTATGCAATAGGGACTGTAGTTATGTACTCAGTTTGTCGATGAAGTTAAATCATATGATGTTCGGGTTATCAAAGATTTAATATTGGCTTGTTCCAAACAGAAAAGACTGTTTCTCTGCTTTTAGATGCCTAATTACTCACCTGGCAATTTGTTCCTTTAACCCTAATTCCCACGGCTATGTTTTTGTGTAGATCGGGGGAAGGGAGACAAACTATGAACTTTTTACACAACAAACCATGGTGAAACCCCCGGATTCGATCCCTGGAACATCCGCACACTAGCGCAGTGTCCCTACACAATGAACTAAGCTCACAATGCTTGCCCAGGCAGCGATTTTGTACCCACATATCAGCTCAGACAATGACGTCATCCAATCAATGCCGTTGCATGTGTGTGGAGATAGTTCCTGACTATATGATTTTGTAAGGCCTAGTGGTGTAAGGGTTAGATATATCATAGTACATCCAAGGTTAGATGACTTAGATGACAAGACCCCAATCATATACATTTTACCACTGTTAGGTTTATTGCATGTGCATGATAACCATGACTTGCCATGTTTTAACGGCACAACAGCCATCTACTGTATGATATGTGAAAATGAAGCATGTAGATGTAAATTTATTTTATAATTATATTTTGGTTTAATTTGATTCCAGTCTGCCAATCCATACATAGTGAAACTGTCTATTCTAGATGATGAGTTGGCACTCAATGTAAGTATACAAATATAAATACTGAATATGTTTGTTTGTTTTGAAGTATTGATATTTAAGTATTTATATACATATTGTGCTAAAAATCAGCTATGCTAATGTCACCGAATGAAAAATCACAAATGATGAATGATACAGCTACAATATTATCTATTTATGCTATATTGATACCTGTTTAAATTCTGATTATATGCTGACAAAGTACAAGTAGAAATTGATAATAAAGAAAAACTTTCTTTGTTGCTTTCTTCATTATTAGGGCCTGGGATGTGTAATATCAACAACACTTGCAGAATATAATAGGTAAGTCCAAAAGATCTCTCCCCCTCCCCCTTCCTGATATCCGGGGAATACAATTATATCCCCCACTGTTTCCTTAGTCTCACTGTGCAATCATTGATGGGCTATGCATTTAAGACTCCCATGACCCGGGTACATCAGAATTGTGAACCACATTGATTAAAGTAATATACTTCTCAAAGTAGACTAGACCAGTTCAATTGTTGGCATAATTCTGGAATACCCTCCGCACCCTACATTATAATACACTTTATTCATAAAATGTAGAGTGTGAAGGGTATTGCATCATTATTCCAAATTGTTTGTCTATAACCAGAGTGGGCAATATACATCATCAATGTAAACCTCTGGATCATAATCATAATCTACCAGTTCCCTCTGTGGCATTACTTCAGAATTAAAAAGGTTGTCAGTTTTATTCCAATCCGAAGCACATTTCAGGGTCTATATATAGGCAGGTCAATTTGTGGTTTGACCCAAAAGAATTGCTACAAAAGGTTTATCGACTGATTCTTGTCCTCAGTGATATCAGGAATAACCAAAAGATAAAACATATGGCTTACACTGGGGAAATAAAAATCACATAAGTGTTCTAAACTGCACAGATAACCAAGTACTGTTTGTCTTAACTTTTAAGCAAGTCAGCTTACTATGCTTACAATCAGATTATGTGTATTTGTTCATCATTGCCATGTTTTATCTTTTCAGTCAATTCAAGTCCTCACAAGATGAGCCTGCCACTGGTGGATGGTTCTCTGCATTTTCAAATATTGTAAGTGTCTTGAATTGTAGTAATGTGATATGATATGATAAAGTTATGAGCATATGTATTACCTATAATTTAATCTGTTCCAAATTGGCAAGTAGTTTGAGTTTTTTTATCTCTCCGTGCTTAAAGGTAATCCAAGCGTGCGCGCGCTATTGTGGCATACGCAAGCGTCATGCAAACGATTCATGTGCCATGTTGCGCGCCCATGCTCCTTTGAATTCATTTGCTGCTGTAAGCAGGTTCACCAATTTGGAACTTATTGAACACAGTATAATGATCAATTTAATGAAGCCAATCTGATCAGGCCTATGAAACAAACATCTGCCTCTTGTTGAGATTTGGTTCACAGTATATAGCGCACTCTTTACGAGCCTTCACATGCGATTAAGCAAGCAGTGAAGTGTAAACTGTCAATCATTCGTTGTGAATCAATATTCAGACAATATGACTTTTCATTACTCCGGGTCATCGTGTCACAAGTGTCATCCAGCGTCCTTGCCAACTTATCCAATTATAATATTCATTGGATGCAAATAACGCCACGCCCCTCCTCTGTCACTGCCAGACGAAACCATTCACAATTTCAAATTCGTATTTTGTTCCACGTTAAAATTAATTTAAATCAACAATTCTGAATGTTTCGTGTCATATAAGAACTAAATTCTGTCATCATCAAAGCATATCAGTGCCACTCTAAATCACAACCAGTTTTTTTTACCATTGATGTACTATTTCTGTGCCACAAATCATGTTTTGAGCCGATAAAAACCACCACATCTCATGTCGTCCGGTTTGCTACGAACATGATAGTGCGCCCCCTAACGAACCTTCACATGTCAATTAAGGTATAGGTAGGCGGGCTCGATCTTTTCGAGATACTTGTCCCATAGATATAGTCCCTGATCTGATCCACCATACAATTAGATACTCCCAACACAAATCTGGTGCAGATGGGCCTTGTCAGATGCACCTACAATACAAACCAAACATTTCAAATTGTCATATTTCATCTTTATCTGTAAAGTCTCATATTGTTGGCCGAGGGATCAGAAGGCTATCGTGTCAATGCGTAACAAGGAGTGGCGACACGTCTCATGCAGACACATGATTACCAAATTCATCAATTCCCAGTTGAAACTTTAGAAGAATCAACCAACTGTGCTGTGGATAGGAAATGATGGTACTCTTACCTCATGAATGTATATGCATTCAATGGTGTCAAAATTAATAAATTGAACTGTTTTCATGTAAAATATATTAATTTCATCAATATAGTATCATCAATTTGTTTTTTAATTGTTTCTAACAATTTGCTTTAATAAACTGGTGCAGTTGTTGTGATGATTTTACCCTGCAAATGGCCAGAATACAATTTTTATTTGAAATATGAATATTGATTAGGGCTAATTGAATATTCATAAGTGCATGTACATGTACAGCAACTATCTGTGGTGAAATTCTGTGTTTCCTTATACAGGTTGGAAGTATGTTTGTCGCAGATCCAGAGGGAGTCGGTCAACCTGGGTAATATAGTGTTTCTCTTTTTAATGAAAACATTATTGATAAATGACATATTTTAGAGAAATAGTGGTGTTTCTAGAAGATAATTTGTTATTTTCCAACCATCACATTACAATTAATAGCATTGGATTTCTGATTTTTGAATGAGATCCATTAGCTATAGTAACAGAATATTTCTTTGATATACCATCTTTTAGAAATATTTAAACAAAATGAATACAATTACTTCTCCAATTCTCCAATTGAGGTGTTTCTAGAATATATTTGAATGGTATTTTGTTCAATTCAAATAAATTATTGAATATGTGACTTTAGACTATGAAATATCAAATTCAATCATCATATTTCGATATCACTGATGTCGCAATAGGTGTACATTTTTGTTTCATAAAAGCTAACATCACTTTGTTTTAAATTATATCTTGAAATAAACCCTTTATATGTGAAAACATATTATCAAACACTGAAAAATCCGTAGTAAATATAAACTATTGATCTTTCAAACAGTGTGAAACCAGACAACGCCATTCTTCTTGCGCTTTATGAAGCTGTTCATCTCAATAGGAATTTCATCACTGTCTTATCTCATGTAAGTACTAGTTATCTGATAATGGGATCCTAATAAGTGCCCAGGGCTCTAAGAACTTGGATAATGAATGAAATAAATTTAGATGTCTGCTTATGCCCCCCCCCCCCCCCCCCCCCCCCCCCCAAAAAAAAAGAAGAGGTTTGCTTGTCCTCGTCCGACCGACCGTCTCCTACGGTCCTGACCGTAATGTTTTTAACCTTTTTCCCATTTTTTTAATTTTTTAATTTTTTAAATCACCATTTTTCGTTGGTGAAAAAAATAAATATCATAAAAATGGAAGAAAAACATGTTTTGACATTGAGATATTTGTCTTTGGGATATGTATTGTTATTTGTGAGTGTTCATATTGATACTTGATACAGGATTTTAAAAATAAAATAAAAACAGAAATCCGACCTACCGATCCAACTTTTTTTTTGGCATCTATGGACAAGCAAACCATTTATTTTTTGGGACCTAATGACAATACATTTTCAACATTAACATGATGGTTTTAATACCTTTATGAAACAATATTGATGTTAAAATAATTCTGACCATAAGGTGGGGTTATTAGTCTGATTCAGTTGCTTTTGAATTAAGCTGTCACTATATTTTGTTCAGTTCCAAATTTGCGAAGCCTCCTTACACCAACGAATAAACACATAAGAACCACGGGCGCACGTAAAGGTAACTAGTGCATTGTGTATCATATACATGATGCTTGTGGGCGTCCGAAATCGTGTGTGTGGCCATAATCGCGCTCGTACTCTTGGATTACTTTTGCACGCGGAGAGATTAAAACCGAATATTTCTCGCCAGTTTAGAACCGGTTAAACTATAGTCATGCATTAGTTACTGGGTACAATTATAATGCACCCAGTGTCTTCTCAAACTTTCACCAAGTTGTTATTACAATGTATCTCAACCAAATTCTACTTTTATCCTAAAACAATTTTGTAAAATAAATAACTGATAAGGAAACAAACTTCTTCTTTTTTAACGCCTAAACAGGGTTTGCACATTTTAATGATTTTCCAAAAATATCATTTTACCGTTGTATTATCAAGTTATGAGACCAGTCACAAAAAGCCCTGTTGTTCACACCTGACCAACCTATTTTTTAGAAATTGGTGAAAAAATTCATGTGGCAATGAAGCAGACTTTCGAAAAGGTTAAAAGTTTTTTACATCGATAAAGGTATTTCCCTGGCCCAGTTTGCAAGGTACGATCAAAGTATTTAACTTGACATTTCAAGATTTACCCCCGGTAGATTTTTGGGTAGAATTTCCAAATTTAGTTTTGTGGGGAAAAAACAAACAATTCCGCGGAATCTCTGCATACTTTTAGAAAACCGAGGGAAATGGTAAAGTCAGGAACTAGCTACGGCATTGATTGGATGACGTTATCGTCTGAGCTGATGTGGGTATGAAATCGCTGCCCCGGCAGCTTAGCTTAGCTCAGTGTGTAGGGACTTGGCGCTAGTGTGCTGATGGAGCAGGGATTGGATCCGGGGGGTTTCGCCACGTTTTGTTGGGTAAAATGTTCATACTTTGTTAAACCGAGGGAAATGGTAAAACCCTAGAATCATGCCTTAATTATGTCTGCAAAATGCAGGTGAAGATTTTGACTAAATAAGTATGAAAAGAAGAAGAAAACAAATAAAAAATTACTACTTATTTCCCTCATGAAATGTGACTGCAGTGACTATTTATCACAAAACAAGGTGTCATTTTTAAAACTTAAAGGTACATGCATATAAAATTAAATTCTCAATATATTTGTTTAGATGACAATAGCCCCCTTTTGATAGAACTGGTCTCATATTCTATGGTGATTTGTTTTCATTCTACAGAACCATACAGGTGCCAATCTGCCATCATTAACTCCTACAGACGCTGCATGTCCCCCATCACCGCCAGCTGTACCAAGCTCTGCACAAAGTAAGCAAGTAGTTGTCTGTTCCAAATTAACAACTTGATTACTTTGCACACGGAGAGACAAAAAACGCACATTTCTCGCCAATTTGGAACTGATTATTCGATAGTGGTGATTTTATAGAAATATTACGTATTATGCACTATTCACAATCATGTTGTTGATATTCAGTATTGTTCAATGAACATTTAGAAAATTCATATGTGTGAATTTCTTCCCTAAAGTATAACGATGACATGAGAACAAAAATGAGAAATGCAACATTATCCTATGTTAATTTTTATATTCTGGTAGTCAATTTTCTTTGTAGTTGTGTTGCACTTTTCCACATTTCTTCCTATCATAATTTCACATTTTCTCTAAACATTTGACCTTGTATAAAAGATTAAATAATGTGATATCGAGGGCTCAGAAAGAAATTCTCTTTCCAGTAACACCAGCCTTATCTCCATAACACAACCCCTTTCAAAGTTTTAGCTAGTATCACAAGGCCTCGTCTCCATCTCCCCAATGTGTTTAAAAATCTTCAATAGTCTTTTTCTCAAAATGGTCAAAATGGAGATAAGGCCTTGAGTTTATGAGCCCTCAATATGTTTACTTTTCTAACTGTATTAGCCAAAAACATATGCACCAACCTTGTATATTGACATGATGTGATAATAAGATATATACCTCTTCTTTTGATCTCCCTTGCAGCAGCATTAAATCAGCAGCAACCCGCAATAGGTCCGTCATCTCAAGAGAACCCAACCAATATTCTAGTCACATTTCTTAGTTATTGTTCTATGGTCATGCAAGATTTAAGAGGTAGGTGTTATAGGGAGTAAACCCTTTATATATTAAAATGTATTAGATCACCAGATCTAGCGCTTTACATCACGCATTCGCAGTACTAATACATCGAGTTAATAACATGGTCATCTAACCTAAACGTATGGTCTCTTCAAGTCCTCTTTATTTACCTGCTTTACACAATACTAAGCGGCGTTACAGTAGGTACTTGCATATATATCAGATAAGGCCATTTATTGAGAGATTGCATGTTTTGGATTTGCTGACATTTTAGAGGGAACACAAAAATATTTGCAACACGATTCAGACTTATGGCTCTCCTCATTCAATACAACTTGGTGAATGACCTCAAATTACTTGACATTGTCAGATCACTAGTAAAATATACATTTTAAGCCAAGAGATACTTGAATAGAGTTTAGTGTTACCTCCTAAATGGCCGCTAATCCAAAAAGTAGGCTATAGCGTTTTTTCTTTTGAACTCATATTATATACATTGTTAACCCTTTCCACGCAGCTATTAGTTTTACCATATACAAAACAGATTTTTTGTTCTTCTTCTCAGAAACTAGGCATGTGTGTACTTATTTCAATGCATTTCTCATGGTGATTCCAAATATGGCAATGAAGTTCAATAATGTTGATATTTTTGAAACATTTTGTGAAATTTTGGGAAAGTCGTCTGAAGACGCCTGCTGCGTGGAAAGTGTTAATGCTATTGTTATCTCATACAAATCAGTCAGAGCTGATGGATAAAAGATTTTCCACCTTGTGAGATGTACCACTTGCAATCTGAATATTTTGATTTTGACTTACATCAAGCCATGATTTTCTTTTTCCTCATAGATGAAGCGAGACAAAACAACACCAAACTTTGTCTCATTATCTTGACATGTATAGCTGAGGTAAGGTCATTTCTTGTTCTTAACACTTTCATGTAGCAAGTACAGGGCGTATCAAAAAAGTGTGATTTTTGTGGGCATGAAAACTGTACAAGTTGGACCTGAACTAATAATAATCATATTAAGCAATGTATCTTAAGAATTTTTCGATCTATTTTGGAGCTTTCATTATCAAATTATAGCAAATCTACTCAGGCATGTCAAATTCAACATTGGCCACCTTTCATGTGCAGAAAACATAATCAATCAAATCAATGATGATCTATCTACTAAATATTGAACAGAAAAATGTATTTTCATCCATATTGTAATGTTGTACTGTTCAAATCTAAAACCTTAAAGGTGAGCTACCACTCTGGGTTTCTAGCCACTTCCAGTTTTCCTGGGAATTTGACCACGGTTACTATTTCTCCAAGTTAACTCTGTACAATCTATCATCAAGTAAACAGGTGTATGACCAGTTTGTGTATGGTGAACTTCCAATGAGGTAGGCCAGCTTTAAAGACTTTTTCCAAAGCTTTTTTACCCATATCTGTAAAATGGGTAATAATATTTAGTTTTGTTTGTTTACTACTCACAGGACCAATATGCCAATTCATTCCTTCATGATGCCAATCTCACATTTAGAGTACCCTTGTACAGAGCGGTAAGTTCATCATGTACACTAATAGAGCAGATTGGTTGTTCCTTCATGCAAAGATTATGAAAAAGGGATAATTGTCTGTACCTGTACATCTTGCATGTTTGAAAAGCGCGCTAAGAAATTTGGATATTGATAGCCTGTTGCGAAAAACAACTTGTCACTATACTGGATGTCGTGTAATGTTAAACTATCTTTAGAAAAAATGCATAGATGGAAATTCAAATCCTTCAAACATTTTGAACAACTTAAATAATTGCATGAATTCACCCATGTGATTTATGTAGCAATATTTAAAAAGTATTTTATACAACTGTTTTGCTCAGTGTTTTATTAGACCTAAACTCAAACCCACAAGCATTTGGGACAATCAGTTCTTTTCAAATTGATACTAGTTTCTGGGAGTGAGAGTGTCGAGTTATGTATTACTGTTGAGGAGTTATTTCATGACAGCGCTTGAGACTACGCGGCCTTTGATGATGGGTTAGCCGTCCCTGTAATTTAAATGTCACTGCTTCATGTAATTTCTTCAGGGAATAATCAGTATGCATACACAAATCCATACTGCATTAGACCTCAAGTGGTGGGACCACAATTGAATTATTGCGGAGCATTTTATTATAGCAAGCCATGTTGGACTATACATGCTATTTTGTAATAATTTTGCTTGCAAGCAGCAAATGATATGAACCCCCAACCTGGGAGCATCATCTTTTAGTGCAGGAACATCACACTGATGGCTACTGTCAGATCAAGGTATAAAGTTGAATGGGATTTATTTGGTATAGGCTTGATTGTTTTTACTGCATAGGAACAGGGTTGTTTGTAGCTATGCCCGGCATACCCGCCCAGCACTCACAATCTCCGCCCTGCACTCTAAAAAAAAGGGTACACAAAAAAAAATTCATGTTGATTTTTGTGGATAAAATCATTAAACTGTCTCATAAAACAAGAAATCATGTTGCAGGAACCCTCAAAGTGCATTAAAAAACCCTAAAAAACCTTAAGAAGGCCTCTGGATCCCTACTATGATCCACTCCACTTTGTTCGCTACACTTTCTCTGTTCGCCATCAGTAAAATTACCCAGCACTAAATTTGGCCTGGTGAAAACCCTGCTGATGATTTACAGTAAGGATCCACAAGCGCACCACAGCACTTTATAGTTGTTCAATTCCAAATAGGCACGCATCACTATTCTTATTGCCACTTGATAATCTGTGGATAATGTTATAGTTTGATCAGTTCCAAATTGGCAAAGCCTTCTTACAGCAGCGAATGAATGCAGAAGGATGTGGGCACGCTGAAGGCAACAAACGCACTGTGCATCCTATGCGTGACGCATTGCGTGCAGCTAAAACCGTGTGCATGTAGCCATAATTCCACACGTATGCTTGGATATTTTGCGTGCGGTGTGATCAAAATCAAATATTTCTCACCAATTTTGAACTGATTAAAACTAAAGGATATTTATATTGTTGTGTTTTTTTCACAGCCAATGAGACATCGGAAACATCCAGCTGAAACTGTCAGTATATCAAGACCGCTAGCGTGTGCTTTGTTAGGTACGTAAATGGAGTGCTTGTTTGTTGTTGTGTTTTTGTTGATGGTTTTTGAACTTATTTGGAAAGAAAATGTAATTGATGTTATTAACCCTAACCCCGGTTTGTTTTTAATCGCGATCACAATTTTCGAAGAGAAAACACCAAGTAAATCGCCGTAAATCGATCCGGGACCCTCTGGACATCGTCCCACCCACTAAGCCACGGCCCTCAGCTACTCGTTCACGCAGTATCCTGAGCTCACTATATATAGGCTCTGTTGATTACATCATCGAAAACCGTCCGCACAAGTGCTTGGAAACCATCTCTGTATGTTAATGTTAGAGTGGTTGTGTAGTTATAATGTTTGTACACTTGAATGAAAGGGTCAAAGAATTATAGCCATATTTTTTTCTTGTGATTCATTTATAAATCAATACACACAATCAGATCTGTTATGATCAGAGATGCCTGATAATAATGCTTCCCATTTTCTATCATGGACAATCTGGGGGAATATTTAGGGACGATATGAGAACGTTATATGTTTTTAAATACTACGGATAATAATCTATATGATTATCATACCTGCCAACTATTCCGATTTTGTCTGAACTGACCCGATTCCTGAGTTTTAACATGCCAGGAAATCTGAATGTTTTGATTTACAGACCAAAATGGTGTTGAAAACAGCTTGTCTGGGCAATATTCTATAATTTCCAGGAGCTTTTCCTAAGGCATTATAACGGCATGGACCCCACCCGTTATGGGTGACCGCCACACACAATGTGCGTCCAACATTTTCAGCTTTCTGGACTTTCAATTTTGGCAGGTATTGATTAAAGACCTATTTTGGACAACCAGTTTCTTAGGGAAAATTCCCCAAGGTTGAAATGACTTCATATCATTCTGTCTGTAATCAAGTAAACATGTGTAAGGCAGTTCTTCTGTGAATAACTGGTGATGGTGGGGCTCCCTCTTTCAGTATTAATGTGCAACCTGTCCTACTTGGGGCAAGATATATAATTCAATCATATATTTGTATTTTACTTCACAGATTTGATGGTAGAATTCATTATGAGTCACATGATGAAGAATCTCCCTTTAGAACTGTATAAGTAAGTGTAATATTTATATGTAACTACCGTACAAATATTCAAACATTTGCGATGCCGTTCCTTATAAAAAAATATCATGAAAGCTATTGTTGCAGTCATCTCAGTAAGGTTTGGTCAAAGCATGCATGCAACAATGTTATAAATTGATAAGGGTTGTTATCATTCTACGGATGAAGACTTTTTCAGGCCTGTGGATGAGAGACTACCACAGATAGCTATTTTAACACATGTGGTGCAGAAAAAAATTAAGGTACAGACCAATTATCTCATCTGTTGTTTTATGCTGGTATCCCAATGAAGTTTTAGTCAGCTTCTTTTAATGTGGATCAAAGTGCAAATTTTGATATTTTCCCCTTGTAAAAGATCACCTGTTCTTTTCGAGATTGTCTTCATTTCATATGGAATTATGACCCAAATAATTCAGATTAATGTAGACAATAGCTAATATGTTCTTCACAAAAAACCAGACCCCACATGATCTATTAATTTCAGGAATTTGACCACGCAATTTAGAGCATGCTTACACAATGAGTTTTCAATCTAACTCCTTTCTCAAAAATCTTGTGTTTGTTTGTTTTGTTTGTTTTCTCCAGTAAGTGCCTTGGTGTAATTCATAGAATATTGTGTTATCAAAAGAAATGCAGAGTCAGGTTACAATACCCATGGAAAGAAGTATGGACAGGTGAGCTATATGTTCAAACAAGGAATGGGTGTTAGTGCTTGACCCAGAGGGGAGGGGGGCATTTGACGTTTAAAAGTGGATATCATACTTGTAAAAGGAAGGAAGGCATCCTGTTACACGGGCGCGACTGACCAAGGGAGAATTTTCATGTGCAAATGAATACCAACCCATCCATATTTCTAAAATTTTGGAAATTTAAAAGAAAATGTTTGACTGTTTTTTGTGTCATTTGTAATAAAAAAAAGCTTGACCAACTGACCCAGCCTAAGAGGTCTGTCCACCCATAGAAGGGGAGGGGTTGGGGGCAGGTAGAAGGGGGGAGTTATTTAAGGCAAGGGTGTCAAAAGAAATATTTGTTGAGCATAAATGTATCATAGAACCATGCATGATCTTTCAGTGTAATCTGTTATGTTTTGAGATATTTCTACTGATATGGCATCAAAAGGAAAAATCACTCGGTGTTAATTTTTGCAGGGGCCAGGGGGTAATAAGAAAAATAATGGACTTTCTTCTGATATCAAATTTCAATATTGTTGGAGAAAGTAGGTGATGAGGCTGTATATTGGGACGCACACCTGTTTATAATTTATTTTGAAATTTGGCCTTATGAATGAAATAGCCAGAGAGTAGAGACTAATATTTTGGTTTAGATGATCATTTAAACTTGTCCGACAGCGAACCTGTTAAACCTTAACTTATATTATGAATACCCGTCGTAAAAGCCTATCTCACAATTTCATGTGCTGTTTATTTGTTTTCTTTCAGCTCTAATCAGTCTACTGAAATACATCATGTCTAATGAGTCAGTCCTTGTCAGTAGTTTTGACATCTTTGATCTGTCTTGCAAAGTAGGTGAAAGGAAATACAATGCATACTGTTATTCATATTGTGTGTACTTTAAGTACCAGATATTCATCAATTGCATTACAGTATGCAGTGCTCCATGAGGATCACACATACACTGCATGGTATTCTGTTTAAGACTTGATACATGTTTATGATATACATCACACTATTTCGTGATTAAAAATAAAAAATAGGACCCGTTATTTAAGTGTGTGCAGTATAGGCATCTATAATATATTTGATTTATCCTGCAGATGATAAACATATTCAACTTGTTTGTCACATAGGGTGACTCAATCCTATCACAGATAGTCAAAACCAGGGATAGATTTCTCCTATATCCTCCCATGTATTAATATAGGGCCAGAAAATTCAGCCCAATCTATCCTTGTTTCGCCGATGACAGATCCCAGCATGATCTCAGCGTGGGATTTCTGTGGTTTGGCATCTGAACATGTGTGCCCTTGATAGTAATTGAGCCAATCATAACGCTTGTTGCATCACATGATCAGTGTCAACCAATCAAAGCACGCGCAAGGTCACTGAATTTGATGTTTACAAACAAAACACATGTGCTATTCTGTGGAAAATTACCAATTTGCATCTTCAATGAGATGCCATGACCTCATCTTTCATCGGAATAAAGTGGATCCACTTGAGGGTGGTACATCAGGACCTGTTCTTTCGATCTACCTTTGCAAATTGAGATTTCACCGTTGCTTTTTTCTATAATAAAAGGATCCGATATAGTGTCAACCAGTGCTGTACTATGATGACATTTTAGGAATTTTCTACCAATCTCCGTCAGAAAACAACTTTGAAGCCATTGTTTTGAATGTTTTACAGTAAGTTATCCATCTGTGAATATGATGAATTTGTAATATCAGGCAAATGCAAATAACAATCGATGATCTTTAATCATAGTATTTGGGTGGGAATCCTTATAGTATACATGTATGCTGCTAAGCATGCTTGTGCACTGGTGTGTGGCAGTAACAACTCAATCGGCACCACATGCTGAGCAAGGGGCGACCTTGTTGCGAAACAAGCATAGCTTCAAGCTTTACCGACAGAAATCTATCCCTGGTTTTGACTATCTGTGATCCTATCAACCCCTTTAGAAGCTATAATATTAGTTATCCCCTGCATGTTCACACATTACGGGAAAATACAATTGCATCAATTCTTACTGTTTATCTTGCAGTTACTAAACATTTTCAACTCGTTTATCACATAAAGTGACTCAATCCTATCAACCCCTTAGAAGCTATAATGAATTATACTATGAAACCATGTAGCAAACACACATAAATCCATCAATTCTTACTGTGTATCGTGCAGGGAGTAAACATATTCAACTTGGTTATTATATAGAGTGACTCAATCCTATCAACCCCTTAGAAGCTATAATGAATTATACTATGAAACCATGTAGCAAACACACATAAATCCATCAATTCTTACTGTGTATCGTGCAGGGAGTAAACATTTTCAACTCGTTTATCACATAAAGTGACTCAATCCTATCAACCCCTTAATTAGAAGCTATAATGAATTATACTATGAAACCATGTAGCAAACACACATAAATCCATCAATTCTTACTGTGTATCTTGCAGGTAGTAAACATATTCAACTTGTTTATCACATAGAGTGACTCAATCCTATCAACCCCTTAGAAGCTATCATGAATTATACTATGAAACCATGTAGCAAACACACATAATTCCATCATTTCTTACTGTCTATCTTGCAGGTAGTAAACATATTCAACTTGTTTATCACATAGAGTGACTCAATCCTATCAACCCCTTAGAAGCTATAATGAATTATACTATGAAACCATGTAGCAAACACACATAATTCCATCATTTCTTACTGTCTATCTTGCAGGTAGTAAACATATTCAACTTGTTTATCACATAGAGTGACTCAATCCTATCAACCCCTTAGAAGCTATAATGAATTATACTCTGAAACCATGTAGCAAACACACATAATTCCATCATTTCTTACTGTCTATCTTGCAGGTAGTAAACATATTCAACTTGTTTATCACATAGAGTGACTCAATCCTATCAACCCCTTAGAAGCTATAATGAATTATACTATGAAACCATGTAGCAAACGCACATAATTCCATCATTTCTTACTGTCTATCTTGCAGGTAGTAAACATATTCAACTTGTTTATCACATAGAGTGACTCAATCCTATCAACCCTTTAGAAGCTACAATGAATTATACTATAAACCATGTAGCAAACGTACATAATTCCATCAATTCTTACTGTTTATCTTGCAGGTAGTAAACATATTCAACTTGTTTATCACGTACGGCGACACATTCCTCCCCACACCTAGCAGCTATGATGAATTATATTATGAATTGGTCAGAATGCACCAAGTATTCGACAACCTGTATTCAATGGGTAAGTACCTACTGCTTGGTTCTGGTTTTAAATATTTTTGCCATCCACTATCGGTCCATTGTTACTTTCAATTGAGTAATAGCAGTGTATGGTCAGTTTTGTTTGAATGGATCTACAGCACATAATCTCCTGGCCCCAGTTCGACATACGTGGGCGCACTTCGATCAGGCAGCGCACGCATGCTTGAAAACTCACAAAAAGCACCTGATTGGTCAAATTTAAACTGAAGCCTTTTTAACGATCGTCACGCTGCGCCGTAACCACCAACGCAGTGGTGTCGCTGCACCGTAACCACTGACGCAGTGGGGCGTGATGGTGCACGAATAAGCTCATGTTTATTCACGAGTTTGTCAGTTCTCACGTTTGAGCACCAGCCAATCAGAGCAGTGAGGTCGAGATTACGTAGTGCGCACCATGGGTGACCGTTGTACCGTTTCTCATGTGACGTGTGTCCATTGGAATAAGTGTTTCTAGATTCTGTGCTGCATCAAAACAAAAACAAAAGTTAGACAATAGTTTACTCCAAAAAATCAATTGTAGAAGGCTGAGAGAAATCAGGAATTACCATGTCTTTTTAAAAAAGTCCAATGTTTAACGCTCGGTTATATTTTCAAATGAACTCCTGATTAATTTATAATCTCTCGTTTTATATTTTATTATTTTGTAGCTCTCCGCCACTCAACCAACAATGGAGACTATAAAGTAACAGCCAACAAACTCACAAGCTCACTGGTAAACATAAGGTAAGAACAGTGTTCATGGGTTGAAGTATAATTAAATATCCTCAGTCATCCTGTAGCTATAAGGCCAAGTAACAAAAAATTACGTGTTTCACAACCCTGCACCAATTTTTGACGCCGCTCCAATATTTTTGTTATTTATTATTTTCAAAAATTTCAAGATTCCAAAAAAAGTTTGAAAAAAAAATCAAAAATCATACCTGTCATTGTTGTGTGTGAGTGTGTCCATCATTTTCAACTCATATTTCAATGAAAAAGATGCGAGAAACACTCGTTGGCATAGATAGTGATACGAATATCGAAACAATTCTTGCAAAAATCTTGTAATTTGGCTTCTGAAAAATAACAAAAAATCCAAAAATAACAAATAGTAAGGGCCGCCCTCACTGATTTTTTAAAAAGTCCGGTCGTGAAACACATTGTTTTTGTTACTTGGCCTAAACAGCTTAGAAAATTGATATGACACTCAATCTGTGAAAGAATCAAACAATTACCATCATATAAGAAAGGGGGCTCCACTTTTAACTGTCACAAGCATAAAAACAAGGCAATTCTGAATTTATATGGAAATATTCTAATCACTACTATTTCTTGCTCCACTTCTGCAAAGTTATGAGCCATGTGTACTCCATTCCACCTGAAATATGAGTATGACATATAAGACAACAAATAAAACCCTGTCTACGGGCATAAGGACCTCTGAGGTACGGTTGGCCGGTCAGGAATTTTCATCTTTCTTTCTTTCTTTTTTAATTTGATCAATTTTCAGCAATTTTTGAACATTTCATTTTTTTTTCAACAAAATGGTAAAAGTTATGAAGAAAAAAAAATTGAAATAGGTCGATCAGGCCCGTAGAACAGGATTGGCTATTTCAGTGAAGGTAGCTTACTATAAGGCAAAAAAAAAAAAAAAGTTGACTTGCCCAGGGCCAGAGTCTGGGTCGGACGGTCGGATTTTTTTTTTTTTTTACAGGGAGATACTACACAAAAACACGTTTTAATAGTCTAGAGGCTGGGACCTCTAAAAAAAGTGATCGTTCAACCGGTGTACCTTCTCAAATCTGATCACATAGGTAGTTAGTATAGACCCTCTAGATAAGTGCCAGGTAGTGAGTCAATCCAAATTGTGGTGTCACATTTTTTATACAGGCCTTTTTGAAAGGTGTCTTATTCGATAGTAAAATAGCACGATTTCAGGGTAGGGGAAACATAAATCATCATACATATATTTATTTCTAACCGAATTACGTCATTTTTGCATTAAATATCCCAAATGGTCACCTCTCTCACGTTAATATTTCCATGAAGCTGTTTATCACACAAATAAATTCGAAATACTAATAATAACATATCATTTGACAAAATATTAACATGTTTATTGCATACTATTTTCAACATTCAGCAAAGTTTATTTAGAATTAATTCTAATAAGTTATTTATCATTAAATGTTGTCGTATTGGCAGTCAATGATGTTGTTGTCATATTGGAAATGTAATGGACAGATAATAACTTCACATGTTTACATGCTGTTTTTACAAAGTGTCCTATAAACATTTGAATTTTATCGTTTTAGGTGAGAGGAAATATTAATTGTCACATCATTGCGAGTAATCAACTAAAATAGGTTATCTTGGTACCCATGGATACGGTATGAACCTCTCTCCTCTTGGTCCGAAATAGTTCTCCTCGACTAGCTTCGATTATGGTCTTTCCAGCCAATGACATGACAATAAAGCATTTCATTTTTATATACTATTAGTATTATAAAGCTTAACCAATATTTGTGAAGTATTTTTTTAACAGTCAGTTCATAAAATATAATAATATGTGGCTTGTATTTATTTTATTTGAAATCATTTTAGGGTTTCTGGGCCAACATAACTGAGTTGTCTGACGACAGTAATGTGTAATGATTTACTCAGTCTTTCCAACTAAATGATTATAGCATGACGAATATTGTTTACTTTCAATATAACATTGTCAATATATTGTATTACACATGGATTTTAACTAACTAGTGTGTAACCATTATATGTCACGATGGCCCAGAACCCCATAGAGAACTGATGAAGCCTACAATATAGTCTAGTCATATATAAGAAGATCAGCAAGATCAAGGAAGTAGAAGCGGCCCATTTCACTTTCAAGCATGCTCTAAGCTGGAAACTTATCAATGAAATCACTGGTGGGAAAGCATCCACCAAAGGTTCGAGAGAGGAGGAAATCACATCAATTCTTAAAAGATCTGGAAACTAGAACAGGTCCTTTCGACCAAGAGGAGTATGACAACCTAAAAGGTTATTGGTAGAAGGAAAAAGCAGCGATGATGAAGACAACATCCCACCTGAAGTTCCGTAAATATGCGACCTTGATGACATTGTGTTGAACTTCTGCAATGAAGCATAATTACTGACTGGGGGAAATGAGCAAGTGGTCTGTGCTCAACATAGATCCAATACCAAAATCAGGCAATCTTAGCCTAGGAGGCAATTACCGAGGTAGCAGTTATATTGTTGCCAAAACGTACAACAGAATGATCCTGGACAGAATCAGACCAGAGCTGGATCAGCATTTAAGAACCAATTAAAACGTCTTCAGGGTCAGAAGGACGACAGTCGGCCACATACTGGCACTAAGGAGGCTTATAACATCAATAATCACCTACATTGATTTTAGAAAGGCATTTGACACTATCATTAATCAACCGTAGCAACATGCTGACAATTCTCAAGATCTGCTGCAAAGAGTTGAGTAGCACTAAAGGTCGGTCTGAAAATGAATGCTGGAAAGAAAAAGATTATGTGGATGCGAAGCTTGGACCATTACTCCCAGTTACAGATAGAGCTTGATGGCTGCTACACCAGAATTGAGAGCAGTAATCAATGTCAACTGAAAACAGCATATACCAAATACCCAAGTGTATAGTGACATCCCAAAATTAAGCCAGAAGATTCAGAAGAGACGAACAAGGTTGGCTGGCCACTGTTTTAGAAGTGAGGAGCCATTATCCAATCTGGTGCACCAAGCATGGCAAAAGAAAAAACCGGGAAGACCTGCTCTGACATGTATTTATTTATTCAAGCAGGATACTGGATTGGAGACAAGTAACATAAAGACTGCAATAAATGTCCGACGGTTCCGTTCCCTGTATGTTATCCAAATGTCTTCACCACGTCTTTGATGCTTTATCCAGGGTAATAACTTTATCCCCTCCTACAACATTTATCTGATTTATTTCACACCACCTGTGGCTTGCCAGCGTGCTTGCTACCATTTCCACCGCTGTCCTAAGCATGGCTCAAGGCTCTTTAGTCTGCGTGTAACTATAGAAGCCCTATATGTTACTTTTGAAAATGTTGTTGTGTTCAGAAATTCTCACTTTTAACTTCAATTTGTCATAGAAACTAGTGCTATATCATATTTTGGAAAAACAAAAGTTCAAATTTCGAGAAAAAAAATCACATTATATTATCCGAAGAGCAGATGCAGATTTTAGTTTTAAAACTAGCCCAAATCTGGCTGAAAGTCACCACGTGTGCTAAGTCATGTGGCAAGACTGCAGCGCCTACGTGCTTGCTATCAATTCCACCGCTGCCACACTCAAGGTCCCCCAGCATGCGGTCAATGGTGTTGGATGGATGTAATTCTGGGGTGGAACTTACTAATACTAGCGTGATGGCCAGTTCAACCTGTCAAACTTGGGCTCAAACATTACAGGCAACTGGAATGTAATGCAAAAGTGTGGAGAGTCATCATAGTTCGGGGACACCACCAAGTTAAACCCTTAGTTCAACTCTTACCAGCCATTCCTTTGGGAATATCTCTATTTCATCTGTCACCAAATGAACAGGTGTAAGCCAAATTCACTCTGGGTGAACTAGCCAGAGTGGACCTTTAAGCAAGCACCTAAAATATTAAAATGCTTTCAATTAAAATAAATACAAGTCACCTACGAGGTGACCTCTAAGACATACTTCACACATATGGGTTAAGCTGTATAATAGTATATCAAAAATGAAATGCTTTCTTGTCATGTCATTGGTCTGGAAAGACCATAATCGAAGCTATTCGAGGAGAACTATTTCAGACCAAGAGGAGAGAGGTTCATACCATATCCATGCCTACCAAGATAACATATTTTCGTTGGTTAAATGCAATGATGCGATAATTAATATTTCCTCTCACCTAAAACGATCAAATTCCACTGTTCTATGGGACACTTTGAAAAAACAGCATGTGAATATGTGAAGTTATTATCTGTCCAATTTATTTCCAATATGACACCAACATGTTTGACTGCCAATACAACAACATTTAATTATATATAACTTATTCGAATTATTTCTAAATAAACTTTGCTGAATGTTGAAAATAATATGCACAAAACATGGTAATATTTTGTCAAATGGATATGTTATATTAGTATTTCGTAGTATTTGTGTGATACACAGCTTCAGTGAAATATTAACGTGAGAGCGGTAATCAATTGGCATATATGGTGATGCAAGAATGACGCAATTCGGTTAAAATTAAGCATAGATATGATGATTTATGTTTCCCCTACCCTGAACTCGTGCAATTTTACTAACAAATGAGACATTCTTAAAAAAGGCCCATAAAAAAATGTGACACCACAATTTGGATTGACTCACTACCTGGCACTTATCTGGAGGGTCTATACTAACTACCTATGTGATCAGATTTGAGAAGGTACACCGGTTGAACGATTCGCCTTAACTAGGCCTCGTATGACAGTTAGCCTCTGGACTATAAAGAGATTTTTTTTGTTTTGATTTTTTTATAATTTTTAAGCAAGCAGATACTACTCAAAAACACGTTTTCATCTTTCTTTATTGTTGTATGCTTCTTTCCAAAAAAAATCCTTTTTTTTTTTTTTTTTTTAAATAAAAATAAAAATAGCGACCCTAGATTTCCGAAAATTGGGGTCGGTCGGAAAGGGCAAGTCAACTTTTTGTTGTTGTTGGCCTAAGATGTGTAACTCTATTACATCGCAATGATTTTATAGTAAGATTTGTACACTTGAACTTGAGCATACTCTAAATGATGACCCTCTTATTCATTGTCCTCCTCCTTTATCATTTATTCACTGATTTTGATTTATTTCAGGGCTATTGTAAACCACTTCACACCTAAGATAGACTCCTGGTCAGCAACCAACAAGCTATCATCACTCACAGAGGATCAGGTACGTTTATTATGGATACTGTAAAACACTATAATTTTGCAGATACTTTATTTCACGAATTTATAATTGCTGCTATTTTAGCGGGCATTTCATTTTGAGAATCTGGCATTTTAACTGTTGCTTTCAATGCAAAATTATCAGTTTCGCGGGTATTTCATTTCGCGAATCCATTTCAAATTAAATCCCTCACAAAATTAAGTCGTTTCTGGTATGCCAACATGAGAATTGTGCGTATGGGTTTGAAGATGTGTTTGAACCCAAGGCTAACCCATGGTTATTAACTCTGGGTTGAAAACTCATTTATAGGGTGCCAGAGTGTGAGGTTTTGACCCAGGGTTAGGTTAGGGTTTAGTTAATTGGGGCTATCAAGGAATCATTGATTGTTTTTTATACAAGAATTAGTCATGTGGGGTAGTGTTCGATCATGATCTGTTTGAATAGCTGTAGTTACATCATCGAAGGATTGGTAACCATGTGATCAAAACGTATTGTCTGATGATCATTATTGTTTTTCTTAGCTATTATATGATATTCATGTCATTGTCTTCCAGGTATTAGAGGTAGTACGGACCAATTATGACACTTTAACACTCAAACTACAAGACAGTCTGGACCAGTATGACAGATATTCTGAGAAACCAAGGGAGACAGCCTTCTTTACACAATTGGTAAGTGAATTAAACCCTAACCTTCCTCAGCACTACAAAATACTACACTATTACCATTGCAAGCGCTTCCCCAGTCTTATCTCGTGGTGCAATCAGACGGGCTTACTTATGCTAAAGAAAATTCTAAGAGTTTTGAAGCTGACTCTGTGGTGCAATCAAAAGTAGGAGGAGGACTTCTAGATTCCCAGAGCCGACACAGCTGGGCTTTCTCCTACATTCGAACTTTGACTTGTTGTTTTTTTCCCTGATAGATTTATTCCCAAAAGCATGTGTTAGGGTTTTTAAACCCTAACACCAAGGCATTAAAATGCTAAAGTGGCTGATATTACTCTACTTTCCAAGGAAATGTCAAAACATGCATTTGTAAACCAACAGAAAATTTAGTTGTGAGACCACCTTAACCTATTTCAAAATAATCCACAAAAGCAAAAGTGAAAAGGGAGTATTACATTTGCTGTGGATGAAGCATGCTAAGGCCAAGATTTTTTTTTGACTTGCCCTGGTCTGGGTCGGACGGTCGGACTTTTTTTTCTTTTTCTTTTTAAATTTAAACAGGAGATACTACACAAAAACACATTTTAAAGAGAAAAAAAATTGATTTTTAAACAAGCAGATACTACTCATTTCTTTATTGTTATGTGCTTCTTTCAATTTTTTTAATTTTTTTTTTTTTAATTTAAAAAAAAAATTTAAACTTTTTGTTAACCTTTTTTTTTTTTTACTTTGAAAAAGAAGAAAAAAATTAGCGACCCTAGATTTCCGAAAATTCGGGTCGGTTGGAAGGGCAATTCAATTTTTTTTTTTGCCTAACATTATACTAAAAGCTGGCAAGCCATTTCATAGTTCTTGCCTATTTCATACAGAAGAAACTATATAACCATTTTTCTCCATCAAGACACCAAATGCCATCGTGTCATGGAGTTTGTGCATGAGCAGAGAAGTTTAGTGGTATGTAACTTTTTGAAGGAACTGAAAAGGCTTTTGTGCCTAACATTGTTTTGTGTTCTTTTTTCTTTTGTCTTATGTGTACCCAGGTCCGGTCGATGATTGTAGACTTTCGGAAAAATGTGTCCGTCATGAACCTAGAACAACAAAGTGTCCTACAGGAGTTCTCAACGATACAGTAATGCAATATTTATAGAACAGTATAAAGAGACAATGTGCAGTAAACAATCATATCAATGTTGTAAAAATGATATGTAATGTCTTATGCCGCACTGTGAAACTAGCATGTATGGATCATATGTACTAGTGAAGTAATATTTTGCATCACCATACTTAAAAGCATCTATGAAATTTGAACTAAGACCAGTGCAAATATTTCAATTGTAAGGCAAAAAAAAAAGGTAATGTTGTCCTCCACAGCTTTCAGAGAGGAGGGGCAGGCAGGCGGATTTTTTTGATTTAATTTAATTTAATTTTACCAGCGGAAGCTCAAAGTACAGCCAACAAGAAGTTGAAATCACTCTAAGAGTCACACATATATGTTATAAACACTTAATTTAATATTCAATGCCATTTAAACTGTTAAAAAAATGAAAAAAGAAAAAAAATCTGATTTCTTTTTTTAAATGTCTGGAAAGAGAAAAAAATTGGAGCGGCCCTAAATCTGACGAGCGGGCAGTCGTGGACAACATTACAATTTTTTTGGCCTAATATAGAAATGTCTGCATTGGTCTCAGTTAAAGTCTCATCAGTGCTTGTACATAATATGGTGGTGAAGAATATTACTATGGTGCATATTGTAAAAGTCACTTTTATGTACGAGCTATTACGTAGTAGTTTTACAGTGCGACCTAAATGAGGGCGCACCATATGTGACCATTCACTCAACCATTTACTTGCATCTCTTACACAGAATGATGTATTTACACTGTTACAACAATATGTAAGGAGGGTTCGTGGAAGAGGTGCCAGATCAAGCACCAGATGCATTATTGAATGAATGGCGTGGGATTAGGTGTGTGATTTTCGGGATCATTCGGGACTCGAATGATTTTTTTCGAGCGAGAACCCGGGTACCAGGTTTTTTTCTTTCATCTCCAGAAATGCACGCAATAGTGCTAATATCTGCCAAAATGCCCAATTGAATAATGTACAAGCTTATATTACATGTATGCACGCATGGAATACAGAGTCAATACGGACAGTATTTATCCGATTTAATCATCAAACTTACGGCTACAAAACCATTAACTTGAAAATTTTTATTACTTCAGTAACTTCTTGTACCTCAAAAGTTGACCAAACTTGTGTATTTTTAACTCCAAAGTGTGTTTATGAACCTTTTTTCAAGCAATTATATAAAGTGTTCGCAAATTCGTGATGTAAACAAACAAAACAAGGTATTCCCGTTTTAAAGTGAAGCACTATTAATATATTTTAAGCGCCAGAGGTAGGCGGCTTGATTTTTAAAGCGGCGCGATCATATTATTAAAATTATAAAAGTAATATTTTATTTAACAACAATTCTTCAATTTCTTGTTATTAACACTTTCCACGCGGCAGGCGGCTGCAGACGACATTCAAAAATTTCACAAAATGTTTAAAAAAATTCAAAATGATTGCATTTCATTACCATATTTAGAACCACCATGAGAAATGCATTGACATAAGTACAAACATGCCTAGTTTTGGGTCAGTAATCCTTGAGATAGACTTTGAAAATTGAGAGAGGTTTCTGAAAAATCTGTTTTGTGTATGGTAAAAATATAGCCGCGTGGAAAGTGTTAACATTTATTTAGCTTTGATTATTATTATTTTAATTCGCTGATGCGGCATCTCACCCCTCATTCTCAATTATCAATAATAGAATGCCCAAAACTTTCGTATTGAATTCCCGTTGCTGATTCAGCTCCATTATTCATTAATTAGCAACTGGTTCGAGGAAGTTACAGCACAGGAACCATCGCCCACACGAAACATGTGCGAACCACATGTTGAATCGCCCAGAACCCTAAAACACAACTGGGTCAACGCCTTCCAAGTCCCAGTTGCTACTATGGCTTTGATGCATTGCACACAGTACATGTATGTAACGGCAAAACAAGGTATACTAGAGCTAATGAGTGAACCACTGTGTGGTTTCCGTCGTCGGCAAAGTCAGGACCCTGGATTTTGTAATGCAAATGTTTTGCGCTAGACAAAACGAAAAATTGGCAGCTGAGCTGACCTTTCATAAATGTAAACATTCAGATTGCGTGATTAAAATTCTCACAACAAAATAAGAAAAAGGAAACAGAAGAAAGTATGAAAATGATTAGGAAATTTAATCTCAATGTTTTGATTTGGGATTTTAGTTTAGCGAAATCCACTCATACGGTTTTGTACTCTGAATTGTACCAGTATCTTATTATTCATAATTTAGACTCACAAAAGTTAAGTCTTTAACAATTAATCATATTTCGTGAATAATTAACAATTATTAATACTGCAGTAAGCCCATACTAACAGAGGGAGAAAGGTGTGATTTAATAAAACATTCCATAACTAATATAATAACCCTCACCTCACATTTGTGTAAGTTAGTGTTGTCAAGCCCATGGAACTTGGGTTGAGGCGGTGTGATCCTCGTATTAAGGACAAATCGAGGATTGAGCGCCAGAAGGCAGTAACTCAACTTTTGGGCAAAATGAGATTTTGGTACCAAAATAATCCATATAACCTAGATTTTCAGAACCATAAAGAGCTAACTCATAAACACTCTTTATTTGACTAAAACTAGAGTTATAAGTTGGGTGCTACAGTGTATTGTAATGAGTCCCGAATATTTGAAAGTTGATTTTCTCAGAATAGCATTTATTTAGTTACGGCCTTCTGGCGCTCAATATAAGATTGCAAATAATGATGAATTTAAGAGCTATGCCATTAAATGCTGAAATGAAGTTTCGTTTGAGTTTTGGTCTTCTTACTGATAACCCTATGTTGTTGAGAAGGTGGATTATTGCAGAAGGTGTGTTATTCTGAAATGAACAAAGGATGCATTATTCTGAAATGAACAAAGGATGCATTATTCTGAAATGAACAAAGGATGCATTATTCTGAAGGTGCAGTTTTCCAATAGGAGCAAATGGTGCGTTATTCCCAGTTGAACAAATAATGTGATATTCCGAGTTAAACAAGTGCATTATTCCAAATTAAGCAAGAGATGTGTTATTCCGAATGGAATCAAATACTAAAGTATAGCTAAATTTGGAATAAGACGCCTTTGGAATAAGACACCTTTGGAATAAGACACCTTTGGAATAAGACGCCTTTGGAATAAGACACCTTTGGAATAAGACACCTTTGGAATAAGACACCTTTGGAATAAGACACCTTTGGAATAAGACACCTTTGACTACATTCGGAATAATACACTTGCAGAATAACACATCATTCGCTCAATTTTAGATAACAAAAGATATATATAAAGAATATATGGTTGATATCAAACATAAGAAATGTATTGTCTTTCTATACTAACTATATTGGGTTTTTTGTGCTTGGTAAAAATTATATGTTATTGTTTTATGGCACACTTTGAAACTAGCATGTATGGATCATATGTACCAGTGACTTTTAACGTTAGACTTTTACGATGGGTGCCAAAGTATCGTTTTGGACCCATTTGTAGGTCATCACAGGCCAGTTGCTAAATAAAAGTGCTAATTTGTGACCAGTCGTGTCAAAAAGGACATGTTGTCGGCAAACACAGTTTTAAGATAGAGGGCAATATATTTGGTGAAATATAATGAAAATAATAGACAAAAAATATGTTTCTTCAATTCATATCTTGTGATTACAATGTCTGATTACATTCAACATGGTATCATTTCAAAGCTTAAAATGTTCTCTTTCAAGTCATACCAATAACTCAGAATTGACTCGGGCCTCCAACATGTCTATTTTGAGGTGACGGGTCACATTTGTCTTGAGTGATATATTTTGAACATCGTTTGACTAAAGTGAGTTAATAAAGAGTGCACATAAAGAAACTCCCCCCCCCCCCCCCCCCCTTATATTCAAAAAAAATGTTTTTGCATAACTCCAGATAAGATGAGCTGTTTTGGGAACTAGAAACAGTTATGAAAAGGTGAAACCCTTATTGGCTACCCACATAAAGTTTCCAATTTCGATACCATGTTTACTTCTCCCAAAACAGTCACATTTCCTCAAAATGATGTTTTCAGAAAAAGTAGAACTTGTATTGTATTTTAGCAAATTTCATGTTAACGGAACATCATTTTGGGGATATTTGACTTTTTTTTGGGAAAAGTAAACATGGTATTGAAAAGGGAAAACTTTGTACGGATAGCTAAGCGTATTTCATTTTCAGAAAAGTTTCAATTTTTAAAAACGTCAAATTTTGTGGGGGTGTTACGCAAACAAAATTGTCTAGGATTTTTAAAATTGCTACTGTTTCTGAGAACATCGTTTTGGGAAAATGAGACCATTTTGGGAAAAGTAAACATGATATTGAAAAAGAGAAACTTTCTGTGGGAAGCAAAGCACTTTCTCTATTCACAAGTCTTTAAATTTCTCAAAATCATTAATCCTCTGCGGAGTTATGCAAACAAACTTGGTCTAATTTGCGTATAAGAAAAATCATGAGAGAGAGGTTTTTTTTAATCTGCTGGTATAGGACCAAGTGCCACATTTTCTAAAAACATCATTTTGAGAAAATGTGACTGTTTTGGGAGAAGTAAACATGGCATCGAAAAGCAGAAACTTTATGTGGGTAGCCAAGGGTTTCATCTTTTCATAACTGTTTAAATTTATCAAAACGGCTCATCTAACCTGGAGCTTTGCAAAAAAGACAATTTTTCGAATATAATGTGGGAGTGACTTTATGTGCACCCTTTATGTGCTTAGTTATTAACATGGATTTTAATTAAGTCCTTTTCAAAGAAAAATCCTTGACCAAATCTAACATGCCTTACTTTCATTAGATGATCAGCTACATTTTTAATAATATCTGACAACTTAGAAGTAATTTAGATAACCTTTAACATGTCTTTGCTAATTACTATAGCACATGGTTTGACTCTGTATGAACTATAGGTGAATTCTTGTTGTAAAGCATAATGCAACTGCTCTCATTCAAGAAGAAGTATTCTGTGAACCATTGAAAATCTCTGAACCGTGACACGTGTCAGTAAAATGAACTTATGATACTTAAACTATAAGTCTTACTCTTTTCTCACAGAAAATCTCGAATACGTAGGTCATTTATTTCATAACATTTCAGCACTGTGAATATCCTGATCTCAGGGCACTGGTTGGGAATTAAATGTTACAATGGCGGGAAATTTGAAAGACAAGTTTATGGCATGCATTTAGTGCAACATTGGAAACTGCATCATTTGTTATTCAAATGGCCACTGCTTCATCAATATTGGTGCTATTGTGACAAATGAGGTGTCAAAATGAGCAGGAAATAATTCTGTTTTTCCCCATATTTCGAATTTATTAAGTGTCTTAGGAATTAAACACAGGGTGTCTCGAAAAAAGTGGTTACTATATTTTTTGTGCAGTGTTTTATATGCGTTAACAGTGTTAAAAATATAGTACTGAAATTACATGATAAAAATGACCCACATGTTTGAATTTTTCCGTGAGAAAGGGGTAAGGCTTACAGTTTAAGTATCATAAGTTTATTTTATTGACACATGTCACGGTTCAGAGATTTTCAATGGTTGCAGTTATTTATTGAATGCCCCTCGTACATGGGTGCGTCACAGTGTACATCATTTTGACGAACAACAAAATATGAACTTCATAATTTAAATATATGCCATACTATACCATCAACCAGGCTTTACTTTACGGCAAACATCACATGTTCTAATAAAATGCCTGAAATCACTCGATCACCGTGCAAGTGTGCAAGAGTTTGGCAAACGGGGAAAAAAACAAGGAACCGACAATAGACCGAGAACCTTTCATTTTGAGAGTACTGTCACATATAATATAGGGGATCACCATTGCGATATACCACACAAGCGCAGAGCAGTCTAACCACAGCAGAGGTAGGAGGACAGGCCCATCACTAGAATCGTGTACAAAAAATGTGATCGCCAACGGGGTTGCGTCATATGGTCCGTCAGAATCGATCAATGGTGTGTCACAAAATTGACTGAGGGTGCATATATTGTATGACAAAGGTGTGTCACTTTTTTGACACAGGGTGCGTCATGGTACATGAGAAGTTGACGCACCTCTGTCAAGTGACGCACCATTCCCGGGGGTCGTATAGTGAGTCTTACAACTGATAGGTGTATTATGCTGAAATTGGTCAGGCATATATCAAAATCAAAGGTTTAATTAAGGCTATTTCAATATCATTATTTGTTTCAAAATATTTTAGATATAATATTGATTTATTCCTTTCTTTATTTGTCTTTATTTTTAAATTACAAGTTGAAAGGCATGTAAGAAATATATTTTGAAGATATAACTTATATTATTTTATTTGTTACCATAATAATTTAAAAAGTTAATACTACATTTTAAATATTTATGACAACACAACAGTTTATGAGTAAAGTGGAATGTAATAAAACTTTAAAAAATGAGTGTTCTGCTTGGTATAACTTGCACTGTGTTTGTTAAAATGTAATGACATGTTTCAGACTACTGAAGACAGGTGTTATATGTGGCTCCATTAATTAATTGGCGGAGATGCGTTGCATTAACTCAAATGACAGGCCACCTTATCGGTTTGTTATTATTAGTGGAACCATACTTAATAATTGGAGTCATAATTCAAATGACAGGTTATATCACTATTTTGATGATATTTGAGTCATAATTTCAATGACATGATGATGAAATATGACCCATATCAAGGGTTGAGCGCCAGAAGGCTGTAACTCAAGAAATGCTATTTTGAGATAATTGACTTTCAAATATGTTGGACTCATTACAATACACTGTAGCACCCAACTAATAACTCTAATTTTAGTCAATTTAAGAGTGGTTTATGAGTTATCTCTTTATGGTTCTGAAAATCTAGGTTAATATGGATTATTTTTGTACCAAAATATCAATTTGGCCAAAAATTGAGTTACGGCCTTCAGGCGCTCAACCCTCGATAAAACAATATTATGAGGGTATACTAACGATACCGACTTAATTGTAAAATGCATTCTAAATTTATGAGGCAAATTTACTATAAACTTATCAGTTCCAAATTGGCAAGAAATATGCTTAATTATCTCTCCGCTAGCTGAAGTAATACAATCATACGTACACACTAGTTAATAGCGTACACAAGCTTCACGCATATGTTTTACAATGTGCCATGTTGCAATGTCCCGAGCGTGTTGGGCAGCCTACGCTGCTATAAACAAGTTTCCAATTTGGAACTAACTCGCCGCACGCAAAAGTAATGCAATTCACAATGTGCCATTGCCTGACCACGCTCTTCTGAATTAAAGGCATATTATGTGATCTTTTCCAAGTAGCGCCCTCTATCATTGATTTTTACTATGAAAGCAGATTTTCTTGCAGATTTGCATTTTTGATCATAAATCATAAAGATCTAAAGTTACAGATCGATACGATTCCTAATTACTTCAAAATCATGGTTTGAAAATATTGTACCGCTCTGGTGGTATTCACATTTTACTCTAAAGTCACTCTAAAACCATGATTTTGAGGTTATTAGGAATCGTATCGCTCTGTAACCTCGAATGTATTTATGATTTATGATCAGAAAAGTAAATCTGCAAGCAAATCTGCTTCTAATTTTTTGTCGAGGATTGAGGGCGTCACCTGGAAAAGATCACATAATATACCTTTAATTCGCTGCTATAAGCAAGTTAAAAGGGCCTTTCAAGCATTACTGCTGCAAACATATAAATTATGCACTTAAAATTAAGAGTGGTAATAACGGTCAAGCCGATACTCATACATTATTGATGTAATTGATATATAGATATATATATATATACGAGGGTCATTCAATAAGTTCTACCTCCTCACTCATAACATCGCTAATATGAATGTCAGCCTCATGACATTTGTCATGATTATAGCTCTGAATCATAGCTACACATTATTTTATAGTAAATGCTAATTGATACCTATTTCACTTTTGTCATGATGCAATCAAAGCCAGAGATAGATTTTGGACAACGGACACGGAAAATTACACCAAAGATGAATACATGGGTTTTTTTTCATTTTCTCTCCGTATTGTATTATTAGATATAACCACCCGATTTAAATACTGAAAATAGAAAACAATGGATGATTTCTGAATATAATGCTAAACTATCATGTATAAATCAGATTGTTGGCAGTATTAACCTTTGTAGCTTTCAAATAGTATAAAATCAACTCGAATATATTGACACACCTTTAGCATACTGGAATACCGATATTCATTCAAATGTCCGTTGTTACAAAGTCAAGCCACAGTGATGCCTCGAATGTTAAATCTTAACATGATAGTAACTTTATCAGTTTTACTTATATGCAACATTTAGAATAGTTAATCAGGTAGTCAGTGATTGAAAAATATATCTTTGAAAGACTTGAAATATATCCATTTAGTCCTGTATAATGAAGATCTCTTAAAGTCTTAGTTCCTATGAAAACAAAATATGACTTTTGCAGCGGTTCTCTAGGGTAGGGTTAGAATTGATGGCTGTCCTGGTCTGGTTTTGGCTAATTAGAGGGCTTTTTCCACCAAGAAAGGATCAGTCACTTGTATTGTTTAAAGTCTGTTCAAGAGATATTTGTAATTTAAAACGATTGTAATTGACCGATAGGTACATTTTGTCTCTTAGAATTGGCCAAATGAATAGCACTTGGGAGACATTTGGCTGTTTTGTACCCGTTTCCGTCGCACTAAATGGAAGTTTGGTTTTTACTGCATATCCAGACAAGTACAATGAGTATTCAGACCAATATTCTATAATTTTGTAGCTGAGATTCAAAGCTTCAATTGTAGAATGTTTCATACGACTGGCTTGTAATAATAGCAAAGTTATGAGGTAGGAGGTAGAACTTATTGAATGACCCTCGTTTATATTTCCAGAATTTAATAGCTATATTTTGATACCATCTGCCACTAGTGACTGTAAATTGTCTATGATTGAAAAATGAATATGAAAAATGATAGTGCAGTTTGTAAAGTAAAACTTTATGGGTGTACGCAATTTGTATACATACACTGCAAAAAAGCGTTTATATTTCTGATAACACTTAATAAACACTTTGACACATTTATTTTTGTGTTTTACGTGTAACGGTATAGGAGGCATTGCATACAATAAACGTTTGCATAAACACCCCAACATGTTTATAGAGGTAATTGTGTCATATTTATTAACACACCAATATGTTTATATCAGCAATAAGAAACATGTTGGGGTGTAAATGATTATACAACAAATACCTCTAACGTGTTGTAGTGTTTATGCAAACGTTTATCGTATGCAATGCCTCCTATACCTTTACACGTAAAACACAAAAATAAACGTGTTGAAGTGTTTATTAAGTGTTATCAGAAAAAGACACGTTTCTTTTTACAGTGTACCCACTTCTGAATCAAGAACCTGTGTGGTCTTATCATGGTCTTTGCCATGACTGTGAATATTCCTAGGCACTACACGGTGTAACACTACACAGTGTTAGCAAGGAGTTGGTTGGTGTGAGTAACATTGTCACCTCCTCCATCTGAAAAATTTACCAATATTGGACGATTTGTTCCTCAGCACCAAACAGGTTATAAAATGAAGCTTACAGAAATTCCCAAAAGTTAAAGTGGCAATTGAGAGATTGCTGAGAAAAAATGAAATTTGGTCAAAATGAATGGTTTCAATAGTTAAGGTACATATAGGGTGTCCCAAAAGTCTATGCACGACTTTGAAGCTTTGTATTTCACAAAATATAAGTCGTATTGAAAATATGAATACATATTTAGAAAGAGGAGATGTGGGAAATAATTTTGATACCATACATTGGATTAACATCTGTTTGTAATGCCACCCTAGTAAAATATGTATTACTGCAAAAATGTAATTTTATACTTCGGAGGAATAAAGTTCATAAATCCATACGGGTAGAGTTGGTTACAAGGAAAGTGATCCGTCAATTGTAATATTTAAAATGTTACATTACAGTGATATCATCATAATAACAAACTATATCACACATAATTTTCGTTTCTATAGTGAAATCTAATTTAAATGTTTTCCATGTATACAGAGACGTGTGCTAATGCAAAAACACAGACCTAAACAATTGAATAACGTAACAGAAAAGTGAACACACACATCACACAGCTGTCAAACATGTTAAAATTTAAAAATTAGCGGATTATTTTAATGCTGCTTAAGGCCTCATCGAAGGTTGTTTTACCCATTTAGAATATGTTCCTGTGTTCAAAAATGTATCCACCAACTTCAGAATGGATATTCTTCCTGGTGCGCGTTTCACTTTGAAATGTTTTCTGAACTTTGTTGAGTAAGTTGAACTGAATGTGTTTCAGCGTAGAACCATACAATTTGTATTCGCTTATCTACATGTATGCTGTAAACCATCTTGAATGAAGACTTTTGCTGTGCACTGTTGTCTACTACGCTTATTTATGTTGTGAGTGACAGAGTTTGGTATTAAATAACATTAATGTTGCAAGGTAAGCAGTGAACTGTGACTAATGCGCAACGTTGCTTTCATACCGTTAATTTATGCGCACCTTTAGCAACAGCAACAATGTGTGGTACTTGGTATGGGTTGGTCTGGCACACGGCCAATGCCTTTCAAACAGTTTTATAATGTTGTGGGTTCACCAATAGGGTTGTGTTTGGTATCAAATTAATTTCCCAAATCTCGTCTATCAAAATATGTTTAAATTTATACCATATGATTTATATTTTATGAGATATGACTCTTCAAAAACGTGCATAGACTTTTGGGACACCCTGTAGAAACCCTGAATGATAATAATTTGTGGGATAATGAGCAATTTATGTGGTGAGTGATGCTGATAATTTCGAAATTACCAAATAAGAAGGTAAACAGTTGCAGATGGTAGTTGTATATGCCCAACATAGGTGCACATAATCTGATTTACAGGAAAATTGAGGGCGCTCTCCTATACGAATCTCTCAATGCCCCTTTAAGTTGGTGTTTTTTATTAATTCTTTATTAAATGATACATATAATAATACAATAACATCATATTTACAAAATGTAGGTAGTAATTATATTAAAAACAAGTATGTAGAATGTGACAAGCGATTAAAAACCCCACTGACAATGCTTAAGATTAATTATAGGTCAAATGTCATACATAAATCATACACCACATAATTATTACAGTGAAATCAGTCTATGAAGACAGGGTTCTTTCTCAAATAGAAATAGAGATTTGGGTGGTTCCATATCATATGGAAACCACCCAAATCTCTATATCTATATTTGCTTATGCATAGTTTGCCAATTGGGCAATGATGTAATTAATACATTTTTAAATCATTATGATCATAAATGTTATTGTGATAGTTGAAAAAGTTAAAGGAGTTAAAGGTAGATGTTCCGATTGCTGGCCCGATTTTCAACTTGATGTTTTCTATTTTACATGAAAGGTCATCCTTAAAACTGTCACATTCCAAAGTTTGAGTTGCATAACTCCAATGGTTCTATTTTTAGTAGCACAAGCTCACAAAACATTTGCCCATTGAGTCATGTGAGTGATACATGAGTCATTGAGTCATACACAAACCAGTTGGTGGTTAACCACCTTTGGCAGTATTTCACCACATGTTAGCCTATAATTTCTAAATGGAACATTTCTGGCCCCTAAGATTTTACAGACATAATGGGAAAAATATGGGGATTCTTCTGATATCAAAATATGTTGATGTGAAAAAAATATCATAGCCCCAAAAAAGTGATCGGAGCATACACCTTTAATCAAGAGCGATCAGATTCATATAGTTATGACAAAACTGGGTACACTTTCTTGTGCACAATCTGTTGGACAGGTTCAGGAGGCTTTCAGGATGGTGGTCTCTCAGCAGTCAGCAGAAAATGTATGTACCGTATTATCCCTATTAAGCGCCCAGGACCTTATAAGCGCCCACCCCTGTTTTTCTCAATGACTACCAACAAACAATCCCTTATAAGCGCCCACCTTTTCAAATGGTCAGCATCCTCAAATGACCACTTGTACATATATTTCATTTAGTACATGAAATGGTCAGCCTTCTCAAATGACCAATTGTACATTTTCGTTAGTACGTTAAGTGGTCAGCCTTCTCAAATGTCCACTTGTATTTTAGTACATCAAATGGTCAGCATCTTCAAATGACCATCAAATGGTCAGCATCTTCAAATGATCACTTATACATTTTATTTAGTACGATAAATGAGTTTATAAAAGGTAACATAATAAGCGCCCACCCAAAATGACTTTGCTAACCGCCCTGGGCGCTTAATAGGGATAATACGGTACATTAACATAACCCTAACCCTACCATATACAACAATATACCACGACAGAGTTTGTTTGTATCATCTGGAGTGGAAGTGTTTTGCTGAAAAAATAAACCCAGCCTATATACTTGGCGCAAAGTAGCCTTGACACTCGTGGTGTACTGGAAAATCCCAAGGCCCGTGTGCCGCAGGTCCCTGGTGCAAATCCGTGGGGGGGGGGGGGTCACGGTGATATGTTGGGTCACTTTTTGCCTAACTGAAAAATTGTCTGAAAAAAGCGAGGGTAGAGTAAGGGTTAATTAAATACTGTACTCAATATATATCCTACAGCATGTACTTTTTGCACATACTGCATTCAATTTATTTCTGATATTCATTATCAGTAGACGTGCCGGAGGTCCCTGGTTCAAATCTGGGGGGTCGCGGCGATATTTTGGGTCACTTTTCGCCTTGCGTAAAAATTGTCTGAAAAAATGGGTGGGGGTAGAGTTAGGTTTAATTAAATATTGTACTCAATATATATCCCACAGCATGTACTTTTTGCACAAACTGCATTCAATTTATTTCTGATATTCATTATCAATAGACACACATTATTTCCAAATTGATTGATTTGAGTACATTATAAAATATTTAAGGCAATCATAGCATCGATAGTCGTTAGAAAATGTCATTTCAGACCATACAATAATTAAAACATATATCTTCTATAGAATATGTAGTCAAAAACAGAACAACTTCAAACATTGATGCCGTATACAGCTTTATCAACCACTATTGGTCTATTATTGAAACAAATGCCAACAATGTCCTAAGTGTCATATAAATCAGACCGTCCATGCATAAAGAGCTATATAAACTTGGTTGTTATAACATTCTATCGCCATGGATCATATCTCCTTAGGCCTAAAAAAAAAATGTTTGATTCGCGTAACCCGACCGACCCTAAATACATCGCCGACCCTGAATATTTTTTATTATTTTGAGGGGGAAGAAGAAGAAAAAAAAGAAAAAAAACTGAAATATGAAGTTTGTTATTGTTTAAAACTTCAGAAACTTGTACTCATAGAGTCTGTTGGTTTAAAATTAAAATTAAAATGTTTAAAGAAAAGAGACTTTTTGCCGTCTCTTCATTTGTGTGTACTGCTGTCTTTTTAGTGTTCAAAAGTAGATGATTTAAAATTTAAAAAATTAAAAAAATCCCGACCGACCTACCCTATTTGTTTTGGTCATGTTACGCCAATCAAACTTCTTTTCTTTTTTTAGGCCTTAGGCAATTGGATGTGTTATGAAGCGACAGTGTAAATTACAAGATAATGATGTTTGTGTATTATAGAATAGTGGATGGATGTCAAAATAGTAATGGCTGCCTTAAAGCTAAATTTCCCCATGTGTATCAATCAATAGGAATGGCTGCCTAGTGTAGTATAATTATCACCCGATTCTGTTCTAAAGACATCTTCATAAATAGGAATAACAACTTCACACCACTAAATAGGTTCCCTGTACTTGTTTATAAAAGGAGTGTCACAAAACGTCATTTTTTTTCATTTATAAAGCGACTCATTATGTTCCCAGTCCCTTAACACTTTTGGACCGGTGATTTGACAATTCGCGGTAATAAATCATCTAAGAATGTGTCTATTTCCCACTATGTGGTCCAATTAAAAGACTGCAAAGGACTTAATTATGCCCCAAGAGCATAAACTAAGGGGTCGTCCATAATTTTCGCCATTTTCAGTTACGTACAAAGCGTACGTAACAGGGGGGAGGGGGTCGAAATATACCCCAACCGTACGTAACTTAAATGGCGATCTCGAGAGGCGGGATTTTTTTTTTAAGTACAAAATAAAAGAATATATCAATAATAAAAATAATAAAAAGATAGGCCTAGGCCTAATAGATTTTTGTTTAAATACAAATAGTAGGAGTAGAAAACAATTATACAGTAGAAAACATTCTGAAAAGGGATAGCGATAGCTATCTTATTATAATTGTTCTATAGTAAATCCTGGCTCGACAACGTTGACACCGCAACCAGCTGGGAGCTGCGACAATAGGTGGCGCGACGCTTTGGACATTTTGTACGAAAGCCAGACTATGATTTACTTACTTTGCCATGAACAGAAATCAGTGGCGTAGCCAGAGGAGAGGGTGGAGATGCGAGGGGCGATCGCCCTGACTGCTGTGTTGATTGAGATTGGCACTGTTGGTTCATTTGACAAGAGGAATCAATTAATTAATATGATGGTCAAAAGTACATAATATGGCAATTTTTCGCGTGCTACGCCAACATGTGTCTCCAAAATTCAATATTTGTTGGTATAAGCTTGTTTAGAGCCAAAATGTACCTCAATCATAGCAATTCGTCTTTAATACAATGATTTTAATCAAACATGAGGGTATTTCAAGCCATGACCATTTCGCCATTTATTGCGTACGTAACTCGAGGGGGGGGAGGGGGGTAAAAAGTTACGTACGCTCTGTACGTAAGTGAAAATGGCGATAATTTTGGACGACCCCTAAACCTTTATAACCCTGAAAATGTACCACATAGTAAGCGGTTGACAAAATCTTCGATGATTTATTACCGGCGAATGTCAAAATCACCGGTCCAAAAGTGATAAGGAATGGGAACATAATGTGGATTTTTCAACTTAACATTTGTCTTCCATTTCGTGATATTTGTGATCATTACAGATCAAAATATAGGCCTATATAGGGTAACTCTGAAGTTCCGAGAAAAATATTCCATTGTTGGGACACATGCGCGCCACGCGCGCGAAATTGTTTTCGTCTGTGTTCATTTTACCATCATACTAATTCCATGATTTCTCTTGTCAAAATGAACCACCAATCTCAACAGACAGTCAGTCAATCTCGACAGACAGTCAATATTGAATTCCCCCCACCCCCCCCCCCCCCCCCCCCCCCCCCCCCCCCCCCCCCCTCTGATTACGCCACTGCAGGGTGGAGTCGAGGGAAAAGGTGCTCCCCTTGAAATTGGAGTTTCGAACCCATTTGGTGCGATTTGGTGTTTTACCAATATTTTATTGAAAAGCCTTCACTTCATTTCTTGGATTATTTCTCTTCAATTTTGCAAAAGCAAACAACACGGCGTAAGGGTTTGAAAGCCGCAAAAATGAAAAAAAAAATGGCTATTGTAAAAAGAAAAGTTTAAAACACCGTTCCTGAAGCCATGTTGTTAAGCTTGACTGATAATGAAACAGTGAAACAAATTTGCGCCTAGCGCGTCAAAAATGTCTATTTTAACACTAAAAAGGTCCAGAAAAGTTTCTGAAGCCATCTTGTTCCAATTGAATAACAAAGTAGTAAAAGTAGCGCGGGAAAATTTGCTATTGTAAAAACAAAGGTTTAGAAAAACGTTCCTGAAGCCATCTTGAAAAAATGTATATTTCAACACTAAAAAGGTCCAAAAAACGTTTATGAAGCCATCGTGTTGAAATTGAATAACACCAAATTAAAAATAATTCCGCGGAGCGCGAAAAAAATGACTATTGTAAAAAGAAAGGTTTAGAAAAACGTTCCATCTTGTTAAGCTTGAATAATAACAACAACAAAACCAGTGAAACTAATTCCCGCGTAGCGCGCAAAAAATGGCTATTTTAACACTAAAAAGGTCCAGAAAATGTTTCTGACGCCATTCAAATTGAATAACAAAATATTTTTAAAAAAATGGCTATTGTAAAAAGAAAGGTTAACAAAACCGTTCCTGAAGCCATCTTCATGATCTTGTTAAGTTTGAATAATAAAACATGGAAAATAATTTGTGCGTAGCGCGCAAAAACTAGTTATTTACACACTAAAATGGTTCTGAAAAACGTTCCTGAAGCCTTCTTGATAAGCAAACTAATTCGCGCGTGGCGCGCAAAAATTGATTCTTTTTACACTGAAATGGTCCTGAAAACGTTCCTGAAGCAATCTTGATAAGCTTGAATAATAAAACATGGACAATAATTTGTGCGTAGCGCGCAAAAACTGGTTATTTTAACACTAAAATGGTTCTGAAAAACGTTCCTGAAGCCATTTTGTTTAAGCTTGAATAATAAAACAATGGAACCAATTCGCTCGAACGGTCGAACCTCGCAAAAATGTCTAGTTTTCTAACCAAAATGGTCCAGAAAACGTTCCTGAAACATAATAATAAAATGTCATAGAATAATTCCAAATTTGAACTTACTGTTCCAGACAGTTTCGACGTCCGTTCGGATGTCTTTATCAATTATGGTGTATGACCGCTGATCCAGTGTTACCAGAAGATGTTGATTTTCTGGTGACGTCACGTGATGATTTTGATGACGTAATCCGGATCAATGGGTCGTACAGGTGACTAAGTTGGTAGGCCCCCTCGTCGCCATTCATTAGGTGCTGTTTCATGTCATTATTGGCTTTTCGACGGATCCAAATATAATGGATTCTCTGATCCATCTGGTATTTCTGGCGTCGATAAAGACATCCGAACGGACGTCGAAACTGTCTGGAACAGTAAGTTCAAATTTGGAATTATTCTATGAATTTTAACACTAACAAGCTCCAGAAGAACGTTCCTGAGCCATCATGTTTTAAGCTTGAATAATTAACGCGTACAAACTGTTAGTTTTTAAAACTAAAATGGTCCAGAAAAACGTTCCTTAAGGCTTGTGTGTGTGTGTGTGTAACTTGAATAAAGAGACATTGAATCTAACTCGCGCGAAACGCGCAAAAATGTCTATTTTTTCACTAAAGTGGACGAGAAAACGTTCCTGAAACCATGTTGTTAAGGGGGGGGGGTCTGGGTTGAGAAATATGTGTTTTTGGCTAGGTAAGGAAATATGAGATATTGCATACATCATATGCAGTAAAATGTTAGCTTCAAAATGCTTTTTATTTGACTGAAATCGGACATTTCGTTTTAATTTTGTGTTTGAACAAAAGTATATCGGTGACGCGAATTTGTATCAACATTGCGGTTTCCTATTGGATTTAGGGGGCACAGCACTAAATAAACCGCCCATTGGATTACATGTAAATTAGGGCTAAAAGAGTCGCTATTTTGGGCCCTTAGTAACCATTTTTGGAATGTCTCGAATGCTTTATTCTAATAAACAAACATTCAAATTTCATAAATCGTCAAGAAGTGTTACACCTTCCAATTAGATTTTACGATACGATCATTTAAACAGCGCCACCCCTATTTTCAGCCCGGACGCTCGCCTTCTAACCGCCTCCGATCACGTGTGTTCATCCACGTGATAAATTGTCAATACAATCGAAAATCAATATTTTGCAATATCCTGATCAAAGTACAAGAGATGATCCTTCATTTTAATTATGAAATGCTACCCTCACGCCAAACTGATTCCCAAAGGACCCATTAATCACAAAATCGTTTTTTGTTTTTGCCGGAACTTACTACCATTACACAAAACGAGGAGTGATTTAGTGCTGTGCGCCCTTTTACATGTAATATTTTTCAAGCAGTGATATTTAACCAAATTTTTGAAAAAATTATAATTAAAGGTTTAGTAAAACATCTTGTATTCAAAAATGGTATTATAAATATTGAATTTACATTTACCATGAAATTTGATTCATATTTCGTAATTTTGGTGTATTTCTTATGTATTTTACTGTTTTTTCACCCTGCTATATTTAACAATTTGCCATGGTTACAGTATAAAACATATTAAATCAATTAATTGGCTGCATTTATCTTAGCAAAACTTTGATTATAAATTACAATAATTATTTTTGCAAACATAAATGTAAAAAAACCGGATGTGAAGGTTAGTTTACGAGTGAAAAGCGCCCTCTACGTTATGTGATTTTTAAACCCCGATATCTCAAAACCTCGAAAAGCGGAAAATTTGAAACCGTTCCAGATATAACTCAAAAACGAAATGTCGGATTTGTATAATATTTGGTATACATATGAAGCTCATAAAGGGCTACAAAATAATGAAGCCTGATTTTTAAAATTCTTTTCCAAATTTGAATTAGCATGCAAAATTACCTGATTGGTCGGCCCCTGGTTACCATAGCAACGGTATCAAAAATCCGGCTTCATTATTTTGTGCGGAATGTTATTGTTAACCTTCAACCCAAATACCAGCACGCTACTATTTAGCGTTATTGAGTTACATCTGGAACGGTGTTTAGCCAATCAGAGCCCCTGTGTGGTTACCATGGCAACCAGAGCAAAATTTTAGGTCAATTTTGAAAGTTTGCGATATGAACTATATTATGGTATATAACACTTATCGGTTCCGGACTGGGAAAGTTGTTGAAATCGATA
>CM069448.1:60881323-61217668 GCA_035610835.1 Ophiura sarsii
AAATAAGTTGTCGTCGCTCAGACCTGACAGTTTATTTTCACTCACTAAATCATGATTTTAAAGTAATTACTAGGAATCAAATCACTCTGTTACTCAGAATATATTGATTTATGATCAGAAATGTAAATCTGCAAGAAAATCTACATTCTAAAAAATACCATGACTAGAATTTACTTGGCCTTAACGTTATAATTGTTCAAGTTATATTTATGCATTGGTTAATTTCTCAACCTGTTTTTATTTCCAAGAAATACTGGCTTGTATTTCGATCGCCCTATTTCCGCTGGCGCTACAGTACAGTACTAAAACTATGATGTGCACTGCCTATGCTACAAATTGGATTTTGTTGGATTAAGTGGGGTTAGGGTTATAGTTAAACCAAACTTGAAAGTTGTGGGGATAAAAAATTGCTTGTTAAATGAATATTAACCCTACTTTTTCAGACATTTTTTCCTGGCGGCAAAATGTGAGTGACCCAAAATATCGCCGTGCCTCCCCCCCTTTCCCCCGGATTTGAACCATGGACCTCTGGCACACAGGGCGAGGTATTTTCCAGTACATAGGTGTCAAGGCTACTGCGCCAAGTATGTAGGCTGGGTCCAGTATTTCTTTTTAAAACTTACACGCCGGGTTAATACAAACAGGTTGGGTTGTTGGATCTGGTGGGGTTTGGGGTTACATGTATAGGAACCAAACTTGGAAAAAATTGCTTGTTAACCCTAACCCCTACACCCACTTTTTCAGACATTTTTTCCAGGCGGCAAAAAGTGACCTAAAATATTGCCACATCTCCCCCCCCCCCCCCCCAGATTTGGACCACTGACCTCTGGCTCACTGGACGAGGGATTTTCCAGTATACCACAGATGTCAAGTATAGGCTGGGTCGAGGGAGGGATAATTAGGGTTATACCAAAGGAAAATTTTGGAAGAAAAAAACAACAAATTACTTGTTAACTAATCCTAACTCCTTTTTTCAGACATTTTTTCCTGGCTGTGAAAAGTGACCTAAAATATCAAAGCGACCCCCCCCCCCCCCCCCCCCCCCCCACCGGATTTGAACATCTCTTCACACTTTCAACATTTAAAATGATTTACAAATGCACCCTCTGATGCAGAAAACATCATTCACCACATCACAGAACCAACCATCACCAGTAGATTTACTGATTGAGTGGTAATCCAAATGTTAGCGGATCCACATCACATTTTACACCTTATCTGTGCATGCTTGCATGATGTGATTTGGTTAAATATATCCCAGGGCAACTGAACACCGTAGGCATATTATATGTTGGTGCGGTCGGTCACGTCCTTGACACAATGTTGTCATTTAGATTACAGTTCCCTGGTATCCTCAATATGAAATGGGTCGGTCACGTCCTTGACACAATGTTGTCATTTAGATTACAGTTCCCTGGTATCCTCAATATGAAATGAGTATCAGCGTGTTTTTACTGAAGAAAAAAAGCAGGCATATGACTGCTAACGGATTAAAATCCCCCAGTAAAAACACACCACCACCGGCATTTGCCCGCTCATACCGGTTTTTTTCTCCTGGATTTTAGATGCCTTTTATCCTTCGAAACCAAGGATAATAGCGGTTGAAACCGGTTAGGAAAAGCAGTCTTTCGTCAGTATAAACATGCACGGTTCCAGCTCAGCGCGTTTGCCGATGGTAAGCGGAAATGGGTATAGTCATGTGACATCAGACTAGCGCACTGTAAATGTCGTACGGCAGACGCCATTTTCCTACTGTCAATACCACAATGCATCGCGAGTGACCTGCTTACGACCTTTCACTGGCATTTATTATAATGAGGTCAGCGGCAGCCGGCAAGTTTGTTTATCGTACTGCAATAAAAACACGTCTCTCACACGAGCAACCGGCTTTTATCCTGCTTTTTATAAGACGGGTAAAAGCCGGTTTGCTTAATAAAAACACGCTGTATGACTATGTGCACTGTACAATGTAGTGCATGAACAGATGAAAGTGTAGAAAGCAGTTACAGTGCATAAACATGTACTATTATGTGGTACACTGAGCTGAGAATAAATAGAATCAGGTCAAGGATCCGGGGAGGGGGGTGGGCACTCAGAGCAAATGTGTTGTCATCATTGGGCAGAAATCTGCGGGAAAGGGTACCTTTTTCACAAATTGAAACGGTCCCCCCGATTAGGGTAACAATTTAATGCCATTTTGTGAAAAAGGGTATACATACAGGGTGAGTCAAAAAGACTGCAATAGTGGAAAGAAGCCATTTTGTTTTCAAAACCAAAATGAATTTTAAAACTTTTTAAACGTTGCAAGAATGATGTATTTAATAACTTTGTGTGAAAAAATGAAGTCGATCGCATTGTTTGTTTGACTTTGGTGACCCTCTTTGCTGCACAACCAAATTTACCTGTTTGTCCACGAGCACAGTGATTTTCATTTGAAATGGCACACATTGCACTTTCATATTTGAATATCCCGCCGACAAAAAAATGGAAAATGTCAGTCTTTTATTAAGATTTAGAACATTATATATACGCTTTCATAGCATGGGTATGATTATACATGTAATTGATTATGCTAACTCACATGTAAACAAGAAAGGATGCATCAAATTCCAATAACATCACAAATGAACTCAATTTTCCAAATTTGAATGAGAGGCACATTTTGTGATCTGATGCATATTTTGGGCATCTCGTGGACAAACGTGGTCAATGGGTGCACTGGTCAAAAGGTTCACCAAAGGCACACGGAAAATGATATTGACTTCATTTTTTCACGCAAAGTTAGGATTAAATACATCATTCTTGCAACGTTTAAAAAGTTTTCAAATTCATTTTGGTTTTGAAAACAAAATGGCTTCTTTCTACTATTGCAGTCTTTTTGACTCACCCTGTACATGTACTTTTGAAGTCAGCGTATATAGGGTTGGTATTATACAAGTATTTTCACGTGCTGCATGTCAGTGTTAAGGGTCCGATTTTGGAGGACCGGCCTGCTTGATGATAACGAGAAATGGAAGTATATATGAGCCGCCCCCCCCCCCCCCCCCCCCCCCCGGTCAAGGATACCTGAATTTACGGAAGAGATTTAGTTCTGCATGTTTTAGCAAGTGTTCACAACTCACGAACTCGCAAAGTCACAAACTCGTGCCAAAATCAGACGGTTGTGTTGACAACACACGAAGTCACGAACTCGTGCTGAAAATCCGGTGGCTTTTGTTGACAACACACGAACTCACGAAGTCACAAACTCGTGCCAAAAATCAGGCGGTTGTGTTTGCAACTCGCGAACACACAAAGTCACGAACTCTTGCTGAAAATCCGGCGGCTGGTGTTGACAACACACGAACTCACGAAGTCATGAACTTGTGCCAAAATCAGGCGGTTGTGTTTGCAGCATATGAACACACGAACTCACAAACACACGATATGCACAAAATCAGGCGGTTGCGTTTGCAGCATACGAACTCTTCGTATTTCCAGGACAAGAGGCGGTTGGGTTTGTTTGATAAAACTAACCAACTCGCTAGAAGTGTAAAAATTAGGAGTTTCATGAGTTCGTGAATTGGAGCCAACATTTCTTTACTATTTCTTTATTTTCAAAGTGTACAAGTCACGAACTCACGAACTCGGGATTGTTGACACGAGTTTGTGAGTTCGTGCGTTCATAACCCTAACTACCTGGCACTAAATCTCTTTCGTAAGTTTGTGTACTTCTCAATGGGCAACATAATTGTGACCTTGTGATTCTAAAATAAGAACTATTGCAGTTATGCTACTCAAACTTTGGAATGTGACAAATTTAAGGATGACCTTTCATATAAAACAGAAAACATCAAGTTGAAAATCGGGCCAGCAATCAGAACATCTACCTTTAAAATATCAAATAAAAAATTAGCCATAGGAAGGAACAATCTTAACATTTTGAATGATGTTTTACATCCTGATTAAATGTAAGGGGTCGTCCACAATTATTGCCATTTTCGCATACGGGCGGTTTTAAAAAAAATGGCTGAAAATGGCATATTCAACATTTTGCCCATTTTTGATCATATAAAGAACTTTTATAGAATAGCCAATTACTCCAAAATATGTGCTAAGATAGTAATTTCTTTGTGCCAGAATATGATGGCCCTTGCTTGTTGCAAAAAAAACTTCTGCCCGTTTTTGATGCTAAAACGGTCAGGAGTGTAACACTTTTTTTTTACATAAAAATTGATCATGCATTTTTATTAAGCTAGTACAAGAAAACCATCTTTGATATTCATTTCAGAGATATACATTTTGAAATATTGAAGGGTCCACCTTATTCAGAATGAGTCACTGTGAAATTGATCTTGCATAAGTCCAATAAATTATTGATTGTTACACTACAGTATGTCCAAATGAAGAAAGGAGTCAAACTCAAATATTGAAATTAATCCAGCTTGATAATAAAAATGATGAAAGGTTATGCATTTGTCATTCCATATTTTGTATACGTATACACTTGGCTTGCCATAGATGGTCAAGTGGCATTGGTAATCACATCATAGCATTTGTGGTCAAAGGTTTACTGGAAGAACTCCAAAATGTCAGGACTGTAACATTGACATGCCATCTAAATTTTGCAAACTTCCATATATATTTAATTTAGTTATATCAGTTTATTATAGTAGTACATGATGTAAATTAATAAATAGTAACAAATAAAATTGTGTTACATTGAATATGTCTACTACAGATAGTAAATAGGGGTCAGTCAGGAGTGTAACAAATATGTAGAAATGTAAATACATTTTGGATGGCCCACTGCCGTGCCATAAACTGTAATATAAACTTGAAACTGTCCATGTATACCTTTGATATGACCATATTCTGATGTTTAAAACTATTAAAATCAAACCTATTAACTAATAATTAGTTAAAACAAAACAAAAACAGGCCTTTATTGTGTAAAATAGGGGTTTTGTGTGGAAAATCTGATTTTCTTCCCAATTTAGTGGTTAAAGGCATAATGAAATTGTATTTTCTATGCTTACTAATCTTCCAAGTTGAGAGGAACTGTACTTTATACTTAAAGGTTGTGTTTTTTATCCACCAAACCTATTTTATCCACCATTATTAGACATGTCAGGAGTGTAACACAATGTAGAAATGTATTTTATGCATTTTGAATGGCCCACTGCTTTGCCGTAGATTGTAGTATGAACTTGAAACATTCCATATACTATGATATTGCCATATTCTGATGTTTAAAACTATTAAAATTAAACCTAATAACTAATAATTAGTTAAAACAAAACAAAAACAGGCCTTTATTGTGTAAAAATAGGGGTTTTGTGTGGAAAATCTGATTTTTTTCCCTTCAATTTAGTGGTTAAAGGCATAATGATATTGTATTTTTTATGCTTACCAATCTTCTAAAGTTGAGATACTATACTTTGTACTTAAAGGTAGTGTTTCTATCAACAAAACTTCTATTATCGACCGTTATTACAATGTCAGGAGTGTAACACAATACAAAAGTATGTAGAAATGCCTTTTGAATGGCCCACTGCTTTGCCGTAGATTGTAGTATGAACTTAAAACATTCCATATACTTTAATATTACCATTTTCTGATGTTTAAAACTATTAAAATCAAACCTAAATTAATAATTTGTTTAAAAAATTTAAAAAATCCCTATATTGAGGGGAAAATAAGGGTTTTATGTGGAAAATATTTTTTATTTTTAAATTTGATTGATTTAGGCCTTAACAAATTGCATTTTCTAATGTTACCAATCCTCCAGAGATGAGCTGTACCTTAAACTTGTTGATTTAAACATAAATTTGTGTTAATATTTAACAAATGAATGTTTTGAGATTTACCCCAAAAAAGAATACGTTCTACAATAAATAGTGTTTAAAATAAATATGAGGACTATTTTGTGTGTTTCTTGATTTGTTTTACATACTTTAATATATTGGGATTACAATAAGATATAGAAATCATTAATATATCCAATTTGAAATTTTGGAATTTTGGGAACACAATCTCCCATTTCTCAGCCATTTTTTTAAAACCGCCCATATACGTAATATAATCCGTTTAAATAACCGGCTCCCGACATCCTGACTTAAACCGTTTAAGTATTGCGGTGTTTGTCGAACTCACCGCATCTCTGCTGTCATAACAACGCTGCGTAGAACCGAGCGTATTACTTATTACTGCGCGGGCCCGTGAGACGCACAGTGTATGCGGCGTGAATGGTAGGGCGCACTACGGGGCGCGTATCGACAGGCGCGTTTATGATTCCAAATTCATCTTAAACGGTTCATCATAAACCGGTGTGTTTCCACAGCGCAGTGGTGCCGGATCTTGAGCGGAAGTAGCCACCTCTGGAGAAGGTTATAATAAACCGTTTATGGGTGATGATCGGTTTATCAATAATCCGATTATTGTGTGTTTCCACAGGAGAACTTACCCGAATTGCAATTCGGCGTGTTTCCACAGAACTTAACTTTCCGGTTTATTGCCGTGTAATTTCGTCATTTCTATCTAAACCAGTAGTCACTCCCTAATGTTTTCTGGGCTAAAACTAATTTACATCACAGAGGACAAGTCCATTTTAAGGGAAGTGTCAACCCAAAATATATGAAATTTATCAAGCACTGTAACTTTTAAACTAATAATGTAATGTACATAAAAGTATACAATTTTTCAAATGAAATGAGTCGGAGAATCCATTTTTGGTATTAAATTTCCCCCCAAATCGTGATTTCTACATTTTTGCCCAAAAATCACTTTTTTGGTGCCAAATTTTTTCAGACAACCTAACAAAATCAGTTTTTAACCCTAACCAGTAAAGCTAGTTTTTTGTGCGTATCGGGGGGAGGGGGGAAAAAGTGCTATTTTTTTGACCCGAAAAATCACTCAGCACCCCCCGGGATTCGATCGCCGGACCATCTGCACCAAAGTCTGTCCCTCTACCGACTGAGCTAACTCCCTAGGTCATATGCGGCCACAAACTCCGTGGCCACATATGCCCGCGGTAGGTGACGTCATCGCGGCAATGCAGCAGCACGTGCCTGGAGATAGTTTCTGGCAGTGAGATTTAGTGAGATTCAGTGCGGTTAGGGTTAATTTAAAATTTCAAAATTTCACCAAAATCATCCAAGTCAATTATCTAGGAAGCACCTTTTTTTTTTTGCTTAAACATTTTAGTTTTGGTCAATATTTCAAAACTAAATATTGTTAAAGCCAAAAAAAAAAAGTATTTCCTAGATAATTGACTTTAGATGATTTTGGTGAAATTTTGAAATTTTTAATCAAAAACTGATTTTGTTAAAGGCATATTATGTGATCTTTTCCAGAGAGCGCCCTCTATTCATTATTTCTTTTAGAAAGTAGATTTCTTGCAGATTTACATTTCTGATCATAAATCATACATACATTCCAAGTTACAGAGCGATACGATTCCTAAATTACCTCAAAATCATGGTTTTAGAGTGAATTTAGAGTGAAAAATATAAACTGTCGGATTTGTTTATTTTCACTCTAAAATCATGATTTTGAAGAAACTAAGAATCGTATCGCCCTGTAACTTGGAATGTATGTACGATTTATGATCAGAAATGTAAATCTGCAAGAATATCTACTTTTAAATTTTTTTTCGATGTTGAGGGCGTTCCCCGGAAAGATCACATAATATACCTTTAAGTTGTCTGAAAATTTGTAAAATTCCTTCAAATTTGAACTTCTAGAAAACATCGGTTTAGTTAAAATATTGACATTTTCCACCATTTAAAGCTAAATGTTCACGGAATACACGGGCGTGTGACCTAAAAGGCGAGTATACCATTATGAACAATCAAAATAAACTATCAGATTCAATTTATATTGTCACAATGTGAAGAAATTGGAAGAAAACTGAAATTTAAATGACGGTAAGATTGGCCTTTGCTTACATTTTTAGACATTGTTTTGCGCTCTTTAGTTTTTCCCGTCTACGTCGCAGATATTAAGCTGCGCGTCTAGTATTACGCACGGGATATTCAGCGCGCGACGCAATGATCGAACAGTTGTCGCAGCATTTGAAAAGCGCGGAACTCCGCTTAAATTCCCGCCAAATAGCCATGCGCCTTTTCCTGACTCAAACTTACCAAAACAACAATTTTAAATCACCTAAAAGAACGAGAAATAATCGCTTCCGATTAGTAACTTATGATGGTAATGATAGAATACATATAAAAGTATAAAATAATAGAGAAATATGAAATTCAATTTTTGAAACAAATGCTGGGTTGACACTGCCCTTAAGTAAGAAGGGTGGCTTTAACTATGCAAAATACTCACAGGCTTGAACAGTGTCCGTATGTGACAACATTTGTGTCCGTCCGTGACAAGTTTCGTAATTGATTTTACTTATTTGATGGTGCCAGTGTTAGATAACATTCTTGCATGGGAAAGGGGAGATAGCTCACAATGTTTTTTAGTTTTCTTCTTTGTCCTTAAAATTTGGTAAAAAACTGTAAAACTTTTTTTGTGTCACGGACGGACATGTCCCTCATCGAAATGTTAACTCAAGGGTAATAATGTAACTACTTCCCAGAACTTTTTTCCACACATTTTTTTATTATTTAATAGATACATGTCTCATCTATCAACATAACATAAAAAACCTGAATATTATTCATTAACATAAAAATATGGTAAGGTCATCTTCTACTTATAATGTCCGCTCGTGACACATTTTGTTTTCACCCCCTTGGCAATAATGGACCGCTCCAAAAAAATAGAACACATTTTACGTTTTAAAGAATACCTGTACCCCCGCTCTCAAGTTTCTGACTCGGCGGTACCCCTACCCCTGCTCAAGTTCCTGAGTTGGCAGTACCCCTACCCCTGCTCAAGTTTCTGTCTCGGCTGTACCCATACCCCCGCTCAAGTTTCTGACTCAGCAGTTCCCTACCAGCCCAAGATTTCTGACTCGGCGGTACCCGGCCTTACCCCTGCTCCAGTTCCTGACTCGGCAGTACCCCTACCCCTGCTCAAGTATTTGACTCAGCAGAACCCTTACCCCCGCTCAAGTTTCTGACTCGGCAGTACCCCTACCCCGTTCAAGTTTCTGACTCGGCTGTACCCATACCCCTGCTCAAATTTCTGACTCTGTGGTACCCGTACCCCCACTTAGGTTTCTGTCTAAACGGTACCCCTACCCCTGCTCCAGTTTCTGACTCGGCAGAACCCCTACCCCTGCTCAAGTTTTTGACTCGGCAGAACCCTTACCCCCGCTCAAATTTCTGACTCTGAGGCAATGGCGTAGCCAAGGGGGGCGATCGCACCCCCACCCCCAATACTGACATCGTGTCGGTTGAGATTGGCACTGTCGGTTCATTTGACCAGAGGAATCATGGAATTATGATGGTCAAAAGTACACATATGAAAAAAATTCGCGCGCTATGCACGCATAGCAATCAACTAAAGGCAATATTCGTTGGTATAAGCTTGTTTAAGAGCCAAAATGTACCTCAAAAGTAGACTCAGAACAATTTTGTCTGTTCATTTTCATTTCTCCACCCCAATAAACGCCAAACGCCACTGCTCTGAGGTACCCTACCCCGCCCCAGATTTCTGAATCGGCAGTACCCTTACCCTGCTCAGATTTCTGACTTGGCGGTACTGCTATCCTGTTCAAGTTTCTGACTCGGTAGTACCCGTACCGCTTAAGTTTCTGACTCTGCGATACCCCTACCCCTGATCCAGTTCCTGATTCTGCATTATACCCCTGCTCAAGTTTCTGACTCGTCGGTTCTCTTACCCCGCTCAAGTTTCTGACTCGGTGTTACCCCTACCCCATTCAAGTTTCTGACTTGGGGGTACCCATACCTACGCCCCACTCAAGTTTCTGACTCGACAGTACCCAAAATACCCCCTACTCTCTTTCAAGTTTCTGACTTGGTGGTACCTGTACCCTCGCGTAAGTTTCTGACTCAGCGGTACCCCTACCCCTGCTCCAGTTCCTGACTCGGCAGTACCCCTACCCCTGCTCAAGTTTCTGACTCAGCAGAACCCATACCCCCGCTCAAGTTTCTGACTTGGAGGACATACCCCCACCCCAGGTTTCTGACTCGGCGGTACCCTTACCCCATACCCTCTTTCAAGTTTCTGACTAGGTGGTACCTGTACCCTCGCGTAAGTTTCTGACTCGGCGATACCCCTGCTCCAGTTCCTGACTCGGCAGTAGGCTTACCCCTACCCCTGCTCAAATTTCTGACTCTGCGATACCCTTACTCCCGCTCAGGTTTCTGACTCGGATGTACCCCATACCCTTTTCAAGTTTCTAACTCAGCGGTACCCCTGCCCTGCTCAAGTTTCTGACTCGGCTGTACCCCTACCCCTGCTCAAGTTTCTGACTCGGTGATACCCTACCCCTGCCCCAGGTTTCTGACTCGGCGGTACCCCTACACTCTTTCAAGTTTCTGACTCGGTGGTTCCCATACCCTAGTCACAGTAAAATGTGTCTCAGGACTTATAGTACTGAGTCACAGAACGTTACTACATGTATGATGTGACTTCGGTATTTAAGCTTTGACGAGCCCTAAATCTACAAAGTACAATTTCTGTGACTCCTAGCATCTTCCAAAATCATTACTCGCCCACAATGACATGACTATATAGCTAAGAATCATAGAATTTGTTTGAACTTATTGATTACAACACTATTACACTTGCATCTGATAAAAATAGTAATTTAAATCCACTTTTCAGATACTAACTTCTCCCTCGTAAATGCTGAAATCTTGCGCATGCGTCTTTCAAAGTAAACAATCATGACGTACGGGGTGTGCGAAATTCAGAAAGTATGACAAGCGATTTGTTTGCACATTGAGAAATTGATTTTGCACCCAAGTTAATCAATATTAATAAGATTATAAGATAAATCTTATCTTTATTCATTGGAAATAGTAGACTCTCTCACGTTGAATAATATTAGTGATTTTAACCATTGTACTGAATTATGAATATTTACTACATGTAAAATACAGACTGCCTCAATCAATACATTAAAACCCACGATGCGCCCAATACAATAGGGGTCACACCACTAAATAGAGTTCCATAGGGATATGTACAAAAACACTGATATAAAACTCTGTTTTAGACCACTAAATTGCGAAATTGGACCTCGTAGAGTCATTTTTTTCTTACAGATGATCACATTTCCCCACCAAAAAGTGAAAAAAATAGGTAGGTGAACCTGCTCGATTTTCTAAAATATGGAGTTGACTACCTCTCTGACGAGCTTGGAAATGTCGCCGTATTCGTCAATGTTTCCAGTAAAAAAGCACAAATTTGAAAGATCTCTCAAAATTTGCCTAGATGATATTCACAGTTTATAGTCAGAGTGCATGTAGGTGATGTCCCATTAATCATAATTAATACAAAATCATAGGCATGTACGCAATGGTATTACTGTAAAGTCTTTTTAATTGAGGATTTTGTGATGCATACTTTCCGATTTTAGTTTTAAACACCGTCCTTAAGGGTAGGGGATACCCCATTTAGTGTAGTGCACCCTGTAGGTGTTTGTTTGTAAATACGCCCTCACGTGGACGACCCCTGACCTTGTAATTACATCCTCCCGGTTTGACTATGGACTTAGATTTAATTTGTACAAAATTGGCGTGTGGAAAATTCTCCAAAATACAACGTTTTTGAACTATTATCTTCATTTTAAATGGTATGTACATCAAGCTAAAGCATTGATATCACCTTGAACACCGTTTGGGAATCAAATACTTTATTTTTACACCGTTGAAAAAATCTCATTTGTTAATTCCGTGTATCACTTATTGGTACGTTCTAAGAATCAGTAGTTAATAATGTCCAGGTGTTAAAGGTAGATGACCCGATCACATTTTCGTAACACGGAATTATTTTAAACATATGGAGATTTTCATATCATATGAAAGCTCGTATTTTTCTCATCATCATACTGAAATTTGACGGCCTAATTCGGTATAATGACGGAGAAATCGATGAAATAGCGTTGAATTACCGCGAATGGTGGTTACCACCGATATAGTTTGTGTACTACTCAATGGGTACATGTAGAATAGAAAACTTCAAGTTGAAAATCGGAACATCTACCTTTAATGATAGATGAGATTCGCAGGTCATATATTACTAGGACTACCCGTACCCCCGCTTACGTTTCTGACTCGACGGTACTCCTACCCCTGTTCAAGTTCCTGACTTGGTAGTGTTCCTATCCCTGCTCAAGTTTCTGACTCGGCAGTACCCTTACCCCCGCTCAAGTTTCTGACTCGGCAGTACTCATACCCCGTTCTAGTGTCTGATTCGGCATTACCCTACCCCCACCCCGCTCAAGTTTCTGACTCAACTGTACCCATACCACCGCTCAATCTTATGACTCGGTGGTACGCTACCCCCAGGTTTCTGACTTCGCAGTACCCCTACCCCTGCTTAAGGTTCTGACTCGGCGGTACCCCTACCCCTGCTCAAGTTCCTGATTCAGCAGTACCCCTACCCCTGCTCAAGTTTCTGTCTCGGCTGTACCCATACCCCCGCTCAAGTTTCTGACTCAGCAGTTCCCTACCAGCCCAAGATTTCTGACTCGGCGGTACCCGGCCTTACCCCTGCTCCAGTTCCTGACTCGGCAGTACCCCTACCCCTGCTCAAGTATTTGACTCAGCAGAACCCTTACCCCCGCTCAAGTTTCTGACTCGGCAGTACCCCTACCCCGTTCAAGTTTCTGACTCGGCTGTACCCATACCCCTGCTCAAATTTCTGACTCTGTGGTACCCGTACCCCCACTTAGGTTTCTGTCTAAACGGTACCCCTACCCCTGCTCCAGTTTCTGACTCGGCAGAACCCCTACCCCTGCTCAAGTTTTTGACTCGGCAGAACCCTTACCCCCGCTCAAATTTCTGACTCTGAGGCAATGGCGTAGCCAAGGGGGGCGATCGCACCCCCACCCCCAATACTGACATCGTGTCGGTTGAGATTGGCACTGTCGGTTCATTTGACCAGAGGAATCATGGAATTATGATGGTCAAAAGTACACATATGAAAAAAATTCGCGCGCTATGCACGCATAGCAATCAACTAAAGGCAATATTCGTTGGTATAAGCTTGTTTAAGAGCCAAAATGTACCTCAAAAGTAGACTCAGAACAATTTTGTCTGTTCATTTTCATTTCTCCACCCCAATAAACGCCAAACGCCACTGCTCTGAGGTACCCTACCCCGCCCCAGATTTCTGAATCGGCAGTACCCTTACCCTGCTCAGATTTCTGACTTGGCGGTACTGCTATCCTGTTCAAGTTTCTGACTCGGTAGTACCCGTACCGCTTAAGTTTCTGACTCTGCGATACCCCTACCCCTGATCCAGTTCCTGATTCTGCATTATACCCCTGCTCAAGTTTCTGACTCGTCGGTTCTCTTACCCCGCTCAAGTTTCTGACTCGGTGTTACCCCTACCCCATTCAAGTTTCTGACTTGGGTACATGTAGAATAGAAAACTTCAAGTTGAAAATCGGAACATCTACCTTTAATGATAGATGAGATTCGCAGGTCATATATTACTAGGACTACCCGTACCCCCGCTTACGTTTCTGACTCGACGGTACTCCTACCCCTGTTCAAGTTCCTGACTTGGTAGTGTTCCTATCCCTGCTCAAGTTTCTGTAGGTACCCCTACCCCTGCTCAAGTTCCTGATTCAGCAGTACCCCTACCTCGCTCAAATTTCTGACTCAGCGGTACCCCTACATCTGCCCGCTCAAGTTCCTGACTCGGCTGTACCCCTATCCCTGCTCAAGTTTCTGACTTGGCAGTACCCCTACCCCTGCTCAAGTTTCTGACTCGGCGGTACCCCTACCCCTGCTCAAGTTCCTGATTCAGCAGTACCCCTACCTCGCTCAAATTTCTGACTCGGCAGTACCCCTGCTCAAGTTCTGATTCATCAGTACCCCTACCTTGCTCAAATTTCTGACTCAGCGGTACCCATACACCTGCCCCGCTCAAGTTCCTGACTCGGCTGTACCCCTATCCCTGCTCAAGTTCCTGACTCGGCCGTACCCATACCCCTGCTCAAGTTCCTGACTTGGCAGTACCCCTATCCCTGCTCAAGTTCCTGACTCGGCCGTACCCATACCCCTGCTCAAGTTCCTGACTTGGCAGTACCCTACCCCTGCTCAAGTTTCTGACTCGGCGGTACCCCTACCCCTGCTCAAGTTTCTGACTCAGTGGTACCCCTACCCCTGCTCAAGTTTCTGACTCGGTGGTACCCCTACCCCTGCTCAAGTTTCTGACTCGGTGGTACCCCTACCCCTGCTCAAGTTTCAGAATCAGCGGTACCCTACCACGCTCAAGTTTCTAACCTGGCGATACCCCTCCCTAAGTTTTTGACTTTTCAAAATCCTTAATTATTTTCGGACTATACAAACTTTCGTACTATAGAACCTTTTTCTGACTATATAACCTTTTTCGGACTATAGAACTTTTTTCGGACTATAGAACCTTCGGACAACCCATCGGACTAAAGACCCGTCGACCTATTAATATGCCACCATTTGAGATGGGGTTTTCTGCAAACTGAAGCTGTGCAAATAAACTTTAAGTAGAAAACTGAATGTTCAATATTTTCGACTTCAGATCACATTTTTGTTTATTTGCATTATGAATAGTTTATGAGTTGCAGTAAACCAATAGATCGGTTCATCATGTTCATTAACTTTGTTTAATGTCTGTTGTTCACATTTTGTTTGTGATTTGTGTCCACGATTATGTTCCTATCAGTATTATTTGTGATTTGTGCTCTTGGATTTGTACATGTTGTTTGTGATTGGTGCTCACATTTATGCTCCAGGATCAGTATTTTTTGTAATTCATGCCAACATTGTGTTCCAGGATAAGTATAATTAATTATGTCAAAACTATCACACTTGTAAGCTCATCAAAACCATTTAGCCAACCAAAATCATGCATGTACAGGCTGTAACAAAAAAGGTTATACAGTTTTGAAAAAAAATATTAAAAATATCTCCCGTAGAATTTCTGTTTCGAGTTTTAATGACGTGCAAGGGGAATTTTCTTAGCTTTCAAATAAGCTTCGTTTCACAACAATCAATGTTCGGTAAGCAGAGATATGATCAATTGTCTAAAGTAGTCATGAAATCACCTGGGCCACTTTGGTTTAATCAATGGTAAAACCACTGGGATGAATATAAATGGAATCGAAACCAGGAACATAGCAGTAGAGCGCCCTTGTTTAGACAACAATGGTTCATTTCAAGTGGTTAAAAGTATTACAAAGAAGGTTAAGTCTTTACAAATATTATTTATTTATTTTATGAATTTATGTATTCAAATGAAATAAAACTATTTGAAAAATAATTATATTGTTCTCTTTAATGTTCCTTGCATGATACCCTAACCATTTAATTTATACAAGATATAAGATTGTATGATATTGTGAAAGTGGCCCAACCCAATTTCTAGACAACTTAGTAGATTAGTCATAAATTTTAAACGCAAGTAGTTAAAAAGACCAAAATAAACGATTCTGGTAGCCAAAACGGAACTTAACACAGAGTGTAAAAGATTTTGACATTGCATGATTTTAACATTAAATAAAAAATAAAATTGCGATTGTATAATTTTTTTGTTACACTCTGTATTAAAGGATAATTGACTTGATTCTTGACTTGACTTGTGACTGGACAAAATTACTTGTGACTTTGACAGTGGTGATTTGAATCAGATGGTCACAGCAGATGGGGTTGCAGGGGTAGAATTTCGTAACCAACCGCGAGAATCTGTTAAGATTCTCGCGGAAGGATTTTGCGAGAATCCAGATTCTCGCCAATTTTGAGAATCCATGGATTATTGCGCAATTAATGAAAATAATATCCAGAATAAGGCTATAAGCTTGCACAACTTCCAAATTCGGCATGTTTGTTGACTAAGGGCGCGTTCCCACTGTGGCTGTTTGATACCAGGACGTGGACTCGATGCTACATCGAACCTACTTCCAAGCCTAGTGGGAACGCGCAATAAGGGGGTTCGACCCTACATCAACGATGTAGGGTCGAAACCTACTCGAAGAGGTAGTCTCGCACCTAGGACGTGGTATCAAAATCGCTAGTGAGAACGCGTTTTACTTATCGTATGTGGACTCGTACCACTTGTTCCACAATAACAAGCGTGTTGCGCTGCGTCAGACTGCGCCGCCGTCCGCCGCGCGCTTCAAAATGCAATTTCACGCGGCCAAATGGCATGCACGCGTGGTATTTACGCAGTAAGTACGCACGGCGCACTCGCTTAAACTTGTAAACAAGTAACATCCGGGTAAGTGGACTCGATACCACATTGGTATTTTGATGTATTTTAATCGCACAATGAGAACGCAACATCACTGTTATGCATTTAGACTCGCACCTAGGTATGAGTCCACATTCGCACAGTGAGAACACGCCCAAGGGTCAACTACCAGTCATCTAATGTCCTGTTTTGGACAAGTTTTTTTACAACAAAAAAAAAGTAAAAAAAGAAAAGAAAAGATTTTTTGTTGTTGTTTTTTTGCGGGAATCCAACTGGATTCGCGCGGTAGTGATTTGACGCGAATCTTCACGCGAATGGATTCGCGGCGAAATTCTACCCCTGGGATTGTGGATAAACATATAGTTTTGAAAATTCATTATGATGAGTGAACTTCAATCATATCAATGTATTAAACTATTTTTAATGATATCTATCTTGACACAGGTACTGGGAAACATGCTACATGTAGATTGTCAATGTCACCGAATTGGTGGAAGCAAAGAGAGCAGATTACTGTACAGCGACACTTGACCTGTATATGTTCACTGGTGAAGAAGTTACAAGCAGCTTTCAGGTGAGAGCATTTTCGAATTCGATAATTTTAGTAGCCTAGCTCTCATATTTAAAATAAAATAATTTTGCAGCCACAATTTTTAAATGTACCAATCGTTTTCTTTCTTTAATCTTTTAGAAAACTTGGTGATGAGCCAGAGGTGATGGATGAAATCAAATCATTTGTGATGTATGGTCTTACCCAGGAGAAGTCTACCAATGCCGTGCGTAGCAGCATGCTGACACATATGGTAGGAGAGGATGAGCCACTGACAACCAAATCTAAGATTGATTTCTCTAAAGATACTGCCTTGCAGAGACACCGTTGTCCCACACATTCAATGTGTGCATCACAATCTTGCTATCTGTAAGCAAGCTGATAAGCCAATCTTCTGTTGCCCGAAGCCCTATGATCCTGGACAGGGCTTGAAGAAGAGGGTATGAACCAGTGTGGGCCTATCCCCCCCCCCCCCCCCCCCCCCCCTCCCCCATTGACCTGCTACAGAAAACTGCTGCACGTGTGGGGGAGTATGACATTGACTATGATGATGTATTTAATGAAGACAACTAGTACATTACCATCAAGCAATCAACTTTGCTCTCCATAATCGCTTAGAAATCATCTAAGATGCAACACGATTATAACAGAAAAGATCAAAAGGCCAACATAACCATGCACACATCCTAGTAAAAACTATCACATGGTTGAAATCAAGGAAGGGCATTTTGGCGCAGCGGTTCTTCCCTCGCCTTGCACCAATGAAATCCAGGTTCAATTCCCTGCACGGCCGGGTTTTATGTGCATTTAGTTTATCACGATCCATGCACGCTCTCGCAGGTTTTCTCTGGGTTTTCCGGTTTCCTCCTGCATTCAAAATCGGTGTTCATTTGTTTCGGTTATCAACCACTTCCTTGACCCAAAGGTATTTGGGGAGCTGCATTAAAAAATGGTGGATTTTACAATCTAAATGCGGATAGGGTTACGCGGGAAGTTCGCAGCACCTAAGTTGATGCGACCTGATTGTGATAATTCACCAGCAGCAAAATTACAGCGCTTTGATCTTCTGCTAAGGCGCTATATAAATGCTGATAATTATTATTATTATTATTATGATATAAAACAAAACATTATACTTCTACTCACTACTCACAAACAACAACAAAAAATACCATTTCTCAACAACCAATTTTTAAAATGTGCATCAATCGAAAGTCCCTGTGTCATTGATGTCATGGGTATTAGTGCTCAAATTTGCGCAAGTGCATCATGTATTGTATAACTACATGTGTGATTTCATGGACACCGGGACTTTCGATTGTCACACATTTTAAAAATTGCATGATGAAAAGTGACAGTTTTATTAGCTTTTGTCATAAGTATGATGTTTTGTTAACTATAATAATTGCATGCTTTTTAGTTATTCTGTTATCCCTTCATTTTTAAGAACGACGCATACTACTATTACTACCGTTGTTGGTGTGTTGGGAATTACAGAATTATGCCGATTTTTAAAACATGGGTCTCAAGTATCTCTATAATAGGAACAGTAAAATTGTACCAGATACTGACAACTTTATGTTCTAGTATTGAACGATACTTGTATATCAGTATCTGGGAGTTAAAGTACACACCCCCCTCTGTTGCGGACGTATTCAGAGAAAGTGAAAATTTCTCCTAAGTATTCAGGTCTATAAGAAAACTAATACCGTACTGACGCGTGTATAGTCCCACCCTTTTTTTACCCCAAAATATATGTAAATAAGGGGGTGGGACTTAAATCGGGTGTTCATGTGTGCATAAAAATCAAAATCTAGATTTTACAATTTGAACTAACACATTTTAGTAACAAAACACAAGGAAATACAGGCATTATTTCGCTCACGAGTCACGATGGATTTCGTAATTTGTTTGCATCTTCTTACGATCGCGCGCCATTTTGTTATGATTCCTTGTATCCGTGGTGTACCACTAGTTTTATTCCAAGTCATTTTTATTGGCTCCTTTTCATAACACTCGGCGGCACGAGAACAAGACTAGCATCAGAAGTTATATTACATTCTCCGACTTGCGCACAAATCCGCCATTTTGTTAGTTTTAAACCGACAGAAACAATTCTGCGCACCTACGTGTAAAGCAATGGGGATTTTGACTCTAACGAAAACAAAATATTAACTTCCGATACATCAGGATTTATCATACTTTTTCTAGTTAATTGAAGATGAAACTCTATCTTTGTTGGTTCGGCTTTGATGGTATGTGATCAAATATCAAGTAGGGAATATTTTTGCGTCAGTATTTGCGACATATTTGTGCAATAGCATTGCAAATCTTGAAAAGTGTGTCGCATTTCGAGATCTTACGCCAGTTAAATCGAACGCTACACTTGGGTTTATGCACTCTACAGGTTATAGCGATTAGCGGGATGATTTCTATTCCCAGACCCTCACAGTGCGGGATGATACGGGTACCCGTTATACGAACGGATAGAATGATTCGTGTCACGTAAGAGAAATTGCACAGGGATAACTCATGCCTACTTTTAATCAAGTTCAATGATGTTTGTGTCCGGCTGAGTTACTGAAAGTAAGTTTTCTAAGACTTGTACACTACTTTTTACCCCTGGGACTTAAGACGGGTGCCCATCCTAGTCTGAGATATTAGCTCAATTAGGGGATGGGGCTATACACGCGTCAGTACGGTATTGTTTTGTTTGTGAAAGGGACCAACCTAAAGTAAACAAACAGAGAAAATTATCAGAACCTTTATCTTTAACCCTTTGAACCCGGAGTTATTATAAGGGTTTGGTACACCCACCCTGACTTCTCCGGGGTAAAATGCTAAATAACGTACACCTATATAATCGGTAATATATGTTACCGATGATAGAGGGCAGTATGCCATTGTACTACACGTATAACGTAACCTATTTATAACATGAAAACGTCTGTTTTTATCGCCAAAATTGCCAATCATGACCGTAAAACAATGCATCCCTGTCTACCTGAGAATCATCTGCGCCATAGTGGGTTGCATATTCATCCAATTTCGCGCTATTTTTGACTGTTTTCGTCAGCTAAATGACATCAAAACACAACGAAATCCTTGCGAAACAATGTATTTCACATCGGGTGAACATCACATGACTTTCAAGTCACATGACCACTCAGTCATATGATCAATGTGTCATCTGTTCACTTCGACCTATCGGGTTATACGACGTTCTCCGATAGGTCGATTATAAATCGACCTATCGGGTTCAAAGGGTTAAGTTAAAATTGACCACTGTTTATGATTGCGGGACGTACATATTTAGTGTTGCGAACGTGCATCTGTGAAATGATTCACAGATGTAAGCGTCCGCAACACTTCAAGAGGCCACTTATTAATAATGTAATCAAATATAGAACAAAATAAGTTTTAAACGTTAAGTATAAATTATCAGCTTTAATAAAATACTTACTCCATTGGTTTCCAACATTAGAGCTGTCGATCGGTGTAATGACTAAGACATCGATCTCTATAAGCTGTTTTTTGTCTTAAAATACTAAGGAAGTATTCAACAACCACCAAAAAAAATTCACAAAAATTGACTCTTGGGGAACTCTTGGAATTAGGGTTTAAAGTTGGGTGTGTTTATTGCGTTTTTAGAAATATTGACACGATGGCTTTCCATAAAAATGACGATGTGCTGTGTCTACACTTTGACTACGAGCTGTGTGTACATAAAATTCTCAATTCAAAATACACATGGGCGCACCACACCAAATATCTTTCTCATTGAAATACGTGTAAAAGTGCCATATTTCAAGACACCTTTTCTACCCTCCGGTTACATTTATTGCATACTTGTCACCTATGACCATTTTCAGTAACATCTTAACTTTAATTTAAGCCTTGTTTCATGAGGGGTTATTAAGCTAAATTTTCCGCTACGGACCTGCACACAGTGCCCTCACTTTTTCACGTTTTCTGGCATGCCTGTTCACCATGTAGGCAGGTGCTTATGCCCTGGGCACTATTTAGGTCGATAAATTAAAAATATCGTATTTTATCATTGTAGGTGCAACGGATAGGTCCCACTCGTTCATTTAAATACAAACATACCATCCCCGGAGAAACAAATTGCCCGAAAACCTCACATTTACAAGTCTAGTCTCCGTGCTTTTCCGGAACTATTATAGCATTACACGAATTGCGCATTGATTTGGTGTGGTGCTCTCACATCGAAGAGCATGTTGTGTGTATGATACGGTATACGATACATTTCATAGATATTTGAGGCTTTTGATGATATTGGTGTCCTTGGGAAGGATATAATATATAGTATAATTAATGTATTGTAACTGTAAACTTGTTAAATGGCCAATAAAGGTGTTTATCCGGTGTTTATCGTCAAATGATATAGGGAGGTTGTATGGTCGGCCACAGTGAGTAAAAATTACTAATCGGCAGAAGACATTCTACCTCATTTATTAAGTGTTGCATTAGTGATGGACCAAGGGGTTCAGTGTTAACATTGCTTGTTTATATTGTTCGGTTATCATGGAACAAAATGTAAGTAAGAGTATTTGGAATATCAGAGGATTACAAACAAGTTTCAGAAGTCAAGAATGGTCTTGGAATTCCAATAACGAATTGGCTTGTGGTACATTTATAACTTTCCCCAATCAACTGATTATCTTTATAAGTGTTTGAAATGTGTCGTTTCCACGATGTAGGAGTTAATTTGGGCGGGCACTCACATTACTAATTGTCGATGGGATGTGCGTTGCATAATACATCTCACGCCTCTGTTCAGATCCGTAGGTTCTACTTTTACACCTCAACTGCGACCCCAGTTGAGTTTTGAGTTCAATTTCGGATGTTTTTTTTGCCTATCGTTTTGATAAATTAAAACCTGTTATAATTAACCGGGGGGGGGTGGTTGCGTCGTCAATTTCACAAGAACCATGTAAACTCCATTTGAATATGATATCAGTTTGGTAAAAGCACACCCCGTTGAACAATTGATCAATGAATAACGAGCCTCTTGGCCTCTTGGCTATTCCTCTCTTAAGGGAGGGGATTCCTATTTGGGGGCGTCTCGTTCAGATGGTAAAACGGGCAAATTAAAATTGTTTCAAATTCTTTTTAGTTTTTGGGAAGTAGTTTAAAATGTTACCTTTTATCCATGATTATTTATAATAGTATAGCAGAGATAGGCCTACTCATGATCAGAAACATCCAAACCCGGGTAAGGGGCTAGTGTCAAATCAAATTACGGATCATTTTAACGGGTCGGAACCCCAGTGGGTTCAGTTAACATCGACTTTGGGTACGCATGATTGTTCTAAAATCGCGGAAAAGGGGGTGGGGGGTCAAAGTGACATTTATGTCCGCGATTTCCCCAAATTAGGGGTGTTTTTAAAGCTTAATGTCCGCGATTCCCAAAACTAAGGGGTCATTTTGGATGATTTTTCCGCGATATAAAAAATAAGGGGTGTTTTTTTTGAGAGGCTATATGCCCGCGAAGAAATAAAATGAGTATTGTGTCATATCAAATTGGCCCGACAATAGGAAAAATAGTTATTTTGAACCAGATGTGTCCTCGTTTTTGCGCAAATAGGGGGGACTATATACAAAATGGCCTTGAAATGGTGAAAAGGAAGGCTAATTTCAGTCATGTCAGTCAAAATGCCCGCGTTTTTTTGCGCAAATTAGCCAAATTGTTCGCGAAACGCCGTAAAAAGGGGGGTATTTCAAGATCCTGGAACGATCATGTGTTTACCCCTCTGAAGACTAAGAGAGAACACCGGGTACGTATAATGAAAATAAATTGTATTCACTGACAACTCAAACAAGAGAACAGATCTGTTAATATCAGGTCAGTCAACATTCTTAATGAGTCCTTTTATTATTTTTCAATTTAACTATCGATTGAGAATTCCGGAAAATTAATCTGTGGTTTTTTTAATTTATTTAAACTAATTTCATATAATCAACTTGTTGGTTTATATTGGAAACTGTCTTACGGATACCTTTTTAATCAAATGATATATCATTTGCAGGAATTTTGTCTTTGCTGCTGTCTTTTCAAGTCTAAAAAAGAGACGATATTTTGTCTATAATTTCAACAAAGTTCAACTGCCATTTTGATTATTTGGACATAGTTAAAGATGTTCATTGAACATGTTGAATGCAAATTACGTGCAAGTATAAGTTCTGTTTATACGACATTTCAGGGAAATACCCTTCCTTTTCATTTTGGTGCCTGCAGGTGTACTATTTTTAAAGCACTATATAGCGTGCAATTAAAATCTGACAACTTGCAATACAGTATTTTAATTTTACAAAATCACGATATGCTATATTTTGGGTTGGGCTTACATTCCGACACATTCAAGTAATCATAAAGTATCACGACGCATATAGAAGATATTTGCAGAACATGTGAATCCTATTTGATATCCTTTGATTAATGATGATGCAGCGTTGCCGAGCTAAAGGTTTGATTTTGCGGTGTTTAAGTATGTCATACTTAGCATTTTTCATAATTTTCATTAGATTTTTACCTTGGACATTTTCATTAGATTTTTACCTTGGACATTTTCATATTTATTCTAAAATGGAGTGCGATAATGGTTTGTCGATTGAAAAAATGTATTAGGCCCTATGTCAAATTGAGAACAGAAAATAACATACCATTTCTCAACAACGGATTTAACCTCAACTATTTTATTGACATGACATATATAACTAATTTTGTTAACATGTTTGGTTGCTATTATCTGTGTGTGATAAATTCCCATGAAGTGCTCAGACAATAAGTGTTGAATATATGACAGATATTCATAGACTTAAAATCTAGTTTTTAATACGTTCTCTTATGCACAAAACACACACCTAATTAATATCAAATCAAATCAAATTTATTTGTATGTACATGTTATCAACACTGTAAAGATTTGCAGTTGCTTCCAAAAAATAAAATCAACATCAACATGAAAATGTATTTTAAATTATACACTTTACTTGAACAATGTTGTATTATGAAACATTTATTTATTGTTGTTAAAAGGATAAACACAAAATAAAACAACACTGTAAACTAATAATAACTGTTTGTTTTAATATACCATATTGCCTAGCGAAGATAAAGCCTATACATTAGATAGGGCTATTTATTTTCATTTGAAACACACTGTATAATATCCAGTCTATCAGAACTAACTGGCCAGCCCTAATCCGTATTGAATTGTATTGTGCTCTATTGAGGTAGTATTATCTCTATGAATAGCAAGGCTTGAATATAATTTGATGGCTGATGAACTATTGAGTGTCCCAGCAGAAAAAAAGTCTGACTGAAACTTTCAAATATCGTATTTTGGGATTTTTCCCCTCACGGTTCCAACTTTAACCTATTATAAAAAGAGTTCCCCAATAGTACATTTTTGTGCATTTTTTTTGGTGATTATTGAATACTTCCTTAGTATTTTAAAACAAAAAACCAGCTTATACCTTCCATGTCCGGGTATCACCAAATCGACTGTAATCCCGACTGATCTACATTGCCAAGGTATTGAAAGGAGTGGTTAAAAGAAGCAGCTTTTGTGAAGTGAACAGAAGGACGAAATGTAATCAAAAAGTATAATTCTTAATATATTGGTCATTTTAAGTTAATTATTTTATATGATACACAAATCATTTTCATTGTGCTATTAGTTGTGTTAATTTGTAATGCTTGCGTTTAGGGGCCATATCCAAACTCTCAGTGATTTTAAAGCATTTTTCTACCGATTTTACCCCGGTATTACAAATGCATTGTTATTTCGTTCTATTTCGTTGGAATACCGGGGTAAAATCGGTAGAAAAATGCTTTAAAATCACTGAGAGTTTGGATATGGCCCCTTAGTTCATTCATGGAAATAATTGTACTTCCATGGTGTGATGCACTACTCGGGAATACCCTGTTACGTCTGCATCAACTTCAAACCAGCCATACCCAGGATGTTAGGTCAAATTCCAAATTATATCATTAAACTACGCATCTTTGATATGAGACATAAATTGGGTTATATTTGTAAAGCAGAAATACCACGATTTATGTATTGTATTCACTGCTATTTGTGTAAATTAACCATTGGGTCATCATGGATATAATTATTGACTAACTGTTCCAGTGACATGACAAGCTTGCAAATTATCAAGATGGTTTATCATGCTGATATTGATAATAGAAGTAATAAAAAACATTATGGGGTGCACCATATAATATACCGGGGGTCGGCATTTGAAGTAAAACACTTGACCCACTATCCAGGATTTAAAAAAAAATTGACCCAATGATGATTTAAAATAAAAAATCTACCCCACCCAACTCAAAATAAAGGAAAACATTAAAAACTGAAAAATAAAAGGCGCTGCCTTTGCCGGCCAAAAAAAATAAAATGTCCGACCTAAACTTACATCCCCCCATAGATATAAAATGGTGCGTACCTTAACTATAGACGAACATAACGTTTTATCTAAAAAAGTTAAAACCTTGCTTGCTTTATACTGGTCGCCTGTATAGCCCTTGTGTAATTTCCTTGCCAAAAACCGCTCCCATCTGAGAGCCGCCCAATCCGAGTAAGATCAGAGGATGGGGAGCAGTCTGATTGGGAGCAGTCACAGTGAGTGAACCCTCTATCAGTTCATAAAAGGGTCTAACTTCAGTAGACTAGCTTTATACAAGCTGTAGTACCGTAAAACAGTGTGAATAGGGACATGGGGGTGAATAGGGACAAAAATAGGAATAGGGACACTATTCACCCTGTTTTACGGTACACAAACTGGCCGGGTGAAATTTAAAAAACATTTCCCATGTTTGTCCCTATTCACCCCCATGCCCCCCTACTCACCTCGTTTTACGGTATTACTGTTATTTACACATTAACCATGGAAATTGTTTAAAACACTTGAAACATGTGTCGGTTTTACACATTAAACAATATGTAAATATATTTGTTAAAAAATAGTGTGTCATTTTTTGATTTTTGTGTATTTTAACCATTTGAACATATGAGACCTGTCATCACAAAACAAGAGTTGCCCCAATGATGGGGTATCAGTGGTACACGCCAGGTAAACTTATCAGTTAGTGGTAATTGACATTTTCTTTAAATATTTCTTAACATGGGTGATATTACCATAGCAATTCCGTAAATGTTTACCCACGCTTAAATCTTTTATACCATGAAATAATATGCTTAACTGGACTAGTTGACCCACCCTCCCCTATGTCTGCCTCATATTTAAAATTGTTGTAGTAACATTTCATATCTTCTGATAAATTTATGTATGGCACACCACAGGTGTCATAAAATGGTGAGCTTAAAAAATGACCTCTAAGTCTAAGTTTAGAAAAGAAGAAAAAAAGGATGGCACACAAAATTATGGCGCAAAAAAACAATCTGGACAACATTTTAAAGCTTGCCGCCATTTTGTTTAACTTTGCAGTTTTCTTAACTCCAAGGTATTGGTCATTATTTTAAACTGTATGCAATTATTTTTAACTCCGTTTAATGACGCTTGTGATGTGTCATATTTATGTGCCTGTCTGTATAGATATGATATCAGTCATCACTGAATGGTATAAATCTGTTAGATGATACAGCTTTGTGTGACCACTATTTATATGACGTTGTGTTACAAATGTTACATACATTCCTATCAAATATACTTTTAAAATCATTGAAAGAGCTGTTCATAACTATCAAATTTGATGGTACCATGTCTTGGTTATCACATACATGTAGAATACTTTATAGCAAATAACGTGTCCAAGAGAATTGGTGTTATTCGTTGTGTAAAGCATTTTCTTCCACATCCAACTCTTGTGATGTTATCCAATGCTATTGTGATTCCTCATTTTGATTATGCCAGCCCAGTCTGGCCCAACTGTTCAAATTCATATCAAGCAAGACATTTAAAAGTCTTACACAATCGTTAAGCCAGAACAATTTTATCTGGTGATATCAGAACACCAATAAATTATATGATGAACTTATTTTATTGGACAAAACTAAGTGATAGGTGGAAAATTCAAATAATTATTATCGTCAGCTTAATAAAATAATTGCCTAAATCATATTTTTAACAAATTGAGATTTTTGCCTAAATCAGCTCTTTACCATCGTGCAGTTACAGTCCACGTAAATTGCCTCACAACCTTTTGCAGTTTAAACTATAAACTAGATTAAATGGTGTTAAACCAGTTTTAAAACTTGTGCCAGAAAAAAACTGCACGGCTTCGAGTATCGCAAATTTATTTTGAAATATCATTTTAACACTGCCCGTGTAGAAAACAGGAATGATATGTAGAGAAAATAATTGTAGGTTCAGAAAAAGTATATTCTCTGCTAGCTGATCATCTGAATTTCATACTTTTATGTATTATTTTAGAGATAAATTTATCAATATTTAAGCCTTGTTGCAGGGAAAAAACTCGTAAATTGTGAGTGTAGCATTTTTCGGGAGAGGTATAATTTTATTTAAATAACACATTTTGTACTTGCAGTCAATAAGTTGACAATAAAATACCAATTATCACCTATCGAACGCCCAGAGTCACGCACACAGTCGGGCGTATTTTGGAAAATGGAAGATTTTTATTTTGGGATAGGGATATATTTGGGCCATTTCGTAGCATTTACATATTAAATTGACCGCTAAATGTCCATTGTCTAATCAGATTCCCTTTTGACATGCCAATAAAGGAGGGTCTTGGCAACACTTTAAAAAGAGTTATATACGCCATCATGAATATAGCGGTCTTCATATTGATCGTGAGAGTCAATTTCATGGACAGAAATTGGCCTGCTATTCCTTACATCTATGTACAAAAATAGAGCACCGCTACTGTTCCGGCTAACATTTCTTTTAAAAAATTGGATATAAGGAAGAAAAGTAAATACTCCCTGAGATGGCGAGGGTTATGGTGAATTTGAGCAAATAGTTTGGCTAAAACGAAAATAACTTGCAATCCTCCTATCCCTGTAGTACATAGCGTTTAGGAGAGGTCACGCACCAATTATGAGCTATGGGAGACACCTATGGTTAAAGTGTTTATGTTAATATTCAACTCTAAATCGTGCTACTAAATTAAAAGGATTATTGCCTAAGTCATGCGTGTGACTTGGGCATATTTATTGCATTGCCTAAATCAAAAAGTGTGACTTGTGGGCAGTTTTGGAGACTAAATATTTAGACAGTGAAAGTGTTTTGTAAGTTTAGAAAGGTGGCTGTAGTGCCAGAGTCTGGATGTAAAAAAGGTAGAGTACTATAGTGAATTTCTAAGAACTTTTGCAATGTTAGAATGAGCGTAGATGAATTGCCAAAGTTAGTTTGTTGATGTAAAAGTGCCTAAGTAAAATAAACAACTGCCTAAGTCACAATGGTATAATGTTGTTGAAGTCATTTTAGTTGGTTATGTAATACTATTGAGACATGACAACATAGCCATAATTTTTGTCTTGTATCAACATGTTATTATGCTTTAAGGGGGCTGTCAAGTGTCGTTGTATGAATTTGTCAAGCACTGTAACTTTCAAACTATTTATGTGTTGTACATAAAAGTATACACTTTTTTGAATGAAATGAGTCGGGGAATCCATTTTTCGTATCAAAAATCATGATTTTTATATTTTTGCCAAAAAATGCCTCTTTTTTGCCTAAATTTTATTAACAACCTAACAAAATGATTTTTAGGTAAAAAATTCTAAAATTTTACAGAAAGCATCTTAATTCAATTATCTAGGAACCTTTTTTTTTTTTTTGCCTTTAAAATTTTTAGTTTTGAAATTATTGACCAAAAAGTGCTAAAAATGTGAATTTTGAGATATTTTAACCCAAGGAGGTTCTTTTGCCTATGAAATGTGATATTATTTTAAAATAAAGTGTATATACAGGATGTGCCAAAAGTTTCAAAACCATTTTAAAGATTTGTATCCCTCTCTTTAAAATAAGTCACATTCTTCACATTCCATTCATGTGGTATGGATTCAAAAAATGTTCATCGGGATGTTCATAATAAGGATTATATCAATCTGAAATTAAAAATTATCCTTGTAGAGAACTCTTCTCTTCCCTACCACTTTCTGTTTGTCTCATTCTTGACTTTATTCAGCTCATGACGCTTTTATAGAAAGCGTAGTTTAACAATTCGGGAAACTTCCGCCTGTATTTGGACAAGACAGACAGCTGTTATTGTAAGTTGGGTACCAAAATAATCCTCGAAGTGTTTTCTATCCAAATATATATTCAATTTTATACTGCAAATTATTTCACCTGGGATACAAAGGATTGAAAAGGTTTCGAAACTTCTGGGACACCCTGTATATAAAGCAATGGAAATACCCACAAGACTTTCCACCGTGTAGAACACCCGGGATGGACAAAAAATGCAACTTGGATTTTTTCCAGCTTTTCAGGACGATCGCGTACACTTGTTCATAATGTTTACTGTTCACAATATAAGTTTTACGTTTTAAGAGGGAGTGGGATTCTTTGAACATACATGTAGTCACCCCAGGGTGATGATCTTTGCCGACATAGTTGTTAATTAAGTTCATTTGTCAACTCTGGGTAATCACAGTCTGCTTAAATATCATATCCCAAAATGGTAATTGAACATAGTCAACCAAGGGTGATTTTTGCAGTCATCTATCAAGTTCAATTTTGTCAGTCTGATTATGTGTAGCCATGCATAGGCGACATGCAAACACCTAAAACCAAATTATTACCGGATGGAGAGTCGTGTGGGTATTTCCATTGCTTACTTTCTTATCACTTAAAACCTTTTTTTTAAATGTTTGGGATTTTGTCCTACGCCCCTTCATTTGTCTCTTTTTACCAGCCCAATTGTGTTTTACTTGTGTTTTGATTATTTTCTGAGTTGCAGTGAACAATTGATTGGCCTATCAAAGCTCTCTACTTTTAAAAATGTTGGGAACAACATTATGACATATTTTCGGCCAAAAAAAGGCTGATTTTACATGATTTATGAGAAAAATATCAGCTCAAATTAAATTCTAGAAAAATGCATAAGTTGGTCAGTCGGGCCCATAGAACATGGTTTTTTCTTCTTTTTTCCTCGCCTTTATTCACATTTTTAACTTCCCGATTACTTTCATGTCACTTTAAACCCTATTTCAACGAGACATTTTGAGATATATCCACATTTTGCTCGATTTTACCCGCAAATTGGGGTTCTTTTGCTTCGATTTGATCTGATAAGACATTTTCACACAAAAATGAAGGGTATAATATATATTTTACATTTACATAATAGTTCTAAAAGCAAACAGGTCCATTCGCAAACATTTACTTTCAGAAGTTTTGCTTTCCTTCACATTTAGACGTTGAATCCTAAATCTAGTATATTACAAATTCAGGCTGATATACAGCTACATGTAGGCCTACTAGATATTTTCATTATTTGGACTCAAATGCTCATTATTTCAACATTTTATCTTGCATATAGTTTGAAGTGATTCATGTTGACTCCCCGATTACTTTCAAATCACTTTAAACCCTATTTCAATGAGACATTTTGAGATAAATCCACATGTTGCTCGATTTTACCCGCAAAATGGGGTTCTTTGCTTCGATTTGATCTGATATGAGACATTTTCACACAAAAATGAAGGGTATAATATCTATTTTTCATTTACATAATAGTTCTAAAAAGCAAACAGGTCCATTCGCAAACATTTGCTTTAAGAAGTTATGCTCTCCTTCATATTTTAGGGACCGTTCATTATTTTTACCGGAGGAGGGTAGCTGGAAGAAAGCAACAACAACAACACAACATGACCGCCCCCCCTTCCGTAGATACTAAAAAGTGTTGACCCCCACCTCTGGAATGTAGAAAAAAAGGTTATGACCCCCCTCCCTTTTTTTAATTTTTACACACACATAGGCCTACAAAATACAATAAGCATACACAATTGAAGTGGTGGGTACAATAACTTAGCACTTTAAACTTAGCACTTTATTGCACCCACCCTTCAATTATGAATTTTTGAGAACTTCTTATTAAGTGTATAATTTAGACAGTCTATATATGTGTGGGCATGCTGTCAGCATGGGTATGTTCTCAGCGTGGGCATGCTGTGGCATAGCTAGGTTTTTCACATTGGTGGGGCGAAAATGAAAAATTAACCGACAATACTTTACCGACTAAAAAACAGCTTGCAAAAATTTACTATTTTACACCATATTTTCCCCAAAATAGCCATATTTGTACTTTTGTCAGTCATAATTTCATGATTTCCCTTGATAAATGAACCGACGAGCCAATCTCAATCGTCACGCCTAAAATGTCGGTGGGGCGATCGCCCCCCTCTGGCTATGCCACTATGGGCATGCTGTCAGTGTGGGCATGCTGTCAGCGTCAGCGTGGGCCCCGGAGGGTGAAAAGCAGAGGGTGAAAAAAAGGGGGGGTCTTCAGCGTGGCACATACCTTCCAATGTCAGTGCCCCCCCCCCCCCCCCCCGGGCGTGGGCATGCTGTCTTGTTGTTGAGTCCAAGAGAGAAAAATTCTACTGCAAGTAACACAAAACTCGTGTCAACGTAAACTTATGTCGTCAGTTATCACAAAACTATTGCATCAACTGAAAATTAATGTCGCCAACAAGAAGTTATTGCATCAACTTAAAATTATGTCGTCAATTATTACAAAACTATCACATCAACTTAAATTTATGTCGTCAAGTAACACAAAACTATTGCGCCAACATTAATGTGTGTCGTCAATTATCTTAAATCTATTACATCAACTCAAAATTATGTCGCCAACATGAAGTTATCGCGTCAATTTGAAAATTATGTGGTCAAATATCACGAAACTATCGCATCAACTTAAACTTATGTCGTCAATTATTACAAAACTATTACATCAACTTAAAACTATGTCGCCATCACGAAATTATCGCATCAACTTGAAATTATGTCATCAACTATTGCGTTAATTATCTCATCAAGTTAAAATTATTCTGTCAATTATCACGAAACTATTGCATCAACTAATCAACTCGTCATGTCCCTTCAGTGCTTCTGTAGCAAGCCGATGCCTAATCTGCAACACATTCCTATTGTCAGTTTTCAGAATTTTATCTTTAACCGTTACCCTACCTTGATGTACCATGTACCGGTATGCATGTATACAAATGATCGTCCTGTTCGTCCATAAAGGAACTCGGACAACAAACCAAAAAGTTTTTTAACGCCAAGCTGGCAAAGCCCCCGGCAAAGCCACTATCTACAAACCTTTACATCTGTCAAGAAATGCCACATTGACAAATCTTTTTTGGATGGCACATTATTTGCTATAACCTTTTAAATTGTAAGCAAGGGCTCACTGACATCCAGTCTCAAGCCAACATTAAAGGTATATTATGTGATCTTTCCAGGGAACGCCCTCAACATTGAAAAAAAAAATCGAAAGCAGATTTTCTTTCAGATTTACATTTCTAGTCTACTAGTCTAGTCTAATTCACCCTAAAACCATGATTTTGAGGTAATTAGGAATCGTATCGCTCTGTAACTTGGAATGTATTTATAATCAGAAATGTAAATCTGCAAGAAAACCTACTTTAAAAAAAAAAATCATAAATAGAGGGCGCTCCCTGGAAAAGATCACATAATATGCCTTTAAGGCATAAATATGACTTGTTCGTATCAACCGGCGTGGAAGTTTTTCGCTGAATAAAGCGTACACTCGTGGTGTACTTGAAAATCCCAATTCCTGTGTGCCTGGTCCCTTGTTCAAATCCGGTGGGGGGGTCATGGCGATATTTATTGGGTCACTTTTCGCCTTGTGGAAAAATTGTCTGAAAAAAGTGGGGGTAGAGCCCTGGGGGGGGGGGGGGGGGGGGGTACTATCGCCAGGGTTTAGGGGATCATGGGTGTATAGTAAGATTGTTATCAAAAAAATATGAAATATTTGTACAAAAAGACATGGTTGTACCGACGAAAGGCATGATGTACCGACAATTTTTTTACCGACTCCAACAAAAATTTTAACAAGAATATTTCTTTGAAATTATTCATTTGGACTCACCGATGGACACTTTCTGGTAATTTTGATCAAAATGCACATTTCAAAATTATAACAAGAATATTTCTTTGAAATGATTCATTTGGACTCACCGATGACTTTGATATCACTTATTACCAATTGCAACCAAAAAATGAGATAAATCCCCAATTTTTATGGGTTAACACTAGAATCCTAAATCGAGTGAGATCGATCACGGACACTTTTCGGCAATTTTAATCAAAATGCACATTTCAAAATGTTAACAAGAATATTTCTTTGAAATGATTCATTTGGACTCACCAATGACTTTGATATCACTTATAACCAATTGCAACCAAAAAATGAGATAAATCCCCAATTTTTATGGGTTAACACTAGAATCCTAAATCGAGTGAAATCGATCAGGGACACTTTTCGGCAAGTTTAATCAAAATGCACATTTCAAAATGTTAACAAGAATATTTCTTTGAAATGATTCATTTGGACTCACCGATGACTTTGATATCACTTATAACCAATTGCAACCAAAAAATGAGATAAATCCCCAATTTTTATGGGTTAACACTAGAATCCTAAATCGAGTGAGATCGATCACGGACACTTTTCGGCAATTTTAATCAAAATGCACATTTCAAAATTTTAACAAGAATATTTCTTTGAAATGATTCATTTGGACTCACCGATGACTTTGATATCACTTATAACCAATTGCAACCAAAAAATGAGATAAATCCCCAATTTTTATGGGTTAACACTAGAATCCTAAATCGAGTGAGATCGATCACCGACACTTTTCGGCAATTTTAATCAAAATGCACATTTCAAAATTTTAACAAGAATATTTCTTTGAAATGATTCATTTGGACTCGCCGATGACTTTGATATCACTTATAACCAATTGCAACCAAAAAATGAGATAAATCCCCAATTTTTATGGGTTAACACTATAATCCTAAATCGAGTGAGATCGATCACGGACACTTTTCGGCAAGTTTAATCAAAATGCACATTTCAAAATTTTAACAAGAATATTTCTTTGAAATTATTCATTTGGACTCACCGATGACTTTGATATCACTTATAACCAATTGCAACCAAAAAATGAGATAAATCCCCAATTTTTATGGGTTAACACTAGAATCCTAAATCGAGTGAAATCGATCACGGACACTTTTCGGCAAGTTTAATCAAAATGCACATTTCAAAATGTTAACAAGAATATTTCTTTGAAATGATTCATTTGGACTCACCGATGACTTTGATATCACTTATAACCAATTGCAACCAAAAAATGAGATAAATCCCCAATTTTTATGGGTTAACACTAGAATCCTAAATCGAGTGAGATCGATCACGGACACTTTTCGGCAAGTTTAATCAAAATGCACATTTCAAAATTTTAACAAGAATATTTCTTTGAAATTATTCATTTGGACTCACCGATGACTTTGATATCACTTATAACCAATTGCAACCAAAAAATGAGATAAATCCCCAATTTTTATGGGTTAACACTAGAATCCTAAATCGAGTGAGATCGATCACCGACACTTTCGGCAATTTTAATCAAAATGCACATTTCAAAATGTTAACAAGAATATTTCTTTGAAATGATTCATTTGGACTCACTTTGATATCACTTATACCCAATTGCAACAAAAAAATTGAGATAAATCCAAAATGTTGATGGGTTTACACTAGAATCCCAATTGAGTGAGATCGATCACGGACACTTTCTGGTAATTTTGATCAAAATGCACATTTCAAAATTATAACAAGAATATTTCTTTGAAATGATTCATTTGGACTTACAGATGACTTTGATATCACTTATAACCAATTGCAACCAAAAAATCGATCACGGACACTTTTCGGCAATTTTAATCAAAATGCACATTTCAAAATTTTAACAAGAATATTTCTTTGAAATTATTAATTTGGACTCGCCGATGACTTTGATATCACTTATAACCAATTACAACAACAAATTGAGATAAATCCACAATTTTGATGGATTTACACTAGAATCCTAAATCGAGTGAGATCAATCACCGACACTTTTCGGCAATTTTAATCAAAATGCACATTTCAAAATTTTAACAAGAATATTCTTTGAAATGATTCATTTGGACTCACCGATGACTTTGATATCACTTATAACCAATTGCAACCAAAAAATGAGATAAATCCCCAATTTTTATGGGTTAACACTAGAATCCTAAATCGAGTGAGATCGATCACCGACACTTTTCGGCAATTTTAATCAAAATGCACATTTCAAAATTTGAACAAGAATATTTCTTTGAAATGATTCATTTGGACTCACCGATGACTTTGATATCACTTATAACCAATTGCAACCAAAAAATGAGATAAATCCCCAATTTTTATGGGTTAACACTAGAATCCTAAATCGAGTGAGATCGATCACCGACACTTTTCGGCAATTTTAATCAAAATGCACATTTCAAAATTTTAACAAGAATATTTCTTTGAAATGATTCATTTGGACTCGCCGATGACTTTGATATCACTTATAACCAATTGCAACCAAAAAATGAGATAAATCCCCAATTTTTATGGGTTAACACTATAATCCTAAATCGAGTGAAATCGATCACGGACACTTTTCGGCAAGTTTAATCAAAATGCACATTTCAAAATTTTAACAAGAATATTTCTTTGAAATGATTCATTTGGACTCACCGATGACTTTGATATAACTTATAACCAATTGTAACCAAAAAATGAGATAAATCCCCAATTTTTATGGGTTAACACTAGAATCCTAAATCGAGTGAGATCGATCACCGACACTTTCGGCAATTTTAATCAAAATGCACATTTCAAAATGTTATCAAGAATATTTCTTTGAAATGATTCATTTGGACTCACCGATGACTTTGATATCACTTATAACCAATTGCAACCAAAAAATGAGATAAATCCCCAATTTTTATGGGTTAACACTAGAATCCTAAATCGAGTGAGATCGATCACGGACACTTTTCGGCAAGTTTAATCAAAATGCACATTTCAAAATTTTAACAAGAATATTTCTTTGAAATGATTCATTTGGACTCACCGATGACTTTGATATCACTTATAACCAATTGCAACCAAAAAATGAGATAAAACCCCAATTTTTATGGGTTAACACTATAATCCTAAATCGAGTGAAATCGATCACGGACACTTTTAGGCAAGTTTAATCAAAATGCACATTTCAAAATTGTAACAAGAATATTTCTTTGAAATGATTCATTTGGACTCACCGATGACTTTGATATAACTTATAACCAATTGTAACCAAAAAATGAGATAAATCCCCAATTTTTATGGGTTAACACTAGAATCCTAAATCGAGTGAGATCGATCACCGACACTTTCGGCAATTTTAATCAAAATGCACATTTCAAAATTTTAACAAGAATATTTCTTTGAAATGATTCATTTGGACTCACCGATGACTTTGATATCACTTATAACCAATTGCAACCAAAAAATGAGATAAATCCCCAATTTTTATGGGTTAACACTAGAATCCTAAATCGAGTGAGATCGATCACCGACACTTTTCGGCAATTTTAATCAAAATGCACATTTCAAAATGTTAACAAGAATATTTCTTTGAAATGATTCATTTGGACTCACCGATGACTTTGATATCACTTATAACCAATTGCAACCAAAAAATGAGATAAATCCCCAATTTTTATGGGTTAACACTAGAATCCTAAATCGAGTGAGATCGATCACATTTTTCGGCAATTTTAATCAAAATGCACATTTCAAAATTTTAACAAGAATATTTCTTTGAAATGATTCATTTGGACTCACCGATGACTTTGATATCACTTATAACCAATTGCAACCAAAAAATGAGATAAATCCCCAATTTTTATGGGTTAACACTATAATCCTAAATCGAGTGAGATCGATCACGGACACTTTTCGGCAAGTTTAATCAAAATGCACATTTCAAAATGTTAACAAGAATATTTCTTTGAAATGATTCATTTGGACTCACCGATGACTTCGATATAACTTATAACCAATTGTAACCAAAAAATGAGATAAATCCCCAATTTTTATGGGTTAACACTAGAATCCTAAATCGAGTGAGATCGATCACCGACACTTTCGGCAATTTTAATCAAAATGCACATTTCAAAATGTTAACAAGAATATTTCTTTGAAATGATTCATTTGGACTCACTTTGATATCACTTATACCCAATTGCAACAAAAAAATTGAGATAAATCCAAAATGTTGATGGGTTTACACTAGAATCCCAATTGAGTGAGATCGATCACGGACACTTTCTGGTAATTTTGATCAAAATGCACATTTCAAAATTATAACAAGAATATTTCTTTGAAATGATTCATTTGGACTTACAGATGACTTTGATATCACTTATAACCAATTGCAACCAAAAAATCGATCACGGACACTTTTCGGCAATTTTAATCAAAATGCACATTTCAAAATTTTAACAAGAATATTTCTTTGAAATTAGTAATTTGGACTCGCCGATGACTTTGATATCACTTATAACCAATTACAACAACAAATTGAGATAAATCCACAATTTTGATGGATTTACACTAGAATCCTTAATCGAGTGAGATCGATCACCGACACTTTTCGGCAATTTTAATCAAAATGCACATTTCAAAATTTTAACAAGAATATTCTTTGAAATGATTCATTTGGACTCACCGATGACTTTGATATCACTTATAACCAATTGCAACCAAAAAATGAGATAAATCCCCAATTTTTATGGGTTAACACTAGAATCCTAAATCGAGTGAGATCGATCACCGACACTTTTCGGCAATTTTAATCAAAATGCACATTTCAAAATTTGAACAAGAATATTTCTTTGAAATGATTCATTTGGACTCACCGATGACTTTGATATCACTTATAACCAATTGCAACCAAAAAATGAGATAAATCCCCAATTTTTATGGGTTAACACTAGAATCCTAAATCGAGTGAGATCGATCACCGACACTTTTCGGCAATTTTAATCAAAATGCACATTTCAAAATTTTAACAAGAATATTTCTTTGAAATGATTCATTTGGACTCGCCGATGACTTTGATATCACTTATAACCAATTGCAACCAAAAAATGAGATAAATCCCCAATTTTTATGGGTTAACACTATAATCCTAAATCGAGTGAAATCGATCACGGACACTTTTCGGCAAGTTTAATCAAAATGCACATTTCAAAATTTTAACAAGAATATTTCTTTGAAATGATTCATTTGGACTCACCGATGACTTTGATATAACTTATAACCAATTGTAACCAAAAAATGAGATAAATCCCCAATTTTTATGGGTTAACACTAGAATCCTAAATCGAGTGAGATCGATCACCGACACTTTCGGCAATTTTAATCAAAATGCACATTTCAAAATGTTAACAAGAATATTTCTTTGAAATGATTCATTTGGACTCACCGATGACTTTGATATCACTTATAACCAATTGCAACCAAAAAATGAGATAAATCCCCAATTTTTATGGGTTAACACTAGAATCCTAAATCGAGTGAGATCGATCACCGACACTTTTCGGCAATTTTAATCAAAATGCACATTTCAAAATGTTAACAAGAATATTTCTTTGAAATGATTCATTTGGACTCACCGATGACTTTGATATCACTTATAACCAATTGCAACCAAAAAATGAGATAAATCCCCAATTTTTATGGGTTAACACTAGAATCCTAAATCGAGTGAGATCGATCACGGACACTTTTCGGCAAGTTTAATCAAAATGCACATTTCAAAATTTTAACAAGAATATTTCTTTGAAATGATTCATTTGGACTCACCGATGACTTTGATATCACTTATAACCAATTGCAACCAAAAAATGAGATAAAACCCCAATTTTTATGGGTTAACACTATAATCCTAAATCGAGTGAAATCGATCACGGACACTTTTAGGCAAGTTTAATCAAAATGCACATTTCAAAATTGTAACAAGAATATTTCTTTGAAATGATTCATTTGGACTCACCGATGACTTTGATATAACTTATAACCAATTGTAACCAAAAAATGAGATAAATCCCCAATTTTTATGGGTTAACACTAGAATCCTAAATCGAGTGAGATCGATCACCGACACTTTCGGCAATTTTAATCAAAATGCACATTTCAAAATTTTAACAAGAATATTTCTTTGAAATGATTCATTTGGACTCACCGATGACTTTGATATCACTTATAACCAATTGCAACCAAAAAATGAGATAAATCCCCAATTTTTATGGGTTAACACTAGAATCCTAAATCGAGTGAGATCGATCACCGACACTTTTCGGCAATTTTAATCAAAATGCACATTTCAAAATGTTAACAAGAATATTTCTTTGAAATGATTCATTTGGACTCACCGATGACTTTGATATCACTTATAACCAATTGCAACCAAAAAATGAGATAAATCCCCAATTTTTATGGGTTAACACTAGAATCCTAAATCGAGTGAGATCGATCACATTTTTCGGCAATTTTAATCAAAATGCACTTTTCAAAATTTTAACAAGACTATTTCTTTGAAATTATTAATTTGGACTCGCCGATGACTTTGATATCACTTATAACCAATTACAACAACAAATTGAGATAAATCCACAATTTTGATGGATTTACACTAGAATCCTAAATCGAGTGAGATCGATCACCGACACTTTTCGGCAATTTTAATCAAAATGCACATTTCAAAATGTTAACAAGAATATTTCTTTGAAATGATTCATTTGGACTCACCGATTAATTTGATATCAATTATAACCAATTGCAACAACAACAAAATGAGATAAATCCCCAATTTTGATGGGTTAACGTCACTATAAGAGTCCTTTTCATCAAAATGCATATTTCAAAATTGGGGGGGGGGGGCTGGTCAGTGATCATACCAAGCGGGTAAGCATCCGCATCCAAAAAGAATTGCGAAAGGTCCAGATTTCACCACACGACGTCGTCGACGTCTTTTCGAAAAGGGGTACTTAGGGGGCATTTGCACTTTAGGGGTATACAGGGTGACCCAGAAAATGTTGAAACCAAAAATCACAAAATTAAAAAAAAAATTAAAAAAATTAAAATAAATAAATATGGCATTCTGTTTTCAGAAGTTATGTAAACAGTTTATTCAGCTTTCTGGAGAACTTTAGATCATGTAAATTGGCCTTACCAAACTAAAGATACACTTGATTGTGTGACAGGGGATGTTTTTGCCCTTTTGTAAAAGTGAAAAAATTGTAACTTGGTTCAGATATGAAACTTACGAGCGTAATTGTGCTATTTTTAAATAGCCCGCCCAAAACATCGACTGAAAGTATCTGTTCAACTGGAACGGGTGTTAGTTGCTTTAAAGTGTTTGTATTGATCTTTAAACAATTCACTTCTGATATACATTACAGTCACAACAAAAGATCCCGATAAAAGTAAAAACAAATCGGAAAGAAATGGTTTCAAACAGGCACATGTTCTGCTCATGTATCATGAAACCATTTTTATGCACTTCACTTACACTACAAAACAACACTTCTTACACACAAAATTACACGTATTTTAAGTTTCGTGTGGCCTATTTTTATGATCTAAAATGTTTCAGAAAGTTAAATGTATGGTGCACATAGCTGGTGAACGAGTTATGCAATATTTTGTTATTTTAATGGTAAAAAAGAAATATTGAATTTTGTGATTTTTGGGTTCAACATTTTCTGGGTCACCCTGTACTATATGTTGTATGTGTGACTTTTCAATAAACATGCATATCTGTATGAATGTCACATGATTATGAATTAAGATTATTTTGAGCATTACTATATTACGCCATTAAGGGGTGCATTATTGAGTGTTAACACGGTTATGGGTAGGGTTTCCCGGTTTGTAAAATGTATGTGTTATGCCATTTAGGGGTATCAAAATAGTGTTCTGGTTTACCATTCCATTTCAGAGGTGATTGGATGCTCATGTGAATCCGCTTGGTATGTTCACTGACGCCCCCCCCCCCCCCCCCCCCCCCCCCCCTTTCGGGTCAAAATTAATCACTTCAAAACTATATGCAAGTTAAAATATTATAAAAAGTTTGCAAATGGACCAATTTGTGCAGATTATGGTGACATTTTAGGTAAAAAAACCCAGACCGACCTTACTTGACAGGTCCGTCCGTCTGTGAAATAGGGTGTTTTTTTTTGTCGCCTATAAACGGTACATTTGAGTCAAAATTATAACAAAACCTACAATCTTGGAAAAAAGTCCTTGGAACGCTTAACACATTTTGAGCATCATTATGCAGATTTGTTTTGATTTTTAAATGATGTTTATTTTGTTAAGAGCGAATAGGACATCTTAGACAGCAATTCTTCCTTCCCCACACCCAATCGATCAATGTCGGGACAACTTGAACACAGCTGCTGAAGACATCAAAGGGGCACTAAGAGATCCTTCATGTAGGAAGCCCTCAATTTTTCAGAAGTTCGGTTTTTCGCATTATTATGTAATGCTTATATGCGTTCTAACTACCACCCAAAATTATAGAGCTTAATTCGCAGTATTTCATGTGAAATTCATGGATTTGATAGCGTTTTGAGTTTCGATGTAATCACATTGAAACTCCCCAAATTCATCTAAAACGGCACAGATGGCTTCTTATTTATTTGTTTCATGTTGATTTAAAATAACCTTGAAGACCACCCATGGCTTGTTGCGTGATGCATAGTCATGATCTCCCCGATTCAATTGGTGGTGATTTTGAACCAAAATACAAAAAGAAAGAAAGTGGAAAGCACTAATATACCCTCGGAAATGCTGAAAAAATGACTTCATTTATTATTTTTACTGATTTTTTTGGAAGAAATCTTATATGAGAGGGTTTCTATTGCATCTATCTAAACAAGGTGAAAATATTGAATTTCATTTTTTGAGAAATCTCTTTGTGCACCTTTAAAGGGACAAAGAGATGTGTTGGAGTCTGCGCCCTCAATTATGATAACTGGGATTGGTATATTTTTACAATTATGTTAGGTACATGTATGAATTTACACCTACATGTATATAAGGATTAAGAAAAATCATGCAGCTCTCTTTGTACAACAAAACGTTGATTAAAAAATGCTGATCTTACCAAGATCAGCATTTAACAGTCAGACAGTGTCCCCCTGCAGCACGCGTGATAAATAACGCGAACCATATTTGTGACCATCCAGCCCAAAGTTGTAAAGTCGGCATAGCATGTACTGAGATATGGCTCAGTACAATAAACATTTCACTAAAAACAATAGGAAACGAAGGAATTCTCAATGGATTTATTGATATTCTGCCTATTTAACATAATAGGTCTTAAAATTGTCACATTCCAGAGTTTGAGTTGCGTAACTCCAATGGTTCTTATTTTAGAAGCACAGAGGTCACAGGAAATTTGCCCACTCAGTTGTACACAAACTGGCGGGTGGTTAACCACCCATGTTTTTACAGTGTAATTCACCACATTTTAGCCTATAATTTCTAAGTGGAACATTTCCAGCCCCCAAGATTTTACAGACATGATGAAAAAAATATGGGGATTCATAGCCAAACAAAAGTGATCTGAACATACACCTTTAAATAGAAGGCGCTTTTAAGAAAAGGTTCCATAAATAGTGATGGTATTGTTTTAATCAAGTTTGCTGTGGGTTTTTTGTGAGTAGAAACAACAATAATGGCAATTTTAAAGGTAGATGACAGAATTATTTCAAACATACGGAGATTTTCATATAATATGAAAGCTCGTATTTTTCTCATCATCATACTGAAATTTGACGGCCTAATTCGGTATAATGACAGAGAAATCGACGAAATAGCGTTGAATTACCGCGAATGGTGGTTACCAGCGATATAGTTTGTGTACTACTCAATGGGTACAGTTCGCAGCATTTTGTGCGTCCAAAATAAGAACCATAATAGCTATGCATCTCAAATTTTGGGACACGACGATTTTAAGGATGACCTTTCATGTAGAATAGAAAACTTCAAGTTGAAAATCGGAACATCTACCTTTAATGCTCATCTTGAATTCTGAAGTAAATTAATTTAAAAAAAATCTTCAACACTACTTCGTGTCCCTTTAACATTCTTCAACATTGCACAGGTGTGTTAGTTTCCTGTTGCGTTCAAAGACTATTTTCCAGGATTGTAGCTCTATTTCAGCCTGATTGTCATACTAGATTTAGGATGTCTAGTGTTAAACGTCTTTAATTGTGAAGGAAAACAACACTTTAAAACAAAAAGATTGCAATTGACATGTTATGTTTGTGGATTTATCTCTGTTTTAAGTAATATGAAAGTACGAGAGTCAGAATGAACGACATAAAACATTTTCAAGTTGAGCATTTGAGTCAAAAATGTACTGGTGGCCGAATGGCCCATGGGAAGAAAAAGAGATGAGAATTGAGATTGTCTTGCAAATTAAATAGATTCAATTTTATTCACACATGCTGCAATTTAAAGAATCACTACAGATACAAATGTTTAGCTTTATCTATATTTTAATCTCAACAGTATACAAGTATACTCATAACATAGAAGCTGCATCGGTATTAAATAATATGAAGTCACAAGTAGAAAATGCTGCGATTACAGTATTTATCATACAAAATGTTCGGACATCAGCCTCCATTGGGTACCTGATGAAGGCCGATTATACATGTATGTACTAAAATACTTCACAGCATTTTCTAGTTATGACTTCATATTTGATACAAAGTATACTTATATACTTTATAGGAATGTACAAGTAGCATTTGTAACACAATGTCATATAAATAGTGGTCACACAAAGCTGCATCAGAACACAATAATATCTGCATAAAAGATTTATACCATTTAGTGATGACTGATATCTATACAGAGAGGCACATAAATATGACACATCACAAGCGTAATGAAACGGAGTTACAAATAATTGAGTCCACCTTCGATTTAAAAGATCTGTCAAGCAAGCTTTAAAAACACGCTGCAAATTAAATGAATTGACACAGAGTTAAACAAATTACGTCCAGATTGTTTTTCGTGTGCCACCCTTTTATTTTTTTCTAAACTTTAGGTTATTTTTTAAACTCACCATTTGATGACATCTGTGGCATGCTATACATAAATATCAGACCATGTGGAATGTTACTACAATGTTCAGTTTTAAATATGGGGCAGACATAGGGAGGGTGGGGCAACTGGTCCAGTTAAGCATATTTCATGGTATAGAAGATCAAAGCGTGGGTAAAAACTTACCGAATTGCTATGGTATAATCACCCATGTTAAGAAATATTCAAAGACAATGTCAATTACCACTTACTGAAAAGTTCACAGGCATGGACCACTTATACCCCATCATTGGGGCAACTGATCCAATATGAGACCTGTTACCACAAAAATCAATACAAAATAAAGGAACTTTAATTTGAATTTTGACATCTTGCATATCATTTTAATGCTTGTTTTCAGGGTATTTTTAATCTGGACAAACCTGAAAATAAAAGCTTAAAGCTCACATCGACCATAGACGAACTGGTCATTCACTTGTTCACTTGATGACAGACAGTACATAGTTAACATGGGGAAATTGTTACCTTGGCCTTGTGGTAGCTCGTTTAACTCTCATTTTGTGATGACAGATCTCATATGTTCCAATAATTAAAAGAGGGGTCCTGCAAGCACAACATTATGCATTATATGTTAGACAAATGACTATCGAGCCCATCTTCTGTAATTATATAGAGCAAAACACCACACTTATGACAAAAACAAATAAAAAGCCGCCATCTCTCAACATGCAATTTTTAAAATTCGCAGCAATACAAAGTCTCAGTGTCGATGAAGTCAAAGTTATACAATGCATATGCGCAAATTTGAGCACCGATATCTTTATTCGTTTTTGTGACTAGTATGATGTTAAAATTGTTCTATATAATAATTTAAACAAATAATGCTCAATGTTGTGCTTGCAGGACCCCTCCTCTAAAATACACAAAAATCAGAAATTATATTAACAACACATTTACATATTATTTAATGTGTAAAATCAATACATGTATCATGAAACCCATATTTTAAACAGTTTTCGTGGTTAATGTGCAGGCCCGTCAGATGGGGGATGGGGGGGCGATGGTGGCGATCCCCCCCCCCCCCCCCCCACCCCCTTGAAAATCTTCCCCGGAAAATTTGACCAAAAACAGAGAAAATCCCCCTCAAAAATATCTCCAAAAACTACTTCCGGTATTTCTGTGCGTCGACCAACAAGAAAGGTAAACTATGACACCATAATGGAACAGAAAAATTAGAAAATCAGCGTGTCTCCGACGGAAAAAAACTAGCTCTATCACTTCCGGCGATTTTTTTTGCAACCCATCCCCCCTTTGAAAAAAGTGTCTTATGGGCCTGATGTGTAAATAGCAGTAATACTAAGCTTGTATAAAGCAATCAAAGTTTTCTACTACCTTTTTTAGATAAAACGTTATGTTTGTCTATATATAATACTTTTTTTTAAACATATTATCAATATCATAATTTAGTACTTATGATAAACTATTTTGATAATTGGCAAGCTTGTCATATCACTGGAGAAGTTAGTCAATATAAACATGATGACCCAATGGTTAATTTACACAAATGGCAGTGAATACAATACATGAATCGTGGTATTTCTTCTTTTCACATATGGCAGTGAATACAATACATGAATCGTGGTATTTCTTCTTTACAAATATATTTACAGACACAATTCAAATAATAAAGATATCATTCCTAATAATAATATAGAGGTTTAAACCATCATAAAATAAAAGCAAGTTCATGTCATATTGTAATTATTCAATAGCAGAAATTGTGGTATTAGGCCCAAATTGTCTATGACCCAGAAAGAATATCAATTTCTTCACATTCTATACAATTTCATTATTGAGTCAAGTTTCAATGACACTACATGTATCAACTAATTTTCCAAATGAAAGGCATATTATGCGATCTATCTGTGATTTTTTCCTAGAATTGCATTATTTGTGTCAAATTACATTTATAACCATCATAAACCATGAAACTAAAATATCTTGTAAGGTTCTTAATTACTTTAAAATCACAGTTTGAATACATTGAAATAACCTGTCAGAGTCCAGGGTCAGAAGTTTGTCAAAGTTTGCGAGAATTCTTTTAGATTTTCGCAAAAAGATTTTGCAAGAATTTATGGATTCTTTTCCATTAAAATAATGTGTTAATAGACAGATTATCTATGAAAATAAATTTGGATTCTCGCAACTTAACCGGCGGGAATCTTAGCGAGAATGGATTCTTGTTGAATTTCTGACCCTGAGAGTCTGCTCCAACAACTTATTTCCTCATTTTTTCCATTCGTAAATAGAATTCCATGGTTTGACACCGTGTTGCCGCGGTTTACAGTGTTTCCTGCTACAATCGCAACTGTACACAAGTGGACAAAATACTTTAATGCCTTAAGATGAAAATGAATGGAAATATGTTGAGAAATTCATCAGATTTCCATTATGAGTTAGTAAAGTTCTGTGATGGTTTAGTTTCATGTTTAATTCTATAATTTGACCAAAAGTCGCTGCAATGTACATCCGCAACTACGGAATTGCCCCTTTACGGTGGGCTGGTAGTTTTTGACAATTCATAGACAAAATAACTGGAAATGAAAAATATAATTATCGAGTCTAAATTACGTAATTATATACATTGTAGAACAAAACATCATGTACTTATGACAAAAACTAATAAAAACTGTCACTTCTCAACATGCAATTTTTAAAATGTGTGACGATCGAAAGACCTGGTCCGGTATCCATGAAGTCATAGTTATACAATGCATGATGCACTTACGCAAATTTGAGCACCAATAACCATGACATCAACGACACTGGGAAAGGTGATGTACGAATGTACATCACTTAGGGTATCAAAAACTGCAAAAATTGGGGAAAAGGGTATGTTTTGAGAACTTCCAATACGTGTTTAGGGTATATTTTCAAGATATAAAAGGAACATAAAAATCCCCCTGTAAATCAAAACATTAATTATACATTAAAGTATTAATTGACATGTGCATTTGATAAAAACACATGAAAATGTTAATTTAAAACATAAAAGAGTTTTGATGTATTTATTGATGGTCTGTAGGGTATGATAACAAACAAAATGGTTATATTTGTTTAGGGTATAAAAATGGCTGAATACTTGTTTAGGGTAGGACAAATTGTTAAAATACTTGTCTAGGGTGTCTGTGGCGCATGAGAGAAATACTTGTTTAGGGTCCATTTTCAGAGGGCATACATGAGCATTATATCCACCTTTGAATACAAGTGCCCCCCCCCCTCCCGGGAGGTCAATGGAGATAAAGGGGAGGAATAGGCGCACACGACCACACTAGTTTCAATATACCCTCTTCTGTCTTCTTCAAGCCCTGCCCAGGATCATAGGGCTTCGGGCACCGGTAGATTGGCTTATCAACTCGCTTACAGATAGCAAGACAGTGATTCACAAATTGAATGTGTGGGACAACATTGTCTCTGCAAGGCAGAAGCTTAGAGAAATCGATCTTAGATTTGGTTGTCAGTTGCTCATCCTCTTCTACCATCTTCATCAGCATGCTGCTACGCACGGCATTGGTAGACTTCTCTCGGGTATGACCATACATCACAAATGATTTGATTTCATCCATCACCTCTGGCTCATCACCAAGTTTTCTAAAGATGAATGAAAGAAAACGATTGGTACATTTTAATTGTGGCTGCAAAACTATTTAGAGAATAATGACTGTGTAAAAACTATTTTCGTGAATTTGTTTTGAAATCAGAGAATGTTGTTCTGGTCTGAGGAATAACCAGAACAGGTCTGAGGAATAACCAGAACAACCACCGAGGTTAAGCAGTCATTATTCTCATTCATTACTTTTCTGACAAAGATGACAAAGATGCATATTTATCCAAATCGTTGACTTGTACCTAATGGCGCTAATAATTAATTAGTTTTCTGTTTATAATTTTGTCCACCCCTTCTTAGTTATTGAAACAGTCCAAGTCGAGTCATCCCCTAATTAACATTTTCATCATTCAACCAATCAGAAATAAGCTTTAATCGTGTTTCCTCATAACTGATTGAATATTCAGTTTAGGGCGTAAGGCTTTAATTTGATTGGTCGGTCAATGAGCAAAACAATCGAATACTTTGGCACAGTACTTTGGGGCAATTATTAGGAACCTGCGCTCGGTGTGCGCGTTCTCATCTGATGATTTATTTTATTGGAACGCACTTGATAGCAGCTATCGCGATTATTCATGAAGTAATGAATTTATTTTAAATGTGAGAGGCTACTGAAATTATCATGTTAAAAAATGTTCTCACCTGAAAGCGGCTTGGTACTTGGGATTGATGTGCAGCTTCTTCAATGGCTCAACCTTGTCTTTCCCTTTGGCACTTGTAACATCTTCACCAGTGAACGTAAAAAAAAAAGTATACAGGTCAAGTCTCGCTGTACAGTAATCTACCCTCTTTGCTTCCATCAATTCGGTGACATTGACAATCTACATGTAGCATGTTTCCCAGTACCTGTGTCAAGATAGATATCATTAAAAATAGTTTAATACATTGATTTGATTGAAGTTAACTCATCATAATGGATTTTCAAAACTATGTATTATTCACAACCCCATCTGCTGAGACCATTTTATTCACCTTGCCACCCACCACTCACATGAACAAGTAATTTTGTCCAGTAACAAGTCAAGTCAATTACCCTTTTATGCAACCGATCAATTGATTCACTGCAACTCAGAAAATATTCATAATACAGGTAAACAAAAATGTGATGAGATTAAGCAAAATCAGTCTTGAAGTCAAAAATATTGAATTCGGTTTCTACTTGATTTTCAAAAAAAGGTTTATTTACAGTTTCATTTTGCAGAAAACCCCATCTCAAATGGTGACATATCGATAGTCCGACTGTTCTATAGTCAGATGGGTTCCATAGTCAGAAGGCTCTATAGTCTGAAAAAGGTTATATAGTCCGAAAAAGGCTCTATAGTACGAAGGTTCTATAGTCCTAATTTCCTAAAATAATTATGGTTTCGTAGTACGAAGGTTCTATAGTACTACGAACATTCTATCGTCCAAAAATAAAAAAGCCCAGGTCTTTAGTCAGAATACTATGTTCATGTTCTATCCGATTATTGAAAAAGGTTCAGTAATCCAAATACTTAAAAAGCTTCATTAGTGCGAATATTGAATGAGCTTCTTTAATCTGAATTTAAAAAAAGGTTTTTTAGTCCCGAACTTTAAACAGGTTTGATACTCCGAAAGTCATAAACTAGTGGAGGGGTATCGCCAGGTCAAAAATTTGAGCGGGGTAGGGTACCGCCGATTCAGAAACTTGAGCAGGGCAGGGCTAGCAGGGGTCCGCCGAGTCAGAAACTTGATCGGGGGTAAGGGTATTTGTCAGTTCAGGAAGTGCATCTCAGCCGGCCGGTTGCACGTTTACATTTTGCAACAAAACTCCCCTTCAACAGACTCCCGGGTGAGCCCTGTGATTCCACGCATCATCATAATTGTTCTGTGAATTTGGTTGAGGCAGTGTTTTTGACAGCGCTTAGGAATAAAAGATCCCCACCCTCCCCCTCACAAATGGTAAGAGTATTTCACAAAGTCAATACTTAGGCCAAATAGAAAAATATAGTAGTTTCTCGTCCCTGCGCGCATCCGTTTTGGCTGCGGCATCCAAAAAAGGTATTTTTAAAAAAAAAATTAAAAAAAAAAATTCTTAACACTTTCCACGCGGCAGGCGGCTGCAGACGACATTCCAAAATTTCACAAAATGTTTCAAAAATTTAAAAATGAGAAATGCATTGACATAAGTACAAACATGCCTAGTATTGGTCCAGCAATCCTTGCGATAGACCCTGAAAGTTGGGAAAGGTTTCTGAAAATTCTGTTTTGTATATAGTAAAAATTACAGCCGCGTGGAAAGTGTTAAGATCACAACTGATCTTAGAAAAGTGGCGGCCATTTTGAAGCAAAACATTTCCACCATGTTGGAAAAAGCAAAACCAGTTTTGGAAAAAGGGGCATCCGCCTTCTTGGATCCGCCATTTTGGAAAGAAGAAAAAAGGCCCTCATCCTCCATTTTTCAAAAAGTTAGGACGAGAAAGTAGTGGTTTTTTTTATTTGGCCTTATTTGATCATTTTATCTAAGAGTATTCAAAAAGTTAATGCAAATTGTGTGCTTTTCTCAAATGAGTCAAAATGTGTTATAATATATATATTAAACAAGTGATTGATGCTAAATCGGCTGGAGTAGTGAGTTGACCGGTGACTGAAAGGGCAAGGAGATCCTGTCCTGCTTTATGGATCTAGAGAGATGTCTAAATTGTCTACATTTATCATATTAAGTGGGCTCCAATCTATCCGGGAATATATCTATCTTTTAAAGGTATGTTCCGATTGCTGGCCCGATTTTCAACTTGATGTTTTCTATTTTACATGAAGGTCATCCTTAAAATTGTCGCATTCCAAAGTTTGAGTTGCACAACTCCAATGGTCCTATTTTTAGAATCACAAGGTCACAAAATATTTGCCCATTGAGTAGTACACAAACTGGTTGGTGGTTAACCACCTTGGCAGTAATTCACCACATTTTAGCCTATAATTTCTAAATGGAACATTTCTGGCCCCTAAGATTTTACAGACATAATGAGAAAATATGGGGATTCTTCTGGTATCAAAATATCTTGATGTGAAAAAAAATCATAGCCCCCAAAAAGTGATCGGAACATACACCTTTAATACTTTGTCAACACTAGAAAGTTTATGCTGATTGTATGTCACAAACCCGGCGCTATAAAGGGCAGCCAGTCTGCATTATGCGTGGATTCCATACTATAGTTTTTATACTGAGACTGAGGCCTGAGAAGGAGTAAAAATCAAATATATAAAGGATGGACTACACGAGCATGGGCTATCTCAGATGAAGCCCTGTGATTTGCTATCAAATAAATTAATTTTGATTGTATGTGAAAGATCATGAGGTTAATTGTGAATTGTGATATGGACTCCAGTCCAACCCAACAATGTGTGTCTGTAAGAGCAGGCAGCATGTTCATCATTAGTTCTGAATCCTGGCTCTCTGTGGGAGAGCTATAGAATGAAAGCATGAGTTGACATTGCGGATAGTTGAATATTAATATTATCATCATGTTCACTGTTTAAAGTGTTTTTCAACTTTTCTGAATAAGATTAGTAAAACTTTTGCTTCAAATATCTTAATGTTCAAAACTTCAAATATTAATATACCGGTGGTTAAATATCTCAACCGGCAACTACCCTGTTATTAAACACACAACGTTCTAAAAACGTTCTAAGAACGTTTTAAACGTTCTAAGAACGTTTTAAACGTTTTAAGAACGTTGTGTGTTAGCAGGGATATTTCCAAAGAAATACTGGCTTGAATTTTGACCACCTATTCTCCTAATAATATGTGGACGTCTGAAAATGTGACCGTCTATGATTCATCTTGTAATCATTAGCTTATTTACATGTCGCCATTTTACTGTAGCGGGAATAGGCCCGCAGCCTATATAGGGCGATCAAGATTCAAGCCAGTATTTCTCGGAAATCAAATATGTACATGTAGGTCAAGACCAGGGCTGTACTTAGTACCCGCCCGCACGCCCGTGGCGGGTAACTTTTGCGTCGGGCGGGTACCTTTTCAAATATACACGCCCGGCTGACCGGTAAGAATTATGAAGATTACTTGTTTGGCTGGTAAGTTTACAGTCGGGCTGGTAACTTTTACATGCTACCCGCAGCCCGGCTGGCTGGTTGGAGAATGAAGGTACACCCCTGGTCAAGACAAGAGATATTTAACCAATGTATTGTATACATTTACTTTAGGGTATTAAAAGTCGCCAGTTTTCGGTCAGCGCCTATTTTCGGTCCCTTCGCCCAAATCGTGTAATGAAAATGACCTCGTCGTTATAGGCTAACTGAAAGCTAGAAAACCGCCGCAATTTAGTTGATGCCCGGCAATGCTTTAAAATGGCGACGACCGATGCAATTACACGATTTTGGCGAAAGTGACCGAAAACTGGCGACTTTACCCTATTGAATATTAAGACAAGGTAGGCCTATTTATGTATACATTATTGTGTATCTGAAGCAAATGTTTTACTAATTTTATTCAGAAAAGTTGAAAATATTTGAATGATGGATTCAACCATCCGTGATGCCGACTTACAATTAGGCCTACATGTTTACACTTTCATTCCATAGCTACATGTACATGTAGTCCATCATGTTGTACATTATTGAGCAAACAGTCACTGCTGTCTGTCTGCTGAAGTGCTGACACGGCACTGACACTCGTTTACACTGAGTCTGAGCTGTCTGAGTGTGACAGTCACAGTGGCAGTACAGAAAATGTGTTGCAAATGAAGGCCTATTTCCATATAAATTTGTAATACTAATATTTCATGATTTACTAAATCAAAACGGAATGAAAATTCTTTTTTCTTCTTGTGACTGACTGGGTGTAGACTGTAGTAGGGTAACGTAAATTTGAGTGAAGCTTTAATACATAGATACATTGGCATTCCATGATCCATGCATAGGGCCTATACATGAACAGTCACTACAGAAAAATATTAAACTTCGGTAAATTTCTGATAGATAAGTCCATGAATGATTAAATTAAACCAATGTGAAAAGGCAAATGACCTCGGTCCGACCAAGACCGTAAATCAGTTAAATTGTCATACTACTTACAATTTCTTCAATGAGATGTTTATGTCATGTTATTTACTTCCATCATTTCGCTTCGTTGATTTTTCTAGACAAGTTTATCAATTAATCGATCTATTTACTGCAGAAGATTGTTCGCACATCATTTTCTCTCACGATTTAATGTTGCTACGGTAAAAGAAAATAGTACCTAGTCAAATTTAGAGATTTTATGATGTTATCTCTCAAAATATTGAGCTTTTTTTCTCCCACATTTCTAAAAAAGTGTAAAAAAGGCGCGTAGCGCCTTTTTTACACTTAATAAAAACCCAAAACGTCTTTTTTCTCTTTTTTTTAAAAATATTCGCACTTGCGTCGATTCTCACTTACGTCGATTCTCACTTTCGTCACGACATACGTACACATGAGAATACACTCGCCCCCGCACACACAAAAGTTGGTACACATTACGAAAGATGAGTGCACACAAAAGTTGAGAACACACAAAAGTTGAGAACACAAAAGATGTTAATTTTATGGTAATAATAAATTGTATATTCATTGCAATGTAATCAGGGAACCAATAAAAGACGTCGTTATAAATTTTACTACGTGTGACAGCTGTATAGAAATGATTGACAGTTAAACTTTCATACGAGAATTCATCAACGCCAACTAATTATAAATATTAGGCGCTGCTGACTTTACCGAAATTTGATGCATCATGGCCGAGCGAACTTCTGATGATTCTGAGCTGAGACGGATTTTAAGGGATTTGAAAATTCCCAACATTACAAGCATTGTCGACAAATGTCAAAATCAAAATGTAAGTTATTAAAACTATTTTCAAACAGTGTGTGTGTATTGCATGCTTGTACATGTACATGTAAGACAAGTCATCAAGTGTAAGCTTACATACAATACTAAAGCTAGCTTTAATTTAATTTAGATTTATGTCATCCCAACTCCGACTCTCTTCTCGGTTTATTTTTTGTACCCTTGCCCATCTGCCCTCACCCACCTCACCCACCTCACGCCCTGGTGCTGCCGCTGGTAACCAATGACCCCACCCTATACTACGTTCATTTATCTCTGTGCAGTGACGTCAGAGCGTATATCAGTATACGCACCTTATTATCGCGCGCATGATTATAGCGCGCTGGCGTGTGCTTCTGCGCGTTCAAAAACGAATTCCGGTAATTGTGCGTAAATGCTGCATCTATCACCCAAATATGCTCTGACGTCACTGCACAGAGGTAGATGAACGGAGTATAGCCAGATGTGTTTGCTTTTTCTTTTGACGATAGGCCCACATCAGGGGTTCTCAACAGTTTTCTAGTGTGGGCCTGATTGTAATTTAGAAATAAGTGTGGGCCTGATTGTAATTTAGAAATAATCTCGCGGGCCAGATAGACTGATAGAGCGTAGTGAGCGTACTTTCGGTTTGCAGTAAGCAAACTATTTGTAAACATAGAGATGGGATATAGGAATGATGATTGTAAAATGTTCCAGGTCCACCATTTTGGCTTAACAGACTAAAACAAAACAATTTTGAAATGTTATTTATTTTTGATATTTCAAGATTAAGGTCATTGTGACAAACAAGCCAATTTGCTAGCATGTCAGATGGAATTTCCCACAATTCAAGTTTAATGCCATTACAGTGTATATTGTATGTTTTGGTTGAAAATTAATTTGAAATACATAATTTATAGGAAGACGTTTTCAGCTTTGACTGTTTGCAATGGTTTGGAGAAAAGGCACTGTTACTATATAGTATTAAATGTAATTGGATGACCAGTTATGCAAGCTCAGCTATACAGGACCCTAAACAGGTTAAAGGCAGTGTTGGAGCAAGTCTGACTCGGACTCAATGGATGAGTCCTAGTATGGACTCATACTCATACCCATTGGACTCGGACTCAAGCCTTGTGGACTCGGACTCGAACCCGAGTCAGTCGGACTCGAACCCGAGTCCAGTCAAACATGGCAAATTTCAACTTTTAATATATAAGTCCAAATACTGAATAACTTGGAAATAAAAGTGTCTCAATTAGGTCATTATAATACACTCAACTGTCCACAATATACTGCCCTCACATGTATAGCAGTATCTTGTACAATCATGTGTAACTTAGGCCTAAAAAAAGAGGCTTGTTTGCCCTTACAACAGTGTTCGATTTAGTGGGGTTTTACATGGCACAGATGCATGTAACATTTGCTCTGTGCATGTAAAATTTTGCCTGTGCATGCAACATTTTGTGCTATTCAGCCTATTTTCAACAAAAAATCACAGTTGTGCATGCAACTTTTATTTTCTATATCGAACACTGCCTTACAAAGATAAAAAAAGAGGGTCGGTCGGTCGCTTTTTTTTTTTTTTTTAAATATTGGACATGTTAGACAGAGAAGAACAGTCTTCTGTACATACATATTGCTTAATAAAACACTTTAATGTACTTTAAATTATACCACTAAATATCTATGGGATAATAAATTACCATCTTATACTTGGGGAAAATTGAACTTTTGTCACTTTTTGAAGATTTAAATGAAGATTTTCTTTTATTGATTTAAAAAAAAAAGTGGCAGGCAATTTTTAGATTTTTTGGGTCGGTCGCGTAAGGGCAAACAAACCACTTTTTATTTTAGGCCTTTAGTGTACAATGTATACCAAAACATGGCAAATAACATAAGCAAGTAAGTTCATCGTGTGGGTAAATTAATATGAGTGATATTCTTTTTACACTCCACAATTCATAAATGACAGCCAGTGAAAAGAATGAATTGAACCTGGGACCTGTGACACATTGCTTTTCAGTTAAAGGTGGTTGGTATGATCACTTTTGGAAATTTCACATGCTGTTTTCTATTCTACATAAAAGAACATCATTAAATTAGTCTAATTCCAAAGTTTGAGTGGAATTAATTCCATAGTTCTCATTTTAGAAGCGAAAGTTCACATACAATTTGTCCATAGAGTTGTACACAAATTGAATCGGTGGTAACCACCTTTCTCCGTAATTCACTACTTTTTCGCGTATATCTTCTAAATGAAAAATCTTTTGGGCCTAGAATTTTGCATGGATGATGAGAAAAATCTTCTGATATCAAAATCACAGTTTTGATGAGAAAATCCACCGTGGGAAAAAAGTGATCATACCAACTACCTTTAAGTTCAGTAAGTACATTCAATATTACATGTAAGTCAGTCAAAAAATAATGGCATTATTTATTTATTTATTTTTTCATCAGGGTTGAGGTCAATTTTTACAGAGCTTGGATGTTTTGGGTTACTTTTACTCAATTATGGTTCACTTTGGCAATCAAGAATTGACTCACCGACCAAGTTCCATGTACATGCACCAATGTTTACCCATTTGACCTTGAAGTGACTTTCAAAAAAATTCAGCATCAGTCAGACTCTTACCCTACCTACCTACCAAGTTTCTGTCCGTAAGACAATCTGTACAGATTTGACCCTGGATGCATGACCCCTTTCCAACATTGCGCGCCAACTCATTTGAACTTGGTCTGACCGGGCTTGAAGTGCATCCCCTATAAAACTAGCAAATGTTTGTGTTTGTGTTTGTGACCTTCTCAATTTTTTTTTTTCAACATCAATAATTGACACCACCCACCGAGTTACATGTCCATACACCAATGTTATTGTTTACCTATTTGACCTTGGATGACTTCGGTGACATTGAAGTGACCTTAAAAATTGTAAGCATCAAGAATTGACTCCAGCCATCAAATTTCATGCACGTCCATACACACATGTTTACCTTTGACATGGATGACCCCTATGACCTTCAAGTGACCTGGTATCGGACGCATACCCTACCTACCAAGTTTAACGTCCATACGACAATATGCACAAATCTGTTTGTTTGTATGGTGGGTTTGTTTGTTGTTGTTTTTTTGTGGTGTTTGTTTGTTTATATTGGTCAATTTTTCGACCAATATACTGTATTCTAGCTGTTTCTTCTTCTTCTCCTTTCTGGCATCAGGCCTCCTGCTCAGTAACCCTTGGACCGATTTTGACCATTATTATGCTTTGGAGTGACCAAGTGCCAATGATATCGGTCGGCAAAACATAATAATGATAAAATTGGATGATTTTCGCCCAATATTTATTGATCTCGCTATGAGTTTAAAAATATTGAACTCGACTGCGTCTCGTCCAATATTTTTTAAAACTCATAGCTCGACCAATAAATGGGCTCAATCTATCCAATTTTATATAAAACTTGGTCAAAAGTATTCTTTTGTGCACCATTACTCAGGTTATGAAGCACAAAAGGTCAAAGGTCACACAAAGGTCACTAGAAGTCAAAACGTGATTTTTCACTTAATTTGCTCTTACTCCTTGTCGAAATGACTGAAAATCATCAAATTTTGTCAGAAAATCCCTTAGCACCATGCGCATGTATAGTAGTTCGGTTTTAAAATTTAAAGGTCATTTGAGGTCACTAGGCGTCAAAACGTCAATTCAAACTTCTTCACGCAAAATGCTACTCCTAGACGCAATGACCGATGATCGTCATAATGGTCAAAATATTCCATTAATGTATGTACATAAAAGTTGCTCAGGAATCAAATCTAAACGGTCATTTGGGGTCAGTAGAGGTCAATGAACTTTACACGTGAAAAAATTAAGACAATGTCCGATTTTCATCGGACTTGTTTTATCTTATGTGCTTTGATGTGACAAAACGAAAAGTCAATGCAAAGCTTTTTGTCAGAGGTCAAGAAAAGGTCACTAGAGGTCAAAACGTAAATTTTCACTTCTTCGCGCAAAATGCTACTCCTCCTAGACGGAAAAGATTCGTTAGTACCCTGGGCACAAAACTTGGTTCCTCAAAATTCAAAAAGTCACATAGGGTCAGTAGAGGTCAATGAACTTTACAGGGGAAAATATTAAGAAAATGCTACTCCTCCTAGACGAAATGACAGATGATCATCATACTTGGTCAAAAGATTTCTTGGGATCATGTGCACAAACTTATTAAAAAGATAAAAGAAAAAGGTCACACGAGGGTCACTAGAAGTCATTGAACTTTACATGTGAAAAAATTAAGACAATGTCCGATTTTCATCGGACTTGTTTTATCTGATGTGCTTTGATGAGACAAAACGAAAAGTCAATGCAAAGTTTTTTGTGAGAGGTCAAAAAAAGGTCACTAGCTCGGTCAAAACGTAAATTTTCACTTCTTCGCGCAAAATGCTACTCCTCCTAGACGAAATGACCGATGATCCTCATACTTGGTGAAAAGATTCGTTAGTACCCTGGGCACAAAATATAATATAAAATGGCCTTGGTGCCCTTTCATTCCAATATTGGTTTGGCCTTGGTGCCCCAGAACATGGCCTCGATGCCCTTCGAAATGTGTTATTTTTAAGGCCAAAGTGGCCGTGCCCCTAAATTGACAAAATTTGAGGCCTGAGTACACTGCATTAAAATTGATGCAGTGGATTTCTGGACTATGTTGTGTAATGACCACAACACGAGACCAAGAATAGACTACATAAAAATAAATGCCACTAAACGGAATTACAGCACATGACACACTATAATAGTCATCGACAGAGAACTTCGGCACTTCTAAAATAAGAACCATTGGAGTTTAATGCAACTCAAACTTTGGAATGTGTGCCAATTTTAAGGATGACCTTTCATATACATGTAGGTTGGGGCGGACCTACGTCATGCAGGTGAAAACAATCAAATGCCGGTAAAAACAATTTGATTCAAGTGCGTAACGCTCAGTGTTGTCACTAGCCAAAATTTTGTGGCGGTTAATTTGACTGACGGCGAACGGAATAAGTGTTGCAAACGAAGTGCAGTGGATCATGGCATGGGGTCTATAGGCCTTCTTAATTGTTTTTAGGGGTTATTAATGCACTTTGAGGGTTCTTGCCACATAATTTCTTGTTTTATGAGGCAGTTTAATGATTTTATCCACAAATTGTAAAAAAATTAGTGCCGGTTTTTTTACCCTTTTTTTAAGAGTGCCGGTCGGCAATTGTGAGTGCCGGCTCCTCCCGACCGCCACCGACCGACCGCCTTAGTGACAACCCTGGTAACGCTCAGTATTGAGTGTGTGCATGGAATGTTTTTCTTTTGAAACACTGGCTGCCAAGCAAATTTGCTAAAAATAACTCGAGTGCCCGTATGTCTTCGCCATCCTATAAACTAGATAACTAGATAACATCAACTTGAAAATCAGGCCAGCAATCAGAACATCTACCTTTAAAATTATTATTATTAATGTATGTGACCATGTTATGGAAAATATCACCATGCATGGTTTTCTGTGTGGGTCCCAGCCTTTACAGTTGAGTCACAATATTCTGGTAAGGCAACCACTTGTTTTTAAGACAGGAATCTTTTCATGAATTTACTTTTTTATTCTTTTTATTTCCACAGAAAATCAAAGCTCCATGATCGTGTTGATTTCCAGAAAGAAAAGAAACCTTGGCTGCAACACAAATTTCAACACCCTTTTTTAACTCTATAGTCTGTGTTAGCAGATGCAGTTCCAGCAATACACTTGATTGTTAAGGTAGGAATTGAATTAAATGTAATGATTGAATTCTATACCATTTGAAAACCCTCTCTGATTCAGAAATTTCAGAAGAGCAAGAAGGTATAGTACCAGTAGTGAAAAAATAGAATGGAAGTTTAAGAATATGGGTGCAGTACATGCAGAGCATTGATATAAGTAGAGCATCAGCTTTGAAGGCGATCGCAGAGCTTTAAAGTTGTATTTGTTTTAAAAAAATCAACTTAAATAGTTAAAATTAGAAAAAAATAGACAATTTTAGCATAAAAGGGCAATTTTTCCACGCTCTGCGCAAATTTTCTTCCAAAATTAGGTTAAATTAGACCAAATGTTGACAATTTTATCATAAAACAGCTAAATTTTCCGTGCAAGCGCACATTTACATACCATTATTTGATATATAAGACAAATTTGTCAATTTTAGCGTAAAATGGCCCCCAAAATTATGAGGCTGGTGCCGCCACTGACCACGACTTAATCAGGTTGTGTAAGACTCGATTAAGTCACGAAAGGCTCAATTAAGTCGAGGGGTCAAATCAATAGGCAGTTGCCCACAGTGCTTTGATCTGTCAACGTAAAGTATACGGCCACGCGTCTTAAGTTGGGAACCTCAAAAGGCTGGCGGCAAGGGTCCATCATGAGCCCCTATTTTTAAAAATGTAACCCAGATATTTGTACCTAGCGTAGATGTGTTCCATTACCTAAAAAATACCTCACCCAAAATCTGGTTAAATCAGACCTTGGCTTAGATGGGTCCACCTGCCATCTGAAAATTTGCCATTCATTTGGATGCCAATTTGCCATTCATTTGGATGCCACACATGAGTGCAAAGAACATTCAAATGAGTGTTACGGACAAACTAATTGTGAAAGAATGCCCAGATTTCTTGAGTAGGTCAAACTTGTGATCATCTTTGTAGCTGTAAATTTTAAAATAGTGAATGGCAAAAAACTTGCGCTCAGTCTTGAAAAGCGCCCTCATGGTCAATTTTGACCCAAAATGTCAATTTTTAAGAAAACACAATGTCTCTATTTGGCTTGCTCTGGACAGTGACGTAACTTAACAGGTGCAGTTTTTACGCACACGTATGTATCCTCCTCTTTCAACGCTTGTGTATACGCCAGCGCCTTATGTAGGCGTGCATTTTATGCTTTAGTTAGTACAATACGCAGTTACGTCACTGTCTCATGATGGCCAAATAGACTATAAAGCAACCCTTCAAAATCCATCCAAATCAGCAATGCATAATAATGTGTGGCATTAACCCAAGCTTCTATTGTTTCTGTTTCCCTATGCAGGTTCATCTATTTGGGGGTAGTCTGCAATTCTGGATTATTAAACCTATCTGTGCCAGCCTATACCTACCAGTTTAAGCCTGCTGTGCATCAAACTTAAACTCATGCACTAAAATGCTGTTTCTATGGATGACTCATCTTTCAAGTTATGCTGACCTAATGTTCATTTTAAGGACCCATGGATACTTTTCAATGGTCATCTTTCCTGTCCACTGACAAAAATGTGAATCATTATTGAGTTTTAGAGAAACAGTATAGAGAGTAGAGACTAAGAGAGATGTTTGTATCACTCTCTTGGCTCAATTGTGGAGCTCATCATTTTGTGAATCTGTGAGTGCTGTAATTATTGAACTATGACTCAAATGTATATAAAAGTGTACATTTTTCGAAAGGAAATGGATCAGAGAATCCAAATTTGGCGTCAATTTTGACCCAAAATGTTGATTTTTTGAGGATATCACAAAATTCACTTTTTTGACCCAATTTTTAAAAAAATGTTTACACAGCTAACAAAAATAATTTTGAGTAAAAATTGCCCAAATCACTTGATTATGATGTAAGACACTAACTTTGGGACAAATTTCTTAATTTTTAACCTAATCTAATATATTTTCAAATTTTGACCAAAAAGTGCCAAAAGGTGAGAAAAAAATCAAAACAGTTTTCGCCAAGTAACCCTGGGGCCATTATTTCATTGAAAAACTGCCAAACCGGATGACACAAGCACACTGCATCGTAGTAACTCGTAGTACCGGTTTGGCAGTTTTTCGATGAAATAATGGCCCCGGCACTTATAAAACTCGCCCATTGCTTGTGTGGTGGATTTCGATCACAACAGGAGCATGCGCAGATGCGATTTTGTGTAAGTGGTCTGTGATTTTGTCAATATTATATTTTTACTGTGATTTGTCGATCTGCATTAAATGCAAAAAGTAACAACGCCCCCGGCTGGACTCGAACCACCAACCTTTCGGTTAACAGCCGAACGCGCTAACCAATGGCGCCACGGAGGTGATTATTTACTAGGCTGTTTTGGTTTGTCATGTTCACCCGTACACTTTCTTGCAAAGTCGGGCATCGTTTTTTCTCAAATGTTGCTTGCATATTGCCGTTGCTGTCGCCTTTAATACATGTGCTGTCCGTTGAACTTGGAACCAACGTTTAATTTGAACTGTCTATTTTCAATAAAAAAATACTCCAATACGGGAAAAAAATCAGAAAAGCTCACAGACAACAAATAAGAACATCATTTTACTTGACCTAGAATTTCAATCATCGGGAAAACCCGATGATGCGAGTGACGTCATTTAATGAGCTCATTAGCATAATTTATGTCCGTGAAATGTACAATAGAGTTTTATAAGTGCCCGGGGTATACTTGGCGAAGTATACCAAGGAGTTATTATACTTAAGTATGATAACTCCTTGAGTATACTGAGCCAAGTATGGTTGACCCTCCTGGCCTAGCGGTAAGTTGTTTGCCTCTGAACCCAGAGGTCCGGGGTTCGAGCCCCAAGGGCGTGGGGGACTTTCCCCCTCACTTTTTGGCCACGAAATTTTTGTTGTTGCAAAATGTGCCTCGGTGTTAGGGTTATTTCACTGTGAATTATGAGCCATGCATATGTGACAAAATTTGATGCAAATCAGGTGTTAAAATAAAAAAGCAACCTTCAAAATGTTCAAGTGGTGCGTACATGTAACATACCCCTTTGAAAAAAGGGAATTAATGTGGCCTCTTATTTCAGAGTCTCAATGGCATGTTGTCTCACACCTTACAGGACAATTATTTTGTTTGCAGAACCTTTAAAGTTTCTCCAAAGGGTTCTTAAAATATGAAGAACTGCATTTTGAGGTATTATTTTCCCTATTTGAAGGTTTATTGTAAATCTCTACTGAACCATAACACATTGAGAACTTTAGGGCAAACCACTAAAGGGCTCTCTAAATAGACCAGAAAAAAGGAATGAATGTCTAAACAACAATTTAGTTCCTTTTAAAATATTCTGAAAGGTGTAGGCACACAGAACAATTTGGAAGGGTCTAGATAGAAAACAAAAATGATTGTTTATAATTATGTTCACCATCAGTACTGATCACCATCACATTTCAACAAAAGGGTCTTTTGTTAAATTGTTTGCCAATTTTTTAAAGATTATTGTGTTCATCATTATAATTGGAATTATTTGGTAAGTTAATGTCATTGATATTATTTAAAAAATAAACTAGATATTATAAATTCATCAATAGAAATTGTGTGTGTGTTGATTAATTGTGTAGTAAAAAGTAAACCCTATGCTAACAGTTCTGTGACCACGCCACTGGGTGGTTTACAGACATATTGTGCACACTGCTGACAGTATGGCAAGCTTAATGTATGATAATTTGATAAATACAGTTTATTAGTCAATAAACTGTGTTTATCGGATCATGCATACATTCCAAGTTACAGGGCGATACAATTCTTAATTACTTCAAAATCATGGTTTAAGAGTGAAATCTCTTATTGTAAATAAGTTTATATTTTTCACTCTAAATTCACAATTAGGAATCGTATCGCTCTGTAACTTGGAATGTATGTATGATTTATGATCGGATATGTAAATCTGCAAGAAAATCTACTTTCTAAAAAAAATCATGAATAAATACGGTTTATTAGTCAATGGAATGCGCTCTCTGGAAAAGATCACATAATATGCCTTTAATCGAGATAAACTATGTTTTACCAGTGAAAAACAGTGTTTATCGATAAACTGAGTTTATCGAGATAAACTATGTTTTTCCAGAGAAAAAGAGTGTTTATTGATAAACTGAGTTTATCAATAAACACTGTTTTTCGCTTGAAAAACAGTGTTTTTTGCTCGAAAAACACAGTTTTTCAATTTGATAAACTGAGTTTATCGATGAACAGTTTATCGAGCGTAAAACATTGTTTTTCGCTCGAAAAACATAGTTTATCTTGATAAACTCAGTTTATTGGTTGAAAATCATTGTTCGACCGATTAACAGTGTTTATCAGCGATAAACCGTGTTTATCGGATTGATATACATTAAGCGTGCCAATGGCAATGTATGATAATTCAATAAAAATGGTTTATCACCGAATAACTTTTCGAGCGAAAAACAGTGTTTATCGAAACAATCGCTCAAAAACACATAATTTGATAAACTATGTTTTTCCAGCCAAAAACAGTGTTTATTGATAAAACTATGTTTTTTGAGCAAAAAATAGTGTTTACCGATAAACTTTTCATTAAACACTGTTTTTCGCTTGAAAAACCACTGTTTTTTGCTTGAAAAACACCAGTTTTCAATTTGATAAACTGAGTTTATCGATAAACTGTTTATCGATCGATAAACTGAGTTTATCAATAAACACTGTTTTTCGCTTTGAAAACAGTTTTTTCAATTTGATAAACTGAGTTTATCGATAAACTATGTTTTTCTCTCGAAAAAAGGTGTTTATCGATAAACTCTGTTATTCGATCGAAAAACAGTGTTTTTCAATTTGATAAACTGAGTTTATCGATGAACAGAGTTTATCGAGCGTAAAACACTGTTTTTCTATTGAAAAACAGTTTATCGATAAACAAGAGTTTTTCGAGCGAAAAAACAGTGTTTTTCAATTTGATAAACTATGTTTTTCGCTCGAAAAATAGCTTATCTTGATAAACTCAGTTTATTGGTTGAAAATCATTGTTCGACCGATTAACAGTGTTTATCAGCGATAAACCGTGTTTATCAAATTAATATACATTAAGCGTGCCAATGGCAATGTATGATAATTTAATAAAAACGGTTTATCACAGAATAACTTTGTTTATCACCGATAAACACTGTTTATCGACCGATAAACTGAGTTTATCGAGATAAATTTTGTTTTCGAGCGAATCGAAACACTGTTTTTCGCTCAAAAACACATTTTTTCAATTTTCGAGCGAAACAGTGTTTATAGATCAATTCTGTTTTTCAATCGAAAAACAATGTTTTTCAGTTTGATAAACTGAGTTTATCGAGCGATAAACACTGTTTATCAATAAAATAAACTCTTGTTTTTCTAGCAAAAAAAAGTGTTTTTCAATTAAATAAACAGTGTTTATCGATAAACTATGTTTTTCGCTTGAAAAACAATTCTTTGTAGGTGGAGTGTTTTCATCAGTTTTGTAATTTTAGTATTTTACGTTGTCTAAAGCTTGATCATGTAGCTTGAATTAAACAGTCTGACACCTCCCTGAATTAACTATCATAAAGACCCCCACCCCACCCCGTTGTCATGATTGGGAGGAGGTGTGAACGTCTAACTCAAAACAACAATTTGGTTTCTTGTAAAATATTCTCAAAAAGGTGTAGGCACAGAACAATTTGGTTCTAAGAACCATAGAGTGTCTACTTTTAGATAACAAAAATGATTGCTTATAATCAACAAAGGGGTCTTTTTGTTGGCCTATTTTGTAACTAGTATTTTTTAATGGATACACTATTGTTTACTGAACATTTGAGGAAAACATGTAACAAACAAAAACAAATAATAAAAACCCAGCGCGGGCGAACACCCAGATAAATTTAATATCGTAGGCCTTTATGTTCACCTGTTTAAATATCGTTCTTAATAGCTCGTTTACAATCATTTTGAAAATGTGTTTTGCACTGAGTAACCGCCCTCCCCCCCCCCCCCCCCCCCCCCCCCCCCCCCATCTAGTAGTTTTCAAGGCCTGGTGGTGTTTTGAATGGAGGGACAGGGGGTCGTGAATGCGCTTATAGGACACCAATGTACAACCCTCTACTTCACACCGGAGCCCGACTTCTTTCCCCTGGCTTCTTTCCCCGGCTTCTTTCATTCATAAATCATAGACTATTTACTTTTTCCGGGAGTTAAATTGTTTTATAAATCTTATTATGACCGATTGCAGAGCAAAACATAACGTCTCCTATTAAACATTTACAAGTCAATTGGTATGATGGATGAAGTTGAAGTAGAAAGTGAATAGGTGATAATTTACGGAAGTTGGCCATAAACTCGTAGATAGTTTTGTATTGCTTTAGAATAAAGTTTTGTTTATGAAAACACCGTCGAACATAAATTGTATAAAGGATACATTCTTTCTAATCCTTTTATTCTATAAAAATGCTATACAATTAATTGGGATATGTGTCAATACTGATTATATAGGCGGGCGGCCTACGCTCTGCAATGATCGGCACCGGCACCGTGGCATAGCGCGGGCGGGCGTAAACGGCATCCAGCAGCGGGGCGGCAGGGCACCTCCCTCCATGCAGCGCTAAGAGATGCGCGTACGCGGAATTACATACTACGGTGCGCCCTATGGGTAACGCGGAACATTCCAGTCCTTCTCATAGAGCGTCCTTGCTTGGGACTTCTGAAACGACTACCCAGAAATGGGAGGAACTAGCTCGTAGTAAAACACGTCTTTATAACAACGTCTCCTATTGGTTCACTGATTACACTTACAAGATGAATATTCAGTTTTATTACCATAAAATTAACATCTTTTGTGCGGACTCAGTTGGTGCGTGTACTCAGAATTGTGTGTGTGTTTGAACTTTGGGTGTGCGGAGAGTAGGGGTGTATTAAGTCGCGTGCGTGTGTATTATAGTCGGCGGTGTGGGAATATTCTGTGTGGGTTAAAGATTTTTATTACGCTCTCGTTGGTGTGTGTAATGCTCATTGGCGAATAAAGTTCGTAAGGGTGTACATGGGATGGGGTGTGTGTGTGTATTGGAGCGTGTTTGTATATTATGTAGTGTGTATTATGAATTATGCGTGTTTTATTAAATTGCGTTTTATATTTCACCGCGTTTATTAGGCATTCTGTGTGGTTGCGTGTGTAAGTTGGATGTATTTGTATATGTTGTTGCGTATGTATATTATATTTTGTGTGCACAACCAATAATATACACACAAATGTTACATATACACACACAAATTATGATTGTTCACCAATAATATACACACAAATGTTACATATACACACACAAGTTATGATTGTTCAAATGTTTACAAACGGCGTTCCATAGTTAGGTCCTGGTGCATTTCCAGCTAATATGCTCGAATTATGCAGTTAGAAACAGGACAGGTTTGACAACATTATTTGTCAGTCTTTTTTTTCAGACACCATTATTTTCGAAACCCTGGGCTCCACATTAGGTTTTTTCCCATCCACTGAATCATTTCCTGAACACTATAATATTGCTCTTTAAATATTTGCCAAAAGAAAACAAATAGTATACGTCAAATACAAAACATTGAGATTTCAAAAACCTTTCCCATTTTTGTCCCTATTCACCCCGAATCTCATTTTGAGCAGCTTGGTGCTAAGTATAGATGAAAGGAACCGACAATTTGGAACCCGGTAGTATATATTTTACGGAATAAATCGTATTGGAAACTGGAAACCAATGCTTAGCACCAAGCTGCCGGAAGCTGGATTCATTCACCCCATGTTACGGTACTCAACATGCTCAATGAAAAATTTGTTTTTAAGCCCCCCAGGTAAAAAAATCCTGCGCACGCCTATGCAGAGGGTGTTGTCCGAATCGATTGTGTGACAGTAAAAAGTACACACGGTCTATAGAAAAGTCTATCCATCTGAGAGCGATCTTTGGTGCTCGGATGGGCAGGGGAGATGAGTAAAAATAAGATGTGCTGTCTTCTGGCGTATATTTGCTAGTTGTCGAAGGATCCCATTTTATTCCAACCTCCGGTCGAACCTCATCTATAATGTGAATTGAAACAACTAAGCTGCCTTATGCAAACACACACAACTGTTCCAATGCATATTATTCTCATCACACACATGCACATAGCAGCTATGTCTAGTGTACCATTCAAAGAGAGACAAATATCGAACCATTTGCGTATTATCTGAAATCAAAAGGCTTTGAAATCGTCACCTGTGATTTCGGCCTATGAATATAATCACAAAGCTGAAAAAGATCGAAAGTGATGGACTTTGAACAATTACCATAATCGTCACCTGTGATTTCGGCATATGAATAGAATCACAAAGCTGAAAAAGATCGAAAGTAATGGACTTTTAACATTTAGCATATTGTAGGAGGCCACATTTAATTTTTTATTTGCTATCTATGTTTCCAACAGTAAATAATGTACATTTTCACTCGGATTGGCCGGGCTTATACATTAGTAAGATAAAATGGGTGTAAAATGATATGAATCTCCGTATCCCTATGTTCTGTCTGCATGTCCGAATCAATCACATTTCCTTGTTAAGTATAGAAAGAAACAAATACGCTTACAATGATATGGTATCAATATTGAAAGGTATGATTTTCATATTCAAACAAATATTATACAATTTGAACGTTGAAAAACTAAATAAAGTTTATTTTCTGACTTATAAAATGAAAGGTTGTCTTCATCGGGGTCTATCACTCTACATGTACCTGTTCGTAGAGGCCTGTAGTAACAGTAGGTGGGTAACATAATTGTCTTTTATTATGGCCGTTTTTCACTCTACTGATTCCATCGATATTTTCGTCAGAAAATAGCCTCCTCTCCCAGTCAATGGAACGGCTGGGTCACGTGGTTGGAAGATCGGTCTCAGATGGATAGACTATAGATGCAGTAGCTTTTCAATTATTGAGAGACGGGTAATCATTAGCAAAACGTCATCTGTTTGTCTATATGATACCAAACACTATTTAAACAATACAACCAGCCTTGCTCTGAGACTAGTATATGGTGTACTAGTCTCAGGCCTTACTTATTAAATTTAAGTTATTTATCAGTTTGTATCTGTTTTTGACATCATACATGATCGGGTATCAAGCTCTAGGATCTGTACATTTATTTGACTGATTGTTGAGGGCGGGTGCCTTCTTCGAACCGTAACAACCTTTCTACATGTATACAGGGTGGCTCAATAAAACGTTGACAGTTTTTTGAAGCCATTTTTTTTTTTAATTATGTAGATTTTTTTAAAAAAATCAATATTCATCAACTATATGATCTTGACCATCTATGCTGAAAATATCGTTACAAATAACCTTACGGTTGCAAAGTAACAGCTATTTGAACAAAGTCTGTCCCATTTCACTCTGTCCACGGGGGTACTGATTTCGCGACGTTATACAACCAGCATGACCAATGTGGTTCAATAAAATGTTGACAGTTTCTCAAAGCCATATTTTTCAAAATTGTGGGATTTGATTTAAATTGTTTTTACATATAGGCCTACTCAAAAATATAATCTTGGCCATCTATGCTGAAAATCTCAATGTTAATAATGCTATGGCGGCACAATGATAGCTATTTGAAGAGAATCTCTCCAAAATCTATTTGTCCACGGATAAGTTTACGGGAAATGACCAGCAAGATAACATTAAATGGTATCGTCACTTTTAAGGCATAGAGCATAGACAATTACATTTCCAATCTATGAAAATCAATCATTCTAATTAGGGTCACTCGTGGTATTATTATAACGTATTGATTTCACACCTGAATAGATATTTAAGATGTTAACAATTAAACAATTACACTGGTTTGCCCTGGCATGATCTTCTAATCTTAGATTACTTGCATGCAATTCATCATTCAGTATTCAATGTAATGTCGCGAAATCAGTACCCCCGTGGACAGAGTGAAATGGGACAGACTTTGTTCAAATAGCTGTTATTTTGCAACCGTAAGGTTATTTGTAACGATATTTTCAGCATAGATGGTCAAGATCATATAGTTGATGAATATTGAAGAAATTTTTTTTTTTAAATCTACAGAATTAAAAAAAAAAATGGCTTCCAAAAACTGTCAACGTTTTATTGAACCACCCTGTATATCGTTGTCTGGTTTTATCATGCCATGCCATGCTCTATAAGTTTCCAATATCATTTCGATGTGGAGCGTAAATCCATCTATCATTAAAATATTTCATTTTTATCACTATTAAAGGAGCATTAAAAGATGTGGTGGAGGGCTGGAGGCAGCGCCCTCAAATACAAAAATGTATGATAAAAACTGGGATTTGTATATTTTTACAATTGTATTACATGTATGAACTTACACCTATAAGGATTAAGACAAATCAGCCCTCTTTGTACAACAAAACGTCGATTCAAAAATCGCAACCAGTATTTTACATGGTTAATGGTGGTATTCCAACATATTTAAAACATTGTTTTAATCAAGTTTTGATGGGTTTTTTTAGTAGAGAAACAACAATAATGGCAATTTTTAATTTTAATCTTGAATTCTGAAGTAAATTAATTAAAATGTAAAAAAAATCAATATGACATTGTGTCCCTTTAAGGCCTAAGTATAAAGGTCCACGTTGACTAGTTCACCCAGGGTGAACTAGCTTACACCTGTTCATTTGGTGACAGATGAAATAGTTAAGATGGAGAAATCTCAACCTTGAGATAGGATCTGGTTGGTAGGGGTGGACGTAGGGTTTAAAGGGGTGTGTTGAAGACTGCGCCTTCAATTAGGATAAAAACAGGGCCTTCTACATTTTACAATTGTATTACATACATAAACTTACAGCTGTAAGGATTAAGAAAAATCAGCCGTCTTTGTTCAATAAAACTCTATATTCCATCCCCGGCTCGGACGTACAGCATTTTATCGTAAACAGCGTTACGCTATTTTTCTGTTCAATTCAAGGTACATACGATATTACATAGAGGCCGTTCTTAAAAAAAGTTTCAATTAATAGCGATGATATTTAAACCTGGAAAAGTTGTTTTAATCAAGTTTTGCTTTTTTGTGAGTAGAAACAACAATATAATGATTATCTTTAATTTAGAAGGATTTTTTTTAAATTTAAACAAATAAAAATCCTAAACATTTCTTAATACTCTTAGTACAACTCAACTCAAGGAAGTTTTTTTCGAATTTTGTGAGTGCTAATATATTGTATATTGAGTGTAAATATTCAACTATGACTCAAATGTATATAGGCCTACAAGTATACATTTTTAGACACTTTTTTTACCCTACATCTTTGAACAAAGCTAACAAAAACATGTTTGATTAAAAAATGCCCAAATCGCACGGGACGAATATCTCATTTGTTTAACCTAATCTAATTTTTTTGTTGAAATTTTGACTAAAAAGTGAGAAAAAAAGGGAAACAATGTGTTGGCACTTTTTGGTCAAAATTTAAAAAAAAAATAGATTAGGTTAAAAAAATGAGAAATTCGTCCCTAAGTTAGTGTCTTTAAATCATAATCAAGCGATTTGGGCAATTTTTACTCAAAGATATTTTTGTTAGCTTTGTTCAAAAATGTTGAGTCAAAAAAGTTTGACAAAAATTGAAATTTTCTCCAAAAAAAATCAACATTTTGGGTCAAAATTGATGCCAAATTTGGATTCTCTGATCCCTTTCCCTTCCAAAAATGTAATACTTTTATATGCATTTGATTAATAGTTCAATAATTACCAGGCGCGGAGCCATAAAAAAGGGGGAAAGGAAAAGGAAAAAAAGGAAAAGAAAAAAAGGAGAGAGAGAGAGAAAAGGGGCCGGGAGAAGAGGAGGGAAGGGGGAATCTGGGAGGCCGGAGAGCAGGGCTCGCGTTCTTGCGCGTCCTCGCGTCCTAGGACCCCTTATTTTCTTGTTGGACGATAATGGACGCGTAAGTTTACATATTGAACTTCACTAACGGGTCCCAATCGAAAATAAAGGGACCCCTTAAATCTGACGATGTATGGACGTGGAAACCTTAAGACATTCTGAAAATTGTCAATCTCCATCCTGTGTCAACATTTTAAATTTATTAATGTCCGTAAAAGATAAATACAATGCAAATCCTGTATTTTTAAAAGTTGTTAAACACACTAAATCGCTTCCGAATTGCTTCCGCAAAAGTTTCAAGCGATTTCCAAAACATTCTATACATATAAATATCTTCTACTGATTAACATGGACACGACATAGGTATATGAGTTACATGATCTTACGCTAGTGTGCGTATCTGTGTTAGCGACTGTTTGTCTCTAAAAAAAATTGACCATTTTCAAAGGCTCAAACTTCAGGACCCCTTATATTTTTGGGGGACCCCTTAAATTTAGTTTTTGCAGTCCTTAAAGGGTCCTGAAAAATGCAAATGGGACTCCTCACATTTTTGAGCCAGTGCTACCCCTGCCGGAGAGAGATTGTTATCTTTTGTTTCTTTTGATGATCACTTGTAATATACATAATAATTAGTATATAGGCCTAAATGTGAGGCATGATGATCTTGTGTGGAGCGCCATGAAAAATGGTAATCAAATTATCATATATTTCAAGGACATCGTTGACTATGTTATTTTTAAGAGAAAGTGTTGAAATGGGCTCTCCTGCAATTTGTGCGTTCAGAATGGCTTGAACTCACAAATTCCAGGGAGGATGTTTTAATCTGAAGCTATCTGTGAGGCTTTTTAGGCACACACAAAATCCAGCTTCGCATATATTCCGCTCGCGAATTTATTAACCGTATAAACAACAATTGGTCGCCCATGCTTTTTTGCTAAGTCATGCTATACATAAAATAAGATTTCTTTGCAATTTTAGGCCAACAAGATTTCTTTGCAATTTTAGGCCAAATTCAGCACCAAATGTAATCCCTGACACTACTAAATACTAACATTTTCAAGGGGGAAGGACCCCGGCCGCAAGTTATGCAAGAATAACAGATGGCGGGCGCTATGACAATTATTTATTTTCAGACGACGGCGAAATCTGAGACTAATACCTTTCAGTGGCGTAGCTCAGTGGGGGGACAGGGGGGGGGGGGGGGAAATTCCCCCCCCCCCCCCTGACGGAAAAAACCATTTGTGCCCCCGCCCCCCACCCCCTCTATAAAAAAGGGGGGAAAAGAAAAAAAGGGGTGGGGGGAATAATAAAAGACCGAGAGGGGTACTGGTTATGTGTGGGTATATTCAGCCCAAATAGTCAAATATAAGGCAAATTTATACATGTAGTACATGTACTGTGCGATTTCTTTTTGACCGTGCGACCGTGCCCCCCTTTCGATAGCATTACTAGTATGCCGTGACCAGTGGCGTACCGACCGGGGGGCAGGGGGGGAAATGTTTTGACCCTACCGCCCCCCCCCCCCCCCCCCCCCCCCCCCACCACTTACGTGAAATTCACGAGGTGACTGACTGGAAAAAATTTGGGGCAACCTTTTACGAAAATTTACACCACTGTCGGGACCTGGCCGTGACCGCTATGCCGTGCTCTAGTAATCTTGAATTTTATAAAATATGTTGTATAAATAAAATGACCTTCTGAACTGAGCACCTGGGGAAATCTTGTTCATACTTTTTTCCCTGTCTATTATTACTATACTTTCATGCCTTTATCAGCAATCCTGGATTTATGCCTGTTTGTGACCTTGATTGTTATTCAAATTAACCTTGATATTTCATTATAGCCTACTGTACAACTACTGCACTGTAGGTTTAGTATGGTTCGAGAGAGAAAAGGCAGTATGAGTGAGGAGTGACTAACAAAATTACCACCTACTGAACAACCATTGTATTAGTGAAAAGGGAGAAATATTACCGTTACCAATGTAAAACATTTAACCGCTGCTTGTAGCCAATGTAGCAGAGCTGATTCAAAAAGTATAAATGCTGAAGCTTCATTCGACAACCAGGTAGGCCCTATATCATGTATATCATCAGAATTTAAACATATTGTACTACTACGACGTATAGGCTATGTGTGTTTTTTCCGGCTAGTTAGTTTTTATTTGTAACAATACAGCTTTCAGACCGTCAACGCAAATGATTTAATCTGGAAAAATGGCGAATTAAATCTTTAATATTCGGGTTTTTCAGTCTTTGTCGCAAAAATGTGGCTAACCTTACTTTTTTCTATTTCAAGTTTGAAATACGCCACCAAATGCCCCCCCCACCCCCCCCCCCCCCCCCCCCCCCCCCCCCCCCCCACTCAACACAAAAGCTGGTTACCATGACTGTTCTCAAAATCGCGGGAACTTAAAGGGGTATATTTTCGATTGACAGCGCGGACAGCAAAAACATGAAAATAGGGGACCCGTATTTCATGAATTAGTCTCCGTGAAATTCGAAAAAGGGGTATTTTACGAGGAGGAAAAAGCAAAAAACATCAGTATGGATTTAATCATTTGATTAGAACATAATAACAACCCAAATACACCATTTGTGGTACGCCAGTTTATAACACAGGACCATTAACGCCTGTTACTATTCGGAACAACAATTATTTAATGTATGTACACTGCAAAAACTCCGGTGTTAAATATGCAACACTTTGCCGGTGTTACGCTCCTGGTGTTAATGTTGATGTTAGGTCAACACCATAGGAATAACTGATGTAACACTTCTCATGGTATTAAGTTTCTTGTGTTAAACTTGGTGTAAGAATAACTCCCATGGGTGTCATTATTCCACACATGCGCACGGAGGTTGGCTATATTGGTTTTGTAACACTTTGGATTGTATATGTATATGTATACATTTGATCTAGTGATTCGATCTGCAACATGCACCATTCCATAATAAAATGGTAAGTAAGAACATTAATTCACAAAACGTTCAAGTTTTAATAAAATTGAACTGTTGAACAGTGAAATATGTTATTTGCAAGCATTTTATTGTTAAAGTACTTCAACTTATCTAACATTAATATTTTAACACCAGAAGGTGTAAAAATTAACATAGGAGGGTAAAATTAACACCATGAGAGTGTTAATATAGCAACACCCAAAGGAGTGTTAATTCATCAACACCAAAGACTGGTGTTAATCAACACCAGAAAGCGTGGACCAGCTGAGATACTTAAAATTAACACCCTCGGTGTTGATTTTAACACCAGTATTTTTGCAGTGTAGGCCTATAAAGTGTCTTTAATAAGGGGTGTTTGAAATGATAGTCATCGAAAACCAAAAAAAGGGGTTATTTTTCACCCCAATTTTGTCCTCATTTTTGCCAAAAAGGCCGCGGGGGGAAATTGTTGGAAAATCCTTGCAAAAGGGGTACTTTGAAAATATGAAGAACAGTCATGGTTACCAACTTTTGTGTTGAGTTGGGGCCGGGCAAATGTCATGCTTATTACAAATGATACTATTTGGATTTTCTTTTTTGGTATATGTTATTTGTAGTTTTTGCCCAGGCTTTGAGATACTATCACGGAGGAAAACTGGGCCAAAAATAGACAGGGAATTTATCATTTTTGTTCAATTTTAATCCAAGTTGACTATCATTGATGATGCATTTGCTAGTGGTGAATTGGATGCAACCTACTGTTATGATAAACTTGCATATGATGTGAATCATCATGATTCAATATTGTGTGAATATTCGAAAAACCACTTTTTGGAACGTAATTGGGTTTGCCACACAAATTATTAAGCTTAATATAGTTGTGAGTTATCAGTGTCTGTGGGCACCCATGTGTCCAAATTTGTTGTTTCATCATCATTCATCTGATCCGTAGCAAATATTGACTAATTTTAAATAATGCAATATGGTATTTTGTGATGAAGGACTCCCAATTAAGTATTTGTACTTTATGTTATAAAGGGATGTGTTATTCCTAGTCTGGAATGAACAAAATAAAGTGATTATAGAGATACTGGTACCCCGCATGATTCATAATTAAAACGTGTATATACTACCTTCACACCCGGATGATTAAATACAGTATAAGTTGCAATCTCGTGGTATCCTCATTCAGAATAGTTTGCCATTACTCCATTACAGTATAATATGATCATAAGGCTGGTCGGAAGGTGTATGAATAATTGAATATATATAATTATATAAACTGCGCCAATAAAGTATCTAAACACTATGGTCAGATTTATCAAAACCTGAAATAGTATTCAAACAAATATTTAATAAATTCGATTCACAATTATCTTCTGCGCATCTTGACACCTTGTTGCGCTACGATGTTGTTTGGCAGATTTATGGGCACTTGAGTGGCTTAAGGTCAATTTCAAAAGTTGCAAAAGCCCCTATTCAAGCAAAAGCGTTGTACTGTGACGAATAAGATCAACATTATTTTTGCCCGCCTTTTATAAATGATTTGTTTATCGCGTGTTGGATAAAAGCATTAATTGTCAATAACAAAACAAAAGGGTCAGATATGGGAGGCATAACTCAATACTGCAATAAATTTCATGGTTAAGTAAACAGAACAAATTGGTGTCTTTTGTCTTTTGTCTTGATTGTGTCTGTGTGTGATGCTTGTGTGAGTTCCCTTCTTGAATTGGGGTGAATAGGAGCCTTTGCAACTTTTAAAATTGACTTTAAGCCACTCAAGTGCCCATAAATCCGCCAAACAACATCGTAGCGCAACAATAGAGGTGTCAAAATGCGCAGAAGATATAACTGTGAATCGAATTAATTAATTATTCGTTTGCATACTATTTCAGGTTCCGATAAATCTGACCATTTGTAAGTGTTAAGATACTTTATTGGCGCAGTTTATATAGGCTATAGGTTTTGTCAGGTTGAGTTCCAGTGCCTCGCCAGGTAATATTAGTGATCTCAGACTTCACTGATCTTCATCTTCTTGTTTGTTTTGGGATCAATGTACAACAGTGACAGTAGCCTTAACACTTTACATGCGGCAGGCGACTGCAGACGTCATTCCAAAATTGTACAAAATATTTGAACATTTCAAAATTATTGATTTTCATTACCATATTTGGAATCACCGTGAGAAATGCAATCGCCTCCAAACGTGGACGTAGTTTAGAACTATCCAACCGAGGACGGTGTGTATCACATTTTAATCGACATAACGAGGACGTTTTATACACTTTTTTTTACAAAATTGTATCTATCAACCGCGGGCGGTATTGGTACTTTAGGACCTTATTTAAACGTGCTTTTAAATGCATTTTGAGGTTCATTGCAGCCCCATGCACCTATAGTCTAGAACTGTGGACGGTCCACGGTTGGCGAAAGGTCCACGGTTAGATGGTTAGAATATGTTGTGTGTCCACGGTTGCCGGTGGAAACGCACGCAAACATGCCTAGTAATGGTCCAGTAAACCTTGAGATAGACTTTGAAAATTGGGAAAAGTTTCTGAAAAACCTGTTTTGATATAATGATAAAACTAATAGCCGCATGAAAAGTGTAAAACACTGTCGAAATAAGCAGACACCTAATATATTTTACCTAATTTTTATTTTGTTCAAATTGGTTACCTCTTATGGCAGATATGTGCATTTCCCAAAAAGGAGTGAACCCCAACTTGTTCCACTCCACGGAAAAACGGTGTAATAAAACGCGCGCATTTTAAATGAGACGACACGTGGCACGCTGGTGTTATTCGTAATTGCGAGGTTTAAATGTTTTTAATAATTGATATTTTGGTCTGCATTGTGGTGCTAGCCTATGTCTTTATTTTTTTTATTTAATAACCGGTAATTTTGTTTTATATATCAAAGATGAAAGATGACTTTACAAGATTATTTACAAGATAGTATGCGATTTGTGTATAAGGTCACGCGTCATGAGCTCGGCCTTCTTCAAGCAAGCGTAACCCAAATAATATTGCTTGTAGGATTAGGCCTACTGTAATATTCCTAATTCATCTTTCAAGTTATGCAGTACTGAGTACTGACCACCAAACATCCGTGGTCATTGACTCTCTTCCATGTTCCGGACGTCGTCATATTCTGTCAAATTAAAACAGAGTGTCTATTAAAAGTAAGACCCAAAGCTTATGTGGGACTCAGATATATGTAGGCCTAAAAGTGACTGTTGCTGCTTGCATGGCTTGTATTTCCAACACCATACGTATAAGCCCGTCGGTAAATTCGAGCCACCGTCGGTAGATTTGCGTATTTGACGTATGCGTTTTTGGGGGGGAGTCTGTAAAAAAATATTGTCGGTAAATCATGCCTTTCGTCGGTACAACTATGGTCGCCCCCCCCCCCCCCCCCCTGTTTCCAAAAGCTGGGTACGCCACTGCGTACAAGCACCAAAATGACAATGAAGTAAACCAATGCACATTTATCCATATAGTTTGTTTTAAATCATGAAAACATGATGTGACGTCATTCGGGGAAATGAAGGTCTTGCTCCCCCCCCCCCCCCCCCCCCCCTTCCCCTCTCCGAGAAATATCCTGGGCACGCCACTGATATCTTTCATTTTTAAGTAAATAAAAATCAATAATAATTAATATAATGTCACAAATATTGCTTATATACAACTCGCGTTTGCTTTGAAACACTGGTAGGGTAATTCCAATGATCTATTTACATTCATTCAGGCATTCACTCTTATCACCTACTCGGGACTGCGTCATTAAGGGTGTAAATTATTGAAACGCTATGCCTGTTTAATATTTAAACATAATTGTTCATGGTTTACAATTTGTAACTGTTGGATTGAAATGGACGCATACTCTCTAAATGTTAACGAGATCAAATCTCTCACATTTTTGTATTTATATTTAAAACAAATCAAGAGTGAATTTGGCCCTTTTCGATATTATTAAATGGTATGAAAGCAATCAAGATTATTCAAGGCATATAAAGTACTTCATTATGTTTCTAAAAAAGCATTAGCATTTCGGTAGATATATCCAAGATTTTCTGGATAATTGGTACGCGTCTTAATATGTTTGAAATATAATATGGTTTAAATTTAGATGAATTCGTTGTGCCAACTGTACTCTAATTATTACTGGTTACCATGGAAACCATTAAGAATAGATTTTTGGGGCAAAAATACCTCGAAAATCACACTTATTTGGAGGTTTTTGTCAACTATTCATCATGATATTGCTTCTAGTATCATCTGCAATTATACATAATTTTGACGAGAAATTTACATTTCAAATTAGAGTTGTTTTTTAAATGGCGGTTTGATAAACATAAAGGCCTATGTCAAAATCACTCCTTTTTCAACAATTTTCACACATTTTCACCAATCTATTGCTTGTAAAACACTATATAGTGAACCGGATGTTGAAAAGATGTTCACTTCTGGCAGGAAGAATGAAAATAAATAAGCTTTTAGATTTAGTAAAATGGCTCCAAATAAAAATTTAAAAAATGAGATTTAGGCCTATACCCTGACATTTCACCGAGTTGTTCTCTATGAGAGCGTGTTTCTACTGGGGCACTGCAAAGTTAACGGTAAGATTTAACCGTAAGATTTAAGATAACGGATCCCCCTGTTTCTACTCGCGAAAAGTTACCGCTAAGTTTATCGATCCTAGTCGACGGGCCACAACATTTGACTTTTCGTTAAACCAAATAATGCCGCCCCACCTGAAAAAGACTGCTACACTATGCGTAGAATCCAGACACGGGTCACTGAACTTAACGTTAAGTTTAAACGGCTGGCTGTTTCTACTAGGAAAGTTACCGTTAACAAACCTGGTTTGTGAAGGATTTTGCGGTTACAAAACTTACCGTTAATTGACGTTATATGGCTGTTTCTCCTGCGCAAACTTACCGGTAATTAACGATAAGTTCCCCAGTCATGTCAGAAGAAACATGCTCTATAACATGGTACAGAGTTTTAGACAGATTGGTTGTTGTAAAAATCATATTTTGATTATTACCGGTTGCCATGGAAACCATAAAACTATAATTATGCAGGTACAAAATGCATGACATTTGATGCAGAGCTTGTAAAGGCACCTTTTTTGAATGGAAAAGGCTAGGCTTTCAGTCTAGTCACCCTCGCAGGTAGACGACTCATCACTTAAAGGTATATTATGTGATCTTTCCAGGGAACGCCCTCAACATCGAGAAAAAAAATTGAAAGAAGGTTTTCTTGCAGATTTACATTTCTGATCATAAATCGTACATACATTCCAAGTTACAGGACGATACGATTCTTAATTACTTCAAAATCATGATTTTAGAGTGAAAATAAACCGTCGGATAATCCGACAGTTTATTATTTTCACTCTAAATTCACTCTAAAACCATGATTTTGAGGTAATTAGGAATCGTATCGCTCTGTAACTTGGAATGTATGTATGATTTATGATCAGAAATGTAAATCTGCAAGAAAATCTACTTTCTAAAAAAAATAATGAATAGAGGGCGCTCTCTGGAAAAGATCACATAATATGCCTTTAAGTTAAGTTTAGGCACTATTCTGAAATTCAGTCTAGGCGCGGCACCCTCTCGATGGTGTGTGACAACCATTTTAGGCGCCATTATTTTATAATGGAGACGACTTCAGAGCGTGTTTCTACAAAGTCTCCGCTATTTAACGGCGAAAAGATATCCGGCTAGAGAAGCAGATGCACTTGAGCTGTATACTGTTTCTACAAACACGCAAAAGACGGCTCAGATAATTCTGCACAGAGTTGGCCTATATAAAGTTATAACTAACTTCTATTTAACTCCTTCATAATATATTTTTTAAATATCATAATTCAAATTTGATCATTCATCCATGGAATCATAATTTATTATCTCAATTTAGAATTAGATATTGTTAGTGAAAAAAATAATAGTTGAACAACCGAATTGAAGAAATTTGACAGAAATTGCTACTCATTTACAAGTAAAATATTTATTAAAGCACATGTCCTTGTATGTATAACTGTTATTAGCAAGAGTGATTATGTGTCGTCAGTTAAATTGTAACACTACTTGAAAAGGAACCAACAAACCATTTACTAAAATCATCATAGTGGAACAATCACATTCCAAATTGAATACAGTGGAATTTCAAAATAGTCTTACAATATATACTAACAACAAAACATTTAGGAGAATGGTCCATCAATCTCATGTCACTAACCAGTACAAAGCACTGTCTGGTACTACCGTACTTGTACACACTCAAAGACATGTTTCTTTTACCCAATGAAAATATTAGTCATGTAAAATAATATAAATGATATATTGTTAACTGAAAGGTTAGTCCCACCACAAGGAGGTAATTTGCAGGCTGCTATTAAACTATATAATATGATTATATAGATACAGTTGTTAACGATAAATTTGTCAAAACTCTGCCAACAAGTGCTCAATGGTGTTTTTACAACCAGAGCGAATATATATAAATGATGAGTCAACCTTTAATAGGCAATATGCATTTCATTACTAATTAGTTTCGTACAACATATAGGGTCATATGTCGTGAATTGGTTTATCAAATAAGGTGGACTTGTCAGTTGTCACATATATCAAAATAATTGTGATTATATATCAACTTTATTTTTAAAGTACTTGACCTATTGAATTTTAATTCAAACTAAAAAGTAGTCATTTGGTTGCTAATAATATGTCCTCTTTTAAATAAAAAATCTCCAGATCATTACGATAAAAAATAAAGGAGTTGGACCGTTAAATGCGCAGGTAGGTATTCGGGGTGGACTCGGTGGGGAGGGGGGCTGCTGGTGGGGGCTGTCATAGAGATTACACACAAAACGGTCAAAACAGTGTCTTCTTTAAAGTCTTAAATATGGAAAACTATAACTTATAGGCATCTCAAGCTGCACAGGTATTACAATCAATAACACACATATCTGATAATATATAATTTGTCACCAACAATCTAATTAATTAATTGCTTAATTAAGTACTAATTAGTTCAGTTTTGAAGGTGCATTTAACAGGTTTCTGTGTGTTAAAACGTACCGTTAAACATCGTCTATAAGCCCATACTGACTAATAGTTAATAAGCTGAAAATAGATAAAAAGGTATGAGCGCCCTCTTTTGATCTAGAGAAATTAGCACGAATGAGTTTAGTGTATTCGATATTCAATGCTATAGAGTTGTATTACTATCTAAATAATTTCATGGACAGACGAATTGCTCAATTGGTAAAGCGTCAACTTCAGTATCACGAAGTTGGTTGTTCGATTCTCAAGTACACCCTTTGCAATTTCTTTTGAAATCCTAGTGATATAGAAATTAATGCAAACTTGAATGTAAACTTATTACTCAACTATACTAGCTTTATTTTTATTTTTCAAAAAACAAGCGCATAATTAATTTGATTGTAAAAAGTAATGATCTTAATAGTTCACCTTTTTATAAGCTAAAAACATTTATACTACAAATTAACTACAGCAAAATGTATTCATTGGCTTATTTTAAATGTTTCACACAGTAATCTTAAACGATTCCTTCATCATGATTTAAGGGCGAATTATGATGATGCATATTAGGTTGGTAGATCAAGTTCAGCAACAAAATGAAAGTAACTATGCAAACAGATATAATCCTGGTCTCACGGGATTATAATTGAATGGCTATTAAATCAATGTATTTCCAATAAGATAGAGGGCCGTCCATTTTATACCGACCCATCAATCATACATGTAGTTATAAAACAGTGTCTGACATAGCAATCCCGTTTGGCTCAATTGGTAAAGCCGACGGTTTGGGCTAGGGCAATTGTGATCGCAGGTTCCAGATGACAATTCCTGGTTCGAATCTCACTTCAAGACTTCTTCTTTTGAAAAGTTTATAAATATTTACGGTGTATATCAAATTCTTAACTTTGTTTTTACCATGAATAAATAGGGAATCTATCTTTGTCTTTAATGTGGGTTTTCCCTCTTTTTTTCTCTCTTTCTTCTATTTTTTTTTTTTAATGTTATCACAATCGTTTTTAAATAGTACAAACATTTAAATAAACTGGACTTCTGAAGACAGTATTAATCATTAATTATAGGGTACTTTGACGGGCGGACATTAGTTCAAATCAACCTCCACGACTTAGTATTTTTGTGAAGACATACATGGATGGAGTACAATGAGACAATACGTTGATTACAATTCACTGCTTTTCAGTTCTGCTACTTATGGTCTTTTGTTAAGTTGTGGTTTTTGTAAATATTTGTTGGCCATTTTTGGTTCTAGATGACAATTCCTGATTCGAGTTTTTATACATGTGGTCACAGGTCACTAATAGGTATATCAAATAAGGTGGGATCGTTTCAAAAAATTCCTTAAAATCGTGATACGTGTCTCTATTTTAAATAGAAGTTGTCAAAAAAACATAACATTTTTGGTATCATATTAAAGACAATTTATCCAGCTACCGAATAAAAAAAGAATTAAAGCCACATGTTTAGCAACAGTGAAGTTATCAATATAAACGTCGAGTGAGTCAAGGGTGGGATCGGTGGATGAGGAGCCGGTGGATGAGGAGCCCATAGGTTTTTACACAAAATAGCGGAAAACTAGAACTTTTGAAATTGATGCCATTTTAAAGGTATACATAGGAAAGTTTTCAAACTTCTCATATGTGTTAATAACATGTGCCTGCTACTATGAATACTAATATTGAATTGTTATCTAAACATTCTCTACTAGAATATGATGTTCAATTCAGGGCGTGTTTTAATGTAAAAAATACACAGTTGTATTCATTTTATTGATTAAACAATGGCCAAATCGCAGTCTCTCTATTTCATTTGTGTGACTCTTCAGTCCTTTTCTACCCTGGGTAGTAAAACATTTAACTAAAAAAGCCAGAAGTGTTTCTTCACAGAATTGTTCATAGATTTATGAAAAATTTGCTATTTAGACCTATTTTGGACCACCCTGTATTCAAAATAAAAGGAACTTTAACGATATTCATGTAGTTCATTTTGATAATCATTTTCTTTTAAATTAAATGGTCCATGCTAACTAAATTTCATAGAATATTATATACAAACATTCATTTTATGCATTATTTCATCATAATTTTAGACACCCTGTACTTTTCCTGTGTACATTTTGGGCAAATGATTCTTAGCAAATTTGGTAGCACCTTCTGCGGTTGTTCTGATTTTGGTGACTATTTTCAGCTAAACCCTAATTGTACAAACTATCAAACTATTTTGTGAGGAGCAAAAACGATCAAATTTTTTATGTTCCAACCTGTAAAAATTGTACACACCCTGTATAATTTGATTCTTTTTTGCAAAAATAAAAAACCTTGAATCTTAAGCTTTCCAACAATATATAGTTTGTGGGTCATTAAGTATGTAAAACTTAAGTTTTGTCCCGTTTAATCAGAATTGGTGCATTTCTCAACATTATTAGAAGTGAAACTTTTTTTTGGATCAGTTTGTGACTTCTGACCATGTATGGTTCACAGTTGATCGATACAAGCATGTAGCATGTCTGTAGAATTGGGGCAGAGGACTTCTTTACAGCCAGTTCGCAACCACGCGAAAAGTCGTTCCTTTTCTAACCCAGCAAAGCGACCCGGAAGTACTCACCCGTAGCGAAACCGCTTCGCAGTCATAGTTGACCTCGTAATAGCACGATGTAAATGAGCTCTTTTCATGATTATAATCACACATTTCAAACACATTGGCCATGAAATTGTATAGTAAAAAGGCATATTATGCAAATAATATTATCTAATATTTTCTGTGAACTTCATGACATGTTGTATTTTCGGTGCAAATTATTGCAATCCGACAAACCCGAATTCAAGAAAAACTTGAAGAAACTAAAGCCAAATTCATGGTAAAAAAGTCGCTTCTGAAGAATTAGGCATCAATTTTATCCATCGTATCATAATATTCATAGTCTTTTGTAACTAGAAACATGCTTACAATTTTATAAAATTATTTAGTCCGGTCAAGTGAATGCTTATAAAATAGCTCCTCGAATCTTGTCTCGATCTAAATTCATTTTGTAGCGTCGACGGGTTGTTGATCAAGTGTTTAAATCTCACGATTATATTCAGATTTGCTAGATAGCTCAGATGGTAGAGAGCTCGCTCTGGGAGCGAGAGGTCCGGGGTTCGAAATCGATCCTTCTGCGCTATACAATGTCATTTCTTTTTTTTTACAGAAAGGCTATTCTGGTCAAAATGAATAAACATTTCACAATTTCATCCCACAAAATGCATGAATTCGGACGTTTTCATTGGAAAAACGGTATTTTTTTCTCCAAAATTTCAATAATGAATTCAAACGCGGGCATGAAAATGAAACGCGGGCGTGTTACGGGAGGCTAAAAATCAAGTTGGCGAGGCCTAACGGGGGATCGTAAAGTTTCGTTTTCTGACCGAAAATCGGTGAAAATCAAACTCGGTTTTTCTTATCAAAAAAGAAGTCGGGCATCAATGTTTTTGATATGAAATTAAAGCTTAAGATTCCGTTAGTACGGAAATTGCTCTTAAAATATCGTACGCATTTTAGTCCGGTCAAGTGAATAGATACAAGAAGCAAAGTCACGAAAGTTGTTAAATTCTAAAATTAGCGATAAAATCACTGTTTGTGGACCAATTGTGTCAGATTTGGCATCATATTATAGAGAAAATTACGAACAATCCACCTACTTCGCCATCATGGCTGCCAGCTAACCCTACCTCAATTAATTCAGGGAAAACAAACTTCCCTTAATGTTTTAGCGCAAGGTTGACATCCTGAAATCGATCTTTGCGTGGGTTAGAAATCGGCGAGGTCACTCATTAAAAACGATACCTGCGTACTGACTGTTTAGTGATATAGACACAGTTTCGTAATCCTAAAACTAATCCGTTATAAATCAATAACACGTGGCCACTATACTACCATTTACATGAATGTAATGCATGACCTTCAATACCACGTGAGCTGCTCAAACTATATATAATATGACATGTTCAGTAGGCGGGCAATTTAAAAGGTAATCCGTCCAACGTGTGTATTATAGTTCCGAGGAACTTAAACGGACTTAAAAGATGGATGGTGCCGTAAATAAGTCCTTCACGTGATTTCTTTTATTATTTTCACTCAGTTTTGTTTTATTTGTTTTGTGCTTTGTGTTTCTCCAAGAATAGGTATGGCACACACGTGTAATATCGCGTTTCGAATCAATGAGGACAACAGGCAAACAGTCAAAACGTTATTGACTTGCCATGGCTTCACAAGCCTTACACAAGGTAAAAATTGGCCATTATTACGAGCGCCCTCTTCGATGTTCAAACTGTGTGTTTGTGAATAATCATGAACCGGAAAGGTACTGTGGTCACGCCTCCTGGATATAAACTGCAATATCAACGCCGCCTAGTGACGCTATAGGGCGTTGCTTCGTCTGCTTCATTTTAATATTTAAGTATAATAACAGGGGATGTAGTCTATCGTAGCTATATTTAAATGATCATTATGTTCCAAAATGTTGAAATATTAGAGAAATAGCCCATCAGATATCACTATCTATAGGAGTGTTAGATAAAATATTGGAATAGCAATTACGGAATTATTATTCCATGATGGTAAGATGTTTTAAAGTCTATGAAACAAGTACGGGTAAGATTCAAGGCTTATTTTCTCAATGAATTACGTTCATATCATATTTATTTTTAGTATTCCGTACTTCCTTATATACTCAAGTTATATTTTATTCTTATTTGAAAACAATCCAGGTAATACAACGTCTAATGTAGTGATATTAGAATTACTAAACTTTGTTCACCAAAACTACCAGAAGTAAAAAGCCCATTTCATAATCATGCGAGTTTACTCTCCTTTCAAATATCCCGCGTCAATCCCAAGAATAAACTGAATGGTCTGTAATATCGATGAATGACCCATGATTGATTTCTTTTGATTCACTTTCTACCCGAGTCGTCGGTGCTCATCAAAATACACCGTGATGCAATGTAACGCAAGGCCAGTCTCTATTCAATGTTATTGATTGAGATAATGTTACGAATAATGCATGTAGTATTGAGATAAGTCATTGATGTCTGACAGTGCTATCGATTTAGGGATTATAATTCCGTGAAGTAGACATTAAGTTTTCTGTTTGATTTACCAAAGATTTTCTAGTACAGGGATTATGATCTCTATTGAAATTTCGAATAAGAACTGATACTATGTGTGTTTCATAGCACCTGTATGACATGGCGTGTTTGAATAGAGCGGTGATTAGTATGGGCATTGGTAGTCTCTTGCGACAACAATATGGCCCTTGTAGTGGCTGTTGTGACACAAAACTAACGTAAAAAACGAGATGGCACGGTGAAAGTGTAAATACTTCTAACAATTTCAACGTATTAAATTATCACATACATTCACCGTGTCCGATTGATTTTACTATATGTGTGATAATTGTATATAACTTCTCCACCCAGTGTTGTTATAGAACTAAACTCGAACCCACGCGCACAATGGATAATGTGTGCATATTGTTCAGATCGATACTAATAGATGCAATCGTTCAGGGAACGAGAGCGAATATTTATTGATGACTTGTTGTTGAGTTATTTCATGACAGGGCTAAATACTACACGTTCTTTATCTTGGTTCGAAACACACATAGCTTCAAACGACTTGGCGCACATAAGTATCCCTGTACTAGAAATTCATTGGATTTACTGATTAACATTTGAATTGCATAATGTCTGGTTTACCGCGAGCTTTGGGATAATATATAATAATGTTCTCGTGCAATTGATTGGCCGGGAAGGGACCTTTATGGATTTTAATGGAAATCAGCCCAAACTTACAACTGTAAGGATTAAGAAAAATCAGTTGCCTTTGTGCAATAACACGTTGTTTCAAAATATTCTATCCCCGGCTCGAACAGATTTTATGGTCATTGGGAAATAACGACATTCAAATAAGTATTTGGTATTTGTTAATTCTCTGCCACTGTAATCGGAAACTGTCACTGTGGCCGAGTGGTCTAAGGCGGTGGTCTAATGGAAACTTTTGCGCGTGAGTTCGAATCTCACTGGAGTCACCTTTTTTGTCTTTATTTTACTTATGATTTTGAAGTAATTATGAATCGTATCGCCCTGTAACTCAGAAAATATTCATGATTTATTATCAGAAATGTAATTCGGCATGAAATCTACTGTCTAAAAAAAAGTTTGGTACATAAACTATGATGTGACTTTGATAAAATATGTACACAAATATTATCTAAATATGTTCATTTTGCATGTTGGTTCTCGGGGAGGGGCATCCATTTTCAACTTATTTTCTACTACAAGGGAGTTTGTTTTCTTAACAGAATGCCCACTGAAGAAAATTGAAGCTGCATACATAATTTGTACCACACGCAATTTCTATAAATTGATGTAATGTGTTATTCGAAACATTAAATTGTAAAAATACATTGATATCACGAGGTTCGAAATAATTCAGTCGGTAGAGCTTTAGACTCTCAATCAACAAGCCGTAGGTTCGAATCTTGATTGAAGTTCTTAATGTTATTTATTTATATTATTTTACGTTATTTATTTATTTATTTATTTATTTATTTATTTATTTATTTAATATTATTATCTATTTACATTTTTTTAATTTTAAATTTGACATTTATTCATATTGATTTTCTTCTTTTTTAACTTTCTTCTATCTTGATGGGTTTATTTATTAAATATGTGTTCATTTGTTTTTCAATTAATTGAACATTAATGTTATACATTATTGTTATTTATTCATTTGTTTGTCTAAGGATTTAATAACTTACCTAATTAATGAATTAATATATTCATTTATTTATCTATTTATTTACCCATTAATTAATTAATTATTAATACATATTTCGATGTGGTCGAGCTCATAAACTTATCTTTTCATAAATAAAAAGATCACATGGTGTTTCAATTCGTATTAAAGCAAACACAAACTATTAACTTCAATTTTATAATACATTGTTTTAATTATAATTTCAAAATCTGTCGTAACCAGCCCATACTAAAAGCGTGTTCAGGTTATTTGAAATGACATTGGATTACAATATCGCTGACGCTAAACTGAATGACTGGATTAATATATTGCGCTGATGCTAATAACGAGGTCGTACTACAAATTAAATTGAATGATGATAATCGATTGGCCATCCACTATTTACTATTGAAGTGTTACGTGTAATGTAAACCAATTATTACCATATCAATTGGATCACGCTTTCAAGTCCTGAACACTGATTGAAAAGATCGCTACATAAAACCAATGGGATGTGCTAGCATTAGTAAAGGTGCGTGAGCAGCGTGACCCATTTACCAGGGAGTTACATAATCACTTCGATAGTGAAAAGCAATTATGCAGTATCAGACCTCAGTCCTGTCAGACCTGGATCACTGCGCATGAATGGTATGAATGGGCGCTTATCCCTTTAGGTATACTTGTCTCAGGATAAAAAAATCTCGATAAATACAAATAAAATAACATTGACAAACTACATGCTGTGATAGGATTCGAACCCGTAACCCGCTGATTTCAAATCCGACACCTTACCGCTGAGCTAAATCTATTCGATGTAAATTAAGTAAGAAAAAAACATTATACAGTTCAACATAAGCTTAAAATGCTTTATATTTCCTATTTTAAGCGTTTTTAACACAGAGTTTTCGCCTAAAAGCAGTTAAAAGCTGTTGCACTTAAATAATCTAATTTTGATTTAAACGACACTTAACAATTAAGGACATCTATTTCGTTCGTACACACTTCAATGTGTCGATTAACAGCCACAGTCTATCGTTGCATCATGGGGTTTTAAACGATGGGTACCTGATGACTCGGGTACGTACATCGACTCGTGTGACTTTTGTCTAGGACAATCACTTGAGAGGAACAAAAGATGTTACCTGTCAATCAAAAATAAATTGAGACTAGATAAACTAGCCATCAAGCGATGGCGCTCTTGATAATGTCCCTGCTCTAAGGCTTGTGCTTGCGTGTCCAGTTTGATTAAATTTTGTTTCATTTTAAAAAAAAATTAAAAATAACCAACGAAAAAGATAAGATTCCTTGTTCATTCATGATAAAAATAAAACACTGTCAAGAATTTGAAAATTATGACCTTTCCAAAAGAAGAAGTCTTGAAGTGAGATTCGAACCAGGAATTGTCATCTGGAACCTGCGATCACAATTGCCCTAGTAGTAGGAGCCCCAGACCTCAAAAATCGGCTTAGAAATGATTTGACCCCTGACCTCGGAACATACTCCTGTAATTACGGTTTTTAGATAGGTACAACCCTTGGGAACAATGATTAAGTGTCCTGCCAAAAAAATTCTCTTGCGAACTCTAGTTATAGGCCTACCAATAACAAAATGGCCCCCTCTTTCAGTATAAATTTGAATCTGTGATTTTTTTTAAAAAGCAGTGAATATACAATGCATCCTATTTCTAGTTTTAAGAATGGTTTCATTAAAAAAAATCAGTATGAAAGTGAAGCCATTATTACTCACTACAATTGTTTGTCAAATTCCATAATCTGAAGGTCAAGGGTCACCTGTAGCACTACTTCTAAATGAGCACATTTATTGCATGATTTTCGATTTACAGTGTCTGAAAGACAAACAAACGTATAATGGCCCATATAAAGAATGACGATTCATCAAGGCATGGAACAAGTTCTGCTGGTAAGGATTTCAGTGCGATAGGTGAGATCCTGCAACTGATCAAATCCAAGATGATCAATCCCCATACATATGGGAATGGATCTCGTTCAGGCTGGCCATAGAATTAAGAAGTTGAAGCAAAAACATCTGGCATCGATAAAGTGCCACCAGTGCGCAAAAACACATTCTTTGAAAAGTTGTAAACTGACTGTATCACCTGCCATGAAAACAATACATTGGAGGAACGTGACAAGCTGGATGTGCTTTCTTACGAGAGTGGACACCATACCCTTAGCTCTCTCTTAAACCTCCCTGTGGATATCATATGTGCAATGCGTAAAGGAAACAAAGCAGATTACATCCTTATCCTTGCAATTTAAGGATACATTGGGTGACGACTGGAAAGAACACGATATATGATGCCAAGACCAACGTCATCATCGATGCTATGGCATTTCTTCAATGATACCAGGACATTGGCAGCAAGGATTTCGCCGAGCTAAAGTACCGGATACACGGTGAAGCTTTTACACATGCAAACCCCTGGATGTCATCTAATACAATTCATTAGGGATAGATATGACGTTCACCAGCATGATATCAATATGAAAAAGACAGCGAAGAGGAGAATCGATGACAAATACAAGAGCAGATAGACTTACCGCAGTGGAAAGAATGTGTGGCGATCTTTCATTTCAATAAATATAATCTTCCTATGTAACGGTGTACTATATGGAAAAAGCAACATGAAACGTTACCTAACAATTGTGGTATCATACTAAGAGGTTATCGTCAGGTCCAGCTACTCTTCTTTCCTCTGAGTATTTGTTAAGTCTTCCAAATATGTCATGTTGACTAGGAGGCAGATACTCTAATAGAGAAAGTGCTCATACATACAACAAAGAACTGTGATAGTCTTATGGTTTCACACCACTAAATAACGTCTGGCCCTACCCCCTTTGAGGCAATAGTCCAAAACCGGCCCGTTTCTATGCCGAAACGGGAGACCTATTGTAAATTACAGTTTAAAATTAGGGTATTTACTACATGTTGTGGCGAAATTAATATAGTGTGAATTTTGACAGACACATCAGCGTTCTTCAGGTCCAAAAAATTGATGCAATGATGATTTTTTTTATATTTTAACAGAGACATTTGTGTTCAGGTCATTTCCGGTATCTGACGCCATCATCTAAATCAACAATTGCGTGTGACCAGGAAAACTCAACTCGTACTTTTTGAAAAGGCTCTAGCTCAAAAAAATGCCGGTTACCCCCATATATGAGTTGTTGAGTTAGTAGTCATGGCTTTCATCTTCAAGTTGAAACCAAATTTCAAGATACCAGTTCCTTATAACGTCGAGAAATATCCATTTTAAAATTGTGCATTTCACGTGTAAACCTATGGGAGATGTATTTGGTGGTGTGCAACCTTATACTTCCGTCAACTGAGGATGCCTTTAAGCTACATTCTTCGTAGTGTCCATGAAAATGCTATGGAAACGAGCTGCAAAAGAGAATTCACAACTACCAGACCTCGTTAAGCACGGGAGTAAAGAATTATGTTGTTTAGTTATAGCAAGTCATTAGCAAACCAATGACGAAAGCATCCATAACCAGATATAGAGTCGGTAAAACACAACATCAAATGCAATTGCCCGAAGGGCTAATGTCTCAGAGGGTGCATGTGTGCAAAAGATAATGCAAAATCTTCTATTTCATGCTGTAGGGCAGATCTAAAGGAGTGTCATAGAGAATTCCTGTAGTTATAATACATATTGAATGATTCTTAGCATAGTATGATTGCTCTGTGTATCTTAGACTACTCTGGGGTCTGGACTATACATCTGGTTGTCCTAAATGGTCACTCTTAATGATCTTTTTGTTACTAGAATAATGTATCCCATATTGGATTATATTGTTGTTTACGATGTTGTTTTTTGTATAGATTATTGAAAACGTACAATGATCCTGTTGGTCTAATCAAATCTAATAGGGGTTTATCATATTGTACATGTATTATAAGCCTATGTTATGCAGTCAAGATATTGGTCTGGTTTTTGTGTTTGATTTTTTTATGTAATACGATTCGACATCGGCTTGAGCCTATAATTTTGTCTGTGAGTAGTAAAAGCAACAAAACCAAAATATCTAACTTTGCCGAAAAACGTGGTCCAGATTATTAATGCATCGTTGTAGCTATTACCATCCCATGTATCGATTATCTTCCCTGAAAAATAGATATCATGTGAAACGCGATTTCTTTACATATAGGATAAGTTGATGAATCCTGCTTAATTTGCCATGTCTTTTGCCATTCATTAAAAATCTCAAATATTTATAAATACAATAAAACATCATTAATATCCATAGGCCGCAGTTGTTTTGAATACTCTGTTTACGACAACAACACACGACACGATCCGAGTGTTTCCATGGAGCTTCATATAAACAGAAACTATTATCTAGGCCGAGCCAATGGGTTTTTACTTACACATCACAAAGTATGAATTAAATTTACAAGATCCTTGCATAATACTACCTTTGATTACAGCATATATCCTTGAAGGACCTATATTACAACCAATCATGTATGTCGCAATAACTAGCCCTTTAGGCGACGAGTGTTCTACGGGTCCGACCGACCCACTTTTTTGTCGAATTTGATTTTTCTTAATACAAATGTGTTGCCTTATTTTAACAAAGGTGATTCTGGTTTTTTAAATATTACGAAAATTGTTAAAAATCCACAAACATTTTTCACGACTAATTATACCCCCCCCCCCAAAAAAAAAACAAGAAGAAGAAGAAAAAATAAAAGATAAAAGACCGACCGACCCTCGTGAGAGTTCGGTTCGCCCGTAGAACAGGGTTTATTGGTCGCCTTTATATAAACCTACCGGAAATGCACCTCGACTTCAAAAAGAAAGAAGGTCATTTTGAGGGCAAAAAAGGACAAAAAATCGAGGGTCAACAAAAAATAGACAACAACATCTTATTGGCAATACGACTCGACATCGAACTGGGCCTTCTAATTCCGCCTGTAAGTAACTCAATAAGTATAAAAACAGACAATCTGATTTTGCCGAAAAAAGACGTGGACCAGATTATTAATGCATCCTTGTAACCTTCACCATCACACGTATTGATTAACTTCATTGTCGCAATTTATTGCAAGCAATATAACGTATATATAATAAGAAAATTTGATATGATGTGAAACACGATTTCTTTACACATAGGTTAAGTTGATGAATCCTGCTTAATTTGCCGTGTCTGTTGCCAATTTGCCATTTATTAAAATCTCAAATATTTATTAATCCAATAGAACATCATCAATATTTAGGCAACGCGCTACTATTCGCTATAGTGTTTCAATGGAGCTTCATTTTGAAATTTGGATAGTTTTCCATTTACCCTTTTGCCAATCGTAAAATAAACAAGCCAAACCATAGTGATAATACGAATAACTTAATATACTCATATTTAGATTAGATACTTATTAGGATCTCAGAGCACAAATAAACGTATTGAATCTGAATATAAATACGTCCAAACATTGATATTATTGGTGTGATGTTAACTCTCATTTGACCTTGACCCAGATAATTTCCTTCAGTCTTGACGCATGTACCATTGTTCAAAATATTATATGAATTTGGATGTTTTTCCCCGTTTGATTCAGTAGCTATGATTTAAAATCACTTCACCTACCCCTACCCACTACGATGTGATGTAAAACAGTTATTTCTCCATTCAAAAGGGTGGTGTAATAGATATTGTCACATTCTGCTTTTGCAAGAGTTGCGAAGGAGCAGAACAACTTATTCTTGTTAACTAGGGATATTTCTACCAGAAAATAATAAAAATGGGAGTATGTTAGGTGGTCAGGGGTCAATCTCTCAATTTGAGGTCTGGGGCTCCTACTATAGCCCAAACTGTCGGCTTTACCAATTGAGCTAAACGGGACTGCTATGTCAGATACTGTTTTATAACTACATGTATGATTGATGGGTCGGTATAAATGGACGGCCCTCTATCTTATTGGAAATAAATTGATTTAATAGCCATTCAATTATAATCATGTGAGACCAGGATTATAGTGGTTTGCATAGTTACTTTCATTTTGTTGCTTAACTTGATCTACCAACCTAATATGCATCATCATAATTCGCCCTTAAATCATGATGAAGGAAACGTTTAAGATTACTGTGTGAAACATTTAAAAAAAGCCAATGAATACATTTTGCTGTAGTTAACTTGTAGTATAAATGTGTTTTAGTTTATAAAAAGGTTGGACTATTAAGATCATTACTTTTTACAATCAAATTAATTATGCGCTTGTTTTTTGAAAAATAAAAATAAAGCTAGTATAATTGAGTAATAATTTTACATTCAAGTTTGCGTTAATTTCTATATCACTAGGATTTCAAAAGAAATTGCAAAGGGTGTACTTGAGAATCGAACCACCAACATCGTGATACTGAAGTTGACGCTTTACCAATTGAGCAATTCGTCTGTCCATAAAATGATTTAGATAGTAATACAACTTTAAAGTATTGAATATCGAATACACTAAACTTATTTGTGCTAATTTCTCTAGATCAAAAGAGGGCGCTCATACCTTTTTATCTATTTTCAGCTTATTAACTTTAGTCAGTATGGGCTTATAGACGATGTTTAACGGTATTTAATTAAGATTATTCTACATCGGTTATCAGATTAAATGTTGTTTCTGAACTAACTATATATATTTGAATGCAACAATTATATTGTATTCTTATTAATTATCACTATTGATTAATTAATTCATTAATTAAATCAAGACTTATTGATATATTGCAAAAGTTGCGATGGTTACCATGTAATTTTGTATATGTATGATTAGAAACTTATACTTGATGCAAGGTGCAGTTATAATTCCTGATAGTGTGCATTTGGACTTTTCAATTGCGGCAATTACGACTCTCATTGTATTGGTATCAACAGAATTTTGTTTTTCAAAATGTGTGCAAATACAAAATTAGAAAATGATCATAAATCATACAATTGGCCATTTAGTTATATTTTTATTGACACCCTAATAATATAATAATATGGTATCCAGCTTGATGTATGATATGAAATGTATAGATCTGAATTAGTCTCTCCAGCACAGCAATCATGCGTTTATCAACTCCAAAATTATTTATAGACTTTAGAGGTTTCTTCTCTTGGAATTGTCCCACTCTAAATTTTGATCACCCTGTATATTAAATTGTTGTCAACTAAATTATGCTATAATTGTCTTTCTTCATCTAGGTATCTGACCAAAGGTTTAAAACATAATTACTGCCGCAAACTCAAAATAGAATTTAATTTGTCTCTATAAAGCATTGTTTTCCATTATTTTATATACATGATTTTGGCCACCCTGTATATTTTAATGGAGGACGATTGGTCGATTTACTTTTTTTTACTGAAAGCCCTATATCTTGCCTTTTTACTACTATACTTGTTTTTAATGTAATACTTACATAACCTGGGTATATCAAAACTAGTAAAAAAAGTGTTTTCTTATGTTACACCCTGTATAATATCACTTTGTATTTACATATCTGGTATCCTTGTAGTAATAGGTTTCGAAATATCTTTACTCCGTGTAGATCGAAAGTATACAATAAAAGTTATGTGGATTTGAATCAAAATTGGTGAATTTGTTGACATATGACCATAGAGTAAATCCATGCTGCACTCTTCAGATGATGGCAGTCGAAGGCCTTCATCTGAAGAGTGCAGCATGGATTTACTCTATGGTATGCTGTACGAAACTCCGCTATTTAATGGCGAACAGATATATCCGGCTAGACATGCTAGATGCACTTGAGCTGTACTGCTTCTACAAACACTCAAAACACAGCTAATATAATAGCCTACGAGAAAAGGTCAAAGGTTGTGATTGCAATGAATTGTGTGCACATTTTAGAATCGAAAATGGTGTACAACAGATCAAGATTCTGTGATGGCCAAGACAACTTAATATTTTCCTAGTTAATATCATACAGAAATAAACACTGCAGAAAAAGAAAGTATCCACTTTTTTCGAGGCGCCCTGTGTTTAATTCTTAGGACCCTTAAGAAACTCATCAAGTTGGAAAGAACGGCCATTTCCTCCCGCGCATTTTGACACCCCATTCGTCACAATAACACCAATATTGATGAAGCAGCGCCATTTAAATAACAAATGATGCAGTTTCCATTGTTGCACTTAACCTATACCATGAAAAGAACGTAAACAAAACAGTAAATCCAAGTGTACTTCTCTTTATCTCCATAAAAAGACGATCATAATCCGAACATCTCACATCATCAATTGTTTCCAACACCTGTATCTACGTGTGAGACTCATTCTTTACCAAGTTTTAAAAACCAGTATCATTCATGATGTTTGCAAGCCAGCACCTGCCAGAAGTGAACATCTTTTTCCCATCCTTTTCACTATACAGTTTTATAAGCAATAGATTGGTGAAAATTGTTGAAAAAGGAGTGATTTGGCATTATATGTTCATCAAACCGCCATTTAAATAGTTCCATGGATAGCACTCAAAATTGAAAGGCACATTTTTCATCTAAATTATGTAGAACTGCAGATGATACTTAAAGCAATATCATAATCAATAGTTGACAAAAACCTCCAAATAAGAGTGATTTTAGAGGTATTTGTGTCCAAAAATGTATATTTTTGATGGTTTCCATGGTAACAAGTAATATTAAGTACAAATGGCACGAACAAATCCATCTAAAAATTCTGCACCATGTTATAGTGAAATCTCTGAGTATAAATCTCAAGAATAGTTGATTTAGAGCAATTTTACCAAATCTCCTATATTTGAATGGCGGCCATTTTGAAATCCAAGATGGCGGCCGCACCATTACTTGACAAATGTGGGTTCTTGGCTTCTTGAAATCAGCGCATCAAAACACCCCTATGTGCCAATTTTCATGCTTCCTGCCAGAAGTGAACATATTGGCCATGTTCGTTACATATCCGCTCCACTATTAAACACAATTGAACGTTTTGAGAGATAGAAATACTTATGAAAATCAAAAACACTTGGCTACCTACACTTATATTATTTATATAAGTTGAAACTTCCTATCTGTTTATTGTCCGAGATTCAGAACAAAGGTCCTCTATTTTCCCGCCAAAGTATATCACGTATCGATTTTTTGAAATCTAACGATGAAATAGGATGACATATCAATAGTGAACAGCGAGTGTACAGTTATTGGTTCTGTCAAACATACGTCTCCACCTCCACTCCTTTTGTGGCATTTGTTGACAAAGTGTACCTTTTCAGCCTCTTCTACCATGTCTACACATTTTACTCCCAAATTCTGGCTACAACACAATAAGCATTTGAAACAGCTCGTAGAAATAGGTTAAGGGGAGACGTCAAAACTCGACCGCCCGTTGACCGCCGGTTACGGGCGGTTCCGCCCGGTTCTTTCAGGTCAAATGTTTTACTGGTATATGAATATTCGCGCATGCACCACTGAACAACCGCCGGTTGACTTAATGCTGTAATCTGACCAATTTACACTATCAATCTGTTACTTTGCGGTCATAATAGCTCTCTCTATAATCGTTCTATAAAAAAAAAACATTCATAGACTTTCGGTATTGATTTTAAAAAGTTAATTGAGCTATAAACAGATTGAAAAAGCCAACCCCAGCGAAAATCAATAGCTGTATTGTACTGGTTGTCAACTGAGACTTTTAAGTCTTAAAAGAGCCCATTACTTCAAGATGTTATTGCTCACATGTGTGACGAGGCACTTTCAACCGGTCGTGTTCACCAGAGTGTTACTATTTGACCTCATTATGTGTGTATATTATAACAGACGACACGTTTTGTGAGAACCGAACGGAACCGGCCGTAACCGGCGGTTGCCGGGCGGTCGAGTTTTGACGTGATCCCTAACATATTCATTTATGATGTAGAAATCAAAAGACACATTGCTTTAAAGTCTTATATGCGATCTTTTCCAAGTGGCGCCCTCCATCCTTGATTTTTACTTTGAAAGCTGATTTTCTTACAGATTTGCATTTTTTATCATAAATGGTGAAGATTTTGTAAGTAACAGAGCCATACGATTTTTAATTACGGTTTAAATATGTTGAAATAAACTGTCAGGATCTGCTCCGTCAACTTATTTTTTTAGTGATTTGTCCCGTTTGTTTTCGTAAATAGAATTCTATGGTTTGATCGCACAATTGAACAGAATGCTATGGAATATTTTTATGATGAAAATCGTAAAGTAAATATATTGAGAAATTCCTCAAATTGGAAGCAGATTTCCATTATGATTTAGAAGAGTTCTGCCTGGTTTTTCACAGAATAAACAGTCACGATAGATTAATGAGTCCAGGAAAATCTTTCCTGATAAGTCAAGCTTCATTATAACAAAGACAAAAAATTGTGTAAAAATGTGAAAAAGATCGCGTATTATAGCTTTAACACGCTTGATATCAAATTATGCACCGCAGAATGAACTGTTTGGTCTGAATTATTTAATCGCGGCCATATGGTTATACCTCATTAAAGAATCTGTCTTGAATGTAATCTTGCAATTTCAGACGTTGGAAAAAACTCACAATCGGACGTCAGCATGGTCAGCATTGAAGCAACACGCGCCCTTGCTGTATGCTCAGCTATAGTTCCATTGCAACATGTTTTTTGTCTATTTGAAATAATTTCAATTCTTGTATGCTTTATCATCAGATTCTGCTGCCAATATGACGTGTTTCCTGTACGCTTGACGTTGACATTTTCTATGATGTAAAATTCCTGTAATGGCACGACAAACAACATCGAGTGTGGCAACTTAATTGAGTTCACGTCTGCGAAACTAATCTGCATTAATACAATTTAATTGTACATCCACCTCGGTGCCTTTAACACAGAACCACTCTCATCACGTGACCATTCATCTATGTGATTAATTTATTACCCTTTCTAACGTGTTTTTCTACATTCCCGGGTGTAGTAAGTCGGTACACGTATGGTGCATTTGGCGGACGAAGCTTGATATCTAACAAGAATGTGTCATCTTAAAGCAGCCATTTATGATACGCGTGTGTGCACATGAATCGCTAACACATCTGTGATATTGACAATTAATGTAGTCAGTTTGTACTTGGATATTGCAAGAGATGTTTTAAGATGGGTGTACACTTGATCATACTGTGTGTACTATGTTGGTCATTTAATCAGCAAGTGATATATGCTCAAGAATCATTTTCTTTTTTTGAATCATTGGACTATTCAAGTTATGCCAATGATTCGTACTCCTACAATATGGCTGAGCCCCAGGTGAATGTGCCAGATATCAAAATCGCACTGTTCAATCCGGAAGTGCCATTAGATGACGGCATTCAGGTCACCCTCGTCAACACTAGTTTCGAAAACGCGGATTATGCGTTTATAATTCGAAACACTCGCAGAAGTAACTGTGGAAATGTCATACGGATTTACGATAGCAAATGTAGCTTCGCGCTCATGAATTTAGAATGGTATATTCGATTTTACATTCGCTCACATTCCACAGAGTTAGTGACTCGGGACAACGTTAGGCTGGGACAAATCGATAACTCTAGTAGTGAACTGAAAACCTGGTCATACCATGATAATTGCAGTGATTGGTCGATGAAAGGCAACTGTGATGAGATTGATGTTTATGATGGATACATGATTTGTTTCCCAGAGTTTGGTGAATACATCCCTGACTGGTCCCCCTACTATACACCCCATTTCGTGGCATTTGATTGTACCTTTAATTGTGCCACCGATTGCCAGTGTACTTTGGACAATTCAGGATTAACCAGTGTTTGTAGTAATGGAACATCGTCGACTGCTATCGTTTGGAATCATCCTACGCAACAGAATCGTATTTCTTTCCGTGGCAACATTGAGGGTATACGAGAAAACGCATTCTCTACCAATAATTTCATCGGAGGTATAACTTCCATGGATATTAGCAGCAATCAAATTCTTCGTTATTTAGAAAAGAATGCATTTAATGGATTTCTTAATCTCACCGAGCTCAACCTCAGCTACAACATATTGCAAGAATTAGAGAATGGTACATTCAATTCGCTGATGAATTTAGTTAGGTTAAATCTTGAATGGAACCAACTCAAAATCAGAGATTCTTGTGTTTTCTCAAATCTGATCCATTTACGCGACTTAAACCTCGGACATAATCACATTTCCAATTTACCAAGTGGCTTGTTTGTAGGTTTAGTTGATATGATATGGTTTTCCTTGAGATATAATGATATAATTCGACTACAGCCAGGAGTTTTTCTGGGAATGGATCAATTGGAATTTTTAGATCTTTCTCACAACGGAATAAACGTACTTGAATCGAATGTGTTAGTTGGGTTACACAATTTGAAAACATTGAACTTAGGCTGGAATGGATTACAATCGTTATCGGATTCTGCTTTCATGCGGGGACTCTCTTTTACAGATCATGCTAACATCAGATACACCACGTGTGATGGGATAGAGCTTGATCCTTCCTTATACCCTAAGGCTTGTGCAGCTGGAGTAGATTCTTTAACCACCGATGTTTCAACATCAGGAAATACCATGCAGTGTCCTTTACAGCTTGTTACACTTAGTGGGAATAATGTAACAGACTTTTCGTTTGGGTCATTGAAAGGTCTGTCAAATGCAAGCGTAGAAGTAGATCATGATTGGCTGTGCTGTTTTTTACAAGATTCAGATTGTGTAGTTCCGACTAGAGAAAGAACGACTAACAATTTTCTTACTTGCAACCGGTTACTGCCTAATAGTATATCGATGATCCTACTGTGGATTTTCGGTTGCTTGGCTGTGCTAGGGAATCTCCATGTGATATTCTGGCAAATTTATTCGAAAGGATACAAAAAAGTGCAATCTTTATTGATTGCAAATTTAGCCGTATCCGATCTTCTCATGGGTATATATATGGTAATCATTGCATCGGCAGACGTAAACTATGGGGATTACTTTCCTGCTAAAACTGAAGTTTGGAGGAATAGCAGCACGTGTTTAGTTGCTGGGACGTTAGCCATGATATCAAGTGAAGCGTCTATTCTTTTAGTTACATTAATAAGTGTAGACAGATTAATGGGTATTCGGTTTACATTCAGTAGGTGGCGGGTGCGCATTAAGTCAGCTTCTGTACTTATTATTGGCATGTGGCTGCTAGCGTTAATATTGAGTTTGATACCGGCTTTAGTTAACGTATCTGCCCTAAATTATGAGCTATCAGAGGTGTGCGTAGCTCTTCCACTTAGTCGTAAAGAAATATATACAGTTGTCGGGGGTGCGAGTGTCGGTGGTGCTATTACGTATACATATGAGATATCCCATTCTGGCATGTATTATTCCATAGCCATTTTCATAGGACTAAATTCTCTCTGTTGTTTGGTAATTGCAGTAAGTTATATCTGGATATTTATCACAGTTAAGTTAACCGCGATGCATGCCGGTCGCCAACGCGAAGCACAAGAGGAGGTTCGAATGGCTATGAAGATGTCGCTTATTGTTCTTACAGATTTTTGTACCTGGGTTCCTGTTATAATCATGGGTATTCTCGTCCAAACTGGTGTACAAGAAATCAATCCAGTGGCAAGCGCATGGATAGTTACTCTTCTGATGCCAATTAACTCTGCAATCAACCCGTTCATGTATACCTTGTCTACAGTCATTCTTGATCGATTAAAGAAAACAAAGAGAAAATGGTATTCACGTCGGGGCGAAGCATCACGAAATACTAAAGATATGTCGCTAAGCCAACTTTAACTTTGAACTTCGAACTTTTATGAACTTTTATTTATTGATACCTTTCGTGTCCATATGGGGGGGGGGGGGGAGGCTGAAACATAGTACTATCTTAAACTTACAACTAGTTGTAATACTCTGGTAAAGGATAAACATGTATCAGATTTAAAAATCAGGAACAGCAATAAATAGCATGAATATTATTTAATATGAGCACCAGACAAATGGAAATACAAAAGAAATTAAAGATGTATAGTGAAAGTATAGATTTGAAATCAAGATATGAATTTCTTTTACAAATCTACTGAGGTTAATTATGTGCTTTGAATCTTTTAAGGTGAAGACATCATACATTTTAGTTTAACTATGGCATATTTTTTGGTGTCAACAAGTGTAGTTCTGAGTTGGTTAAAATATTTACATTCAAAGATGAAGTGGAATTCATCACCCACTATATTATCACTGCAAAGATTATATATTCTATCATCATAATCAATATTAAAATATCTACCGGTTACTACAAGAATATTTGTGTTACCAAGTCTAAATCTGCAGAGGTTACAAGTTTGAATTCTTTTTAAAAGATTCTATAATTATTTACTACACTATTCCAGTTTTGCAGGAATTGGTCCTCGATTCTACTTTTAATACTCCTTTTCATCCATGTCAGATTTACATTTTGGGAAAGCCAAATATGATTGAATCCACAATCGGTCAGACTGTGTTCACCTGTATTATTCCAACTAGAAACTTTTGTTGTTTTCAACATGGAATTTATATATAAGAGTGTAAAGAATGTTGTTAAGTCTATGCTGATTCATATTATTTACTTTTGCCCAGTAACTAATTAATTACATTTAATGTTATTGATAACAGAAAAATGACGTAGCTCACCCCGAACCATACAAAATGAGGTAGAAGATATGCATTTGAGAATTAGGTTACAAAATCTAAGATGGAGTTTTTCTGCAAGCTACCAATTTTCAAAACTCCAGATTTCACTGCTGTATGTTAGAATTGGCAACACAAGGGCGTCAAAGAGGAATATAGTTGACTATCAATTGGAGAGATAGTCTCCTAGCTTTTGAAATTTAAGCAAACATAGCTTTATTAGCTTGATCGTACTGACGTTTTATGCCAAATTTAAATTTTACATTATAATTAAAAATACTGGTCTACAATTTTAATATTTGAATTGCCAATATGAAAATCAGGGATATTTCTGATTTTGCCCCATAAAAACACACACAGATTTGGTTTTTAAAGGAATTAACTTTGAGGTCCCAGTCTTGACAATATTCAAATAAAGAGTCAAATGACTTGTGGAAGTCTTGTGGCGACTCGCCGAAAATTATTGTATCATCAGCATAGAGTAGAGTAACAACCTTGATATATGTGTTACGGTGTCCTCGTCTTGTAATAATATCGGACACAAGATCTGATATTGTTTTTAGTCCTTTGCTCTTTTTAAGTAAATGATTTTCAATGTGTTTCCTGGTAACTTTATTCCGGAATCACAAATTTATGATATTTAAGGGTTGAATGATGGCGCTAGATAGACATTCGGTTGAAACCATTTATGTGGCGAGGTGCTGATAATTTCGATGTGATCTACATCGAAATGACCAAATTGTGAAATTGTACAGTGTACACGATAGAAGTCGAATTAAGGTAACCAACTAACTCTAGTCCCAATGCATGTTCATGATGCAATACCACAGTGGTGGCAATACAAAGTCTTGGATAATGCATGCCATTTCTTAGGCTGGGATGTATACTGTATATTCATCTAAACAAGATGTTGGCATTTATTTTGTGTTAAGATATTTAACTTATATTATTGTTATTGTTGTAGTTTTATTTCTGTATGCTGGTGATTTTTGGATTGTGTAAATAAAGTATGACATCGTTTAGATTTGATATTTAATAAAGATCAGTAAAAATTGTAATGCAAATGCTTTGAAAATAATTTAAATTTGTTAAAAAGACAGGTGAAAAACAACAAAATATACAACGGACAAAGTATACAGAGAAACAAATTTGTAAAAAATCTTTTTTCTTTATGTAGGCCTGTCACAGAGTGGCCAAAATAAGGGTACATCCTTTACAAAGGGAGGTTTCTCCAAATTTGGGAGGCATCATTATTATATGTACATATTCTTAACACTTTCCACGCGGCTGTTAGTTTTACCAACTGCAAAACAGATTTTTAAGAAACCTTTTCCAACTTTCAAAGTCTATCTCAAGGATTATTGGACCAATACTATAAGGCTTGTTTGTACTTATTTCAATACGTTTCTCATTGTGATTCAAAATATGGTAATGTAATTCAATACTTTTGACATTTTTGAAACATTTTGTGAAATTTTAGAATGTCCTCTGCAGACGCCTGCCGCGTGGAAAGATCGTCGAAAACGTGAGTGAGGTGGTACTGCCCCTCATCTCGGTTCATCGTTGAGTCGCGTTGAGTCCCCCTGATTTTTATTGCCTCTCGAATCCATCTTTTATATCTAGCTTGATCCGTGCCAATGACCTTTGCCCAGGGGCGTAACAGAGGTTGGTTGTCAGGGGGAGCACAGCCAAAAAAAATCCTGGTTAGAATAATTCCGTCCCGGAATTTTTCGTAAAAGGTTGCCCCAAATTTGTTCCCAGTCAGTCATTTCGTGAATTTCACGTAAGTGGGGGGGGGGGGGGGGGGGGGGGGGGGGGTGTAGGGTCAAAAAAATTCGCACGGTCACAATATTTCGCACGGTCACAAAATTACGCAAGGTCACAAATTTAGCACGGTCACAAAATTTCGTACGGTCACAAAATTTCGCACGGTCACAAAATTTCGCAATACAAAAAACACAACATTGTGCTTTTTGTACTGCGAAATTTTCTTTCTTTGTTTCCCTTTCTTCTTTTCTTTCTTTCCCCTTTTTTCTCCTTTTCCTTTTTCTTTTTCCTCCCTTTTTCCTTTCTCTCTCTCTTTTCTTTCCCTTTCCCCCTTCATTTCCTCTTTTCCCTTCCCCCCATTTTTCCTGGTGGGTAGGTTTGAATTTCCTGCTGAGCACCTTCAGGGGGGGCACTGTGCCCCCCCCCCCCCCCCGGCTGTTACGCCACTGCCTTTGCCTCGTCCCATCCGATGACATGGTTAGAGTACTTACTTACACTGGATCAGTATGAACTTTCCACATCAAGCTGTTTAACACACACATTTTTTTGCACTTTGTCGATAAGGTGAAATCACCCTGTCTTACATAATGTAGTGTATCTTGAGTTTGATAAATCCCATTTTCACGATCTAAAATTCTAATAAAAGGGTACAGTATGTCAAAGATGGTGAAAAACAACGGACCTAATCCCATTGGTTTTGATGATGAAAATAATTGATTAACTTTGGGCATCGATGGGTACTAATCATTTTTGGACAGCCTGTATTAGTGTGAAGATTCTTTCATAACCCTAGGAAAGAATATTTGAATCGATGTTTGTTGTACAAGGGGCCGATTTTTCTGAATCCTTACAAGTGTAAGTGCATGTAATACAATTGTAAAAATGTACAAATCCCCGTTGTTACCAAATTTGAGGGCGCAGCCTCCAGCACATCTCTGAGTATTGCTTCAAACTTGCCCCAAGTTCCGAGAAGCATGCGTCTTAAACAAGTGTAAACATTTCTTTGTGCAAGCCTGCATATATCATGGGCTTGCTTGTGGACCAACTGGTTTTTAACCATTTTTCTTTGAAAGGCTACTATTTTGTAATTAGAGCATCAATGTCAACGCCCTTTTCACCATTTCGCCCAAGATATTCCAATTATGTAAACAAATTATATGATATCTCGAAAAAGTGTACTTTAGGAATTCTGGACTGTACTAGTATCGTCCGATACTGGTACAAAGTTAGTGTTCCAGTATTGGTCGATACTGGGACACAAAAAATGTACCAGTATCGGGCGATACTGGAACAAGATTATGTACCAGTATCGTTCAATACTGGGACAAAACACTACTAGTAGTATGTGTCCCAGTACCGCCCGATACTGGAACATAGAAACGTTCCAGTATCGCTCGATACTGAAACACAATATGGTCGATACTGGAACATTGAAATTGTACCAGTATCGAGCGATACTGGCAAATTTCATGTGCCAGTATCGTGCGATACTGGGTTACCAGTATCTGGGACCTAAATTACACTTTTCCCGATATCTCTCAAGAAATTTTGTGAAATCTGCCTCTGTAAAAGTGCAGACCCCCCTACCTTTTTTTGTTTGGCCCACGTATTGAAGAGTACATCATGTTGCATGTTGTATGGACCAACGGCACATATTCTCCTGGCCACAGTCCGACATACGCGGGCGCACTTCGATCAGCTAACTGCGCATGCTTGAAAACTATAACCAATCAGAGCCTCGAGGTCGAGCTTCGTATTGCGCACCACGTACATGTATGTCCGTTGCACCAGTTTTTTGGGTAAGGTTGACCTCGCGTACTTTATGAATGAATGAATGAAACGTGATTTATTAAGCGCATTTCCAACACAGAAATACATATAGGCCTATTAGGCCTACAAGATAAACATATTAAAGAATACCAATTAAATTACATTAAAATAGGTTAAGCATAGAGTAAAACACACTCAATTTTTAAAGGGTGCATTGCATCCGAAATTGTCTAAAAAAATAACACCTGCGGAAAGCGATAAATTTTCAGCATCTTTTTAAAAGAATTGACACTGCATGCGGTGCGTATGGTGAGTGATGGGAGATAATTCCACAGCCTTGGACCAATACGAGAAAGCGGTATCAGCCATAGCATGTTTGTTGAAAGGTTATACAACAATGCAATGCGGGAAGTGTCGTTGGAAGATCTTAAACCAGCTCTTGGACAGACATACGGCATCAAAATATGAGATAAATAGGTAGGCTAGGCCCGATAGATAATTGACACCATTGTACACATGCAGCAATATCTTGAAGTCGATTCTCTGCTCTGCTGGACAGGCAACCAACAGTGGCGTAGCTCAGGGGGGGGGGGGGGGGGGGGGGGGCAGGGGGGCAGTTGCCCCCCCTGACAGAACGTTTTTGTGCCCCCGCCCCCCTTTGTGCCCCCGCCCCCCTTTGTGCCCCCGCCCCTCTCTTTGGATATAGTGTTTATATGCGGGATAACCATTTAAAAATGACCATTTTAGCTTGGTTTTTAAAAATAAATGACCATTTTTGTTAAAAAACTGCTTAAAACCCTGAGGATTGGCCAAAATTTGTTGACTATAGTGCTTTTTTGACTGGTAAACTGTGTGTCCGTGCGAAATTTTTTGACCGTGCGAATTTTTTTGACTTCACAGATTCACCGATCTTCAAGTTAACGTCAGACTCAGACAACAAATCAGTAACTGTCGAGGTGAGGAAGAGGTGAGGAAATTAGGATAAACTCTGTTTTTACGCGAAGTCACATCACTGTGTCATGTAGGGGATAATGCATCCCTGACAAACAAGCTCTAACAACACGACCCAGTAAACCTTATTGACAAGGTACTCATTAATTAAGCTAATTTAGTTAAAATCTATCACAAAAACACAATAAAATCCGATTTAATAATGAATTACATGTGGCATCAAGCAGTCATGGCCATTAATTACTTATATAAGGCTAGCTTTGCTTTTAAGATGTCCGGTACAATGACAAGTAGCATTTGTCATGAATAATGCACCACGTCTACGTGTATATAGTTATCCACAATTACTACCAGCAAATGTAGAAAAGCATTATAATTCGCTAATGGGGATGCGAAATTGTCGGTATATGTGTACTTCTTCATTTTAATTAATGACATTAGGGATCACGTCAAAACTCGACCGCCCGGCAACCGCCGATTACGGCCGGTTCCGCCCGGTTCTCACAAAACGTGTCGTCTGTTATAATATACACACATAATGAGGTCAAATAGTTACACTCTGGTAAACACGACCGGTTGATAGTGCCTCGTCACACGCGTGAGCAATAACATCTTGAAGTAATGGGCTCAGTTGACAACCAGTACAATACAGCTATTGATTTTCGCTGGGGTTGGCTTTTTCAATCTGTTTATAGCTCAATTAACTTTTTAAAATCAATACCGAAAGTCTATGAATGGTGTTTTTTTATAGAACGATTATAGAGAGAGCTATTATGACCGCAAAGTAACAGATTGATAGTGTAAATTGGTCCGGTTACAGCATTAAGTCAACCGGCGGTTGTTCAGTGTTGCATGCGCGAATATTCATATACCAGTAAAACATTTGACCTGAAAGAACCGGGCGGAACCGCCCGTAACCGCCGGTCAACGGGCGGTCGAGTTTTGACGTCTTCCCTTAGTGATTTAGGCGACGAAAAAAACAACTATTGGGTTTGCCAAACGAATTCGAAGCCATTTTAGTGGTGTGAAGTATTATAGTTCGTCTGTGTATCCATACGTGTCTACAGGGTGAGTAAAAAATCCTGCAATACTGGAAAGAAGCTTAGTAGTGTACAGCCCCGTATGGAGGAGCCCAATTGGGCTCCTCCATAAATTTTAGAAGGAAATTGGGCTACATGTTGGGCTCCTCCATAGGTTTATGGCAAATTGGGCAACAATCATGGGATCATGGATTCCTCATAGTGTTTACGATAAATTGATTGGTTTTTCAAAGAGTCTGGGCAAATCCCATAACAACAAAAAAGGACAGAAGGGGACCGACCCATGGGACGAAACTATTAGACCCGGCCAATGATTCATAACACTTGTAGGAACCATTATAAGATACGGGAAATGTGCCCTCCCGATGACATAGGGTGCCCTCAAAGTTGTTCAATAACCCAAGTGGCAGCATTTATTAACAAGAGAATGACAACTCCCCATATTTCAAATGCCAGAGGGTGCCCGCAGCTAACCCCTTAGCTTTAGAAACTGAACTACGACAACTCCCCGTATTATTTACAAATGGCAGAGAATGCCCGCAGCTAACCCCTTAGCATGAAACTGAACTACGATAACTCCCCATATTATTTACAAATGGCAGAGGGTGCCCTCAGATAATCCCTCATTTATTTTGGGAACAAAAACTAGCCTACAGAAATGCGCGATAATGTATGTATTAATAAAATATAACAATTATTAATATATTTATAATAATAATAATAACACTACGGGCTAAATATTCGCACGATATTTTGAATGGAAAAAGATTGACATGATTGCTTAATTGACTCCCTATATATAATCTTGCCTCGCGTCCCGTAAGCGATTTTGTTCGTACATGATCAGTTGATTTGTTTTATTGGCCCGTTAGAATTACTGTGTTTTAATACTATCTCGCATTCACAAAGCCATTTTTTTACATCGCAGATGGTATTATTCTATTTTGTGACCCCGGTCAAGGACACTTTCATGCAGCCATTTTATCACAGCTTTAGAGTGCTGTGTTCAAGCTCATCCTATCTTTAGCACTTGTGACCTCCCACCAAGCCACCTCTTTACAATAAACTACTGTAATGAAAATATCCATCCTAGATTTTCTTCTAATAATGTTCCTGATTGGTTCTCTGACTGGTATAATAGTAGTGCTGGTCACACTCTAATGCACTCTCCCAGTGCCTGTTGATGGTGTCTGCACTCTCAGAACAAAGGTTAAAATCTTTAACCATGTTGGTTAAAATTTTAACCAACGGGAGGTTACCAGGTGAACCACACAATTGGTTGGTTAAAACTGTAACCAACAGCTGTTGGTTAAACTTTAACCTGCGGTTGGTTACACATTTTAATCATTTGTTGGTTAATATGTTTTGACCAACAGTGGTTGGTTAAACTTTAACCTGTGGTTGGTTACAATTTTTAATCATTTGTTGGTTAATATGTTTTAACCATCAGTAGTTGGTTAAAAATGTTGGTTAAACTTTTATTTTTTTGGCTAAATGTTAACCCATACAACATTACAATATTGATGTTTCATTGGCCCGATATTGGCTTTCAATATTGACGCCAACCCGTGGCCAGGACCAACAAGGGACAGGACAAGGCACAAGATCCTAGCCACGAGGCCGGGAAGTGATAACTTGAAAAAGTGGCCGCAATTTTTAGACCACGTCAGAATATGTATATGAAATCAATCGTGTTATTTTCGCAAAAAAATTTCCTCGCCATTGAAATTCTTTGGCGGGAATCTTGTTATGACCTATTGTTGGTTAAAATTATGATGCCTTAACCAACGTTGAATAAACTAAAAAATAATCATATTTTCACTCTTTAACCAACGCAGTATTAAAAGTAATTTTTAACCAACGCTTCATTTTTAACCAATGTTGTATACTTTTTAACCAACATTCTTTTAACCCATGATTATTTAATACCTGTCTGAGAGTGTGGGCTCCACATGTATAATAGCTATGCATGTACATGTATATAATACAGTCCCACACGTGTAATGTGTAAAGTGAAACAGCAATATTGGAAAAGTAGGTCTACTCAACCCAAAGGGAGCAAAATAAATAAATGACTTGAGTAATAATTATCAGCGTGTTTACATTCCTGCTTATTCCTGGCTGTGCATAATAACATTGTGTGACACAAGTTAACCAGTACAATTAATGCATTTAGTTTCTAAGTATCGGGCCTCAGGGAACAGTTTATACTAGTATAATATGATTCGAATTAATGGATATAGGCCTACAATTATGTGAGAAAAAATGAAAAACAACGGACCTAATCTCATTGATTTTTATAATGAAAAAAATTAATGAACTTTTGGCAATGATGGGTGCTAATCATTTCGGGTTCTGGATAGCATGTAGTACACCCCCCCCCCCCCCCCCCCCCCACCCCACTCAAGTGTGATAAACTTCTTTTACTTAATAATTTAAACAAGGTATTTAAAAAAAACTGGACGGGGGAGATAGAAGACTGTTGAATTATCCCGTGCTTTTTCTCTTACGTGACACGGGTCATTCTATACGTGCGTGTCACGGGTACCCGTATCCCGTAAGTCTCACTCTCCGTGAATTCCCAAACCCAACCCACAGTAGAGCCCAAGCCCCGTAATAACCTGCATAGTGCATACCACCACGCAGCGTTCGATTTAACCAATGTAGCATCACGAAATACGACACACTTTTGAACACTAATGCACAAATATGTAGCAAAAAGTGCTACGCCAAAAGATTCCCTACTTGATCTCTGATCACGTACCATCAAAGCCAAACCTAAAGATTGAGTGTCATCTTCAAATAACTAAAACAAAGTATGGTAAATCTTGAAATATCGGCGGTTCATTTTCACTTTCGTCCAGAGTTAAAAATCCCATTGGTTTACACGTACTTGCGCAGAATTTTTCTGTCGGTTTAAAATGTGTACAAAATGGCGGAGTTCTGCGCATCTCGGAGAAGTAATAATCATGACGTCACTTCTAGTCTTGTTTTCGTGTCGCATGGCAAAGGTCGAGGGGTTGTTGCCATATCATTGGGCTAATCATATTGAAGGGTTCACACCTCTCAGCCGCCCTCTTATGTCGCTATCTTGCAGGCTCCGATATTTGTACAGCTTTAGCGTCCGTACGGTAATATTGATGACTGGGGGATGTAGCCTAGGGTTCGCCATAATCATTGGGCTAATTGCGAGACCAAGGCAACACGGAACAAAGAGGCCGTGGACTCAGTGACTCAGTATATTACTAAATCATATAATATAATACAAAATAGCATCCAAATAGCTTAGTATATTACTAAATGGCATCCAAATAGCTGAAATAACTTACTGTGTCCTCTTACCTTCATATTATAACAATATCAATTACATTTTACAACAAAATCGCTTCAGAAGATGATTAATGCAAGTTATTAATATTAGCAAATGCCGCGAATTTTAGGGGTTTGTGAAAAGGTTACGACTTAGAAACGTCGTTTCAAATGACGGGGTCGCTAATCTCCCCCGTCAAAAAATACTGATTTGCATTCTGTCAAAAAGGTGAAACCACCATGTCTTATATGCTAAAGAGTGTATCTTCAGTTTGATAAGTCCAATGTATTCATGATAAGCTAAAAATTCTAATGAAAGGTTAATATGTCATAAGGATAAAGGAAAAACAATGGTTCTAATTTTATTGATTTTCTATGTTTTCATACGAAAAAAAAAGAATGAACTTTGAACATCGATGGGTAGTAGTCAATTTAGGACAGCCTGTACGTATGTAAAGTAGCACACTGTGTTTATAGTATAGTTAATACAATACAAAAAATACGATACATTTATCCAAATTCAATCAAGTTTAAAGTGACCATATAATTTAAATTAATTCAATAATTAGCTTTTAATCTACCTCTTCTGTGCGATGATTGTATTTTTAAATACTCTTCTTGTTTATGTACAGGTCGTGTACATCGCCGTCTGCGCAAGTCGTCTGCTTCCCTATCGTCTGCTCAGACCGTTATTTAACTAATTGGTCTAAATACGATTTACACGTGTTTCCCCATATGAGTATTCCATAGCTAAGGTAGGGTAAGATTAAATACAGAGTATGTAGTAGGCCTATACGGTCTGGGATCTGCGTCTGCTCTTGTTTGTTGTATTCTGCCCTCTCTTGATCAGTTCATAATTACTAGAATATATCTAGTTTAGATTGCTTTTATCGTAAGTGGCGTTAACATACTGGCGAAAACAAGCAGACGACGATGGCCACGCGTCCAATATGGCAACGGGAGTGCGCCATTTTGAAATATATATTTTAAACTGTCATCGCCCGGTTAACGAAGAAAATAATTTTAAAAATAGGATTTACAATGGAGTTGGTTAGCCAAATCCAACGGTTTTGGATTGGAAAACAATTCTTCTAACCTATGATGAATTTGTCAAAATGATAAGATTAATATTTACGTGTTATTCCAATACGAAATCAAAATGTAGGGTTCGCGTGACCACCGTCGTCTGAAAACAAGGAAACGCCGTGATTAATTTTCAGTAAGTAAGGGGGCCCAAAGTTGACCTCTTCCAGGACGCGATATTTGTTTTAATCAACATTTGTAAAATGTATTTATTCTGTTTTAATACGGAATGAAGCAAAATTCACTGAATAAAATAAAAGTCAACTGATTTTACTTATTAAATACATGCCCCTTATCATCTGTTGTTTATAAAGCCAAGACAATGCCCGATATATTTTACAAAGCTTTCATTTGACACCGTGTTCTACTTCATACGACATTTTATTGTTGCGATACCTTTATCGAAGATTGATCAATGTGTGCTAATTAGATAGCTATAGATTAATATTCGAGTTTATTTATTTCGCATATACAACATACCAATACAAAGTCGAGAGCAAAATGATATGCAAGGCGTCGTTGAAGAAACCTACGAAGAGCTTACACGTGTCAACGACCCCTTGTGCAAATGGTAATAGATAAAGGTAATATAAAAAGGAGCATTTATGTTGCATAGATAAATCAAAATAATAGGGAGAGTATTTAATGAAAGGCCATGTGATTTGAACTCGCCACCCAAAAGGGTTGTGGCGTTGCATTTTTGGTGACGAATCATCCATCTCTCTCTATTAACTCAACAACTAAATGTGGTAGAGCTATAATGTCTAGGTGTCATTTGAAAGCCTATTTATCTAGCTACATTGTGTGAATAAATCAGGTTTTTCTATAACTGTTTGGCTGAGATATGAATGATTATATTTCGAAGGTCAGGGGTGGTGGCGGTGGCGCTGTGTACCATCTCTATGGGGAATATAGAAAATGTTCCCAATTCTACGGTCAATTTACAATAACTCCTCTTCCCCGTGTGGTACAAACATTATTTTGCTCTGTTTTATATTCTATAAGTTTCTGTTTCAACAAACGTGTCAACTATTATGTAGCAATTGTAAGTCATGAATCGATTCCATTTTCCTTGGTTTATTCCCTATTAGCTACACAGTGAACTTGCGCAATTCATCGGTTTTTATAAATGACTATAACAACAACAAAAAGTATGCAACCGATGATAGCAAAATTATACATTTTTGGAAAGCTCTCAAATAGGGGAATTCAAAAATGCCGTTTAAAACAGAATATGGTGCATACCCCAACAAATATATTTGTAAACTCTAATAAATATGAAATTTAATTGTTTGTGCTTGTTCACTTCCCGATATAGTATATTTCAACAAGTAACACTTGACAACCATTGTGTTCTGATGGGTAATTGCGTGAGGAACTAATATGCACAGTAAAATTATGATTGGGATAGGTATAAAAATATTATTGAGATTAAATCCAAATATGAAAAATATCGATATTATTTGAACATTCTTAATCACAATATGTTACCATAAGGTCCTATCTAAATTCCAATAGCATAATTGGATTTCTTGTGAGATTACCGTTCTGAATATATATACTTTTTATGGGATATCACAAGTAGTTATTGCGATATGCTAATTTGAATCTCAGATGATGTAAAATGTAAAAATCAGGACATGCAACGGGAACTGTTGCGAGTTCAAAACACATGGCCGTAATGAAAATATGAAGTGATCTTCATAAATTCATAAAATGTTGTTATTGTTACTTTTTTAAAAAGTGTACTTATAGATCCCAGATTCTGGACTATACTATATAGTATCGTCCAATACTGGAACACCCAGTATCGGTCGATACTGGTACAAAGTCAGTGTTTCAGTATCGGCCAATACTGGCACATATAAAATGTGCCAGTATCGGTCGATACTCGAACATAATTATGTACCAGTATCGTTCAATACTGGGACAAATCTCACTGGTATCATATGTACCAGTATCGCTCGATACTGGAACAGTAAAATCGTACCAGTGTCGACCGATACTGGCCACTTTTATGTTCCCGTATTGCACGATACTTGTATAGGCCTACCAGTATTTGGGACCTTAGTACACTTTTTCCGACATGCTAATAATTGTTATAAGAAGTATGGATTTGCTGTGATGATTAATTCGAAAAAATGGAAAAGTTTGTCAATCCGTCACATTCCACCTTAATGGAAAACCATTCTTCGCTTTCAAAATATTGAACCAAGAGGTGAAATTAATTGACAATCATATTTTGGATTGGAGTTACAATATATGAATTGTTTATTTATTACGTGATATAACTTAATTGTTTAACACTGAGGTAGTAAGTAAAGCACATTTTTCTGGCGAGTTGGCTGCCAAATTGAGAGTTTGGCAGCCATCTACAAGACTACAATGACTGCCATGTGTAGGATTGCAATTTCACAAGGATAGCGCCAGAAACTGCCAGATGTGTATGGTCTAAATGGAAAGATCATATTTCCAATAGCTGCTTTGAGTTATATTTATTTCATACCGAATACTCAGGATGGGACCAACCCCACATATAACAACTGACAGCTATTACAGATAGGGCATTATGGCACTTAGCCTTCGTAATGTTGATATCAAATACGATTACCATCAAAGCCCGGCCTATCTAGTATTGCTGTAATTTGTAATTATTATTGCCCTATCCATGCGCTGAATGAATAGCCTTAATCTGTCGATTTCACCTTATGACTAATAATATGTAACAATATTTGTATACCGGAGAAGATGCGTCGGAATTAAATAATATCAAATATATAAATAAAGTCGAAAGTGGAAAATGCCGTGATAGTATATAATTCATGAACCGTACCCGATGAAGGCCGATGGCCGATGGCCGAGAATTTGTACAATAGATTATATACTATCACGGCCTTTTCCACTTTTGACTTTATTTATATATATTTGATAATATTTGTATCCATCGCATGGACCAATTTGGCCTCGATATTATTCATTCCTTTTTGCCGGTCCAATAACCTCTTTCATAACAATATTTCCAAAACTTGATTAAACAATGAAAATAATTCAATCAAGAATGATATAGCCTTTCATCATATTGTTGGACAAGATAATATCAGAGATGTACCGAGCGCTGATGTAGAACAAACAGTTGAGCTGTAGCAGAGAGCTCTTGTAGAGTTGCAATTGAAACGTAATTGGATGACAAGGTAAATAAAAATACTAAAGCCTACGTATGTTTATATTTTCTAGACAAGACATTATTATTTATTATATGATTGTGTATGTTAAGATATCGACGGACTTTATTAGTAAACGCGCTCTATTTCTTAATGAAAAACCCTTTAGTAAATAAATTTGGAAGAAAACAAGGCAATTTCACATTGGTAATTGTTCCCATCGAAACAGGAACAAATACCAAATAACATGAGAAACGCCGGGATTTTCGGATACAGTTTGTAATTGGTAAGTTACGATTAACCTCGTTGCTATGTAGCTTGCCGGCATTGAAGCTAGTTAGATTAGGAATTTTATTTTTCTCTCTCCCATTATTAGGTGTCACACCACCAAATAATCTCCCTATACTTTATGTGCTTAAGAGATCACATTAAAGTCTGATTTTCTCAGTTATCGAGCGACTGATTTCTTCAGAACATTGTTTTCTTTAAAGATGCTGATGTCTTCTATCCAAAAAACACCACATTTTCGGGGGGTTGACCTGCATTTGGTCCCGCGACTTGACGTCGAAGATGAATCCACTCTCCGAATCGCTGTCCGCTATTCGCGAATTTGTTCTAGACGAGGTGAAAAAAGAAAAGTTGTGTTAAAAAACTTATTATCAGAGAAAGTATCAGGGTTATTTGGTCATATTGAAGTTATAGTCTCCAAATCACAAATCACACACATTTCGTTTATATTAAGAGCACTTAATATACCTTTTCTGCACATTCAAATTAATGGTTAAAGGTGGGGTCTATTTTGAATTAAAAACACCGATAGTGATGGGCGCTATAGCACACATTTACTTGGTACATGTAGTGTGATATAAGTTCAAGGGATGTTACAACTTTATGCACATTTTTTTGTATAAGATAAGAGTTTAAACGGTTTGCCGTGGTATAACGTTATTGTTTTAAAGCACATTTCTCTTGCGATTTGGCTGCCAAACTATTCGACGGTTTTGGGGACAAAATGACCCATCTACAATGGCTGCCATGTGTAATATTGCAATTTCACAAGGATGCCTTTATAGCGCCAGATGCTGCCTGCCAGATGCGTACAACATGTGGCAGCTATTACATAGTGAATTTTCCCCTCACTAGTTCTGAATGAAAATACCATATTTCCAATAGCTGCTTTGGGTTATATTTAGTTCATACCGAATACTCAGGATGGGACCAACCCCACATATAACAACTGACAGCTATTACAGATAGGGCATTGTGGCACTTAGCCTTCGTAATGTTGATATCAAACACGATTATCATCAAAGCCCGGCTAATAGATATCAATTTTCATGGTACTATTTCATTATTCTGAAGCCCACGCTGAATTGTGAGGAATCAAATTCCAGTAGGTATTACTATTAAAGAAATGATATAATAAATATTGTTGAAATGTGTAAATATTATTGCCAAATCAATGCGCTGAATAGCCTTAATTTGTCGATTTTACCTTATGGTCTAAGTTTTGATTAGTATGTACACTGCAAATAATGTTGGTCAAAAGATGACTAACTCTTTGACCAACGTTGAGTCTATAGATGAGGTGACCTATGATGTCATGTATTTACAAATGGGACACCCTCTGTTGTTTCCCTCCAGGCAGAATATACAGTAAAGTTAATGAAGACAACATGAAATTTCTTTCTAATGAATTGTAAAACTCATTTAGTTTTAGTTTTTTTGTGTGAAATGCGATAGCTTATAGCATTCCAAAGCAAGTTTAAAGACAGTTTTGATAACAATTTGCTGTGACACCACAATCTAGTTAGAAACCTGATCTGGCCTATGTAAACTATAGGAACTCTTGCCCGGTGTGTTTTGTCTCAAACCAATAGAGGCCGTCCTAATTGTCAACAAATGTCACCTCATCTATACAACATATGAAACAGTTGGTCAAAATGTAACCAACAAAATGTGGTCAAAAATTATGACCAACAGTTTGTTTACAAAAACTTGCTAAAATATTGGGCAAGGTAGTTACCCAACATAGTTGGGCAAATATTTGTTACCAATTATTGGACACCTTTTGATGAAACTGTTGCATGTTGGGCATTTTTACACATTACTGATTACTGGTTTATTGTTGGTTAAGTAAAGTGGCTAATTGTTAGGCTACATTTTGATGAAACTGTTGGGCAAAATAACTAACCAACGGGGTTGATTGTGCCAATTCTTGGACAAATCTTGATGAAACTGTCGGACATTTTTACAATTGATCACATGTTGGTTTTCTTTAAGATGAGATTATTTCTTCATACGAAGCGGTCAGAATGACATGAGGCAAGTAACCCTGTATGATAACGTATGTAGTTAAACTTAAGTTAGAGAAAACTCACCCGTTTAAAGGTGTCAATAAGTAGCTGACAGTCCCACTCTGACAGTCCCTATTGTGCCACTGCGTGATCGGCCATTTTACGAAAATATCGAAATGTGTTTTCCAGAACTGAACCGCGCGAAAGTTGCCCCCAACTGGTGTTCAAACTTTCCACATTATATTTACATATTTTACACAGCAAGCGTAATTCACGCAATTTTACCGCAAATTTGCCCAACTTATGTGATTTATTTTGCTCAACAGTCATAAATAAAATAGATGGCCAAAAACTTAACCAACTTTACTCCTAATAAATGGTCAAAATAAGATTTTACCCAATAAGAATTTACATTTAACTATTATTGGGCAAACCTTGACCAGAACAAAGGGATGTTATACATCGCATGGATCAATTTGGCCTCGATATATTATTTCTTCTTTGCCGGTCCAATTACCTTTTTGATAAGAATATTTCCAAACGTTGATTAAAGGGACACGAAGGCGTGTTGAATTTTGTTTATTTAATTAATTTACTTCAGAATTCAATAAAAACACAGCAAACTTGATTAACACAATGTTTAAATTTGTTGGAATACCACCCTAACCATACGTAAAATGCTGGTTTACGGCTCTACAATCAGTTTTGAATTGACGTTTTTGTTGTACAAAGCGGGCTGATTTTTCTTAATCCTAGGTGTAAGTTCATACATGTAATACAATTGTAACAAGAAGAGTGTTAAAAATACAATCCTCGCTTAGGGGGCTTGAGTTTGAATGCAAGCAGAAATAACGGAAGAGTATCAAAAAGAGAAATGTGTTAGAGTCATAGCTATATTATACAGCGCGTCCCAAAAAACTGGGTTCAAAGGTTTGCAAGCTTATAACGAAATAAGTAGGAAACATGGATAGTTTATATTTAAGAATATCATACAAAATATACCTGACCATAATTGGGTAAATTCGGAAACCAATCCAATGTAAACTTTTTGAAATACAAAGATTTGTATAGAGCGTTGTCAGAACACATTTGTCCCATTTTTAGGTATAAACCATCCGTGCGTTGCATGACCATGTGCTCTATGTGCAGTAGTCCCGGCATGTGGTTTATTCTCCGAAAGAACTTAACAATAACTCGGACTATAACAAAGAACTTTTTTTAATGTTTATGTAAAAATTGAACTTGTATTATTGCAATATGACCAAGATAGTTTTGTTTACTGCCAAAGTCTTTGTAAAGAATGAATGCAAAGGCAAAACTTTGATGAAGTTACAACAATGCGCAATTGCAACACATCGAGATGTTCCTTGAAAAGTGGGACTAATGGGTTTTGACCACGCTCTATTAAAATCGTTGTATTTCAAAAAGTTTATATTGGATTAATTACAGAGTTTAACCAATTAAGGTCAGGTATATTTTGTTTAATATGCTTAAATATTAACTATCCATGTTTCTTACTTTTTAGTTATAAGCTCGCAAACTTTTGAACCAAGTTTTCTGGGACACGCTGTACATGATTGTTAAACTCCCTTGAACATGTGAATTAAGGTCCCAAATAGGAATATTTTGTATCTAATTAAGAATAAGACTTATCACATCAAAGTAAACCAGGAGCAAAATCAACTAATTATAATAATAGTATAATCCAGGTCAGTACGTATCTAGAAGTCTGTTCCCTTGACCTACATAATTGGACGGATTATATTAATGCAGTGACGTGAGCTAAGACTGTAAGATATGAGCAATTCGCCTTGCCATATTTAGGTATGCTTGCAAAAAAATCACAGTTGTGCATTGGTATCTAACAAATATCACTATTATCAGTTATGTCTGCTGCAGTGATTGGATGAGTGGGTAGAAATTTGTGAGCAAATGAAACCAAGGGTACTTGACGTTTTGGGTGGCCCTATTTAAAACTATGCTTAGAGTTCCAAATGCAATACATCCATGATGTGACCTTGCTAGAAAATAAGTTGATCTCTTCAACGAGCGTAATGAACTTTTACCCAACAGGTGTGTTTCATTAGTCTGAAGTAGTATCATACTCGACTTCTCGAGAAAAATATATAAATCCCAGTTTTTATCATAATTGAGGGCGCAGCCTCCAACACATCTCTTCGTGGCCATTTAAGCAATGAAAATAATTCCATCAAGAACGATTGCCTTTCATCACATTGTACAACATACAACTCCCCCATACCTTATGTACAGTAGCAAAGCGTTGTCGATTTGAGATAAACCCACTGTTCATATGCAAATTACTTGGATGGCGCACCTTATTTGAAAACCACTGTACAGTATGCATTATGCTTCTTTCTTTCTTTCTCCCTATAAAGTGCAGACTTCATGTACACGAAGAATGATGCACTGCGTGGTGTGTGCATGCGTCGTCACATCGACGATTAGATGCAAAAGGTGCAGAATTTGTACAATGTGCAAGTAAAAACCTGAGCTACTTAAGTCTTTTCCTCAATGCAGACTTTAAGGCATCAAGGGATTGGTATGCAGCTGGATCTTTAGGGAGGATATTCCAATCCCTGATGGTGTGAGGGAAGAACGAGCTGGTGTAGACTGAAAAAAGCGTGTGGGGAACGAAGAACCGAGAGTTGTAACCTCTGGTGGAAGATGAGTGGGGAGTGAGATGCTGCTTCCAATCAATGTCGACCAAGTCGTAACGAATCTTATACATAATTACAAGCCGGCTTTGGAAGTTTGGAGTCGTCTGTCTTGGAGAGTAGGCCATTTGAGGGCGCTTAACATGTCAGAAACCGAACTGATGCGACGGTAGTCACCAGCCACAAACCGTGCTGCTCCTCTCTGGACTTTCTCTACCATTTGTATGTGTGGGTCCCATACTGAAGAGGCAAATTCGACAACGGTCTGATGAACGTGGTGTAGGCAACTTCCTTCACTTTCGGGCCGCAATGGCTAAGGTTGCGTGACAGGTAGGCTCTTGTGCCATTGGCTTTTTTGGTGATGGCATCGATGTGGGAGTTGAAGTTGAGATGGCTGACCAGGTAAACACCAAGGTATTTGGCTGACGTGACCACATCTAAGACTTGACCATGCACAGTGTACTCAGATTTAATAGGTATCCTCTCGTTAGTGATGTGAAGTACCTGTCATTTGCTGGCGTTGAACCTCATGAGCCATTTCCTTTTCCAGACTTGGAGGGCGTCAAGATCTTCTTGAAGTTTAACGCAGTCAGCAGTGGAAAAGAACTGGCGGTATAGGACACTGTCGTCAGCAAATAATCTGGTAGTGGATGATTTGACACATTGGGGCAAGTCGTTTATGTAGATCAGGAAAAGTAAAGGTCCTAAGGCACTGCCTTGTGTAACTCCAGATGTCACTGTGGATTGGGAACTTATTTGTACATCAACGAGCACAACTTGTGATCTGGAGGTAAGGAAGTCGCTGATCCATTGGTAAATGCTACCATGTATGCCATATTGCTTGACTTTCAGCAAGACAAGACAAGACAATCAGTTGTGATCACAAGAACGGCGTTTCCTACAGCCATGCTGGGCGTCTGAGAGGATGTGATGATCCGTTAGGTGACGAATGATGGCGCAGTGAATAATGTGTTCACATAATTTGCACAGCACTGATGTTAACGAGATAGAGCGGTAATTCGCAGTCGTAGACCGACTTCCTTTCTTTGGTCGATAATTCAAAAAATAATAAAGATTTTCAACAACAACAACAAAAAAGGATTCCTAGGGAACTGTATTAGGAATATAATAAAAGTAGAATGACAAAATGTGACAAAATATATTTTGAGTTATCTTTGCAGAACCTAAAATGAGTCAAAAACCGTGTTTTTTATAATTTTTTTCCAAAATGGTCAATGTCATGATCATGGTTGGATTCATTGAACCCTTTTCTGCAAAAAAATGTATACTTTTATATACATGTAGATTAAATGAATATTGAAGAAGTTACGGCAGTTTACGGAGGCTATACCTGAAGGTGCACAGCCCCTTCTAAGGAACATTAAGAGATGTGGTGGAGGCAGCGCCCTCAATTACAAAAATATATGATAAAAACTGGGATTTGTATATTTTTACAATTGTATTATATGTATGAACCTACACCTATAAGGATTAAGAAAAATCAGCCCTCTTTGTACAACAAAACGTCGATTCAAAAATACTGGTAGAGCCGCAACCAGCATTTTACATAGTTAGGCTAAGGCCCCAAAAAAGGTAATGTGGTCCTCCACAGCTTTCAGAGAAGAGGGGCGGGCGGGCGGGCGGATTTTTTTTCTTTCTTTCTTTCTTTCTTTTACTAGCGGAAGCTCAAAGTTCAGCCAACAAGAAGCTGAAATCACTCTAATTAGTCGCACATATATGTAATAAACACTTAATTTAATATTCAATTCCATTTAAACTGTTTATAAAAAATCTGAAAACAATAAAAATCTGATTTTTTTTTTTAAATCAGAAGAGAAACAAATCTGAGCGGCCCTAAATCTGACGAGCGGGCGGTCGAGGACAACATAACATTTTTATTTTTTTTGGACTAAGGGTGGTATTCCAACATACATTAATATTTAAAACATTGTTTTAATCAAGTTGCCAGGAAAAGCTATGATAGCTCCATAGGGATCTTAATAAGAACCAGTTAATATAAACAAGTTTAGCAAGAGTAATAGTAATAATATAAATTGTTGTTTTGTTTATTACCAGATTCCGAAATATTAATGTGCGGTGGTGTCATCCGAAGTGTCGACATATTTTCTCAACTGATAATTATGAAACACGTAATTGATTATTGGAATGACACTTTGAACAAAGATATAATCAAGCAGTATAATTGAACTGACGCCTCCTGCAGCTCATCGACAAAACTAATTTGCACTTATGAATTAAAAACGTGCCGCGCTCACCATATGTCTGACCAGTAAACTATAGTAATCTAGTTATCGGATGTTTTATACACTTCCGATATTTCGATAATGTATGTGTGGTGATTGGCAATGTGGTGTGATTTTTTTACAAGAATCCTATCATAATCAGCCGGTAAGCATGTATCTGCTGCTGTGAGTGATATGCAACTCATATGTATTGACGGAATAATTGAGGACCCTAGTGCTAAAAGAGGGTTAAGTCACATTGAGAAAAATGGCAAAAACTGGGTTTCATTGTGTCCATGTGTGGACTTGACCCACTCGGGTTTTACCTCCCATGGATTCTTACACAGCTTTAACGCATGGCTTAACTTTAACATTTGAACAGAGGGTGCAGAGATCCTCCTTGTAGCAGAAAACTGATACTAACTACAATTTCACAAGATTGTGACTTAACCCTCTTTTAGATCTAGGGTCCTCAATTACAAGATGACAATGCTCAAGATGGGTGTACGTTTGATCCTACTGTGTGTACTATATTGGTCATCCAAACAACAAGGATCGTACGCTCAACGGGATTCGTCTTCAAGTTTCTCCTATAGTTCACAATGGGACTCCTTCAGTTCTGCCAACGATTCGTCCTCTTACAACGTGGAAGAACCCGATTTCTCCGCTCCAGAAGTCAACGTTTTACTCTTTCATCCGGAAGTAGCAATTGATGACTTCGTGGAGTTCACCCTTGTCAATACCAGTTTCGAGTATGTCGATTATGCGTTTATCATTCGAAATTCTAACAAAAGTGACTGTGGTAATATCATACGGATTCCCGACAGCAATTGCAGATTCACGCTTTTAAATTTTGGTTGGTATTTTCAATTCTATATTCGCTCACCGTCAACCCAGTCAATTACACTTGACAATGTAATGCTGGATCAGGCGAATAGCACGGCTATCGATCGGACAATCTTAGCTCATCGTGATAACTGCAGTGATTGGTCGACGAAAGGTGACTGTGGTGAGGTTAAAGTATATGATGAATACATGATTTGTGATCCTGAGGTTGGATTTTACGCCCCTCAATGGTCCCCCTATTTCACTCTCTATTACAATAAATTTGATTGTAGCTTTAATTGTGAAAGAACCTGTCAGTGTACCTTGGAGAAAGCTGGGTTGACTCGCGTTTGTGCTAGTGGAACATCATCGACCGCAGCAATAGTATGGAAGGATCCTTCGCTACAAAATCATTTAGCTATCCGTGGCAACTTTGAGCGAATAGGTGAAGATGCGTTCTCTACCAATAATTATATCGGAGGCATAACTGTCATGGATATTAGCAGCAATCAAACTCTTCGTTATTTAGAAAAGGATGCATTTAAGGGATTTCATAATCTCACCGAGCTTAATCTCAGCTACAACATATTGAAAGAATTAGAGAATGGTACTTTCAATTCGCTGATGAATTTAGTGATGTTGAACTTAGAATGGAACCAACTCAAAGTCATTGATTCCGGAGTGTTCACAAGTTTGATCAATTTGCGTGAATTAAACCTCCGACACAACCACATATCCAATCTACTAAGTGGTTTGTTTTTGTGTTTATCTAATATGATATGGTTATCCTTAACAAATAACTACATAATGAGGCTACAATCAGGGGGTTTTCTTGGAATGGATCACCTAGAAACTCTTGATCTTTCACACAATAGAATATCCGCACTTGAATCAAATGTTTTCGATGGCCTGCACAGCTTGAAAACATTGAACTTAGGCTCGAATGGATTACGATCGTTATCGGATTCCGCGTTCTTGCGAATAGCATCGTTCACAGATAGTTCTGACATCCGATATACTACGTGTAATGGAACAGAACTTGGTCCTTCATCGTACCCTAAAACTTGTACAGCTGGGGTAAATGATCTGACCACTGATGTGTTAACTTCTGAATATTCCACGCTATGTCCCTTACAGCTTGTTACACTTAGTGGGAATACTGTAACTGACTTTACTTTTGGGTCATTTAAAGGTCTGGAAAATGCTAGCGTAGAAGTAGATCATGATTGGCTATGCTGTTTTTTACAACATTCTGATTGTGTAGTTGCGACTACCGAAATAACGACCAACAATTTTCTTACTTGCAACCGTTTGCTGCCTAATAGTGTGGATTTTCGGTTGCTTGGCTGTGCTAGGGAATCTTCATGTGATATTCTGACAAATTTATTCGAAAGGATACAAAAAAGTGCAATCTTTATTGATTGCAAATTTAGCCCTGTCAGATCTTCTTATGGGTATTTATATGTTGATCATCGCATCAACAGACGTATACTATGGTGATTACTTTCCCGCCAAAACTGAGATTTGGCGTAATAGTAGCATTTGTTTGGTTGCAGGAACATTGGCCATACTATCAAGTGAAGCCTCTATACTTCTTGTTACCTTGATTAGTTTAGATAGGTTACGGGGCATTCGGTTTGTATTCAGTAGGTGGCGAATGAGTGTTAAGTCAGCTTCTATAGCTATTCTTGGTATATGGCTTGTATCGTTGATATTAAGTTTGATGCCGGTTGTAATAAACGCATCTGCTTTCAATTATGAGCTATCTGAGGTTTGCGTTGCCCTTCCACTCAGTCGCAGGGTAATATATACACTTGTCGGGGCCTTTAGGACTTCCGGTGGCGAGATAGAGTACACTTATGATATATCCTACTCTGGCATGTATTATTCCATAGCTATTTTCATAGGATTGAATTCAGTCTGTTGCTTGGTAATTGCGGTATGTTACATTTGGATATTCATAACAGTAAAATTAACAGCAGTGCGTGCCGGTCGCAAACGCGAATCCGACGAAGAGGTTAAGATGGCGATAAAGATGTCGCTCATTGTTCTAACAGATTTTTGTACCTGGGTTCCTGTTATAATCATGGGCATACTTGTCCAGACTGGTGTACAAGAAATCAATCCAGTGGCAAGCGCTTGGATAGTTACTCTTCTTATGCCAATTAACTCTGCAATCAACCCATTCATGTATACCCTGTCTACGGTTATTCTTGATCGATTCAATAAAACGAAACTAAAATTGTCCACATTAACACGTTCCCGTGAATCATCATCAAAAATTACTGAAGAAATATCAATAAATAAAGTTTAAGAGTTACGATTTTCTTAGATTTCGTTCTGTATCCAGTGTTTGGTGCTTCGGGTAGATGACCTCAGAACCACCAAGATTATACATTGCCAATATTCAAACAAAAGGGTGTTGTACACGGTTGTTAGCTATGTATCGATCATATTTCTTTCGCGTTGAATCTACGAGAAATATTTCGTGAGCAACAGAATGCGTCACTTTCATCCCATGAACAGTGGCTCTCTATCTCCGATATCTAATAGTTCCCATTGCAGGAAGAGCTGATAATTCTGCAATTGAAGGACATCAGTCACAAGTAGAACAGTTGATGTTATTTAAAGTCAATATACTGTTAACCTACCTTTTTATTAAGACATATTCATATTTTTCACACGAACTTGAGATATAGGGCTAAATTGTGCTTCTCTAAGCCATGTACTTGATGTATGTATCAAGTAGATATGATCAAATAACCTTAAGCTCGGGTGAATCAAAAAAAATTGTGCACGATTTAAAACGGGCATTTGACCTTGATGCGTGCATTGAATCATGGAATAATGAATGTTTGTATAATGCGTTGTTAATCTAGGTTATCCTCTCCAAAATGAAGGTAATCGACTAAAAATAAGCAAACTGTGACACAGAGCTGTATGGAGACCTCCCCAAAATCACCCAAAAGATCAGGGAGAGAAGGACAAGATTCTCAGGCCACTGCTTTAGGAGTCAAGAATGTGTGTCAAAGCTGGTTCATTGGATACCAAAGCATGGGAGAAGAAAACCTGGAAGACCTGCCCTAACTTACATCGATGTGCTAAAACAGGACACTGGTTTGGATGTCGGAGACTTAAAGACAGCAATGCAGGACAGGAAGGTGTGGAGAGCCATTGTAGATCGAGAACACAACTCGAATTAAGCAAGTAAGCAAGACACGTTTTGTGAACTGTCCGCATTTTTCGCCATTCCAATGGGATTTACACAGTTAAGACATGAATATTACTGCAGCATGGTGATTTAAAATATAAATCATTTAGTTGTTTGTTGATAATAAGTGGTTTTTTTATTGAAGCCTTCCTTCGACATAGCCACCATTTTGCCGAAGACATGTGTGTGCCCTGTCCAACATGTTGCGAACAGCTCGTAAACCATTCCCCTGTAGCGCTGTAGCTTGTCAATTGCCTTCACTTCTTGAAGATTTCTTGCTTTCTTGGTCTGTAACAGGTGATGATTGTATTCAAATGTTTGCCTTTTCATTTGACAACTTGGTATCAGACTATTACTTACTTATCCCAAAGTTAAAGAATGACAATGCGATGATGATGACCAATTTAGCAAAACCAATTTTACCGTATGGAAATCCCTTTGGAATGGCGAAAAACGAGGTCATTTTATGAAACTTGCCACAATTTGCTTATTTTTCAATCGATTATTTTCATTTATCAGTCAGGGCAAATGTCCAAATCTGGCAATCTGTAATATGTTTCCGAATCTGGAAACATATTGCCAAATCAGGCCACATCGCTATTTTGCAATTGGTTATATTTGTGGATTGAAAAACTAATTTTGCATGTTCAGTCTACGCGGTTACTTAATTTAATCAAGTCAAAATCATAACCACTTATCATGAAGCACAAATTGCAAAATTTGTGGTATTTATTTTTGCGACTTTGAACCTGTAATATATTCGCAAAAATTAAATAGATCGCAAAATTAAGTAGTTTTTTGCCTCTGGAGTCTTCATTTTAAGTTAGGGAATCACGGTTTTTGATAAATCATGCTCAGAAAAAAGACTGGTCACGATTGGCCATTATTCGAAAATAGTTAGCCGTTTTCTTTTTTCATGTGTAGTTTCGGCAAGGTCTGGGACTGAACAGAAGATTAGTCGCCGACTTGTAGCCAACAAATCGGCGACAAATCGGCGAGCAGTCTTGACAGCAACATGTCACAATTTGTGCCGTCGTGTCAAGGTCGGCGATTGATCGGGGACTGAACAAGTGGCTTCGCCGATTAAACATGCTTGATCTTGTTGATTTCATGATGCTGTCGCCTACTGGTAGGCGATTCAGCATCTCTTGTCTTGTTGAAGAAGGGGAATATCGCATACTAATCATCCCTGCTCCCCACCCTGCTCAACGCTGGTCGGGATCCAAAATGTAAATTGTGCAAGTTTGAACAAGATTTCAGCCGATTTTGAAAAAAATGGTGATCTTGTGTAGTTGTGAAGAGGTTGGGTCGCGAGCTGTCTTCTATAGGTGACTGCTGCTTTAGCGGACGTTTCGAGAACAGCCTGTCCATCTTTTATATCTGTCAGTCTCTTTGCCTACTAAATTTGCCTCGTCCCAGTTGATGACATGGTTTTTGTCGACAACGTGGTCTGTGATGGCAAATTTGTTGACCGTAGATTGCGACGTTTTACTATATAGCTGCCCTGGTGCGTTATAGCACCTGCTTTTTCTGGTTCAGATTTATGCTCTTCCGTACGTTTCCAATTTTTTGCCAGTTTCGCTAACAAAGGCATGGTAATGTTACTGTATGTGGCAGGAGTATCTGAGAAAGTATCTCGGACTCGCAAGACTTACAATATCGCGTCAGCCATGAAACTACACTGTTCTTTCAGAAAAATGTTGATCCATCCTATTAGAATAAACGAGACCCGCTCCTATTCTGTCCGTGCACAAATTGTGAAAACACATATCTCGGGAAAACAAGCAAACAGTTTTGAAAACGTATCTCTGAAGCAGAAAAAGCAGGGGCTACGGCACGAACACCATGAACAGAGACGAGGGGCAGTTCAATCTAAGTCACGTATTCGACGATCTTCTGGTTGCTACAACATCTAGAAACACTGTTTCCAAGCAACCAGAAAGTAGTGCTATCAACACAGGATCGTCACTATATCAGTGTTGATAAAGACAACAGGTTGTTCTCGAAACATCCGCTAAGGTATGTTAAAACCTGGACTAGATATGATAACCTCATTTCTCAGTTTAATCTAAATAGTCCTGATGAACATCTTTAATAAAATTCAAAAAGGTGTGCTCGCAAACAACTTTGTAATGGCTGTCAACAATAATGCCGTTTTTTCTGAAAAGTAATGACTTATTTTAATTTCACATCAATTTTTTAGCATCATATAGCTGCTATATGAGCTACATGTTGCTAATAAATGCTCCTTTAGTGTTTTGTATGTGCTATTATTATAGCACATACAAAAACGCTAAAAGAAAAACATGTAAATCCCAGATCACTTCTCCATGTAGGTGGACGAACGCAGGGATAATGGGGGAAATAAATACTGAACACAACATGAAAACAAAACAGACATATTAAGACATTAAAATAGATATCTATATAAAAGGGATCTGCCCTGCAGTAAAACATTATGATTGCACGTTGACAGTTGGATAATTATTGTCCCATGTAGTTATCTAGACAAATAATAGTATGTTTTGGCATATTTTGGGTGAAAAAGTTGGCATATATTTCACAAGCATACTTGAATAATGTAATGTCTTGATAAATTACTGATTCATTGTTTTAGGTAAGTGATCCAAAGGGGTATGGCGTAGGTGGTCCACCTGAAGACCTAATCGTACAATTCATGTTGTAAATTATTTGCCATTATCAATTAAACTTGTATGGGTATTGAAATTGCTCAGAATGTGAAGAAATTCATATTTTTTCATTTGGGGGCTATTTGCGTCTTATACCAGAATTTCTGCTATTGAATAATTCCGATATGAAATGAAATGACTTTAAAATAGTGTAAAACCTGGGTATTATGAATGATATCGTTTTTATATTCTGAATGGTCTGTAAATATATTTGTAATGAATAATTAACATGATTTATGTATTTGTTTCATTGCTCTCTGTAAATATTTTGTATTTTGGGATTCTTTAAAGGAATTAGTGAAAACATTTGCAAACAATATTGAAAATATTTATATATTATTTTTATTTGGGATTCTTTTAAGGAATTAGGGGAAATATTTGCAAAGAATATTGAAAATATTTATATGCCATTTGTATTTTGGGATTCTTTAAAGGAATTAGTGAAAATATTTGCAAACAATATTGAAAATATTCATGATATCGTTTTTATATTCTGAATGGTCTGTAAATATATTTGTAATGAATAATTAACATGATTTATGTATTTGTTTCATTGCTCTCTGTAAATATATTGTATTTTGGGATTCTTTAAAGGAATTAGTGAAAACATTTGCAAACAGTATTGAAAATATTCATATATCATTTGTATTTTGGGATTCTTCAAAGGAATTAGTGAAAATATTTGCAAACAATATTGAAAATATGAATGATATCGTTTTTATATTCTGAATGATCTGTAAATATATTTGTAATGAATAACTAAAATGATTTATGTATTTGCTCATTGTTCTCTGTAAATATATTGTATTTTGGGATTCTTTAAAGGAATTAGTGAAAATATTTGCAAACAATATTGAAAATATTCATATATCATTTGTATTTTAGGATTCTTTAAAGGAATTAGTAACAATATTTGCAAAGAATATTGAAAATATTCATATATCATTTGTATTTTGGGATTCTTTAAAAGAATTAGTAAAAATATTTGCAAACAATATTGAAAATATGAATGATATCGTTTTTATATTCTGAATGGTCTGTAAATATATTTGTAATGAATAATTAACATGATTTATGTATTTTTTTCTTTGCTCTCTGTAAATATTTTGTATTTTGGGATTCTTTATAGGAAATATTTGCAAACAATATTGAAAATATTTGCAAGACAATTCTAAAGTTTTACCTTCGATAAAGATTCTGTATGGATCAAAACGTCACGCCCTCACATTTTACTATATTTATTTACACAGGCTATTTGTGTGAACATGTTGAAAGGAATTTGACATCTATAATGTTCATTTCAATTGTAATATAATTTTGTCTTGAAATAACTGTTTCTGTTTCTGTATGGGAGTCAACCGGACATGCTGAATTCATTATAATTATATGAATATAAACGCACTGCGTACCCTTTGAACCTAGGAATACATGAATGAGCGTACAAATACAAACCCGGGATGATCCCCTACTCTTTACGAAGGAGTCCGTGACATTTTTAACGTGCTCGGGTATAGCTCTTCCGACTCACGGGACCACCATTTCTACGTGACTTCCGACATGCCTACTTCAATCTGTACCGTCTGAAGGAGGCATGGGGACGATATTGTATGGGAATCGCCGCAATTCGCATGTCAAGTAAAATCAACGAACACCCGAATTGAAACGATCCCCCAAGTGAACAGCAGTTATGTATGAGCTCTTAACAGCTGCGCCACCTCGCCAACTGAACATTACTCGTGATTATAATATAATGTATATTTCTGTTCGTTTATTTAAATGGTGTAATATAATTGTCTATCTTATACTTATGATATTGGATTGTGCAAATAAAATATGGTGAATGAACATACTAATTGAAAGTGAGTGAAATGGTAATCCTAATATGTTTGATTCATCATGGAGTAGAGTTTCCTGAATAAAACACAAAGAAATTCCCTTTAAATATTTTTACCTTTTTTGTACATTATAAGGGGGGGGGCATTTTGTTTGTACAGAGCGTGTCAAAAAAAAGTGTCCCATGATATCACTTTCAGCAATTAGCATCTTTATTTTGCAAAGCGAAGTGTCGTGCTGTATGTAAAGGTGTTTTAAAGATTTCTCTACATTTTTGAAACACCTATTCTCCGGTAGAATAAATCTCTATACAAATATGTATTCCTTTCTAAACAATGGGTTTTGTTTAATAGGGGGAATTGAATTTTTAGAAATTGGTAAATTTTGGGTCCCTGCATTTCATGATTAGGCCTATATCCAGGGCTGGAACTTCAGATTTTTCTCTTTTTTTTCCCTTACACTGTGAGTTTGAAAAACTTTACCCGCCAGTTGGGCGGGTACTTTTGTATCTCCACCCGCCCGACGCAAGAGGTACCTGCTATGGACAGGTTACCTGCTATGGACAGGTTACCTGCTATGGGCAGGTTACCTGCTATGGGCAGGTTACCTGCTATGGGCAGGTTACCTGCTATGGGCAGGTAGACAGGTGCTATTTCCAGGCCTGCATATATCATAAAACACACTATAGTTTGATCAGTTCCAAATTGACGAGCCTCCTCACAGCAGCAAACTAATGCAGACTGTATCGTGTGTTTGCCAAAACCGTGCGCATATGCTCGGATTACTTTTCCGTACGTAGAGACAACAATCGCATGTTTCTCGCCAATTTGGAACTGACTATAATTTAATCAGTTTCAAATTGGCGAGAAATATTCGGTATTATCTCTCTAGGGTGATCATGACAAAACGCACACGGTTTTGGTAGAACGCGTGCGTCACGCATATGATGCACTTATTTCCTTGATGCCTTCATTCGCGCCCGCGTCATTCTGTATTCATTCGCAGATGTAAGTAGTCTTCGCAATCTTTCAATTGTTTAACTGTGCGTTATCAGAATCCTTTGTTTAATAACGCACGTTGCTAGTGGTAGAATCGTATACATAATACTAACTATAATACACTTAAAGTCCATCAAAGGATAGAGCTGGAAAACGTCTCCAATTTCAAATACTTGTGGCCTATGTTCTAAACACATCTCAGGAATTCAAATGCAGGAAAGCACAAGCATAGGTTGCCTGCAATTAACTGCATAAGATCTGGAAGTTTGACATCGAAAGAACAAAAAGAAAATCAGATTCTTCAAAGCCTGCGAGAAAGCATGTTGTTGTACGGCTCTGAAACATGGACATCAGCAGGAAAATGGAAGACCGAATCAACGGATGCTATACCCAACTGGAAAAGTGTACTTTATGTCCCAGATCCTGGACTGTACTATTACCGTCCGATAATCGTTCTATACTGGTACAAAGTAAGTGTAAGTTCCAGTGTCGGTCAGTATACTGGGACACGTAAAATGCTCCAGTATCGGGCGATACTGGGACAAATCACGCTTGTATGTGTACAAGTATCGTCCAATATTGGGACATAAAAACGTTCCAGTATCGAGCGATACTGGAACACAATCTCGTGTTCCAGTATAGACCGATACTGGAACAGTAAAATTGTACCAGTATCGAGCAATTCTGTCAACTTTTATGTTCCAATATTGAGCGATACTGGTATACCAGCTGTGACCTAAAGTACACTTTTTCCCCAACTGTTATGTAGAATATTTAAAATCAGTTGGATGGATCAAATCCCAAACAGCGTGGCATATGGTAATATCCCCCTATAAAATCAATAATCAGGCAGCGCCGTTTATGTTTCACTGACCACTGCAAGCGAACAACCAACCAGCCTATCTCCCGTCTCATTTTCTGGACCCATCCTGGTCGGAAAGCTAACAGAGTCAGTAGACCCCTTCAGTATCCTGATACCGTCAAAAACTATGTAATACGTGTTTAGATCCACCAGAGATCCACCAACTCAGGAATGATAGGAAAGTCTGGGCCCAGTATGTTGCGAATGCTTCCTCCATTTCGTCCACGGAAGACCCATGATGGATGATGATGCTAGTGGTAACCGATTGTGTTGGCTTTACACGCCTTAGATTTACGGTAGTGCTTTCGAAGAACCGCTGTGGGTCATGTGTTGATCGTCTCCAATATCTAGAAACACATTGATTGATTAAACCATTCAGAGATCTTTAAAAAGTCATTGTGTTAAGTCACACATGTCTCCCACTATTTATTACCTGTCCACAGAACGCCATTGAAGAGCTCTTCAGATTGACCGCCATTGATTGATCCTCAGATTTCCTCAGATTGCGTTATTCCCAAAACAGCAATAAATAGTTTAAAGCGTTGACAGAAAGGGGTCAAAGGTCATGTAAGGGTCTTTAGAGGTCAATCTGTGTACACCCCATGTTACCCATAAGATTATTGTCACCAAGCTTGTTTGTAATGACCTTTGACCCTTTCTGTCAACACTTTAAACTATTTTTTGCTGTTTTAGGAATAACGCAATATGAGGCAATCTGAGAATCAATCAATGGCGGTCAATCTGAAGAGCTCTTCAATGGCGTTCTGTGGACAGGTAATAAATAATGGGAGAAATGTGTGACTTTGCACAGGACATTTTTAAAGATGTCATAAGGGTCACATATCAAAAAAAGTTTCTGGCTCCTTTACTTCTGGGTGATTTCAAGAACTTGTTGATACCCCCTCGTATATTCGTCACTCAGGAACTAGTCAGAGGTAAGCTGCTGCAACTCGCTTCGTTTATTATTTAGCACAACACAATCCTTTATTCATCCATAGTTTACATAAGGCGACCTTTACTGTTCGGATCTCCAATCTTAAATGAGTCAAACTACAGCAATTACGCCAAAGCCAACGCGAGCGGAACTCAACCCACCGAGCGAGGGCGCTATGTCACTTATCTGACCATGACAGTTGTCTAATTACATTTTTCGCGCCAGTTTGGGGGACACCATGTCACAACATGACACAAAATGGGTCGGTCAGACGACAGAGTTGTTCTTTTAAGCACCCGAAATACATTAGTAGTGAATGTGGCACAATTTGAATGAGACCTCTACACATTCTCAAGCAGGTGGCTAAGCACTGAAATAAGTGATGCCTACGAATGATGTTCATTGGAAAAAAGAACCCACCCAAATATTTGAAAATTGGCGATTGAAAAATGTCCGAACTTTGTTTGAGGCTACAAATATCGTAGAGGGTGGGAGCGCGTCTTGTCACAACTTAGATGTATGAAAACCTCACTCAAAGGAAGTACAAAACGCAGGATATTTGGCCATCGGTCCATTAGTTTAAAGGCATATTATGTGATCTTCAAGGGGGCGCCCTCTTTTCATGACTTTTGTTTTTAAAAAGTAGATTTTCTTGCAGATTTACATTTCTGATCATAAATATATTTTAAGTTACAAAGCGATACGATTCCTAATTACTTCAAAATCATGGTTTTTAAGGGTTGAAAATAGAGTATTCGCTAGCGAACAATCTATTATTATCACTCTATTTTCACTCTAAAAACCATGATTTTGAAGTAATTAGGAATCGTATCGCTCTGTAACTCAGAATATATTCATGATTTATGATCAGAAATGTAAATCTGCAATCAGACCTCTTGATCCGACCTATATATCATGTATGTAATACCATCGCTTTCTATATTAACAGATCTACAATCCGGTGACGATAACTTACGCTCTGGGATATAGAGCATGATGGTTGAATTAATCATTTCGTGATGAACTGTCACTGGTGTTACACACAATGCGTGGATTTCGATAAATAATCAATCTCATCATCAAGATGGGTTTTTTAAATTCCTTAATGCTTTAACCGCTACACCTATCATTCTTAATATAGGTATAGATAGATCACCACCAAGCGAGCCTGCTCAGCATAGTCGCAGAGCGAAGCGGGGGTCACTACTTACGTATGTTCACGTATGGTCATAGATTCGGGCTAATGGAGAAGCTCGAATCCAGTGCTGCTACACAGTACAAACACTAACGGAACAAGGCTGTAATAATTATCAGCATGATAAACATGATAAAACGAAATGGTTAACGAAGATTTCTTGCGCAGCACATCATGCTTAGCATTTACTGGTGTCCTCAACGGACATTTCCACTGAACAAATAGGCAGTGTCAAAGAAGATTTTAAGGTCTTCCCACAATGCATTGGCCCGGACAGTTCAAGTGTCCGGTTCAGATGCCGGGCGACCTTAGCGTTTATCTAGATCATGCGCGAACGAAAGCCAATTTGTTCACTTGATGCTAAAGTCGAGCTCCGAGTTTTAGAAATAAGAAAAAAGAACACTGATAACTAATTTATTAATTGATGTAAATTGGAACCTAAGAGCTCATTGGAGACCAGACTTAAGGCATTTTGCAAAAATGCAATGCATTGTGGTGGTGTCTTTTAAATCTTCTTTGAGTCAGTGTCAAACAATTGATACCCACTAACGGCAGCCGGGTGCTGTGACGTCACCAGCGATGGTTTCCAGTTTTCAATACGATTTATTCCGTTAAAATATAGGCCTACTACCGGGTTCCAAAGTGTCGGCAATCAATTATTTCCTTTCATCTTCAGGCTGCCGGTAGTCAGATTCAAAGTAATAAGCAGATGAAGGTAGGCTGACTTCCATCTTCAATCACATGGTACAGATTAGACATAACTTGGCTCCATTATTTAAAAAAAAATAAGATTCCAACTAAAACTCACATACCGTATGTGTTATTAAAAAATATATTGGTCTTTTAAGAAAACCAATGAGGACTGAATTCAACTCTTATCAATTGCAGCAGGATATTATTCAAGATCCTCGTTTAACAATGTTATGGTCCTTTCAATACAATGTAATGTCAATGATAACCAGTAGACACTGGTGGCGGAAACCACACTGGTGATGGTGATGAAAGTGAAGCATGCTGGTGTTGCTTAGTAAATCTTCTTTGCGAGATGGTCACCTAACAATAAACACATTCGTATACACACAATTAACAGCATGTGCAAACTTTAACGTGGTCCAAAGAAATACAGGATGGTTCAATAAAACGTTGACCGTTTTTTAAGCCATTTTTTTTTAAAATTCTGTAGATTTAAAAAGTATCTTTTTCAATATTCATCAACTATATGATCTTGACCATCTATGCTGAAAATATCGTTACAAATAACCTTACGGTTGCAAAATAACAGCTATTTGAACAAAGTCTGTCCCATTTCACTCTGTCCACGGGTACTGATTTCGCGACGTTACAACTAGTGTGGTTCAATAAAACGGTGACAGTTTTTCAAAGCCATATTTTTCAAAATTGTGGGATTTGGTTTAATTTTATTTTACATATTCCTCAAAAATATCATCTTGACCATTTGCTGAAAATCTCAATGTTAATAATGCTATGGCGACAAAATGATTGTGAATCTCTCCAAAATCTCTTTGTCCACGGGTAAGTCTACGGGAAATGACAAGCAAGATCACTTTTAAGGCATAGAATAGAGCATAGACAATTACACTTCCAATCTTTGAAAATCAATCATTCTAATTAGGGTCACTCGTGGTATTATTATTACGTATTGACTTCACACCTGAATAGATAGTTAAGATGTTATTACACTGGCTTCACCTGGCGGGATCTTCAAATATTAGATTACTTGCATGCAATTCATCATTCAGTATTCAATGTAACGTCGCGAAATCAGTACCCGTGGACAAAGTGAAATGGGACAGACTTTGTTCAAATAGCTGTTATTTTGCAACCGTAAGGTTATTTGTAACGACATTTTTAGCATAGATGTTCAAGATCATATAGTTGATGAATATTGAAACAGGTGTTTTTTTAAATCTACAGAATTTTTAAAAAAAATGGCTTCAAAAAACTGTCAACGTTTTATTGAACCACCCTGTATATAAAGGGTTGATCCACTACATAGTAAAGCCATAACAATTGCATTTGCCTACAGCAGGGGTGACAGCAGGATTTTCATAATAAAAAACATGTGCTAAGGCAGTTAACATAATAAAATGTCACATAGGCAAATTGTAATTGGTTTTGAGTTGGCGACTTCTTTTCCAATACCAAAATATGCGCTCCGCTCATAAATCAGGGATCTTAATAGAAAAGCAAATAATATAAATTGCACTGCCCGCAGCCGGGCTTTTCAAAGACCCTTGATTAGCATTCCCTCTTCCCTATGGACCGAAATGGGAACTAGTGCACGCTTGCCAAAGGAAAGAAAAAACCGTGATGAAAGTGAAGCATTAGCATGCTAGTGTTGGTCGATCAAGAGATTTTCATTAACCCGATGACTGTTCAATTGCAATATTAATTTATTACACCGCTATTCACAGTTTATCCGTTGAGGATTGACGGATATACATGAGATACGCGTGTACAATTGGCATGTACACCTAACACAAAAGGTCCCTGACCAGGTGCTCTGATGTTGGCTAATCCAAAATCAATAATCGGTACAAAAACCTGAGATATAAATTTAATGAGAAACATTTCTTGTCCGTAGTTTAGTACCTCATTCACAGAAATTGGGTGTATAATTTTGAAGTTATGATTGTTTCAATGACCATAAACTAGCAACAAGATTGGTGCACTAAAATTGGGTTTCTATGGGATTGTAAGTGTGTGATTACGCATTGAAAATGTGTGCGTGCAGACTCCCTTTCGATACCTGTTACCGGGTCTGAACCCCTTTACTGAACCCACCTGAACCCACTTTTTTTTATTTGAGTTATGTAATAATGGGGCAACAAGTACATCTAATATACCTGAATATTTCGGCAAAATATCAAGTAAAACCCTATTTTTAATGCATTTTATGCCCAGCCTCGTTCGTGCATAATGTCAGTGTAGCTGAGGAAATGCTACAGTAAGTGTTTACGCAAGGGCCTCCCTTACGCAAGACACTCAACGTGAATCTGGACACGAGCAACGAAACCATTACATGAGCCAGGTGCAATTGAACGCCTCACTTTGTTGGTGATTTTGCAGAGGGTGATAAACACTGATCAGGTGAGATTTAATACAAAGTGTTTTACATAGTAATAGTGAGCTCTTTTGCCACAGTGTACTAGCTTATGCACAGTTTTATCTTCGTGTGTATGTCCGATTGCGACGTTGCGACAGAGAGGGAAAATCAGAATCCTTGGAACAGGTGGCTTCTTAAACTTCGGTATAGAGATAATATTTGGTGGTTGAGTCAAGGCTATTTTCTACACAACGACCGAATTTGAAACTATACGCACGTGGCTCGATATAATTTATTACGAAAACCTTTTTCTCATTATATGTATATCTCAGATGTTTGGAACCGATTATTGATTTTGGATTAACCACCATCAAAACACCTGGTCAGGGACTTTTTGTGTTAGGTGTATATCAAAATTTAATTTAATTGATGAAGGAAAGCAGTGTCAAATATCATATAAAACCTCTATACGCATCACTTGGTGTATCTATATTATGTAGGCAATTTCTAACGATTTTGGCAGACGACATTTTAGTTCGAAGATGACATTAAAGATGGGTGTACCGTTAATTTGCTTAACTATACTATCCTTGAGTGTGCTTCAATATCATGGAATCAGCAGCCAATTGTCGTTGCCCAAATATTCGCTGTTTGATCCTGAAGTGGCGCATTATGGAGTCATCAAGGTATCCCTCGTCAACATTAGTTTCGAATCCATGGACTACGTTCTTCTAATGCGAAACACGGTTAGGAGTGACTGTGATGAGAATGTTATACGGATATCTGATAGCAGATGCAGGTTCACGCTCTTGAATTTCGGATGGTACTTCATAAATCCAGCACCACACATTCAGACAATTTCCTTGGATAATATTAGAATAGAACATGCAACTGATTCTAGTGTTAGACATGACACATTGGCACGTGACATTGGCGAGTGTAGTGATTGGTCGATGACAGGTGACTGCGATGATGTTGAAGTGTATGATGATTACGTTATTTGTGAAAATAAAATTGGTCCACTCATCCCTCACTGGTCTCCTGATTACAATCCAAATCCAACATTATTTGATTGTGTCTTAAACTGTGCACCCATGTGTCGATGTTCTTTAAGCAAGGCTGGTTTGAACAGTGTGTGCAGCAATGGAAAAACGTCTGTTTCATTAATAAATTGGAACAGCCTTACGCGGCCAGATCACGTATATTTCTATGGTAACATTGACAGCATCAATGAGTATGCTTTCTCGGACACCCATTTTATCGAAAACGTCATGTCCCTCGTAATAAAAAGCAACCGGACCATTCGCTCTATAAGAAAGGACTCGTTTAATGGATTTCGTAATCTCTCCGAGCTCAGTCTTAGCTACAACCAATTGGAGGAATTACAAGATGGTACTTTCAATTCGTTGAGGAACTTACTTAAGTTGGACCTTCAATGGAATCAACTCAAATTTATAGATTCTAGTGTTTTCGCCGATCTGATCAATTTGCGCAAATTGAACCTCAGACAAAACCAAATTACCCATTTACCCAATGGCTTATTTGCGTGTTTACCAAATATGGCATGGTTGAACCTACAACATAACGATATAATGCGCCTACAATCAAGGGTTTTTCTTGGAATGGACAGACTGGACACTCTAGATATTTCCCACAATAATTTACAGACACTGGAACCGAATGTATTTCAGGGGTTACACAGTTTGAAGATCTTGAACTTAGGTTGGAATGGATTAAGATCTTTGCCGGACTCTGCATTTCTTCGGACAGTATCATCGACAGCATTTCAGGACATGATATATGATGCATGTTATTTGAAAGAAACGAAGCCATCGGACGAGACGTATGTTATAAGTTCTTTGAAGTCCGTTACCCTTAGTCGAAACAATCTCACAGATTTTTCTTTTAAGTCATTTAATGGGCTGATAAATTCTAGCGTAGAGGTAGATTATGATTGGTTGTGCTGTTTTTTAAAAGATTCGGAATGTGTAGTTACAACTCGAGAAAGGACCACTAACAGTTTCCTTACTTGTAACCGTTTGTTGCTTAATAATGTATCGACGGTCCTACTCTGGATATTTGGTTGTTTGGCTTTGCTAGGAAATATTACTGTAATATTTTGGCAACTTCATTTAAAGGCAAATGATAAGGTGCAGTCTTTGTTGATTTCAAATCTCGCCGCATCAGACCTTCTGATGGGAATATACATGGTGATCATTGCATCCGCAGACGTATACTATGGGGATTACTTTCCCGCTAAAACTGAGATTTGGAGGAATAGCAACACGTGTTTAGTTGCTGGAACGTTGGCTATGATATCAAGTGAAGCGTCTATTCTTTTAGTGACATTGATAAGTTTAGATAGGTTAATGGGCATTCGGTTTACATTCAGTAGGTGGCGAATACGTATCAGGCAAGCTTCATTCATTATTATTGGAATGTGGTTGATTTCGTTGGCATTAAGTCTGATTCCAGCATTGGCAAACGTGTCTATACTAAACTATGAGCTTTCTGAGGTTTGCGTTGCACTTCCTCTTAGTCGCAAGGCAAGATATACAGCCGTCGGGGCTAAGAGTGTTGCTGGAAAAATAGAGCATATTTACGCTTTATCCTACTCGGGCATGTATTATTCCACAGCTATTTTCATAGGTTTGAATTCAGTCTGTTGCTTGGTAATTGCGGTGTGTTACATTTGGATATTTATAACAGTAAAGTCAACCGCAATGCATGCCGGTCGCCAACGCGAATCACAAGAAGAGGTTCGTATGGCGATAAAGATGTCGCTCATTGTTTTTACAGATTTCTGTACCTGGGTTCCTGTTATAATCATGGGCATTCTTGTCCAAACTGGTGTGCAAGAAATCAACCCGGTGGCAAATGCTTGGATAGTTACACTTCTTATGCCAATTAACTCTGCAATCAATCCATTTATGTATACTTTGGCTACCGTAATTGTTGGCCGGTTGAAGAAAAGGAAGACGACATTAGGAAATAGAAGCAATTTGATGAATCGGAGAGATACCCGAGAAACATCGATTAATGATAGATGATTACTTTGCAATGTTACGACTTGGTTGTTATTGAAACAAATATTCAGTTTTGTATTATATTTCACACATTATTTATAACTTGTATTAAGCATGCCAAAATTGTTATTAATGATTGCATCATTGACATTGAAAAAACATGATTGAATAGACTGCATAATTAGTTATCATCACCATAGATTACGGATAGTTCGTGAGCAGTTGATTTCCAGATTTACCCCTATCAGAGAAACCATAAGACTGTAGAGCACAATAGGAGGGCAGTAATTGAATTGGGTATATTCAATAAGAGAGGGCGTACTTCAGAGTGGTAAATCCCGGGAATTGCAAAGAATGTGCACTCGGGTGTGAAAAGTCCACCAATGTCTGCAAAATGCTTATTGCCTACTCTCTGATAAAATCAATTGGTTTTAATACGCTGTATTCATGTATTGCTTCTTTTTGTAGATCCTAACATTTGAGCCCTTGTTTATGTACGGTTGATGTTATGGGGTAGGACTATGTGTTATATACAGGGTGAGTCCAAATATTCAGGTCCCGATTTCACTGATATTTTAAACGAGTGCAAATACAAAAATGAATATGTTTTATGAAATGCACAGCAAGAACACAGTGTTAGCTATAACCTTAATTTTATTTCGTTTAAATTGGTTACTCCAAACGAGAGATGTGGGCTTTCTTCTAAATTCTGTAAAATTCAATCTGTTCCAACATTGTCCACGTAAAGGGATTGTTATGAAAGTAAAGGTTTTTAGTGATTGGGGTGGGGCACAAGTTGAATGTTGAAGGAAGAGCTGGACATATTGAATCCGGTTTCATATGGCATATTAGACGAATATCCTTCTTTTGTTGAGATTAGTGCGATCAAAAAGTGTTAAAAACATTATTTTTTACTTAATTTGATAAGATTTTTTTGTTGTTGTTGTAAATAGCGCCTAGCTGTATTTACACACAACTCATCATTCAAAAAGTGTTTCTACTCTTATAATCACTGAAGAAATTGACCAATCTTTGGCAGGAAGTATTTAAAAACGGGACCTGAATATTGTGACTCACCCTGTATGATGTCCGCATGAAATTTCAGTCCATTTCTCATTATTTGAAAATAAATGAAGTAGTAGCCAACATGTATCAAACTTATCATTTCAATATAAGTTATTGAGATAACCTGGAATCTAGGAATCTACTTTTATTAGTGATAACCCGCTTATAATAATCTTGGAAAGCACGTGGCCCTAAAATGATGTCAAAAACCCTAAGGTTTATAGATTGAAGCCCTCGTCGTCCGCTAAGGGATTCCAGATTGGTTTAGTATTTTGGGTTGAGATCAACGGTTTAACGCTCCTTTATGTTGTTTAGTGTGTATTTGCAGTACGTTTGTAGTATCGAGGTGTAATAAATGAAATGTGAATGTAATAAAAAAGTAAATGAAAAATCCACATGTAAATTGGGGCTGTTGACTTTCATGAGAAAAAAAGTGAGCTTAAAAATGTCAAATAAATGAAAGAAAATAGTTTGTAATAACCAAAGCAGGTTCACTTGGTACAACCAGGGAGGTGTCACCAGGGAGGTGTCAAGACACCTCCCTGGTACAACAGCAGGTCACAGAATCCCGCTGGGCACGTGATGGACAGCTGGTTCCGACCGAGAACGACCATAGATAAACCATGGTTAGATTGCCACCGGGTTTTGGCCAGGATCGAGTAAGATCGTGGAGCGCTTATAGGTATACATACAGGCCTCAAGCAGTCCCTCACATCATCCTGAATATCCCCTGTGGTATCCAGATGCTAAACGCTCCTGATCCTGTATTTTAGAAAATATTGGCCAAAAATATAGTGTCACAAAAGATAATAGGGATTGTAAAAAATAGCCTAAATGACCAACGCCCTCTATAATCGCTGCGTGGTTTTGAGTTTGGCATTACGATCGGGCGACTATAGTACAATGCATAGTTGATACATGAAGCATGGTGGGTATAAGAGGGCAGTATTTGGAATGGGTATACTCAATAGGAGAGGGCGTACTTCCGTATGTATAATACCCGGGAAATACAAAGAATCTGCGGTCGGGTGTGCAATGTAGATATATCAGGTCTAGAGCAGCGGTCGACACGTCCGTCGCCACTGCTGTCATTTTTATTTAGACGAGTCACGTGACCATCTCATTTCGATATGTTTGGAATCGCTTCTTCACAGTCCAGACAGAGGAATTGATGGTACCAGGTGGAAAGTTAGTACAGACTCTTTTTGATGATTGATTTGAGTTCATATACACTGGCACTCATAAGTATTACCGCAGTGAACATACCCTAGAAATTCCATCTTCTATGAACAAACTATTGATTATTTTCACTAGTAACAACAGTGTATGTCTGCATTACATAGTTGTTCTTCATAAATTCATGTTTGTTGTATGTTGTGTTCATCAGATTTTCGACTAAACCCTATAAATTGAGACCAGTCTAAAGCTACACAGTGAAATCCCATAGACATTTGCCTCATTATAATGTATATTCATGAGCTCATTATCGCCATTGTAACGCTATGGGAAAATCCTCTCTTACCAGTACCTTCTTTGTAAAAAGTCAGTGCTTTAACAATTATTTGCTAAATTCACAAATGCAATATCCTATAAAGGATGCCCAGTACTTATAAATGCCTAAAACATGGTAATTTGATGAGGAGGTAATTTGAATTGTCAAGAAAATCCTGAAATTTAAAAGACAATTTAAATATTTTGGTTTGAAAATCAGTGTTCGAAAATGCGACAGAGAACCACGCAGATTGTCTGTATTTTACGAGAGGCAGCACACAGGCCTACATGTAGCCGGTTTTAAGATTACCGCGACAATGATTTGCATTCATGCGAGACAGTCACCGTAACATTTTTACGAAGGTCAGTCAGTCGGTCTCTCAGTTGTGCCATATTTATGTGAAGCAACAAAGCCCAACAGATTACATACACCACCGTACTAGACGAACGCGTACTTATTGTCAGATGTGTTTAATTGGGCGATATCTCTATCTTTCACATTATAACAGTTAACTCCCATTCATAAAAGAATGCACTAAAAGGGTGATCGATTCAAGTCTAACAAAAGAGTTAAACAAGTCAATTCAAAATAATGTATGCTGGATCATGCGATAACTAAACTTATTCGGTGATTAATATTTTCTAATAGCGTAGGTCAGGCTTGGTTGGTCTCAATTTTGTTTGAACGTACTTGACAAGCCGTCTCACTAAGGGGGTGTCACTACGTTGAACATTTTTCTGAATCCAAAAATATGAAGATTGCATTTAAACCAGACATATTCACCAAGACGAGCTCAACATGCTCAATGGCAAGGGCGGCGGAACCGGGGGGGCCAGGGGGGCACGTGCCCCCCCCATCCGTGAAAGTGGTGGGACACCATGTGCACTGTGCCCCCCTAGAAATTTGTGGCTGAACTCCTTTAATCGAGCTCCACAACATTTTTGACCCCAAAATAATTGAAAAGATTGACTTTTAGTGTCAAAAATACATGAAATTCTCTTAAACTGCAGGCAATTTTGCATTAAAACCAAAAAAGATTCGCGCGCTTCGCGCGCATTTTTAAAGAAGTGTTTTTCCTTGCCAATTTTTTTTTTCACGCACACCCTTTGGTCCCATTTTTTATGCTGGTGGTGCTGCCATTGATTGAAAGTATCAATGTCCTTCTTATGTTATAGCTGAGACGAATTCGTCTCAGTCTATAGTAGTTTTTTCCGTCCAAAAGTATGAGAGTCGCATTTTCATCTTGTTGCGGATTTAATTTTTTTTAAATTATTGCTATATAAAGTACAACTTCGTGGGCCTTTACAATGTCATGAATGTGTTAATTATACCAAAATACGCCATGAAATGGCCCCTGAGCGCATATCAAAACCCAAAATTTCCCGGGGCCCTTAAGCGGGCCCCGGACCCCACGCCGCAAGGCGCTCCACTCGCTTCGCTCGTTCCGCTTGCATGATCGTAATTTTTGTGCCCCCCCATTTTCAAATATGCTCCGCCGCGCCTGCTCAATGGTGTATAAAAATGCATTGTGTGCTTGGTATAAATATCGTGTGCATCAGTTCAAAGTGTTTATATAGCCCATGTTCTATCCACACATTTTCAATATGACAGAATACCCCTGTTTGTAACATTGTAATTGCTGCTGCAAGTTTCTTTAAAAAAAATTGGCTTGTTCCCAGTACGCGACAGTTATCCTTCTACAACCAAAACTTTAATAAAGTTATGTCTCGAAATATTTGATTTTTTTGGAAGATTCCAGTAACCTTTTCAAAACATAAGCCGAGTTCTAGGTATTAATGAGTATTGGAAGTCCCTGGCATAATAACTATACGTGCTGAGATTTTATAAAATAATGTAAAACTAATGATTTGTTGGAGATGATTTTCGCAAGTAAGGATATCCCATGGCGTTACACGGCGATAATGAGCTCATGAATATATAATGAGTCAAATGTCTATGGGATTTCACTGTGTAGCTTTAGACTTGTCTCAATTTATAGGGTTTTGTCGAAAATCTGATGAACATATCATACAACAAACATGAATTTATGAAGAAGAACTATATAATGCAGACACAGAATGTCATTACTAGTGAAAATCATCAATGGTTTGTTCATAGAAGGTGGAATTTCTAGTATATATTCACTGCGGTAATACTTATGAGTGCCAGTGTATACCTACGGTCATAATTTTCAGAGGGTGTGCAAAATTTCACCCTATGGGCTTTTTTAAAATCCAAGATGGCCGCCATTACTCCTAAATTCCATTAAAATGGTTATAACTCTGTAATTGATTGTTATTTTGATATGATTGTATAGGCTTTATACCAAGAATTTTAAGCTTGAGGAATCTACTAGAGTGATTATTGATGTGATCTGAACATTCCATAACCACAGAAATCCAATATGGTCGCCCTGTAATCCAAAATGGTCGCCGAAATCATGAATTTGGCTATAAAATGGAATAATTATTGATGACGACAAGTCTGTGAGCTTTACATCCATGTTTTGAAGCATGAGCAATCTGCTGAAAGGGTTTATTAATGTTACTTGATGACAGCAACATGTCACAACTTGTGCCGTCATCTTGTCAAGGTCGGCGATTGATCAGGGACTTAACAAGTGGCGTCGGCGATTAAACATGCTTGATCTGGTTGATTTCATGCATATGCTGTCGCCTACTGGTGGGCGATTCAGCATCTCTTGTCTTGTTGAAGGCGGGGAAGATCGTATACTAATCATCCCTGCTCATCCCTGGTCGGGATCCAAAATGTAAATTGTGCAAGTTTGAACAAGATTTCAGCCGATTTTTAAAAAATGGTGGTCTTGTGTAGTTGGGAAGAGGTAGGGTCGGGAGCTGTCTTCTGTGTGACTGAACCTTAAACCTTTAATTCGAGTTGATGCGCGGCGTTCTGTCGACCACCTTTTGAGGTGGTTAATTCGAGGTGATGCGAAGTGACTTTCCCAGCAGAAACAGATCGAGTGACTGCGTTACGCTCCTTACCGGAAGGTTACCAATTGTCATAGCAGAACAACAATCAGATGTCACAGTTGGGTTACTGTTTTGTGAATGTATATGGCATATTTTAGTTGGAAAACATCGCATAGCATTTTTGGGATTTTGGTATTTTGTAAGCAGAGGACATTGAAATATATACAGTAAATATATTTTGGATACAAAGCAACAAAAATGCAGCTAAGCGATTGTCGTTGTGAATCATGGGCGGCGCCATCTCGCTTTCCCACAATGCAACGATTTGACCTGAAAACTGACCTCGGGTCACCTTAACTTTTTCGATCCTTCCGTTCGGGGAAGTGAGAGAAGAGAGCGTGTATTTGTCACCGCGCATTTGACGGCAGCAGAAACAGACGGTTGGCGCTGGCGGTGACACCCATTTTAAATGCGGGGGAATAAAAGCGCGGTGATGCGAGTTGCGAGGTGTCCAGCAGAAACACGCTCAATGTGAGAACGTATTCAACTGTGGGGGTGAACACACTCATCTTTAGACCTTCTCTCTCATATTTACAGTAATATTTATAGTGAAATTCATTCTTTTAATAGTGATTTCCACTCTTTTAAGAGTAAATATCACTCTAATGAAAATAACTCTTTTGAAAATTTGTCTGTCCTATAAAGTGTTAACACTTTCCACGCGGCTATTACTTTTACTATACGCTCGTATAATACAAAACAGATATTTCAAAATCCTTTCCCAATTTTTCTAAGTCTATGTTAAGAATTACTGAATCAATACTATAGGCATGCTTGTACTTATTTTAATGCATTTCTCGTGCTGTTTCCAAATACGCGTATTCATTGGTTTTAACATTTGTATTGAGACACCCTGTCGTGTTATAATACCAACCAAATGCATATTATTTGATGTAGAACCACATCTATGTTACCATGATGATTATTAGGATTCTGCCTCAGGTGTGACGATAGTATAAATACATAGACGGGTAATTATTAGCCATTACATACAACACATGGACTTAACCCTTTGCTTGCTTTAATATATTCATTATATTTTTATATATAACCCCCATTGCTCTTGTAAATATTTATCTAAATGTACATAAACGAAATTAACCACATGCTACCAGCCACGATACGTCAGAAGCACCCGTGTAAAGCCGGAAACACATTTGAGATTGAAATGTTCCCCGAGCGATTAGTTACCCACGCTTACCTCTAAGTTGCAAGAACATATTTCTGCCCTATAAAGTGTTAATACTTTCCACGTGGCTATTAGTTTTACTATATAATACAAAACAGATATTTCAAAATCCTTTCCCATTTTTCTAAGTCTATGTTAAGAATTACTGAATCAATACTATAGGCATGTTTCTACTTATTTTAATGCATTTCTCGTGCTGATTCCAAATATGGTAATGGCATTCATTGGTTTTAACATTTGTATTGAGACACCCTGTCGTGTTATATAATACCAACCAGTGTAGGGTAAATGCATATTATTTGATGTAGAACCACATCTATGTTACCATGATGATTATTAGGATTCTGCCTCAGGTGTGACGATAGTATAAATACATAGACAAGTAATTATTAGCCATTACATACAACACATGGACTTAACCCTTTGCTTGCTTTAATATATTCATTATATTTTTATATATAACCCCCATTGCTCTTGTAAATATTTATCTAAATGTACATACACGAAATTAACCACATGCTACCAGCCACGGTATACGTCATATAGCACCAGTGTAAAGCCGGAAACACATTTGAGATTGAAATGTTCCCCGAGCGATTAGTTACCCAAATTGATAAATGTATAATCATAATAACGAAGAGATTCCATACGTAGAGCTTTAATACATGATACCATCAACGTGCACACCAACGTTTAACTATATGTGTCACAATTTTGTTGTGACCTAACGGTTGGTGTTGCAGTATTTTATAAATCCACCTTCTGATGTGAAATCCATATCTGCGAAGTGCTGCAGTGGTATTTAGGTCGTATATCGGAATACTTCAGTGCAATTTGATGTTAATCTATTTGAGGAGATTACTTTCTTCCAAATTTCATTTTCGGAGGTTATTATTAGTGATGGTGGATTCAACGGAGGTAGCAACTGCAACGAAAGGTAAGACGATGAACTTTGTTCTGTGGATAAATAATCGAATAAATCACAATAGAATATCAATACTATGTCAACCATGTCAACAGTATCCGGTATTAAAATGGTCTCTCCTTGTATCATGTAGGCTATATTAAGACCTTCCCATACAAAAATGCTATCACCAAATTGTGGTTGCAGCAAGGTGGTACCAGGTTGCGCAAGGTTGTTGCAAGGTTGCGCAAGGTTGTCGCAAGGTTGCGCAAGGTTGTCGCAAAGTTGCGCAAGGTTGTCGCAAAGTTGTCGCAAGGTTGCGCAAGGTTTTCGCAAGGTTGCACAAGTTTGTTTCAAGGTTGCGCAAGGTTGTTGATGATTGCTGCAAGGTTGCGCAACCTTCTCAGAAGAACCAAACTGGTTGCGCAAGGTTGCGCAAGGTTGCATTTTTCCAAATTTAACCTTGCGCAAGGTTGCGCAAGGTTGTATTTTTCCAAATTTAACCTTGCGCAAGGTTGCAGATTTCTGTTTATTTTGGAAATGTCCTTCTCACACTAAACTGTTTCTGAGAACATGTGTCGTTGCATCCGCCCAAGTGGTTCATGGATAGCGCCATTTGTCGCATGTGTTTCGGATTATAAAATCCTCGTAAATCGGTGCACATCTGGCACCGTGTAAAGGGATACTGTTAAAAATGTCCCTCATCATCTTCAAAACCTTCAAATATAGTCTTATTTCAAAAGTTGGTAAAGTATTAAGTTGTTCTGATTCTGAGATGGAAATTTAAATATTTATTTAAACTTACTAGTTTTAGTTTTCATGTGTCATTTATTGCCTCAGAAGTCATTTACATCGGGTATTTAAAGATTGTTCAATATCCTCATCTTAATGTCGTTCACATTATACTCGGGCCATCACAGAAAAGTGCATTTTCAGAGTTCGTCATATATACCGTACATACAATCCACTGTGTGTGCTGTCTACCGTATAGATAACACACTATCAACATTTCAACAGATATACTGCTTAGAGTACATGGATGGTTAGATTCCTCTTAACACTGACTCCTGATTAAAAACTTTCGATTCAACGGTGCTTTAGGACACGGGACTGGTTTCACATTAATTCAACAGTGGTTTGAATAATACAACATCAATCAAAATGTCACATACTCATAGAATATCGGTTAAAGCAATAATATATGATCTATTTATTTTTTCCCACGTATTTAGTTTTCTCTCTTATATTGAAGTTTGACTTATCAGAAAAGTTTTTCTGGACTCATAAATCTATTTTCACTGTTTTTCCATTCAAAAAACCATCACAGAACTTCACTAAATCACAATGGAAATCTGCTTCCAATTTCAGGAATTTTTCAATATATTTGTTTCGATTTACATTATAAAGTATTCCATACTAGTGTGGTTACAGTTACCGATCGTAGCCAAAAACACTTTAAACGGCACTAACACGGTGTCAAACCATTACAATATGAAATTCTATTTACGAACAAAAAAAACTCTCGGAAAATAAGTTGTCGGCGCAGACACCGACAGTTTATTTCAACCTAATTCAAACCATGATTTTCAAGTAATTGGGAATCGTATCGCTCTGTAACTTGGAAGATCTTTATGATTTATCAGAAATGTAAATCTTAAAAAAAAAAATCACAAATAGAGGGCGTCTCTAAGATCGCATAATATGACTTATTTCTTCTTTAAAATCAATTATAATCTTCCTGTTTGTTGCAGAGACGTATTGTTGTTATGCACTTATTGACCCCCTTCTCCACCGATGACATGGATGAACAATGTTGTTAACAATTCAACAGTCACAGTACTGCTCAGACTGATCAGTGGAATATTGTATATTAGCTTCCTCTTGTCACCGACTCCTAATTATGAATAGTTCAACCGTCTGTAAGGACACGCGATTGGTTTGACTGTTTGCAGTGAACAATCTGTCTAAATATGAAGGTGTATTGCCCATTATTGAACCCAACTCCACCAATACACACTGGTCAATGTCAACAATTCAACAGCTACACTGCAAAAACTCCGGTGTTAATTTAACACCATGGGTGTCACTATAGGACCGGACCACTTTACACCGGTCCTATAGTGACACCCACGGTGTTAAATTCAACACCGGAGTTTTTGCAGTGTATTATAGCACTCATTAGAATAGTGTGGATTGGTTTTCTCTCGTCATTGATTCCTAATTATCATGATTATATGAATGACATTTTTTAGTTTACAGTATTCTATGGAAGCGAGACTTGTTTGTGTAGAATCATACATGTGTGCTGTCTACCGTAGATAGCGCACAGTGTGCTGTCTGCCGTAGATAACACACGGCTGTTTGAATGTCCGCTTTATAATTAAAATCATGGGATTTATGGTTTGACCTGATTTAGGTAGCGCTAATGAATACGGGTATACGGTGAAAATGTCAAGAAAAATGTTCGAGCCCTTTTTAAATTATCGGCATTTTCTACTTGATGCACATTTTACATGTAACTCTATGGGAAATGTGGCCGATGAGGGCGCTATTATAGTAAATAATAATATTCAAAGCTCTATTTCTCAGAACTGGCACCAATAATGTTCTGAAATTTCTACAAAAGATATATTCAGTATATTCAGATACTTGAATCAGTTAAACCAGAACCGGGCCAGCAAGTTACGGTGTTCTCAGAATAAATCGGACAAATTATGTGGGATTAACAGCCGTGAACACACTGTGTGCTGTCGACCGTAGATAGCACACTGTGTGCTGTCTACCGAATATAACACACTGTGTGCTGTCTGCCGTAGATAGCACACTGTGTGCTGTCTACCGTAGATAGCACAATCACGCGCATTCGTTCAGTTGTCTTATGTGTAATGATCAATCACCAATATTCATGGAAACATTAAATATTGATATTGGTATATGAAATACGATAGGATTGTAAATAATAGTCTAAATTAAGTCTGATACCTAGGGCTTGTCTGCTTCCGCTAATACGTGTCACAGAATAACTTGGATCTTGTGGATGTGGAGTTTCAGCGATACGTCCCATCGGTTTGCAACACGTTAAGACCCGAATCGTTCCATTGCACTGAAAAATAATTTGGTGTCATTTTGACACTAAAACAAGCGTCAAAAAATGGGTCCTCAGTTGGCCACCTAAAGGTGTCAAATTGACACCATTATGGGTGTAAAATATGACACATTTGGGTGTCATATTCATTTTGACACCTTTGGGTGGTTACCTGAGGACCCATTTTCGAAAATGCCATTACACCCCAAATGGGGTGTAATATTGACTCTCTTAAGTGTCATATTGAGTTTGACACACTAAAGGTGTCAAATTGACACCATTATGGGTGTCAAATTGACACCATTATGGGTGTCAAATTGACACCTTTGGGTGTCATATTCATTTTGACACCTTTGGGTGGTTACCTGAGGACCCATTTTCGAAAAATGTCATTACACCCCAAATGGGGTGTAATATTGACTCTCTTAAGAGTCATATTGAGATAGCACATGTTTAGGAGCCGTTTTCTCGTCGCCATTTTGTTTGCATGTTACGAGCCGGTAAGACTGGTAAGTACCGATCTGCTCCATTTCCAGACATTTTTGATAATAATTATGATACAATTAGCGTAATGTAAGACGTCCGTATGAAAAAGATGACCACTGAGCCAGATAAATCGGGCTACATGTATGTAATGTTGCACATATCATCGTGTGCATGCATGACGAACACACACATACATGTAGTACTAGTAGGTCCATGCACTGACACACAGTCCAACAAAATGCTAGTCTCTGACTATGAAATTGTAATTTATTTCATCAGTTAGTTGGCGCAATATTAAACAACATGAACAAGGCTTACATTACGCTAATTGTATCATAATTATTATCAAAAATGTCTGGAAATGGAGCAGATCGGTACTTACCAGTCTTACCGGCTCGTAACATGCAAACAAAATGGCGACGAGAAAACGCATGCGTTGATATGTTGATAGACGCCCAATTTGGTGTCAGAATTACACCAATTGGTGTCAGAATTACACCAATTTGGTGTCAGAATTACACCAATTGGTGTCAGAATTACACCAATTGGTGTCAGAATTACACCAATTGGTGTCAGAATTACACCAATTGGTGTCAGAATTACACCAATTGGTGTCAGAATTACACCAATTGGTGTCATGCTGCTTCGACGCCTCTAAAAACCGTGAGCTTTCCCGCCAACTATTGACGCCCTTGGAGTTATTTCAATTAATCTGACACCAGTTTTGGTGTAAATCACTAAATGATCACTGAAAGGTGTCCGTCGGACACTTAACGGTGTCACCGTAAATTATGTGCAAACCCATATCATTGACGATTACACCAATTTTGGAGTCAAAATAACGCCTTTGTAAGTGTCATTTACAGTTGACTCCAAGAAGGCGTCGCTGTGACACCAATTTATTTTTCAGTGTGGGTTGGCTTAAATCGGGCATATAGAGGCCAAAAGTATATATACGACCCGTCTAGACGTAAATTTGAGAACTGCAACGATTTACCAAAATGTAGATATAGTTCAGCCGCGAAAGTTGGTCTTCCCTTCCCTTCATTGCCTCGTTTACTATGCCAGTATCGCACAAAAATACAGATACATGCATGTATTATGTATAGTGAACACTCACTCAATTTCATAATGCCACATGCCACGTGTAAATCCCATTGGCATGATTGGGTGGAATGGTGAAAAAAGGGTCAGTTTACAAAACTTCTTACAATTTGCTTATTTGTCAGTCGATTATATTCATTTTTTCGGAAGGTGAACTAGATTAAATGCGCCTTGAATATCATACTTATAATGTCACGGTTCGATGCACACATCAAGGTCAAATGGCCGTTTCAATCCGTGAACAATCTTTTTTATTTACCCCGTAGAATGGAAAACACAATGAGACAAATAAACCATAAAGCAATCTGATTGGTTATGGCGATTTGGAAACGTCTAATGGCTGTTCTTTAACCCTAACTCTACTACACCACACGGCAACTGTGCGGAGAAAATGTTTTTATAACCCGGCGTGCAGGTTTTTGGGCTACAAAACGGACCCAGGCTATAACGAGGCGAATATACTCGCCGAGGGTCGACTGGCAGCCGTGGTGTATAGTGGCTAGGATCTGGGCGCTGGTGCTGAAGGTCCGTGGTTCGAATCCTGGGGGGGGGGTCGGGGTGACCTTTCTGGTGAATTATGGGGTCGGAAAAAAATCTGTTGCCGTGTGGTGATCTAGAGTTAGGGTTAACAATGTTTAAAATAGCCCTATTATTATCTAATATCTATTGAGATCAACTTTGCTTGGGCTTCGCTTATCCTTCATCATTTCATACTTGGCTTTACTCGAGTATTAAGCACAGATAGTCAAAGCGAGATGTTATAGATAGAATAGAAAGTATAGTCAATAATCAAGGTGCTGACAGAATGAAACAGGTACGACCCGGATATGACAGAGGCTGGTACGGAGATAATAATTTTTGACACAAAAAGGATCCAGTGTGATTCTAAAAATAATACTAAGTGTGACAATATTAAATCGTCTGAGATTATATTTCACTTGTAATGGTTTGGACAAAATGTGAGAATATAAGAACGTGTATGTGTATGGTAAGTGCCTTACCCAATATCAAAAAAGAAAGGCTATTTTGAAGGGTAAAAAGTTCATGTTACCAAATTAAAACAAAGGGATTCTAAACACTTTCACTTTGACAAGAGTGCAATTTCGTCACTGTTTTCTGTTAACATAATTAATGAGTTAAAGTAGGGGTTATAAGAGCTATCACATTACATTAATAATAATAACGTCCGTAAATTGGCTTACTTGTTGAAAGTTCCTGAAATCCCCAATGTTTTATAAATTAGTACACTGAAAAATAATTTGGTGTCATTTTGACACTAAAACAAGTGTCAAAAAATGGGTCCTCAGTTGGCCACCTAAAGGTGTCAAATTGACACCATTATGGGTGTAAAATATGACACCTTTGGGTGTCATATTCATTTTGACACCTAGGGTGGTTACCTGAGGATCCATTTTCGAAAAATGTCATTACACCCCAAATGGGGTGTAATATTGACTCTCTTAAGAGTCATATTGAGATAGCACATGTTTACGAGCCGGTAAGACTGGTAAGTACCGATCTGCTCCATTCCAGACATTTTTGATAATAATTATGATACAATTAGCGTAATGTCAGACGTCCGTATGAACCACTGAGCCAGATGAATCGGGCTATACATGTATATGTAATGTTGCACGTATCATCGTATGCATGCATGACGAACACACACATACAGGGTGTATCAAAAAAATTAGGACACTTTTTCATGACGGTGTAATACTTGTTATAATCATTGGACCATGATCAATTTAGTCTCAATGTAAAGCCCAATTAATTATTATGATATCCTGAAAATATGAGCTCAATCCGATTCAAAATAAGAAAACTAGCGTACTTTGCGTAAACCATGTCATTTACTGGTTTGTACAATGGGATTTACATGTATAGACCAGTAAATAACATGGTTTACGTTTCAATACGTTTCAATAATTATAAACATAGAAAATAGTCAATAGCAAAGATTAGTTTGGTAATCCATTTAATTCTAGCACAAATCAATACTGGCTAAATAGGCCTAATCCACAAATCAGATGCATGCATACATATTCTGTGCAAATTAAAAAAGTTCTCGAACCCACTGTAGATGGTTCATTAGCATGATAAGAAGTAGAATTGGCATTAATAGTGTGCACGTTCATGTTTAATCTACTGTTACTGTGTGAATGACCATTGTACATACTACAAAATAGATTGCCTTGCCTAATAGGTCACAATTTCCTTAATTAATAATGGATTGTTCTCATCTTTTCAGGATTTTATCTTTATCGGTTGTTCTTTACATTAAAATAACAATTGGTCATGCTTTAGTGATTTAACAAGGATTTAAACCATCATCAAAAAGTGTCCTAATTTTTTTGATACACCCTGTAGTACTAGTAGGTCCATGCACTGACACACAGTCCAAAATGAGTCCTGACTCAACAGCCTAACAAAATGCTAGTCTCTGACTATGAAATTGTAATTTATTTCATCAGTTAGTTGGCGCAATATTAAACAACATGAACAAGGCTTACATTACGCTAATTGTATCATAATTATTATCAAAAATGTCTGGAAATGGAGCAGATCGGTACTTACCAGTCTTACCGGCTCGTAACATGCAAACAAAATGACGACGAGAAAACGCATGCGTTGATATGTTGATTGACGCCCAATTTGGTGTCAGAATGACACCAATTGGTGTCATGCTGCTTCGACACCTCTTAAAACCGTGAGCTTTCCCGCCAACTATTGACGCCCTTGGAGTTATTTCAATTAATCTGACACCAGTTTTGGTGTAAATCACTAAATGATCACTGAAAGGTGTCCGTCGGACACTTAACGGTGTCACCGTAAATTATGTGCAAACCCATATCATTGACGATTACACCAATTTTGGAGTCAAAATAACACCTTTGTAAGTGTCATTTACAGTTGACTCCAAGAGGGTGTCGCTGTGACACCAATTTATTTTTCAGTGTACCAATAAAAGTTTAGGGAAACGAAAGTTTTTCAAATATGAGGTAGGTGCATTGAAACTAAAATAACTCTACTCTACTATTAAAACTCGCTCTATACAAACACTCCATAACTGTCTATATTTACTCACTCCAAAAATTGACTACAAGAAAACCCAATACTCACCAACTCAACCATCCACAACTCGACACTTAGACAACAAAGTAGGGATTTCTCAGATTCAAGAATCTTGTCAAACAAGATTAACTATTTGGGAGTATTGAAACATCAACACACTAAACAAATATAGCTTTGACTCCATCACAGACTGCGGGACTGTTAGGGGTGTTTTTACATCCCACACATGTATTTTACGAATGTGTCATAGACTACAAATGAACATGGCTGCCTCCATCTATATCTAGAAATACCCTGATTTCGTCATTTTCACAAAACCATGGAAGGAGTGGTCGGCTCGCTTCGCGATCCGGCCCCTAAAAGTCGTGAATATTGCTTTTAATAATCAAAAAGTTCGTGTCTACTCGTTATTCTGAAGGGTCATCATTATCATTATGCTATGCTGTGCTATGCTGTGCTGTGCTGTGCTGTGCTGTGCTGTGCTGTGCTATGCTGTGCTGTGCTGTGCTGTGCTGTGCTGTGCTGTGCTGTGCTGTGCTGTGCTGTGCTGTGCTGTGCTGTGCTGTGCTGTGTTGTGCTGTGCTGTGCTGTGCTGTGCTGTGCTGTGCTGTGCTGTGCTGTGCTGTGCTGTGCTGTGCTGTGCTGTGCTGTGCTGTGCTGTGCTGTGCTGTGCGTTGCGGTGCGTTGCGTTGCGTTGCGTTACGTTGCAAAAATAAGATTAGGGAATCAAAATATTCAACAAAAATACCTATATCGCAAAGTATACGAGCTTTACAAGCTCTAGCCCCATGGTAATAGTAGTATAGTTCGTCGCTGTTCTGACAAACCGGCACATCACGAAAAACAGCGTTTTGAGAAAATCGTGTTTGAAAATGTTCCCAATTTTTAAAGACTTGTTAGAGAGCATTTACATCAAATGTCACTATCATTGTCAAAGAACACTAATAGATATATACTTATGTTTGTTATGAGCATGTTACAACAACAAATTGCAATTATTAATTAGGAGTAATTATGTCATAAAGTCATGTGCCGGTATGTCAGAACAGTGATACAGTGATATGCCAGTATATCAGAACTGCAGTTACACGGTGGTCTATGGCAGAATATTGTGATGTGCCGGTATGTCAGAATACAAAATGAGGTTTTCATGCCGGTATTATGTTCAAACCCTGGCATATCACACTAATTAGTGCGGTATCTCATTAATTAACTACTTTTTTGTCTCAATTTTTTGGGAGAATAAAGAGTTTCATTTGTAGATCATAAAATGCATCTTAACTCATTTTCCCCAAAATAGCACATGTGCCGGTATGTCAGAACAGCGACGAGTTATATGTATATGATCAGTTTATGACTACACTTTTAAATAGTGATTTTCTGAAATTTGTCGAAATGGGATAAAGGTTTGACATCTGAGTCCTATATGTCATCCTCTCTTTATGAAACCGGAACACACGCTTCAAGCAATAAAACACCGTCACATTCATAATCGCTGTTCGTGCCAGTTTCAAGTGAAGACAACATCTTCATAAAAATGCATAGCGTATAGAACTACATCTATACATTACCTCTTTCTTTATTACGCTTTTTCCTGCTTGTGTTTGCTAAATTTACATATTTTTTTCCACAAAAAAATCAATTTGCGCCGTCATCTAAATGCTCTCTGCCCTGTCGGCTTCCCCTGGAAATAAAAACCTGTGATACCCACTCCCTCGAAAAATTGTGATCATAGCTCCCATGCCGATACGTAATCAATTATCGTCTTCATAACTGAATTTGAATAAAAACGGTTGTAGGATATTAGATTATACAAATACAAACTCGTCCGTGTAAAACGATGGATCAATCACGTCAATAGGAGAGCATGGGGTACATGAAAGCAGTCCCCGAACATGAAAATTAATTTTTCAGTTTTTTATTAGATAATTAAATGTTCTTTCTGTGTGTGTCAAGGTATCGGAATAAGGAAGTTGGAATAATCAAATGTGTAGGTTGAAATAGAAGAATAGCATTTCTAAAGTGCTGGTGGTCATGGCTTTGTGATGCACCTTACTTGGCCAATCAATTACATTTTATAATTTCATGGTGTGCTTTTAAAGATTGTTCTTAAAGGCATATTATGTGATCTTTTCCAGGGAGGACCCTCTATTCATGATTTTTTTTAGAAAGTAGATTTTCTTGCAGATTTACATTTTGGATCATAAATCATGAATATATTCCAAGTTACAGAGCGACACGATTCCTAATTACCTCAAAATCATAGTTTTAGAGTGACTTTAGAGTAAAATAAGTTGTCGGCGCAGACACCGACAGTTTATTTTCACTCTAAAACTATGATTTTGAAGTAATTAAGAATCGTATCGCCCTGTAACTTGGAATGTATGTACGATTTATGATCAGAAATGTAGATCTGCAAGAATATCTGCTTTCAATTTTTTTTCGACGATTGAGGGCGTTCCCTGGAAAAGATTACATAATATACCTTTAACAGAAACGGATTTATGTTAAATGGATACCACATTGCTGTCGTGCAAAGAGCGTTTATTGACCTGGCCTCCCCTGGTATTCATTCATCATCGTAAAATGAAATACACAACAGCACCATGCATTGCATTTTCTATGACGATTTTTGTAGATACTCCGTTATTATGCCAACACGTATGAATGACGCGGTGAAAAGGGGAACACAGACCGATGGCGGCGCTAGAGCGACACACCGGCTTCGCTCCTTGATCGACACAAATGAAATTATCGGGCGGTACTAGTTTTATATATGGCGTGGCGATGAAAAAACCAGTTCTACGGGCGAACGGACCTCTCATGTTGTCGGTCGATCGGACTTTCTTCTTTTTCCCCTTCAAAATGACCGTAAAAAAGGTGTTTTTTTAAATATGTAACAAATGTTTTCGTTTCTTTGACCTGTTGACAAGGTAACACCTCTTTTCGGTCGGTATTATTTGCACGTGCAAAATATTTTCACCAATTTCTAAAAAATGTGTCGGTCAGGTCCGTAGAAAAAGGGGGTTTTCGTCCCCTAACCTATAGGATTGAAAAAAATATTGGAGCAACTGTTGAATCCAACATACATTCATGGAAACGATGCTAGACTTGGGGTGTGGACCCTCAGCATAGCCTCCGTAAAACTGCTGTAACTCCTTCATTATTCATTTAATCTATATAAAAGTTTACATTTTCTTGAAGAAAAGGGTTCAATAAATCCATCCATGAACATGAAATTGACCATTTTGGAGAAATTATAAAAAAAACACGTTTTGTCGTTTTAGATTTATTATAATCCTGATAAAATGATCTAGGAGTGGTTATTTTTGTATTTGAATATCTAATTTATTTTTTAAATTATTGACCAAAAGTGACAAAAATGGGATTTTTGAAAATATATTTTTAGTTATCTTGACAAAACCAAAAATTGGTCAAAAAACGTTGATTTTTTATAATTTTCTCCAAAATGGTCAATTTCATGTTCATGGTTGGATTCATACTTTTATATAGATTAAATGAATAATGAAGGAGTTACACTCACAGCAGTTATACGGAGGCTATGCCTGAGAGTTCACACACCCCTTAATCAAGTCCACGCCGGAAAGCGTAACAACTTTGTTCAAGAAAGATTTGTATATTGTCTAGGTCTCTATGATAAATGTATATCGCATTACAAAGTTGCGCCAAAACATTAACGCTTCCATAATTTCAAATTTTTAAACGTGACCGCTGAAGCTTTTCTCATTGCATTATTGTAAACATTTAACCAAAATAGTTCACTCGCGCTACGGTGTGACACGGTGTCACGTAAACAACCCGCGATATTTGAACAGGTGTTTTGACACGTGTTGTGATTAGATACATCCATACCGCGCGCCGTGCTGCAACATGTGTCAAGTTCCGCCTACTTTATAAATAAATCATGTCTCTAAATACGCATATTCATAATAATAACGGGGGATTCTAATTGGCTCAATCGTGAAAACGCAGCTAACAGACACGTGTCTAGAACACGTGTCGATGTCGAGCGGTGACTTGCACTCGTATGTCAGGCACGTGTAAAACACCTGTTCAAATGTCGCGGGCTGTTTACATGACACACTTCGCGTCGTGAGTGGACTATTTGGTTGTCCTTATTTAGAATGTTTACATGCAAAGAGGTGAACCTCTATGGATTTGAATGGGAATCAGCTCAAGGGCTCCCAAAAAGTTCCCCGATTTGAAAGGATTGAATTCCCGGTATTTTGGGTCAATTTAGCATTAGAATACCCATTGCAGTAACCTTATTTTTAAAAATGTTAAAAAAACATATCTATAGTAAGAGCCCCAGAGCTCTAAATTCGGCTTTAAAATGGTTTGACCCCTAACCTCCGAACATACTCCAAAGGAATACTTTTATGATAGATTCATATCTTGTCTACAAGAATAAATTGTCCTGCTCTTATGATTCTCTTGCGAATTCATGTTATTGGCAATACCTGCATGTATTCCCCTATATTTCAGATAGACAAAAATGACAGAAAACAACTCGTGTTAGGGGTAGTATTATCGCTATAAAAAGTTGAAATATGTGTTAAGGTATATGTATAACTATACATCATATATATGGGAAAGAACTGCTTCACAAGTTGAGATAGTTATTTATAGTTATTATGTCAATGTTACAGGTAACATAGCCAAACAGAACGTTGGAAAAAGTCAGAAAATTGTCAAAAATTCTTATTATTCTAACTTTTTCAAATGTTCCATAACATTTTGGACCGATATCAATGACATCAAAATAGAAAAAGCTGATATAATGTGTCAAGTAGTTCTTTCATTAAATTCATAAACATGATTTTATGTAGTTTTTAGATTTCCTTTCAGTGTTATGGTCAATATACTACTCAAACCCTTACGAGAGATTCTATTACTTCAATTCTGCTATGTGAATACATGGGGAATATGATTATCGCCATAGCATAATTTCGCAAGAGAATCTGTAGAGCAGGACTCTTTATTCTTGTAGATAAGATATGCATCTGTCATACACATTTAAATTTAGGAGTATGTTCGGAGGTCAGGGGTCAACTCCTAAATTAGAGCTCTAATTAGAGTTAGAGCGCCTGATACCTTGCCTCTAATTCATTTGATGAGATGCTGAATGACTTTTAAGTCATTCATCTCGGCTGGTTTCCAATTATGGTTTTTGACTTGCTACAAAGCATGGCAGTGTCTCAGAAGGTTATTTATTGATTTTTCTTTAAAATGCCGTATTTACATTGATTTTTAAATCAATGTAAATACCTATGACATTTTAAAAACCCTTTTAAATATGACGAGATTGGCGCTGTCGGCTGAGATTGGCACTGTCGGTTTTCAAGAGCTCGTTTTTTCGCGCGGTTTGGAGGAATCCACGTAAACCCATCCCCTCTCTCTGAAGTTTGTGACTCGGCGGCAATTCTCAAAAGTTGACTTTCTGGTAAAGTCCATGTCTTTTCGCAATTACACTTGGGAGATACATACGGGATATCGTGAACTTTATGACATGTGATCAGCTAGGCAAGCTGAGCTCAGCTCGGGAGCTCCGTAAACCTGTAAGGTAGCTGCGTATATATACGTCACAAATTTGGAGAAGATGCCGCCTCTACAATACAGCACCAATTGTAGATGAGTTGAGCTGATGAGTGTTTTCTTTATTTACATTTTAATGTGATGCTCAAAAAAACAAAGATGAAACTACTTATCAGAAAATGTTAGTACCCGTTTTTGGCATGTCGAGAATTTTTGCAGTCAATGATCATGCTTCAAATTTTAATAAAAGCGTCAAAAAGTATTAAGCCTTCCAATTAGAATTTACGATATGATTATATGAAAAGCGCCACCCCTATTTTCAGCCCGAACGCTCGCCTTGCGACCGCCTCCGAGCATGTGTATTCATCCACGGGATAAATGTTCTGTAAAGTCGAAAATCAACATTTTGCAATATCCTGAGCAACTTAACAGTGAATGTACACATTTGTGCCTGGTACGTGAGAAGACTGGTACTATTAAACTAAAAATGAATTGCTTAATTAAGTCTTTTAAATGGTAGATTCAATATCATGTCCCTGGTGTGATCTGGATGTAACTGTTTCCCTCTTAGGTTTTATCCGAAAAGCCTCCCAAAATGCACTGCGATAATGGCGACAACTTAACACATACAGATAGGGATTAATGGTAGAATTTAGAATTACACATGAGTATCCAACTACTATGAGGTACCCCTTGGTCTGTACATCCAGGAAATCTACTCTAAATAGGTCATTCAGTAGTTTATCCAAGGACCAGAAACGATATGGCAGTTGGCATAACAAGAAGATGACTCCGCTTGCAATCAGGGTTCTAGCTACTTGGTTGCGTATATTGATGGACCGGTTCACCTGGCTGTGTGCTTGCAGCGTGGAACTATCACGATGATGCAATTTCTGTACTATTTTAAAATACAGTACGCAATTGCATATCAACGCTACAACGAATACTATGACTATCAGGAGATCGTTATAAACGCTCAACCATTTGAGTCTGTCATGTGGTCCACAGGTTGGAAATGTTGAAGGAATATCTTGGTATTCTGGAGTTGGTGGCCATTTGACGCAGTGTTTCTCAACTTTGATAAACGCTGGTATAATTGTCAGAGTAACAATTAAAGATAGGACCCATATCATAGTCAGAAGATTAATGTTACGCTGCCTTCCCTTCAACACCATGTGTTTCACTGGATGACATATGGCAAGATAGCGTTCCACTGAAATAAGAGTCATGATCCCAACTGATACAAAGTACCACAATCGGCTGGTAACAATAAATGTTATACAGCCAAATACAGAGTTCACAGGGAATGAGTCTACAACGAGACCCCATCGAAAGTGCCAAAAATAGTATGACAAGATAAGCAGAATATCACTCACTGCTAAGATGGCTAGATATGCATCCAAGCTAGTGCGAAGATCTTTAACACGGTATACCATCCACAAGAACACTCCATTACCAACCATACCCATCACAGACAGTAGCGATATGAAAATCCGGCTCACAAGGCTATGTACATCAATGTTTAGCCATTCTGCAGCAAGGTTAGGGTCTGTTAGATTAATTGTATTACTCAATGTACAAAAAGCTGTTTCATTGACATCGTTTGTGTTATCCATTGTTGAATTGAAGATGACACAACAGTAGGACGAAAGCTCCAATATCAAGTTATCTATCAACCAGTGTGAATGTGCGCTCAATATATCTCCATTGGCACAACAGTGACTTGGGTTGGCTTTCGATGAAATGATGAAATCTGGATCGCAAGCAATTACAATTAAGAGAAATATACTCTCAGGCTTATATTCCAAATTGACCATAATTAACTTAAAAGCTTGACAACATTACCATTCCCTATCAATTTTAACGATAAGTAAATAATACCAGTTATTATTATCATCATTAATTGTTAATGATGAAGTACACTTTATTTCCCCATGGACAATGTATTAAAGACTCGTAACCAGTCAGGGGTTGTACGGTACTCTACATTTTTAACTGGGGTGTGCCGCTGGAGGTTTAAAACCCTGACCCATATTCAGGGGTTTCTCTATCTCAAAAAACTGCGGCTGATTTTACCAATTTGTTGGGACCCATAGGGATTTTGTACCTTAAAAACGGCTGATTTGACTTGGTTTACGCGAAACGGGACCCATTTCAGCAAAAAAATGTACCCTGTGTTTAGGGATTTCTTGCAAAAAAAGTTTTTAAAAAGCGGCCTATTACGGTGTCATATACCACAAGTGTTAGACTAGGGACATTAACTACAGCTCCTCCAAGTGACAGCATTTAACTATTGAACTAATCATCCATGACTAAACTGTCCAAATACCAGTAGGCCAATAATAAAATAATATTGTTTTGTTGTCCTCGACCTCCCTAATCTTGTTTTCCGTCAGTTCTAAAACCTTGCAACCCTATTCATAGTCAAATTACCCGCTCATGCTTAACCGATGAACATATACCTGTAGCGTGTCAACTCACTAAAAATGTTTTAGAGATGACCAAATATAAGGACTGATCGAGGACAACTATATTATATATATTTTGGGACTCACGGGAGTATAATTGATATTAGACGATTTATTGAATCAATTTCAATAAGTAAGCTATCAAAATATTCATTGATGTATAAATAAATATTATAAATGAAATCATTTTCTTTACTGCACACATTACAGAGAAATCTGGAAATGAAAGTTGCAAACAATTTGAATTTTTGTTGAATTTTTGAATTTTTTGCGACCCGTTAATTTTCAATCATCTATATCGATCTGCTATGTTGCAGGGGAATGGCATTTGGCTCACATAGTCATTTATAATAAAGGTTTGACTAATATTCATTACATCCATACTATTAAACAACAATTTTGATATGTCAATTTTCTAATATAGTGACTCCCGATAGTTAGCTTTAGACAATTGACATCAGAGCATGCGACCATTGATGTTTAGCTGTGGGTTCGATTCCTATTGTTCAGCTGGTCGCTAGAGGGCGCTGCATTTGATGTCCGTTATTTTCTTGCGGTAGCACATGTGATACCTTTTATGTGTAAGTACCACCCCGGCAACCAGTTTGCAAAATAAGGATCGGATTGCGTAGTACCCTTTTCAATAGCATACTATACATGCAGATGTGAAGCACCAACAAATTTTCAATCAAAGAACAGATCAACACTAGTCCTTCAGTAGCCTATGCTGGTCTGTTAGCTCTCTTGACCTTGGAGCTGACATTCCAAGATCCAACACATTTAGCTACAAAAGGTAATTTATACCACTTACAGTCAGTATAAATTATCAAGGCATTATTATGTAGCCTTTCATTAACAATTCTAATAATCTCAGTGTATACTATCATGATTTTCATGACGAAAACAATTAATGAAATTTGGGCATCAATGGTATTTCTTTGGGAGTTTGGACAGCCTGTTTTCAAGAAGTTTTGCATTTATTATAGATTACAGGTAACATAGAAATGAAGATGCGACAGTCCTATTCCTATCTTATTTCAAAAACAATGGTAGCTTATAAAAAATACTCCGCACCCAGGCAACAGAATAGGATTGAGAATCGTTTGAACTGCAAGGTGTTAATTGCAATATCTTATATAAAATGTATTTATAAAAATAGGACAAATCAATTGAATGATCAGTATTTCTTAGGACACCCTGTATATATAAAACACTAAAATTACTTATGATAACGAGTGGTGGAGACATCGCATAAGCATTTTCTTTGATGACATACATCATCCGTTACGTTGGTCAATACAATACATGCTTGTCCAATTCAATTTAAAAACACTAATATCCAAATTGCGTTGCATGATACCTTGGGGAATTATATTAAAATGGTTTATTTGGCTATTTAATTAAATAGTGTATGTATACGGATGAACAGGAAAATTCAATTCGATAAATGCAAAGTCATTTTATAAATCTGTTCTCACAAGGTGTATCAGAAACCGCCAACAATCATCGCCATCATCCCGAAACGTAGACTGTAATAGCATGTCTTGGCTATCTTGCACTCCAATAGAGGATATTCGTGTAACCATGTGCAACGGACTACAAAGGGGAATCGTGCCCAGCCTATACATTCAATTTGATTGGTGCATGACCGTTCATTGCATATTAAACCGTGTTACCAAATTTGCCTATATCTTGAAACAGGTGTGTCTTCTTTTTCAAAACCTTAAACACAGTTATTATTCCCGACAAGATGGAAACAAATCCAAACCACGCATAACCTCTAACACTGTCTAAGCAATGTCGGCAAACTAAATGTCTTAACACTTTCCACGCAGCTATTGGTTTTACCCTATACAAGACACAAGACAGATTTGTCAGAAACCTTTCCCAACTTTCAAAGTCTATCTCATATGAATTTAATTCTTATACTGAACCAATAATAGGCATGTTTGTACTTATTTCAATGCATCTCTCATTCTGATTTCAAACTTGGTAATAAAACTTATTATCTTGACATGTTTTAAACATTTGGTGAAATTTCGGAATGTCGTCTGCAGACGCCTGCCGCGTGGAAAGTGTTAATTTCAAAATCCAATTACATCTTAATCTCTCCCTGGGTCTTTGTTTTTAGGGTAATGGTATGTTCCAACAGCCAAAAACTTGAAAAGTCTTCCTGATGACACAAGCTAATTGGTTTACGTTATCATGGTTATTCTGAGAATAAAACATACGTGGATGACATGAATTGAAAATCCAACTTGTTAAAAATCCAGATTAGTTGATTGTCTAAATCAGATATGTTATAGGCCTATAATAGGTTGGTGTATTTATATGTTTGAAAACGAATTATTTGGTAATAACTTCAAGTATTATCCATGGTACCATTCTGAAGAAAAGAAAAAACCGAATATACTAAATCACTCTTGACCACAGTTTAATAGTTCAACAAATGTATTGAAATGGTGTACAAATGTGACAGCATCCCGATGTTATTCTCATCAGAGTCAAAAAAACAGCTAACGCATCCACAGATATTGGTGTTAAAACTTTCTTCGCGGCATGCGTCGGCGTAGGCCTATAGCGAGGCTTATGTTGACCTGTATGCTCACACTGTTTTACCACTACAAAGCCTTGATGAAAGGCTACAGTTAGACCCACCATAATACATAGTGTTATTACCAGAAAAAAATAAAGAAAATCAGGGAACTTTGTCCAAAGCATTCTAACAGTGTTTGGAAATCGAAGAATGCACGATTTGTGATTAGAAAGTGAAGTGTTTAACGTTTAAACACCTAATATCTTCAAATCCAAAGCGCTTTTATATTAACTAAACGCATAATAATAATCATAATATTATGTGTTCAAAGTTAAACTTAGATAATGAGTGGTGTTTAAATGCTTTTAAGCATTAAACTTACAAATAACTGTGTTGTTTTTATTCATTAGTGATGATACAAATGTGCTCGTATAAGCATTAATACTGCTAGACTGAAAATCTGACCACCAGGTCGCGTAAAGACATGCTGTTTTGCGCCCTCTTTTTAAGATTTGCTATTCTTCCGTATAGATGGCATATTTCATTGACTAGTAATATGTAAAACGGGGAGATGCATATCGATGGTTGACAACAGAAAGACGTAACTCACCTTTTCGTCATTTTTGAGATAGTGGTACCAATCAAATCCTAATCCAAAACACTTACCGGTACTCTAGCTGTGATTTCTTGACTAGAAATACAATTTTGTTGTCAAATTACATTTATAAACCATGACGCTAAAATGTCTTGTAAGTTACATACAGAGCAATGTGTTTCCTAATTACTGCATTGTCAGATTTTGAAATAATAAGTTGTCCTGGTACCAGGACATTTTACTTACTGAGTGTTTTTTCTTCATTCGTATGATAGAATTCCATGATTTTACACCATTTTAACACCGTTTACAGTGCTTCCGGTTACAACCGCAACTGTACACAAGTGAACACCCCCCTACAGAATGCTTTAGGATGAAAATCAAACAAATACCGGTTTGTAGAAAAATTCCTTAAATTGGCAGCAGATTTCCATTGTGATTTAGGAATGTGCTGCGATGTTTTTTAACAGAAAATACAGAAAATACAGTCAAAATAGATTTATGAGTTAAGGAAAGTGTTTCCTGAGTAAAACTTTATTATAAGAGAAGACAAAACATCACATAATATTGATTTAAAGGCATATTATGTGATCTTTTCCAAGTGATTTCTATCATTGATTTTTACTATGAAAGCAGATTTACTTGCAGATTTGCATTTTGATCATAAATTATAAAGATCTTCGAAGTAACAGATCGATACGATTCCTAAATCCTAATTACTTCAAAATCATGGTTTGAAAATACGGTACAATCTATCTTTTTCAAATTTTACTCTAAATTCACTCTAAAACTATGATTTTGAGGTAGGAATCGTATCGCTCTGTAACTTGGAATATATTTATGATTTATGATCAGAAAAGTAAATCTGCAAGAAAATCTGCTTCCAATTTTGTTTCGAGGATTGAGGTCGTCCCCTGGAAAAGATCATAATAAACCTTTAATTGGTAATCAAAAAACTGATTTAGTGTATACAGAAAAGCTGATAAAAATCTTGTTTTAACATCTACTTTTAAGGGGGTGTGGACTCTCAGGTACAGCTTCCGTAAAACTGCCGTAACTTCTTCATTATCATTTAATCTATATAAAAGTATACATTTGTTTGAAGGAAGGTTCAATGAATCCAACCATGAACATAAAATTGACCATTTTGGAGAAAATTATAAAAAACACGTTTTTTTGACCCATTTTAGGTTCGGTCAAGATAACTCCAAATATAGTTTGTCAACTTTTGTCATACTAGTTTTATTATAATCCTAATAAAATTCACTAGGAGGGGTAGGCCTATTCTTATTTATTTTTTGAATTATAGACCAAATGTGCCAAAAAATGTGAATTTTTACCAAAAATGTGATTTTCACGATTTTGGAGATATTAAAACATGTGTATCTTCTTTCATACAAACCTTAAGAGGGGGTGGGGGGGGGGGCTCAAGGAAGTTTTTGATTTGGTTTTTTTTTAATTTTGAGAGTGCTGTAAATTTCAGGGTTGCACAAAGTGCGGGAGCAGGTAGCACCGCCCCCGGGAAAGAATGAGCAGAGTTGCAGAAATAATGGCAAGTGGAAAAATAAAAAGTATTGGGGAAAAGGGTGAAAAAAGATGAAGAGAAAATGCAAACTTTGGGTTATGAGCTGTGGTTGCAGGTATACTAACGTGTTTATTGTTTCATCGCTTCCCCCAGTGGCGACGCTACTGCTAGGGGACAAGGGGAGGGCATTTCCCCAAAATATATTTTTGATATTTATTGTTGAGTAAAAAATGCACAAATCGCTTGATCATTTTCGCCCCACCCCACCCTGCCTCTCCATATGAAAAACCTAGCCACGCCATTGAATGTTAGCTTTACTATCAGGAGTATGCCACTTAGCTCAGCTTGCCGATCGGAAGACACTTATAAATTAAAATTTGGTCAGCATAGCCTTGGTGGCGCTATACCGATAAAGCGTGATTGTAGCAGACGACACGACGCTGGCCACGCGTCTCTCGGACGACCCAATATTATGGCAACGGGAGTGCACCACTTTGAAATATTTTTAACAATCATCGCCCGGTTAACGATGAAAATAATTTAAAAATAACATTTACAATGGAGTTGGTTAGCCAACTCCAACGGTTTTGGATTTTTAAAAAAATCAAAACAAATCTTCTATTTATGACGAATTTTTCAAAATGATAAGATTATTAACACTCGCGATAACGTAAGTGTTATTCCAATACGAACTCAAAATTTAGGTTTTGCGTGGCCACCGTCGTCTGTGTAAATCTACCGCGAGAACAGCGCCACCAAGGCTGTGCTGACCAAAAATGACGTCAAACGCCAGTCAAGGACGCATTCCGGACGATTACCCTAATTTATGATAATATGCAAAAGGGACCGTTTTCGCTACGTACGTCAGTATATGACTTTCCTATCCCAACATTAATCGAATCCCTGCCTGTATCCACTTCAAACTTTAATACCCACCCCCGCACCGCGGGAATCCGACCCCAGCATTCAAATACGATCAACCGATTTCAGAAAGCCAAGATAAGTCCAACAAACACCTGACAGCTGTTGACATTCTTTAAAATTACGCAACATACCGACGTGGCGTAAATGTTAGGTAAATGTTGCAAAGCACCTGCAGAACATAAATGTTGCAAAGCGCCTGCAAAACGTAAATGTTGCAAAGTGACAATACAGCGGTAAACAAACAAATAATATGTCCCGACGTGTTTTGTTCGCACAGGTGCAACTATTGTTTCACGTGTTTTCAAACTGTACAATGTAGCCAGAATGTAGCGAACTAGAAGTTAGCATTATTAGTGTTTTTATAAGCATGCAAAATATCTATCAAGCCATTTCACAATGTCAATAACATGGAAATGTTAACGGGGGAATTTACCATATTTTTGGTGTTCCGGTATGTATGTTGAAACCCCAATGAACGGAATAAACAGCAGATTTGCTTTCAAGATGGAAACGCTTAATTGTCCTGTTTTTACGCCAGCAGTCGGCAAAGTTAAGTAAGTATTTTTGCATATTTCTATTTGCTATATAATGTCCATGTGAAGAAAATGAGTCGGGTACAAAACCATCTTATCTTCGTCGGTCATGCAGGGATTGGCAAAAGTTCACTACCCCCCCCCCCCCACCCGTTTTTATAATGGACGCAATCAGGCAGACCTTCCCTTGCCCGTCCGCGATATTATTTACCGTAAACAACATTTGATACCTTGACGGAATAAAGCGTATAGTATACATGATGAGACTGGTAATACATGTATACAGTGTTTGGCCAAATGTTGTTTACGGTTAATAAATTCGCTGCCCGTCCACCCGGGGGAGTCAACTATATTAATGTAAGCATGGGCGCCCATAAAAAAGGTAATAAGGCGACAGGAAAATAAACACTGTTTCACGGGCGAATGGTCCTCCCATGAGTTGTTCCCTCTTTTTTTATTTACTCTTAAAATTTACTCTTTAAAATCTGTAAACTTTTTGCCGTTTTATTAACAAACTAAAAGACAATCTACACTCGTTCAAGACACAAAATTCTCGTTTAGGCGACGAGATAAATACCTGTTCTACTCAGTGGCGTACCCAGCTTTTTGAAACAGGGGGGTCACGACATAGTTGTACCGACGAAAGTCATGTACCGACAATTCTTTTTAGGGACTCAAAAAAAACAAATCGTAAAGTTGCTCAATTTTTTTCTCCGCCAGCAGCTGAAAAAGCTGGGTGGAATACGAGTGACGTTATCCTGAAATCAGAAATGTACCGACGGGAGCTCGTGTGTACCGACTGGGGTATTTCAGGGGGCCACAAGGCACCCCTCCTCCCCCCCCCCCCCCCCCCCCCTGGGTACGCCACTGGTTCTCCTGGCAAACGAACCTCTCTGGTAGGGCCAGTCGGGGTTTTTTCCGCATCAGGCAGAAAATCGACCTCGATAACCGACAGTACGCCACTGTCGGTAAAAAGTTTAGTGATTTTTATAGCAATTTTCGGAATTTTCAACAATTTAAAAAAAAAGGGGAAAATGGGTCGGTCGGGCCCGTAGAACAGGGTCCCCCCCCCCCCCCCCCCCCCCCCCCCCCGTCGCCTTAGGCAGGGACTATAGGGCACTAGAAATGGGTCGGTCGGGCCCGTAGAAGATGGGGTTTTCGTCGCATTAGGGACTAGGGCACTAGGCCAGGGTGCATGTTGGATTCACATACCCATTCACATATAGGCCTAAAACTTAGGGTATTTTTTAATTTCAATTTACAAAATTGTGAACATGTGTATATTGCAAGATTGATTTGATTTGGAGATTCTAAACCAAGTGAAACAATAATTTAGTTAGCTATTATCCGCGGCAGATAACCCAACATTTAATAATCAGAACACATTTTCCGCTTCCTGCTCCAATACCTAAAAGAAGAGGACGACCAAGAAATTTGTTTTAGGCCCTAATGTTAACAGGTATAGCCATGTAGCTCTGATGCTATTTACTGAAGATAGCAACAGAAAGCATAGCGGTGACCCACTAGTTACTGTAGAGTTCGGGGTAGAGTTTCAATATCAGCAGTGACTCACTTGCTATAGAGTTTCGGAGGCTACCTAAGCCCTCTATTTCCGACTTTTCTTTAGTGAAACACCAAATTCTATTAAAATCTCCGATCTGATGAATCTACACAAATAGTTAGTCGCAGGCTATCATCTGAAGAGTTCAGCATGGGTTAAACCCATGCTGTACAAAACTACTACTATGGGGCTGACTCATTTTTTATGTATCCTCGCTCAGTCGCTCTGGTCTAAACATTGACCACTTTTTGACAAGAGTTTTGCCAAATTTACCGTTATAAACTGTATCAAATATGTATATGACTACCAAAATGCATACATCTTACAGCTATTCGCCCGTTGTACAGTCCGCGAGGAGTCGAACTGGTATCGCATTGAATGGAACTATTCCAGTATTCCATAACATAATGTAACTAGTTCGACTCTCTCTGCATAATGTATGCCTCCCTCTACCCCTCTCATGCCCTCCAAATGAGTAACACCACGACTCTATCGTAGCGATGGGACAATCCTCATGCACTTTAAAATAACTTAGCAATATTAAATGTCTGGTTTCGTCTACCATAGCTGCCTCGAGTTGATTTGAATCAAAAGCGACCATAGTTTAGCATAGACTATCAATACAATTTAAAACAGCAGCTATCTTATGAGACAACCCCAAAAGTAAACCCCAAAAGTAAACGGCAGCTATCTTATAAATGAGACAACCCCGAAAGACAATTTGTGCTGTGTCGGTTGAATAAACGTGACAATCCGTATTATGTTGCTGTTATATCATGGTTATAGCGAAATCTGACACACTTTAAATGGCCTAGACTGTAAGCTATCCCTGTGTATAACCACAATCAATGGTGTCGGAAGAGGGATCATCTTTCGGATGTTTTACGCACCTGCACATATTAATCGCATACTAATATGGTATTTTACAACGGTCTGGTCAGTGTGATGATTCGTAATTTTTTACAACGTGTTCCATAGAACTTTAATGCAGATCACTAAATAGTGCAAAACATTAGTCATTAGGATATCTTTGTCTTTACTGAAATTTACATGGTATTAACCATCAAGTGAAAATTTACTTGGAACAAACACTCTGTACGTATCATTGTTGGACCCTTTTAACCGTTCATGACACTTAATTGGTTGGTAGTGCTGTTTGAATTAAACATGACTTTCAACATTTTATTACCAATTTAATTTAATCGTTTTACATCATATAAATTTAAATACTAATAGTATGATGTAAAAAGCAACCTAAGTGTTTTATTTTCTTTTTTATTTAGGACAGACTATATAGCGTGCACGCTCTCATTAACGTGAAAGAGCACCACCACGCCATCATGCACTGGCGATTTGGTCGGATTTGCTTAACACCTTTTTTATGGATTTATTTCCCGGTGATGAACTCAATCAACGAATTAAATGCATCAGTAGTTCCATTTACATAACGGCTCATTAAAAAGCAATTAACCGCACATGTGACCACGTAGAACACTGGACTACCATTGATTCTCACAAATAATTCAACATTTTGAAGTGTGCGTGTGTTGTTGAAGTGGATGTTGAGCTTAATTAATAGAAGATGTGCTATTTTTAATATGATTTAATGCTATCTTCAGTAGATTGGTTGGTTCGGTCCTGTCATGACTGACAGCTCGTGACCTTACAGATACTACGCCACAAATAACGATTTTCAGCAAAGGAGTAACAATCACGGAGAGGGTGTCCAGTAATCAATTTTATTTGGTCAATCCACCGGGAACGAGGTCTGCCTCTCTTGCGCTTCCCTTCAATCATGCCTTGCATGATCATCTTCTCTAGGTTGTTACCCTTGCGACGTGAGATATGGCCGAAGTAGCTCAGCATTTGGGTGTTAATAGCATGAAGAAGTCGTTTAGACACCCCTATTTCTTCAATAATACTGGCATTGGTCCTTCTCATTGTCCATACGATACGAAGCATACGCCTCCAACACCACATTTCGAAAGCAGCTATTCTGTTTTTGTCAGCTTTGGTTAGGGTCCACGTCTCACATGCATACATGGCAATTGGAAATACAAGGGCTTGGACAAGCCTGGTTTTTGTTGCTCTGGTTCAGTAGATAGTATGGTTTAAAATATTCTAAACGTTTTGATTATAATTCGCTCATAAGCTTCAAGAAATAGGAAATACGTGGAATTGGGAAGGTTAGCCTAGTGTTCTTCTAATAAGCAATATTTTTCACTTGTGACTTAATCACTAGTAGATAGCAAACTTGAAATACATACATTGAAGTGACATTATTTTATCATAGCATATACTTCTAGTTGAAATGCAGTATATACGATTATATTGTTTAGCCATCATCAGCAGATAGGTTCTATGGTCAACAAATATTATAACTATATACGTGTTTGCTATCTTATAGATAGCAGAAACGGGCAGTTTAATTTGAAACCAACTGTTGCTATCTTCAGTAGATAGCAGATACCCTGATTGAAAAGTTATCATCAAAATACCTGTTTGCTATCTTATAGTGCTATCTTATAGATTGCAGAAACGGGCAGTTTAATTTGAAACCAACTTTTGCTATCTTCAGCAGATAGCCAGATTGAAAAGTTATCATCAAAATACTATACCTTTGATAGCCAGATTGAAAAGTTATCATCAAAATACTATACCTTTGCCTGATGTAGATAGTATATAAACCTTTGACGAAGATTTATGACACAAATTGACTAATAAATACAGAATTTTGTTCAGTTCATTTCGCCTCCTCTATAATGCAGGAATACAACGGGGCAACCCTTACGGTATGCGATTTCTGTGTGATTTCTGTGGACAATTTCATGCACAGCGCCATCAACAGTCTGATGATTTCATTTATATATAGTAAGGGATTTCCCCGTTAATCTGACCATGGAAGTGATTTGACGGACGGTAGGGTGCCGGGTATCGAGCCGTCTGTCGGTATATATCATTTATATCACAAGTTGTACGAGCAAACGGACTATACTGTACGGGCAAACGGACCTCAGGTATGGTCGGGAGTTTGGTTTTTCTTTTCACGCACAAATTCAGGATTTTATGGTAAAATTGTCAACATTTTTGAAATTTTCAACAACAAAAATCAAAAATCAAAAAGATTCAAAAAGTTTCAAACGAATTGAATTTAAAAAAAAAATCAAACTTGGGTCGGTCAGGCCTGTACAACAGGATTTATGTTTTTTTACCGCCCCAGAGATAGTCCCTGTGCGATCCTTACCGTACGTTCATTCACACGCACAAGGCTGTCAATTTAATCGACTGCCAATTATAGGCCTATATTGCTCATAAGATAATTTGTTGTGGATGTGTTGAGTGAAAAATATGGATTTGTTGACCTTAAATATTTGATCAATTAAATCTGCTGTTTGATCGATAATTTAGCATAATAATGGTCATCAAATAAAATATGTGTACAGTTTACACCGGGTTGTTCATTTACTAAACCATTATTATATTGACATTGCATTCCCGATATCATCTTTAAAATGTCTCTTTACGCGCGCAGCTACGTGCTAAACATCAATTATCTGATATCATAGGCAAACAAAGTTGATTTGATTGCTATGTTTAACCAAAACATCTGCTATCTACTGAAGATAGCGAAATAATGTCACTAAATCCCCTATAATGGCCGTATTTATTTATTTGTATATTAATAAGGAACCCCCCGTTTTTGCTGCTTATCTTCAAGAGATAGCAGATAATTTTTGTTAATAAAACTTCTCATGCTATCTTCAGAAGATAGCATTAAAATACAACCGTACTCCTTGGTATATTTTTCCCGTTGAGATTTAACCAGTGAAGGACCAGTGAAGGACAATAACCCGCACAGCGCCATCAATATTTTGATGACCTCGCGGTATAGGGATTTTCCCGTTTTCAATTTGACGGACAGCTAGGTGACGATAATCTAGCCGTGATATTATTACATTCCACAAGCGATAGTCCCTGTGCGATCCTCACAGTTCCCTTGACACATGACGAGTATCGTATATCGGTCACGTTCCGCTACATTGACTGTCTAATCGACTGATTATTTTAACATTGCCATCATGAAAATAATTTTCGCGAGAGAATGTTTCTGTTTGGACCATAATTTACCATAACTAGCGGGATACCCACTAGATGAGAAAACGAGAAGTGTTAATTGTAATCAGGGACAGGGAAAATGAAATTCTATATTTGGTAGGCTTTCTGCTGACTCAATTGACCTGACAGACCTTTTCACTATTTTCCATCACACATTACTATTATCAGTATACTTCTACCTCGAGGAGCTAATTTGAGCGCTTTGTCTACGTCTGACGAAGCCATTATCACGATTATTGTACACGGGGCATTCCATTTCATTTCTAAATATGTAAGTTTGACTCTATTAATATTATACTGCGGTTCATTTAATCATGACCAGTGGCGTAGCTAAGGGGTGCAGCAGGAGGGTGATCATCCCGGGATGCCCCCCCCCCCTGACAGAAAAAGCCCTTGGATGCCCCTCCCCCTGACAGAAAAGGCTCTTAAAATGCCCTATTGTGTCCCCGCCCCCATTCCCCAGATGTATACACTATACATCTGTATATATAGGCATTATGACAAATTACATGGACCATTTTCGAGCGCGTTTTTGTTCAACATGCCCCCCCCCCCCCCCTGCTTTCAAATTTTCTGAGCTGACTGCACCAAAATATTGGGCACCCTTTTACGAACATGTTGGAAACTTTGCCCCCCCCCCCCTGAAAAAATCCTAGCTACACCACTGATCATGGCAATATGGTTGATGCATCCCCCTGGAATAGGCTACATTGCATTTTAACGGAGTATGATATTACGAAACTTTGGTAATCAGGCCTTTTTGTCACACATTGAAAATTAATAATAGGTCTGTTATTTCATGTAACGAAAAAAATATAATGTTCGGCCAAAGCGAAGAAAATAAAATATATTACAAAAACAAACAGAGAAATTACAATAAATAGACCTATTTCATTAGCTGCATTAAAACGGAATATATCAAAAGATCCAATAATAATTAGACCTATTACTTGATTAAAAGACGAGCATGCCCTTCTCGTTAATGACAGTTTGATTACAAAATATAAAAAATAAACAAAAATATTAATAACTTTTCATAGTTTTTACTTCCCCGTTTTACAAAATAGATCGAAAGTAAAATTTGTAATTTATGAAGTAGGCTTAATACTATAAATTCACAAACTATAAATTATAAGAAGTTGACTATATTCATCCATTGTATATATAGTCGATGAAAAAGGATCTCATACTCCACTTAAAACGCGAACATAGTGAATCCGTCACACATCTTATGAGGAAAAATCTTCTGTGGCGTGGGCCCCTACTTTTAAGAAGCCATAATAAACTTTATTAGCACCCTACTCTCCTAAATCAAAAGATTGAAAAGTCAATCGTAAAGATTGTGCTGAGGGAAGGATCTTAAAAGATTGAAAAGTCAATCGTAAAAATTGTGCTGAGGGAAGGATCTTAAAAGATTGAAAATGGTCAATCTAATAGAGAGTGAAATTTCAGTCCGATATATTGAAATGTCACTCTATAAGATAGACCATTTTCAATCTTTTAATATCCTTTCCTCAGCACAATCTCAAAGATTGACTTTTCAATCTTTTGATTTAAGAGAGTACCCCAAGCCAAATCTCGAGGCTAATCTTTTTTTAAAGAAACTATTAAATTGCATTTTTTAGGTAAACATATTTAAGCCAAAAGTGATTTGTTTGGTCAAAATTCAAAAATTCAGAATTTGTAATGAAATTTGGATTCACTGACTCATTTAATTTCCAAAAATGTATACTTTTTACATACATCACATTAATAGTTCAAAAGTTACAGCGCTTGATAAATTTCGAATTTTGTGGGTTAACACCCCCTTAAGTTGTTTTGCTATTGCTATTCCATCAACCAAAAAGGATTTTATTTTTTAAAATAACGCTCTCATAAAATGTATTGACAATTAGCGGTAATTTAAATGTGAATATTTGTATGTACACGACCAGTTAAAATGTTTCATAATGTGGATTACTTTCTATTAGATCACATTTTAGAGACCAACGTTTTCCCCGCTTTCTTCAGTAGATAGCAGATGTTTGATTGAATATTAGTATTTATAATCAAATTTAGAAATGCTCTACTTTCTTCAGCAGATAGCAGATGACATTGGTTGAATTAATTAAATTTAGAAATGCTCTGCTATCTTCAGTAGATAGCAGATGAAATTGGTTGAATATTAGTATATATATTCAAATTTAGAAATGCTCTGCTATCTTCAGTAGATAGCAGATGACATTGGTTGAATATAAGTATATATATTCAAATTAAGAAATGCTCTGCTATCTTCAGTAGATAGCAGATGAAATTGGTTGAATATTAGTATATATATTCAAATTTAGAAATGCTCTGCTATCTCCATTAGATAGCAGATGAAATTGGTTGAATATTAGTATATATATTCAAATCTAGAAATGCTCTGCTATCTCCAGTAGATAGCAGATGACATTGGTTGAATATTAGTATATATATTTAAATTTAGAAATGCTTTGCTATCTCCAGTGGATAGCAAATGACATTGGTTAAATATTAATATAATATATTTAAATTTAGAAATGCTCTGCTATCTCCAGTAGATAGCAGATGACATTGTTTGAATATTAGTTTATATATTTAAATTTAGAAATGCTTTGCTATCTTCAGTAGAGAGCAGATGTTATCTACTAAAGACAGCATTAATCCACGGGCATTTATTAAAATGCAAATAGGCTAATTAGGACATTTTTTTGTTGCAATGCGGTTTTCCTCCTGAAGGACAATTACCCACACAGCGCCATCCATATTCCGATGACCTCATAGGGATTTCCCCGTTTCAATTTGACGGACGGGTGACGATAATCTTGCCATGACTGACATACTACTATACAATTTTACAAGCGATAGTCCCTGCACGGTCCTCACTGATGTTACTTCACATACTAGGCGAATATCGTGTGTCGCTCACGCATACCGCTAAATTGGCTGTCAGTTTAATCGACTGACAAATATTATATTGCTTATCAAAATAATTTTCGCGAAAGAATGAGTTGAGTGAAAAGTATAGATTTGTTGACCCAAATATCTGATCAATTAAATCTGCCGTTTAATCAATAATTTCAGCATAATTATGGTCATCAAATAAAACAATTAGTCCAGTTTACACAAGTTTTATATTACTAACCATTATTATATTGACATTGCATTCCCCGATATCATCCTTTACCAGCCTCTCACGTACGCAGCTACTACTGTAGTGCTATAGACAAGATTTTTTGTTATGCTCTTTCTGTGGTTGAGAACAGGGACATGAGATCTTATTAGGTTACAATACATTGATGCCAGACTTGACAGCAAGGTACTGCTCTAACATACTCTCAGATTTTTTCCTTCTCCATAGCAGCGCAGTCGCCGGCTACTGTGGGAAAATTACCGATATATTTTTATTTACTACTACACGCACAATACCGAGTGTACCTGTACTCGTCATACGACATTGCACGTGTGTCATAAAGGTGCCATTCGTATTGAAAGATCGATCCAAATATAAATACTGCAATTTTGGTAGTGCCATGCCAATAAATTTGGCTTCCGTGGATAGTGATATTATTATAGCAGAGAAGGGGCTGTAGAACGTATACTATTTCTCCCGGATTTCTAAATTTCTCCCGGATTTCTACATCTTACGTTTTGAAGTCTGCGTGAATTATACACGACTTCAGCGAAGACGAGGAGCTGACACCGCAAACGGATTATAACCTGCAGAGTTGCTTTGAGTTTAGGCTGAAATTGCAACGGAGAAATTGAACCAATTTGGATTTCATAAAACCTCAACACGTGCGACATAGCCTTTGAGGTGCGAATCAGTGGAATTTACGTTAGGAATCTATAAACCACGTGTACTATCTACTACTACTACTACCGGCGATTACTGATTGACCCCGTTCCATGCATCAGGGATATTACTGTCATCTGTTATAGATTGGTGTATATTTAGACGTGGAATTAGAGCACGCTCTGCCATCATCACCACCAAACTTGAGGCGAATATTTTGTTTTTATAATAAGCTTCCTGTTCGTGAACCCCCTAACGACACCGAGGATTTATTATGAATCGAGTACGGGAATTCACACGGTCGGCGCGCCATTCGATTTCTCGCACGCCGTCTGCAATTAGACGCACGTTTACCGTTGCAAATAGTAAGGATTAGTGTTATTTTTACTGCCATTTTAAATATTACAAAACGTTACATTAATAAATAATATATGCCTTGTTTCGATTTCATGCATCATCCTCAAATTTTTATTTAATGTTTGCCATATATTTCAAGGGGGTGTTCATACAATTTAAAAAAAATGTATTCCCAGATTAAATTGAAATTTACAATAATAATCATATCATGTTTTGACTTTCTTTTTATCCTCGAAAATATATTTCTGCCTTTAATTTCAGTATGAATAAGAAGATGGAAAAAAAGAATCTAAGAATGAAATTTACAAAGATTATTGTTCTCTCTTTTTTAAACTTTAGTATCCTTTAAAATGTGAATTTTTACTGTACCTGCCTTTTTTCCAGTGGGACAAGCGCTGAGGAAGATGAAAGGAAAGAAAAAGAAGAATTCGCAGAATGGATCGGATTATTTTGGATCAGGTAAGCAGACGAATCATTAGGCCTGTAGGGCCTGCATTGTTTGCAGGTACCCCTTGAATTGCATCGTCCTATGCCAGGAGCTTTAGGCCAAGTAAAAAAATAAAGTAGTTTCTTGTCCCCCCTCCCGCATCCTTTTTCAGGAAATTTGTAATGTTCTTCCCCCCCCCCCCTTTATTTCTTACATAACTTTGTTGTTAAAATATTTAAAAAGCTGACATCTTGGTAATAGATATACTTTAGTCCAATGGACATTTTAAAGCAGATTTTGTGTTACCACCCCCCCCCCCCCCCCCAGAACCATGAAATGAAAAGGATTTTACAAAGGCCTCATCCTCTTCAAGCTACGCAACCAATCGGGCAGTACCATGCTGGTAATGGTGATTTCGCATTTTTTATTTTATTTTTTGTAATTAAAAAAAAATGCCCTCATCCTCCTTTTATCCAAAAGTTAGGACAAGAATGTAAGTTTCAAATGGGGTTACCTGCATGGGTGACTCCATTTGAAATGTACACTTACCTTCATATACCCCCACAGGGAGTGTAAGCTTCAAATGGGGTTACCTGCATGGGTGACTCCATTTGAAATGTACACTTACCTTCATATACCCCCACAGGGAGTGTAAGCTTCAAATGGGGTTACCTGCATGGGTGACTCCATTTGAAATGTACACTTACCTTCATATTCCCCCACAGGGAGTGTAAGCTTCAAATGGGGTTACCTGCATGGGTGACTCCATTTGAAATGTACACTTACCTTCATATTCCCCCACAGGGAGTGTAAGTTTCAAATGGGGTTACCTGCATGGGTGACTCCATTTGAAATGTACACTTCCTAATGGAAGATTAAGGTTATTCTTTCATAGGGGGGGGGGGGGGGTCAAATGGAATAGCCTGGTGTGCCTTTTTACCGTTTAATGCTATAGTTGTGTGTGTTTTTAAACCTTATGTCTATACTCTTTGTATTATTGGAAGAAGTTGGCCTAATATTTTATTTAAAAAGGCTGATACTCCAAGAATCTAAATTATAGATAACCACTTCTGAATGTGTTGGTGAATGAACAGGTAACATAAACGCGAGTCCATTTCCTATAAATCACTGTTGACAACTTTGCTATCTACCACTTATAGCAACTTTACCATTACATCTACCATTGATAGCGACTTCACTATCTACCACTGATAGTGCCTTGCCATCTACAACATGATGTCACATTTTCCATCTACAAGTGATTACCATTGACCCAACCCCAATAGCTGTACACTGATACACTGCTTACAATTATACTGTTTTTAGGTTGGGTGCATAGTTGATGCCATCATTAGTCAATTGACCACATTGTGTTAACACTAACCATGTGGCTATTAGTTTTACCATATACAAAACAGATTTTTCAGAAACCTTTCCCAACTTTCAAGGTCTATCTCAAGGATTACTGAACCAATGCTAGGCATGTTTGTACTTATTTCAATGCATTTCTCATGGTGATTTCAAATATGGTAATGAAATTCAATAATTGTGACATTTTTAAAACATTTTGTGAAACTTTGAAACATTGTCTGCAGATGCCTGCCGCGTGGAAAGTGTTAAGAGAGTGGTAACACTTTTTGCTGTCTTCCACTGCAATTTGCCTTATATCTCTGAATACAACTTTGCTTTTTACCTGATAACAACTTTGCCATCTACCACATAGCTTTTATTTTCTTATATGCTACACTTTAAGAAAAAAGGGTTCCACTTAGAACCTTTTTCTGTCCTGAATGTAGAACCCTAAGAGCTCTTAAAGGTTCTATAAAGAACTTTAAAAAAAGAACCTTCAAAATTTAGGTAGGCCTAAGGACTTTCTTCATGGGCTCATCACAAAGTTTAAAAGAGTAACAACATTAATCTTTTTTGTTTTTACATAATTATTTTCTGGCTAAAGAAACTTTTTCCAAGAACCTAGAGTTCAATGCTAATTAAAGTTGTAGCCTAAGTTTCCCATTGCTGATCACATGTTTTGCTGGGGATTGAGGTGAGGCCAAAAAAGAGAGGTTCGTTTGCCCAAACAAGGAAAAGAAAAAGTGGGTCTGTCGGTCGATTATCCTTTTTTTTCTTTTTCTTTTTTGTTGTTTCTATAGACACTTTGGAGTTCTATTCTAAAGCTTACCGAACACTTTAAGAGAATAAAAAGACTATACAATTTTGTTTTCAATTACTTTAATGTTATTATACATTTGTTTTAATAGCGCCATACCACAAAAATGTGGAAAGTCTAACATCTCAGTGAAACCATACGCGTTGAATGCAAGGGTGATGGGCTTGAAGCCCGTAGTACAAACACTCAGACCATGTTTGATGTCCTGTTTTTGCTAGAATCTTGAATTTGTCCCTCCTTGGTGTTTACAAGAGAGGATGTGGTATAAATAAAGTATAGGACTGTTTGTTTATCTATTTGGCAACTTCTGATAAAAAATATCATTTCAAACATTCATTTTTCACATAAAAAATATAAGGCAGGGGTTTTAGGGTCGGTTGTGTTTGGGCAAACAAACCTTTTTTGTTGTTGCCTGACTTGCATACTATTCACTATTCATGGTTATACTAACATTAATTATTAAGCAACTGAGAGGCTATACCATCACTTTGAACAAGACCAGAATTTAGTTTCCCTGTGGAAAAAATTTCAGATGATGAAGGCAGACTGACCAACCCAACCTGAGAGCACTATTCATGGTTATTCTAACATTCATTATTAAGCAACTGAGAGGCTATACCATCACTTTGAACAAGACCAGAATTTAGTTTCCCTGTGGAAAATATGTCAGATGATTAAGTCAGACTGACCAACCCAACCTGAGAGCACTATTCATGGTTATTCTAACATTCATTATTAAGCAACTGATGAGAGGCTATACCATCACTTTGAACCAGACCAGATGCAGAATTTAGTTTCCCTGTGGAAAAAATGTCAGATGATGAAGCCAGACTGACCAACCCAACCTGAGAGCACTATTCATGGTTATTCTAACATTCATTATTAAGCAACTGATGAGAGGCTATACCATCACTTTAAACAAAACCAGAATTTAAATTCCCTGTGGAATATAATTCAGATGATGAAGCCAGACTGTCCAACCCAACCTGAGAGCACTATTCATGGTTATTCTAACATTCATTATTAAGCAACTGATGAGAGGCTATACCATCACTTTAAACAAAACCAGAATTTAAATTCCCTGTGGAATATAATTCAGATGATGAAGCCAGACTGACCAACCCAACCTGAGAGGACCGTTTGCCCATTTTTCAGTTTACAGTAACTTCGCTATCTACTGATGATAGCAACTTTGCTACATGCCATTGCTATGTAACACCAAGTAAACGCAAGCAAAAAAGCTTGGTTAAAGGTGTAACCACACTCTCTTAGTTCCCCACTAGCGAACCACACATGGTAAAACAATCAAGGCTGTTAGGACAAGGAAAGTCCAGGGTAATTTGTTCAAAGTAACAGGACCTGTCACTTAGGCTAATTCCCCTAATTTGAGTAACATCTCATTATTACATGAATTTATGGCTCAACCTCCCTGGCTGATATTTCCAGCAGAGAGTTGGCATGGTTATGTCTTTAAAGCTAATGAAAGTTTTATTCTGAGTTGCCCCATGATATGTTTTGGTAGAGTGATGAGGTGACTTACTCAGTGTTCATTATTCATTACTATTTCAAGATTCATGATAAGGCAACTGAGAGGCTATCAAACACAAACATACACATATACATATACATAAAACAAGTATTTGTGATGCGCCTCTTTAAGCTAGACCAGAATATTTTTCACTTGAATAATTTAACCAAAGATCATTTTAAGTAGGACTTATTACAGCCATTTTTTATTGATATAAACTTTCAAATATTTTGGTTAGGTCACAGTTATTGTAATTTCTATTTGAATAGTTTTAAGTCAGACAGAATTATTTGTGTAGGCAACAATGCAGAATTTCTGAACAAGTAAAACGAGAGGCCTAACCAGGGGTGGATAGGATGAGTAAGTTACCCAACCTGGTGAAAAAAGGGGGAATTATTCGTAAATGTTTAGCGCTTTCCATGTGGCAGGCGTCTGCAGACGACAGTTCCAAAATTTCACAAAATGTTTCAAAAATGTCAAAATTATTTAATTTCATTCTCGTATTTGGAATCACCATGAGAATGCGTTCAAATAAGTACAAATATGCATATGATAGGTTCAATAATCCTTGAGCTATACCTTGAAAGTTGGGAAAGGTTTCTGGAATCTGTTTCTAATAGCCGCGTGAAAAGTGTGTGCTCTATACTAAATAAGTAAGGAGGGAAATTAATTAAGAAAAGTATGAGAAATGTTGGTTCTATCTTCAGTAAGCTGTCATGAAACGAGTCTAGAGTGAAACCTTTATTCGAGGATCATAAACCATAGCTGTACCACATTTAGTTGCAACGCCGCCACCCTTATAGGCTTATGATCCCTTAACCATAACCTTCCTGGACCTTACAAAACCCTACAGTGCTACAATCTTATACCGCATGGTTCAACTTGTTAAAAAACTTAAGTTTTTTGAATATCACCTGTGTAGCTCAGTCGGTAGAGTATCAGACTTGCACGCATGCGGCCCGGGTTCGATCCGCCGCGCGTACAGAAACTGATTTCCCCCTCAAATTTGACCCATTTTTCTCCCCTGATAGTTTTAAAATTTAGAAAAACACACTTGGGGAGTCAGGATTTTAATGATGTATTTAAACTAGACTAACCCTCTCTCTTATATGAAGGTAACATGAACATTCTTATAAATGTTTGTAGGAAATTATTTTGATAGTTGACAATTTAGTCATTGTTTATCAATTGAGTGATCCCTATTACATTACATTACAGCTTGCCATAAAATGTGTCATTCTCACACCTCAGCCCCTTAAAGGTACAGTAAATTTACAGAGCAAAATTTTAGTAACTTTGCCACCTGGACAAAAGGCTATTAACACCACTGTGTGTACCTATAATTGATATCGGTCGCTGATGTTGGAGATGCGAGCTGGAGACAGGCAAGTCTCATTCGTCCCGTCTCCCGTAAGCCGCTCGACATCAGTATACATAGCCGCGAGTGACCGATTCCAGCGCGGCAAGCCGCTCGACATCAGTATACATAGCTGGAGTGACCGATTCCAGTTCTATGTGTACCATGTCTATTGATGACATATCGACAAATACCAGGGTGCACCTTTAATGCCACAACCTGAGAGTTTAACCCACCAGGTATTTGACCTTTCAAGATGGCTTGTCTGCCTGTTATCCAAAGGATTCCTTCCAACAAACATTGTCCCTAGCTTCTGTGAGATGAGAGTTCATAAACATGTTGCACAGCATGGGGGTCATTATTATGTTCATCATGATCTTGGATGTAATATATACTGCTCACAAAAAGTATCGAAACACTTAGAAATGATCCAATATATAACGGCTCGAAAGGGTATGCATTAATCGAAGCAAATAACCAAGTGCATAATTTTGTTCTGCGTATTTTGACACCTCGATCGATGAGATACGATGTAGCGGAGCAGAGTTATTGTCATTTCAATGGTCGTGGGTCCAGTTTCAAAGGTGACACTCATTCCTATTGAAAAGCAAGAAACTGATCATTCTAAACAGTAATGCAAACCTCTTTCTATAGGATGATTGTCACTTTTGAAACTGGACCCACGATCATTAAAATGATAATAACTCCGCTCCGCAACATCGTATCTCATCGATCGAGGTGTCAAAATACGCAGAACAAAATTATACACTTGGTTATTTGCTTCGATTAATGCATACCCTTTCGAGCCGTTATATATTGGATCATTTCTAAGTGTTTCGATACTTTTTGTGAGCAGTTTACATGTATTTCATTACATCTATACCGTAATAGATGTATAAATATATAAATAGATTGAATAGATTTGTATTTCATTACATCTATACCTGTAATAGAATTATGATTTAACATGATTAATTTACACATTTCCCTGTAATGTTCCCATAATTAGAACTGGTATGTTGTTGTTATTAGTGTAATTATTACGCTTCTTTTGTAGGTTGAAGCCTTTTGTAATTAATATCCAAGTAGATAATAAATGACTTCGTTAAAATGCGATTGAACAAGATTAATTACCATAGCCCCTTGTATTGTCTCTTTGAACTAATTAGGTGCAATTTGAACACATGTTTCTTGTTTGCTGCAGAGTAACGGTCTGACATGTGATCAGATCTTGTAAACACTATAATTTGTGAGTAGTCAAAAGTTCATAGTTGAGTAACATATAACCACAGACAGTCTCTATGGTCCATAGTGAATAATCCTTTGCTGTAATAGCGTGAGGGGCCGGATTTGAGACCGCATATTTGTAAGGTCTTTGTTGTCGTTTTATATTTGAGTCTTTATATTATTTATTCACTTCACTTGCTTGGCTTGTATCCTTTGCACGATCTTTGCGTAGATTTAATTGTGTTTTACTAATCATCGGTTTTGCTTGAATCATGCCATCAGATATCTAATATTAACTGTATTTTGGCAGCTTAAGACTCTCAAAAAGACTTTGTATACATTAGTGCTTGGATTCTGGAGCCAGATTGTTTTCAGTAACAGAAACTTGCTATCAGCAGTAAATAGCAAGTTTGCTATCAGTGGGAGGGTAAATTGTTCTTTCAAGTTTATGTAATGTAAACATTACTATATTAGATAGAGTTATTGTTTTTTATCAGTTGTAGATTGCGTATGACTATCGGTGGTAGATAACAATGTTGCTATCAGTAGTAGATCACTTTTAATTAAAGGGACATTAAGTGGTGTTGACAATTTTAAATGTTTAAAAAATTACTTCAGAATTCAAGAAGAACCTTAAAAATTGCCATTATTGTTGTTTCTACTAACAAAAACACAGCAAAAACTTGATTAAAACAATACCATCGCTATTTATTGAAAAACGCCCTCTATGCAAATATGGTTCGCTTTATGTATCACACGTACTGCAGGGGGATACTTTGTTCGATTTTCCATGTTGAAGAAAAAATTCTGAAAAAGTGGGGGGTGGGGGGGGGGATAGAGTTAGGGTTAAAGAGAAGCCTGGCAAAAAGTATCTATCAGTAGTAGATAGCAAAAAGTTTCTATCAATAGAAGATTACACATGACTATCGGTGGCTGATATTGCTGTTAGTAGACGATAGCAAAGTTTGAGTCTGTAGTAGATCACAATGCCATTAATAAGCAATTTTTTCTTTCTTTTTTTCATTCCAAAATTTTGTAATTTTCATCTTAACCCTAACCCCCCTGAGTGCTAAAAAATGCTAATCCAAAGTCCCTCTCCAAACGCATGCGCCGTCGGTTTTCGATGACGTAGTCAACCGAGCCTATATAATGAGTGCAGTATACTGCACGAATGTGTAGCTGAGCGCCGTGGCTTAGTGGTTGGAAGGTGGGGCTTGAGAACAAAAGCGAAATAGGTATCAATTAGCATTTACTATAAATGTGTAGCTATGATTCAGAGCTATAATCATGACAAATGTCATGAGGCTGACATTCATATTGGCAATGTTATGAGTGAGGAGGTAGAGCTTATTGAATGACCCTCGTACATGACAGAAATCAAGTATAAGCAGACTGCTCTTTGGCAAAGACCCATTAGTGCTCTGATATGCTATTGCCAACATATATATAAGCCTTTGTCAAATCTTCTATAGCCTTAGAAGATATTACTACTATTTTCAGTTAGTGGATTGAAAAATTGGGATAAGTATGGAGATAAATACAGGTACCTGATAACTGGAGACTAAAAGCACTCTCAATGTGGCATGTTTTTGATCTATCACTGTTTCCTTGCAAGGGAAAGCCAATCTATCACAGAGTGGTTAATGTTGTAATGATAGGGAGAGATCTAAATAGGGTTTATGCTTGTGTTCATTACAATTTAAATTGTCTGACAGGCTGTTAAGTAAACTAAAGCTACCATTGCTATCACAAAGTTACTTTGAGTTTCTTTGTTTCACAATTTTGACAAATACACATGTATACGGTACAGTAAGAAAAGAAATGTGGCCCACAGTTTCCTGAGTCTAGCTTTTGTTTTATCATAGTTTTGTTTACTATTTAACACAGTGGCGTAGCTGATTTTTCATATTGGAGGGGCAAAAAATGAAAGTGAACCGACAAGGACTTTTCCAGAAAGCCAACTTTTGCAAATTGCCGCCGAGACAGAAACTTGAGAGTATCGCCACTGATTTTACAATTTTCAGAATTTTATTTCAGATATTGTATTCAGAGTGTCTTTAAATTTCCAATATTTACTCAAACTCAAAGAAAATTGTATTGTCTCTGATTATTACTTTCTCTATTTGTTACCCTATGATATTAAAATTACATTTTTAGTTGAATGAAATGCTGTTTTAGCTTTTACTAATTCAGGCCTTTTGGTTGGTATTGACCCAAAGACAAGATTTATTTGTATAAAGAGATAAATACACAGACAATATAATTCTGATTTATGATATTTATTATAAGCTCAAATCATACATTTGATTTTGTATTACAATGAAATTTGCCCATGGCGTTTGGTTTGATTAAATAACACTCATCTATTTTCAATAGGGTTTCACGATGAGAGGTTTTTTCCTAGTTGACCAGTCGCCACTGTATAGTCGGAGACTATTAGAGGTCAAATTGTGACAAAATTTCGATACTAAGTTAGTCATTGTAAATGCATAACAATAAAAAATCACTAACGGCAGCTAGGTGCTGTGGCGTCACCAGCAATGGTTTCCATTTTTCAATACGATTCATTTCGTTAAAATATACTACCGAGTTCCAAAGTATCGGCAATCAATTATTTCCCTTCACCTTCAAGCTGCCGGTAGTCAGATTCAAAAATAAAGTAGTATGACACAAATAAGAACAGATAACTTACACAATGCATTTCACTAATGTCTTTGCATCGTTACATTATCTCTAATCCATGTTTTGTACCCATTTTAATATTTGGTTATTGTGAACTGAAAACCGGATGGACAAGTTTTTTGAAATAGTCGACTATTGCGAGGTACATTTAGTCGTAGTCGCGACTAGCGACAATAGTCGCAACCACGTCTGATGGCGACAAGGTCGTGCAAGCCTAATTTTCAAAGGAAGTTAGTTACCAGGAGGTAATTAATTTGAATATGTTATTGTTTGCAACAAGTTATTCTGGGGAAAGTTTAAAATGATAAGTTTTCCAAGTTCAGCTGTTGAGTTTGAGCTGTGAAAATGTCACCGGGCCGTTTTCAACTTTTTTTCTCTCCATAAACATGAAAATTCATCATCCCATTGTTTCATTTGTATACAATTGAGCTGCTTATAAAGATTATCACAGATAATATTTGCATATATTTTAACACAGGTAAATTGATTGGAATTAATGTTTGTATAAATTTGTCATGGGCAGGTGCATATTGAATAGTTAATACAAATGTGAAATTTGTAATCTAGGTAACTTTTAGGCTTTCTGGCATTATAAAAAGCAACTACAATACATTCAAAATGACTAGATAAAAATTGACTGAGGCCACCGGAGGTGTTACATTTGTTATATTAGTGAAGTGCAGCTAATATTTATTGTTGTGGACAAATTAAATGCACATCTCTGACAGTGGCGTGCGCAAAGGCAGGCCAGGGGGGGGGGGGGGGGGGGGGGGGGGGGGCATGGCCCCCAGTGTGATTTATCGGTCATGGGGGGGGGGGCTAGAGTGGTAACTAAGAATTGCATACCCTTAACTCACGAAATGGACCTTCTTCATCTTTATGGAATAGTCTAATTTAGATTTATTTCAATTAGCAAGCTATATATTCAGGCTTACTGTTAAATCCAAATGTATGTGGTTGGTTTCATGGGACATCTCATGTCTATTCAATTCAGTTTTGCAAATAAACCCAAATTTCACAATTTCCCCCCTCAACAAGGTCCCTTTTCCTCTGAATACATGCATTTGCATGTATGTACAGTTACTAACAAGACCAATTCATTGATCACAAAGAATTAGAATATGTAGACTGTGAACGTGTCTGTATTGTTTCTGCTCGGTCAATATCCTTTGTTGCTGATGCAATTTTCGCTGGCATTTATTTTCATAAATTGTGCAAACTATGTGAAAACTCATATTTTAAGACACATGAAGAATAGAAACAATAAAGTAGAATAATGCCTGATAGAGTTATATTTTTTTAAACAATAGGCGGTATTTTTTGGCCAAATTAATGAAAGTAATGATGTTTTCCAATGTGAAAAATACACTTTGTGCAGTATTAAGGAATGTATCACTATGGATTTTAAAAGTATAATTACATTCTCAGGAATGTAATTAACATTCGCTGCAGGGAATGCTATAATGTGCTGAGGTGGCTAACTAAAAGCTTTAAATATTTCGTTCAATCTAATCATCTAATCCACTTTGTTATTTTTTGATTGCTTATTTTTGTCTGAATATTTTTTCGCCATTTTCATAGTTTTCTTAAAAAAGAGGGTTAACAATTTCACGATTTTCCATTTCTTTCCACCAACCTACTGATCTCTATAAGCTTAAAGACCATTATTTGCATGTTTTTATTTTTACAACTGTCATGGTTTGCCAGAAAGCGTGAACATTTATGAAGCTCAAAATGTTCCATTTTTAAAGTGCTGCTGCCTTTTCATAGTAGCCTTATGACATACAGGGAATGTACAGAAGAGGGAAAATATGAAATATGATATACTGCACTTTAGAATACCCATAAGGCTACGGGGGAAAAAACATTCAGGGAAATGGACCTCTCATGTTGGTCGGATGTTTTATGTTGTTGGTTTTTTGTCTTCAATATTTTCATGAAAATTTTGTAAAACTTTTACTGAAACAGTTATTGAAAATTCAACATATTTCCAAACATTTCTAAATTTTCAAAAAAAATAATTAAAAATATTTCAAAAATAAATCAAAAAATTTTCAAAAATAAATCAAAAATATTTTATTTATATTTGTAAACAATAACAAAGAATAGAGAAAAGATATTCTGAAATAATTTTCATCTAAGATTTATTCAAGAGACAACCCCACTTTTTTTTAATGCATTGGACTTTTTATGTTATTTTGATTTTTTTTTAATGTTATGTCATATAAAATGAAGCTCAGAATTTAGTAATGTCTACTGAAATGGCATAAACAAATTAAGCTAAACACTTTCCACGCGGCTATTAGTTTTACCATTCAAAACCAATTTTTCAGAAACCTCTCAATTTTTAAGGTCTATCTCAAGGATTACTGAACCTATATTAGGCATGTTTGTACTTATATCAATGCATTTCTTATGGTGGTTCCAAATATGATAATGAAATTCAATAATTGTGACATTTTTGAAACATTTTGTGACATTTTGGAATGTCGTCTGCAGACTCCAGCCGGGTGGAAAGTATTAAGCTTACTTCACAACTTCTTTACAGCGCCACAAACCTTAATCTTGTGTGTGCAAAGTGATGTCACAGGTTAAAAAATGTGGGTAATGTGACAAACACCCCCCTCCCTCCCTTGTTCTACGGGCAAACAACAGAATTTGCCCAAATTTAGTACGGAAACATAACTTCACATACAAATAAATCTCAATAGACATGTAACTCTTGCATCCGGGACAACACTTATGTTTCTAAAGTGAGGGTATTAAATATCGCCCATAAGATATGATTGTGGAAATTCAATAGTGCATATCTCCTCACATTTTCCTAGGCCAAATATATTGTTTGCTGGACGTTTCCCTTAGGCCGAAAAAAAATGTTATGTTGTCCTCGACCGCCTGCTCGTCAGATTTAGGGCCGCTCCAATTTTTTTCAGATTTTTTTTTAACAGTTTAAATGGCATTGAATATTAAATTCAGTGATTATATATATGTGCGACTCTTAGAGGGATTTCAACTTCTTGTTGGCTGAACTTTGAGCTTTGAGTAAAAAAATTTTTTTTAAAAATCCGCCTGCCCGCCCCTCCTCTCTGAAAGTTGTGGAGGACAACATAACAATTTGTTTTGGCCTTACTGGGCACGCCACTTAATAATTCCTTCATTGAAATACACACAGTTTTAGCATAAATTCATGTACCCTAAGGGGACAACAAAAAGAAACCCTGTTCTACGGGCTCGACTGACCCATTGTTTTAGAAATTGGTGAAAAGATAAACTTTTGCACTGCAAGCGTCTTATCGAAACCACCACAATTTCCAGCCAATATCTGCGGTTTCTACTACTTCCGGTTTGGTATCATTCCAACCGCTTTTCGTTCGATTTGCTTAACCATCCTCCTTCGATACATCATTTGGCAACTTTTGAATTGAGGTATTCCTCCATTCAATGTGTGCTCATTGATGCATTACAACACCTGCGTAGCTATAGCCCGCTTTAGTGTTGCTGTGCACACGTACATTAGGTGTGCCAAAACTCGTTTCGATAGAGTAACTTATTTTAAAAATATCAGGCATAATCTAAAGGGGTACTTATTTTTGTTGAACTGTGTAGTTCATAGTCTTGAATAAAACTGTGCCTGATTCACTGCAATTTGCTTCTCTTGGGACGATCATACTTTACGCTGTGGTACTATTTTTCAAAACCATACACCAATTGCAGAAGGATTTAATGTTGTGCTCCCTTAGGCCCCTCCCAAATATATGTTGTTGTAGTGGTGTAATATGCCATTGAAAATTAGGGTAGGGTGGGTGGGATTTTCTTCTTTTCTTTTTAATTTTTTTAAATTGTATAATATACTATAAGTTACTAAATTTGATCTCACAGAGTCAAATAAATCACAAAATATCATGAGGCCATTTTTGAGATTTGCTGTTTACTGTATTCCTTTTCGATGAGGCGCACCAAAGATGGCTTGTTTTTTGTTACTGTATTTTTTTTAAAATTTGAAATTCTTCTGCTAAAGAAAAAATAATAGGGTCAATACAACATTTTTTTGTTGTTGGCCTTATTGTGGATGAAATAGTTGATCTGTCAGATTGTTTTACATAAATGGAAGGTGGTCCAGCCATTCTTTCCTTGCTATTCACCAATGTGATCACTTTGGCGTGACAATGATGATCGCTGTTCCAAATACCCAGTAATGGATTAGTATGAATACGCTTATTACCAGGTTCTTGAGTGTCGATCATCCTGCATCTATATAGAATCAAACTTCATTTTTGTAAAAATAGAATTGAAAAAATCTGGTACAACAGCTTTAAAAACCTCATCTAAGATTTAATTTATTAGATGCACCCTTAGGATTTCAGAAATAAGCGCATACAGCTATATATTTAGCGATGCATATAATCAGCGTACTTCATAATGGATTACCAGTATACATTTGCACCATCTTATAATGCATGGTGTACTTCACATACTACACGAGGGTAGCAGCACCTGGGTTAACACTTTCCACACGGCAGTTAGTTTTACCATACAAAACAGTTTTTCAGAAACCTTTCCCAACTTTCAAGGTCTATCTCAAGGATTACTTAACCAATACTAGGCATGTTTGTATTTATTTCAATGCATTTCTCATGGTGATTCCAAATATGGTAATCAAATTCAATAATGTTGACATTTTTGAAACATTTTGTGAAATTTTGAAATGTCGTCTGCAGACGCCTGCCGCATCGAAAGTGTTAAGTATAAAATAAACAATGACAAAATCTCTTGGTTGGTCAAGAATTTTTTGTTTTGTTATTATTTGGTATTTTCCTTCATAAAAGAGCCTCAAAATGTCTAGTGTATTTCAAAATTACAAATTCTTTAGACAAAATGTTTGTTAGAATTTTTTTTAAATATTCAAAAAAATGTTCAAAGAAACATAATTTTGACATTTTTGTAACGACTGCGGCACGGAAAGTTTTAAAACATGGTATGCGATTCAGGTTTTCATGAGTACAGCTCAAAACATAATTTGAGATACAGAGTCAGTGAAATGTGCATGCAATTTCGTATAGTTGACATTTTGCTTTAGTTGCAGCTTACTACATTAGAATAATATGTTATGATTATGAAACTTTCACTTAGTAACATTTCGTAACTGTTCATGACATAAATGAATATTTAAAGCAGTCCTTTAAAGGGTGCAATGGGATGAATAATTTTTACAATGTGTTTATAGTAAGGTCACGAATTTTCCGTGTTGCGGAATTGAGGTTAAACGCGGAAAACGACATTTTGATGAAAAGAAGAATAAAAAAATTCACAAAAAACGTCCAAAACACAAAATTTATAAATAGTCTTGGATAAAACAATATAAATATTAAAAAACGATACGTAATAAAACAAAACAAACAATATTTGAATACAAAACTCCGCGATATAGAGGGTCGGCTACGGGGTCGGCTACCGCTACAGTAATAATAAGGTAAGCCTAACTTAATCTAAAATGATGTGTTTTTCTGTAAAATGTGTTTATTTTGGTTTTATAGATCGTAAATTTTAAGCTTTCTTGGGGAAAATTACATCACAGAAAATGCAAAATGTACAAAGCGGAAAAACGCGGAATTCGACAGTTACAAAGCTGAAAATGTGTGACCTTAGTTTATAGGGTAAGTATTGGGAGTTGACCTTCATGTGCTTAGAGAAAGGCGGCAAATCTTGGTAGCATGGTGTAGAAGTCCCAAGTACGCAAATGATCTCACTGAATACAATGTCATGCTCTACCACACCATACTCTTATCTTCCTTCAGGATACAACAATCTGTCTTCTGAGTTTTATCAGGCCATGATTTCAATGATACTCACATACTTGTCAAAGATTTTGTTGACTAAGCAAGCAGCCTTGCACTGAATGACTTAAAACTGGTTATGATAGTCTTGGGGACAAACCCCAATTTTGATCATCACTAAAAAATTGCAATCCACGCAATGTTATTTTATGGTTTCTATCTTTAAAACTTGTCGATTCCAAAACAGTAGATGCCACTTTTGAAACCTCAAATTCAAGATGGCCGCCAACTTTCCAAAATGGCCAAGATATTTGGTACAAGGATGTTATATTAATTGTAGCACAATTCAGTAAATGGGTCCAAAGAGCAATGTATGTCCTTTAATCAGCATTTTGTTCTCTTTTTTTTTCATTCAAAATCACAAACAAGAAAGCTGTTTGCCTTCACAGCTCTGCAGCTGATGTGGCTTTAATTCATCATATTGTTTGATATATCAACACCAGGATGTGTGTGACTTTATGTTTTCTATAGGACAGCGTTTTTTAATAAGTAAAGGTGTGTCTGGGGAGTTTTCAAATTTGTCATATTTTGGCCAGTTCTGGTTAACACGGTTTACATGCATCCATGTATGAAGCTTTAGCTTTCATACATGGATGCATGTAACTTGCAAAGTGTTAGATGAAAGCTTGTAAGTTCATTGCACCCTATCTACCCCAATGGAATTAAAAAATGTTGCAATCATCATTATAAGTAGTTTTTTAAACTTTTTAATTTTTTTTTTTTAGTCATATGTGATGCAGTACATCAAAAGAGGGGACTTTGCGGCTGTGTGTTTGTCAAGATACAGATGTAAACGAACAGAAAAAATAAAGAGCATAATAATTACTATTTTCACTCGTAAAATCTGAATGCCTTGATCAATTTTGATCAATTTAAATCTAAAGCTTAGAAAATGCTCTGAGAGCACACATGATAAACTAAAATTGACATCACCTTGTGATGTGCTGCATCACATATGTGACACGATCAAGAGGAATGAGTCGGATGTCGACCCTGGTCGAAAATGAGTTTTAATACAGTTTTAAAGAAGACACTTTTAAGTGTCTTCTTTAAAACTGTAAAAAGTGTCTTCTTTAAATCTGTAAAAAGCTTTCAGGAACTGAAAACCCCATGTCAATACGACTTTTTGTTTTAAAGTTATGTCAAATTATGTACTTGAACTTCCATCAGAACTTATAGATACCTCTCGCACTAAATTGGCTATATCTCAATTTGGGATTCCCCGACATCCGACTCATTTCTCTTGATTGCGTCACATATTTAGTCATATCTTGCTGGAAAATGTGTGCTATCTCCCTTTTTTTCTCATGCTTGCCTCCGATTTGTGCTCACAAGAATCCGCCATCAACCATCTCATGCGTAGAATAATGTGCATGTGGTGGGCTTTTCCAGTTTAAGATTTATATGGTTTTATACAAGACTATTTATAAATTGTGTGTTTTGGAAGTTTTTTTTGCATTTTTTTTCTCTTTTCATCAAAATGTGGTTTTCCGCGTTTAACCTCAATTCCGCGGTTTTCGCGGAAATTCGAAGTTCGGACCTTAACAACTTAGAGCGTGTTTCTACTGGGGAAGATACCGTTAAGAATCGGTAAGTTTGCCCAATGGAAACAGCCAGATATCGTTAATCAGATACCGATTAATCTTACCGTTTTATCTTACCGTTTACTTTGCAGTGTCCCAGTGGAAACACGCTCTAAGAAAACCTTTCTATAATGGGTTGTGATTTGCAACAAAATACAATTACTTTACTCAATGTTATTACTGGTTGTTTTTGTCTTGTCTTACTCACTTTGGAAATGTATTTAATGGACAATATTTTAACATAGACAAATTTGGTTTACTTTTGACCGGGGATCGAACCTGGGTTGCCTGCGTGGATATCCGACACCTGACTGATTGCGCCACGTGGTCAGCTTGAAAAACTATATTTGACCAGTCACATCACAAAGGACGTGTTGTCAGCAAACACAGTTTTTAGATAGAGGCCAATATATTTGGTGAAATATAGAGAAAATAATAGACAAAAATAGGCTTCTTCAATTCATTCATTGTGATTACAAAGTCTGATTACCTTCAACATGGTATCATTACAAAACATAAAATGTACTCTTTCAAGTTATACCAATAACTCGGAATTGACTTGGGCCTCCAACATGTCCATTTTGATGTGACGAGTCACATATTTGATAGCCCGTCTGATCGGCCCCACAAGACTTGGGAAGCACATGTTACCAGCAGCTAGCCGTGTAGTGGTTTGTAGTGCCAAGAAAGGTTAGGGCTAAAAAACAGCATTAATATTTAAAAACATTATATGGTGTACTTACTCACCATGCTTACAACAATCAACAGTTATTGAACACACACAGTGTGTGATAAAATAAAGACAATAATAATTATACATGTACATTTGAATACAATCTACAGTGATAGAACAATAGGATAATTTCAACTTTCAACAATAATTGGTCTTTGGTGACAAATGAAGTGTGAAAATCACTGTCATTTTATCAGTGTTCTCCTAAGTGTATTCATAATTCACATTCATTAAGCAGTTTGACATTATAGGTGCACTTATAAATGCTACTCATGACTACTGCGGTTAACACTTTCCATGCGGGTATTAGCTTTACCATGTACAAAACAGATTTTTCAGAAACCTTTTCCAACTTTCAAAGTCTTACCTCAAGGATTATTGTACCAATACTAGGCACAGGCTTGTAGTACTTATTTCAATGCATTTATCATGGTGATTCCACATATGGTAAGGAATTTTTTTATTTTGACATTTTTCAAACATTTTGTAATATTTTGGAAATGTCGTCAGCAGACACCTGCCGCGCGTAAAGTGTAAAGTCTGAACATATAACTTAACTGTAGCTAGGTACAATTGCATTCCCTTTATTAATGCCACTGTATGAATGATACTACGCATAAATTCATAAGCATGAAATAGGAAATGTCAGGCGATAAAAGATGCAACATACTGACTGAAGTCACAGCACCTTTTTGTTTTGAACTGATCAATAATTACTCAACACGCTCAACAGAGAGTTAGGGAAGAATATAAAACATGAGAAGAATCTTTAGAAAATATAATTGGCTTTTCTTTAATCAAGAGGAGAGAGATTGGCTGAGTGGGAGCGTATTAATAAATTAGAAATTTGGTTGCAAAATAAAATTGCTTCGTAAATTCAGGTGAGCTTGGTTGGAAGATCAGTTTTGATTTTAACACTTTCCACAGCGGCTATTAGTTTTACAATATTCAAAACAGATTTTTCATAAACCTTTCTTAACTTTATAGTGTATCTCAAGAATTGCTTAACCAATACTAGGCATGTTTGTATTTATGGTAATTCCAAATATGGTAATGAAATTCAGTAATTATGACATTTTTGAAACATTTTGTGACATTTTGGAATGTCGTCTGCAGACCAGACGCCTGCTGCGTTGAAAGTGTTAATATAGATATACCTCATATTCAGGTCATCATGGCTTTGTCTGATTTAATTATGACATGTTCATTTATTATTTGGTTACTGCCAGACTACCTAACGTTACAGATCAATGTATAAAAATTAGATTACCACTTAAATTAAAAGGGCATTGAGAGATGTATTGATATACTAAATGAGCAAATATCGTAAAGATAAATCATCAACATAGCCCAAATCCAAAATGTCATACAATTCCGACATCGCCTTCAAGCCAAATAAGCAAATAACGGCACTTCCGGGTTGAGATTTGCCGCGAATGCCACGCGTAAACGATAACATAACTTCCGAATTCAGCACCTAGTTTCGATATGATCATATCGAAACTAAGAAAATCATGAACATTTATATGATAAACGGCAAATGTTGGTACACTGTTTCAGATGGTAGTTAGTATATGCCTAAGTATTACTTTGATGCAAAAAATTAAGTTGAGGGCGCACTCCCATATGTATCGCTCAATGTCCCTTAAAGTCTACCTCTGAGCCTACACACAGAAGAAAAAAATACACAGGTTATGTAAAACTCATCACATTTGCAAGGTATCAGCATTAGGTTAACCTGCTAGCTGTAAAAGTTTACCTAACCTAACAAGTATTTGGTAAAATGTACCAACCAGCTATGTAAAATATTACTTAACACAAAGAATGTTTTTTTCACCAAATAGATAGGTAAACATGTATAAGGTAAATTTACCTCTAGTAAAACTTTGGGTACTGAATTATTATGTAATTATTTACTATTCTATTTTGTGATAGCGCTGTTTATGATGTTGCATCTAAAGGCTGGCTCACACTTTGACAAATAGGGAGTACGGCAAGCTACGTTAAGCTGCGAATTGCAATTTTAAATTTCTCGCCAATCATTGTGTGTTGCCTTCAATTGTCGCTGAAGAATCCGCTAGCGACCGCAGACGGCCGAAATTATCAGTCGCGTCCGTCAGCAAATTTTCAGCATGTTGAAAATGTCGTGGCGGCCAACAAATTTGTTGTGATTCCGTTCAGATTTCGTTGGAGACCGCAACCCTCATTTCCTTGATGTTTCCATGCCGTGCGAGGCCGTCTCTAGTCGTTTTGATGTTGTCACAAATTCGTTGGTAGTCGTTGTCAACGACCATTGACGACAAAACAACGGCGAGTGACATCACATCTCGAACCCTGACGACACATTGTGGCAAGTAACAAAATTGTAACGACCTTGGTGCAACAATGGCTTGCAAATTTTGTCCGGAGGGTGATGGGTGATGACTGTTGATGGCATTGCAACGGTGGTCTGCGATGGGTTACGATTTTGAAACGATGGTCCACGATTTTATACTTTTTGTGCGATTTTTGATGTTTTTTGACGTCAGTTCGATTTCAATAGACTGTCCGGCACGATGCAATTTTGAAGTTCATATAAAAAGAAACTGTCCCCCTGTTCTTTATCAAAGCTGTTTCACAATTTTGTTACTTGTCCCAGATTTGATTGCACAGATAATAGCAACGATCTCATGAATATGAATAATAACAACCATTTCGAAGTGTAAAACCAACAAACTAGTATGGAATGTTACCTTCAAAAGCTTTTAATACTTGGACAAATCCCAATCCTCCCGGTGCATCGACACTGCTTCCAACACAAGTAAATTATACAGAATTTATGCAGATAAAATAAAGATTTACATACTTGTAGGTATTTAATACAGAACTTAGCTAAATTATTCCAAATGTATGCAGAAATAAAAGGTTTTCATAAGTGCGGGGTATTTAATACAGAACTTAGATAAATTGTACCAAATTTACACAGAAAACTAAATGTGTGACATGGCAATTTGGTGTGAATATGTGTTATATTGCAATTTGGTCCGATTATGAGTGACATGGCAATTTGATCCGATTGTGAGTGACATGGCAATTTGGTCTGATTATGTGTGACATGGCAATTTGGTCTGATTATGTGTGACATGGCAATTTGGTGTGAATATGTGTTATATTGCAATTTGGTCCGATTATGTGTGACATGGCAATTTGATCCGATTATGTGTGACATGGCAATTTGGTCTGATTATGAGTGACATGGCAATTTGGTCCGATTATGTGTGACATTGCAATTTGATCCGATTATGTGTGACATGGCAATTTGGTCTGATTATGAGTGACATGGCAATTTGATCCGATTATGAGTGACATGGCAATTTGGTCTGATTATAATCGAACCAAATTGGTTCGATTATGAGTGACATGGTAATTTGTTCTGATTATAATCGAACCAAATTGGTTCGATTATGAGTGACATGGTAATTTGTTCTGATTATGTGTGACATTGCAATTTGATCAGATTATGAGTGACATGGCAATTTGGTTTGATTATGTGTGACATGGCAATTTGATCCGATTATGTGTGACATGGTAATTTGGTCCGATTATGTGTGACATGGCAATTGGCAATTGACATGGCAAACGGATCAAATTGCCATGTCACACATAATCGGACCAAATTGCCATGTCACACATAATCGGATCAAATTGCCATGTCACACATAATCGAACCAAATTGCCATGTCACACATAATCGGACCAAATTGCCATGTCACACATAATCAGACCAAATTGCCATGTCACACATAATCAGACCAAATTGCCATGTCACTCATAATCGGATCAAATTGCCATGTCACTCATAATCAGACCAAATTGCCATGTCACACATAATCGGATCAAATTGCAATGTCACACATAATCGGACCAAATTGCCATGTCACACATAATCGGACCAAATTGCCATGTCACACATAATCGGATCAAATTGCCATGTCACACATAATCGGATCAAATTGCCATGTCACACATAATCGGACCAAATTGCCATGTCACACATAATCGGATCAAATTGCCATGTCACACATAATCGAACCAAATTGCCATGTCACACATAATCGGACCAAATTGCCATGTCACACATAATCAGACCAAATTGCCATGTCACACATAATCAGACCAAATTGCCATGTCACTCATAATCGGATCAAATTGCCATGTCACTCATAATCAGACCAAATTGCCATGTCACACATAATCGGATCAAATTGCAATGTCACACATAATCGGACCAAATTGCCATGTCACACATAATCGGACCAAATTGCCATGTCACACATAATCGGATCAAATTGCCATGTCACACATAATCAGACCAAATTGCCATGTCACACATAATCGGATCAAATTGCCATGTCACACATAATCGGATCAAATTGCCATGTCACACATAATCGGACCAAATTGCCATGTCACACATAATCGGATCAAATTGCCATGTCACACATAATCGAACCAAATTGCCATGTCACACATAATCGGACCAAATTGCCATGTCACACATAATCAGACCAAATTGCCATGTCACACATAATCGGATCAAATTGCCATGTCACACATAATCAGACCAAATTGCCATGTCACACATAATCGGATCAAATTGCCATGTCACACATAATCGAACCAAATTGCCATGTCACACATAATCGGACCAAATTGCCATGTCACACATAATCGGACCAAATTGCCATGTCACACATAATCGGACCAAATTGCCATGTCACACACATATTCAGACCAAATTGCCATGTCGCACATAATCGAACCAAATTGCCATGTCACACATAATCAGACCAAATTGCCATGTCACTCATAATCGAACCAAATTGCCATGTCACTCATAATCTGATCAAATTGCAATGTCACACATAATCAGAACAAATTACCATGTCACTCATAATCGAACCAAATTGCCATGTCACTCATAATCGAACCAAATTGCCATGTCACTCATAATCAGAACAAAATGCCATGTCACAACATAATCGGACCAAATTGCCATGTCACAACATAATCGGACCAAATTGCCTTGTCACACATAATCGGACCAAATTGCCTTGTCACACATAATCGGACCAAATTGCCATGTCACACATAATCGGACCAAATTGCCAAATGTGAACAATAGCCCAACAGACATTAACAAGGTTAATGACCAGAGTGATTAAAAATCAAACTGGTAACTCTTGAAAGGCCAATCAATTGGTTCACTGCAACTCAGAAAATATGCATAAAACAAGACACACAAATAGGCAGAGGTTAAAAATGCCAATGAAAGTGACATAATAATAAGATAAAAGTCCAAACAAAGAGAACAACATCAAAATATAAATTATAGAAAAATAATAATATCTGGAGGCCTGTTGGGGCGTGACCGTATCACCAGCCCAGCTGGCTACATGCTTTACAGGACCACCATCTCCTCAACCAAGCATTAACCTACATTTAACCCATGACCACCATGCTATTATATGTATCACTCGGATGTTGAAAGGACTTGAATGAAGGGTGTCATGAAAGAGTGTGAAGGCTATGACAAGTTAAGAGTTTGAGAGAAGATGACCGTGCACACGGCACTTGAAAGCCTGGATTCCAGCTGCTGAAATGTTGCCAACAATATCATCTGGAAGACTATTCCATAAGGGAACAGCAGTGTGAATGAAGCTTCTGTCTAAGCAGCGAGTTCTGGCTGTCGGCAGAGAAAGAGCATGGACTGGTATTGATACGCTCGGACGGGTAGCACGGCGTTGGACATATGGTGCGGGAAGTAACCCTGCTAGATCTTGTGGGCAGTTTGTAGTATGCATCTTGTACAAGACCGTAGTCGCTGCTACCTGTCGCCTGTGAAGCAGGCTGTCAATTTTGAGCTGTGAACGAGCAGTAGCTTCATTAACTCCAATGATTGTAAGTGTCTTCTTTTGGATGTTGTCAAGCTGGCTTAGGATGGTGGGTGAAGCATTCGCCCAGCTTAGTGAAGCATACTCCATAATGCTGCGAACTTGCGACTTGTAGACAGTAGATCTACCTTTAGCCTCCAGTTTATTTGCAACTTTGCATAGAGCGCCAAGCTTTTGACCAGCTTTAGTTGCAATGCCTGAGATGTGCTTTGACCAGATAAGCTTGCTGTCAATGGTGACGCCCAAGATATCCAGTTCTTTTGTAGATGGTAGTTTGCAAAATAAATGTGTGTGACATGGCAATTTGGTCCAATTATGTGTGACATAGCAATTTGGTTTGATTATGTGTGACATGGCAATTTGGTCTGGTTATGAGTGACATGGCAATTTGGTCTGATTATGTGTGACATGGCAATTTGGTGCGATTATGTGCGACATGGCAATTTGGTGCGATTATGTGCGACATGGCAATTTGGTCTGAATATGTGTGTGACATTGCAATTTGATCCGATTATGAGTGACATGGCAATTTGGTTTGATTATGTATGACATGGCAATTTGGTCCGATTATGTGGGATATGGCAATTTGGTCTGATTATGAGTGACATGGCAATTCGGTCCGATTATGTGTGACATGGCAATTTGGTCCAATTATGTGTGACGTGGCAATTTGGTCTTATTATGTGTGACGTGGCAATTTGGTCTGATTATGTGTGACGTGGCAATTTGGTCTGATTATGTGTGACGTGGCAATTTGGTCCGATTATGTGTGACGTAGCAATTTGGTCCGATTATGTGTGACGTGGCTATCTGGTCCGAATATGTGTGACATGGCAATTTAGTTGTGTGACATGGCAAGTTCGTCTGATAATGTGTGACATGGCAATTTAGTTTGATTATGTATGACGTGGCAATTTGGTCCGATTATGTGGGATATGGCAATTTGGTCTGATTATGAGTGACATGGCAATTCGGTCCGATTATGTGTGACATGGTAATTTGGTCCAATTATGTGTGACGTGGCAATTTGGTCTTATTATGTGTGACGTGGCAATTTGGTCTGATTATGTGTGACGTGGCAATTTGGTCCGATTATGTGTGACGTGGCAATTTGGTCCGATTATGTGTGACGTAGCAATTTGGTCCGATTATGTGTGACGTGGCAATTTAGTTGTGTGACATGGCAAGTTCGTCTGATAATGTGTGACATGGCAATTTGGTCCGATTGTGTGTGACATGACATTTTGGTGTAATTCAGTGTGACATGGCAATTTGGTCTGATTATGTGGGAATATGGCAATTTGGTCCGATTGTGTGTGACGTGACAATTTGGTGTAATTCTGTGTGACATGGTGATAATGTCTGATAATGGCAAGTTCGTCTGATAATGTGTGACATGGCAATTTGGTCCGATTGTGTGTGACGTGGCAATTTGGTCTAATTATGTGTGACATGGCAATATGGTCCGATTATGTGGGACGTGGCAATTTGGTCCGATTATTATGTGTGACGTGGCAATTTGGTCTGATTATGTCAATTTGGTCCGATTGTGTGTGACATGGCAATTTAGTCTGAATATGTGTGACATGGCAATTTGGTCTGATTATGTGGGAACATGGCAATTTGGTCTGATTATGTGTGACGTGACAATTTGGTCTGATGAGGATACATTTTTATTCCTTACCTAAGTCTACCTGGTGATTTTCTTACTAGTAATCAGACAGGATGAAAACTGACGGTGTCAAGACATGTGTGTGGGGGTGTGTCTGGGAGGGGATGACAAAATGGGGGAAACTGTTTGAGACTAAACCTGTCATGATTGACATTCTATTAATGTATCCTGACATTCTGACTAAAAGAAAGGTATGGCATCTGTGGTGTAACACTTGGGGAAAGGAAGAAACTGCTACTCCTGTTGGCATTGCCATGTTTATCAGAACTAAAAATGAAAACAAAAACCATGCTGAATTATATTGGCTTATAATAATGATTATAAGCTACAAATAAATAGTTACTCTTGTGCTAGGCATGGTCTTACAGTTATACAGGGTAAATCAAAACAAATTGTGCAAAAAAATTTGAAACGTCCATTTGACCTTCGTGTGTGCATTGAACCATGAAATTGTTGTTGTTTGTATAAAGCATAGTTAATCTAGCTTATCTTCCCCAAAAATGAAAATAATTGACTGAAAAATAATAAACCAACTGTGTGACAAATTTTGTAAGCTGACCACATTTTTTGCCACCAGGCATCATAAAAACAACAACAATTTCATGGTTCAATGCACACATCAAGGTCAAATTGCCGTTTCAATCGGTGCACAATTTTTTCTTCTTTTCACCCTGTATTTTTATATATGGAAATTTGTTCATCATGGCCACCATACTGTAAAACTGGTGACTCTCTTAAAGGTAGATGTTCCGATTTTCAACTTGAAGTTTTCTATTCTACATGAAAGGTCATCCTTAAAAACGTTGTGTCCCAAAATTTGAGATGCATAGCTATTATGGTTCTTATTTTAGACGCACAAGATGCTGTGAACTGTACCCATTGAGTAGTACACAAACTATATCGGTGGTAACCACCATTCGCGGTAATTCACACTATTTTCGTCGATTTCTCTGTCATTATACCGAATTAGGCCGTCAAATTTCAGTATGATGATGAGAAAAATACGAGCTTTCATATGATATGAAAATCTCCGTATGTTTGAAATAATTCTGTGTTACGAAAATGCGATCGGGTCATCTACCTTTAAACCATTAACACTTTCCATGCGGCTATTAGTTTTACCATACAAAACATATTTTTCGGAAACCTTTCCCAACTTTTAAAGTCTATCTCAAAAATTACTTAACCAAAAGTCGGCATGTTTTTACTTATTTTAATGCATTTCTCATGGTTATTCCCAATATGGTGATGGAATTCAATAATTTTGACATTTTTTAAACATTTTGTTCGATTTTGGAACTGTCGTCTGTCTACACCTGCCCGTGGAAAGCATTAACATCCATATCAGTTATTGACCATCAGCTCATAACCCATATGTAGGGAATTTAAATCATACAATCAATTAGTATTCACCGACGGTCTGACAATTCCGCTCCCTATTACGCATAAAGAGGCAATTGAGACGGGTCTTCAAAGTGCTTATCAACCAGATTATGTCTTGAGCCAATCCAATAATAGTAGTTCATATCATCAAAACAATACCATTTAGTAGATTGCAAATTTAGTTTTATGGTAGGTTAAAAACACTGCATTACTGAGGTTCTCTTACAAATCGTAATGTATGGGGATAGTACTTTAATAATATCAGATATTTACCCTAGATATTTACCCTGTATTACCTGATTTTTAAACAACTAAAATCTGGTACATTCAGGTTTGTTGCAATAAGGCCCCGCAAAGTTGATTTTTAGTTTCCCATCACCTGCCCACGCTTCATTTTTCATGCCCGCGTTTAAATTCATTATTGAAATTTTGTAGAAAAAAATACAATTTTTGCAATAAAAACGTCTGAATTTATTCATTTTGTGTGATAAAATTGTCCGATCAATCGTCAGTCGTGAAATGTTTATTTATTTTTGACCAGAATAGCCTTTTTGTAACTTACACTAAATTTACCCAATTTCATTCTTTGATAGGGTGCAGCAGTGTATAAAAATACGTCTGACATCCACATTTTGTATAATAATGAAAGTCGTAAAAATAATGAATAATGAATAATGAAAAAGTTACCTCGCTAATTTTGAAAACAAATGTTATGGGAAAATAAAAATCAACTTTGTGGGGCCTAAATTGATCATATGTAGATCATTTACACCTAGCAGTCTACAATTAGTGATCCTTCATTCATGTCTGATTAGCCACAATGGCTGAGACATGGAAACAGTAATTTCAGGTGGATGACAGGCAATGTTTGGTACCTATGAACTTTGAAATAGAACCAATCAGAAATCAACATTTTGTTAAGACACTGTACGGTCTTCCATGCTGGAGGACCCAGGTTCAACTCCTGTCTCCGTCAAGTCCGGCTTTCCCTGCTAAATTTTGCCCATTTCTACTCCAATAATTTTTTCAATTATTCCATCCCAAAAGTGTTAGGGTTAGGCCAAACAAAGAAGAAAGTCTGTCTCAGAAACATTTTGCGTGAATCACTATTTTTATTAATTTTTTGCTATCCAAGCTTACAGAGAATTTTTGTTTACTTTTTTTAAAAAAAAAAAAATTCAAAGAAAAAAAAATCCAAAGAAAAAAGAAGAAGAAGTTTTTTAGCCCTCAGCGCATGACCTACGCGCCGTAGCTCATTTTACATACCAATGCGGGCGGGCTTCTGAGACAGACCTTCTTCTTTGTTTGGCCTTAGTCTACACTTTTTTAGTGTTACCTCCTGAACCCCATGAAATCCCATTTAAAAACTATGCTGGCAGCATGTGACAACTCAGTCTATCTCTTCGGGCGATCATGGTGGATGATAAATGCGGACAGAACTGTTAATTACGGGCGCATGACCCGGTGCCAGAGTGGACTAAGACACTGCTCATAATTTGGAGGTGAGTGTGGATGATAGGATACCAAACCTACAAATACTTTTTATGAGTTACATGAAAAAATGTCCTCCATTGAAAAGTCAGTGTTTGGCTGATTCACTTATTACATTGTTTGCCATTTCGACATTCTCTGGTCCAAATGTCCATGTGTCTGCTGCTTTGAATCAATCTACCTATCTATTTGAAGAGCTCTATTCCAAAAGGAATCAACTCCGCTTTTCGTCGAAATTGAGTTAGGTGCAGAATATGAAAGAGAGTTACGAAATACATCTTTTAAACTTTGTTCTACATCTTTAGCATGATCGGGTCAAAAGTTATGGCCTTCGGTAATTTCCGGAAATGTCCCGTAATTTCCGGAAGTTTCCGGAAATTTGAATATAATTCACTATTTTGTAAGCCAAAATGGTAGAAATAAGGTTCTTTTATCATGGTAAAACATTGATAGGAATGTCCTTAATTAAATGGAATGAAGAAAACGTAAAATGTATGGGACGATAGTTTTTAAAATTGCACACAAACAGAAGTGCTGTTATTTCAAAAAATGTGCCAAATTGTCCAAATTTTCAGTTTTTTCAAGAAAAAACAAAATTTCATAATTTAAAAAGTTGAAGAGGTATTTGAATGTGGTTTTCTGTTTTCAAAGTGATTTAATAATGTCTTTCAGGAGTACCTTAATTGATCTGTTGTCATATTAGCCCTATTCCACCACTTAATTGTTTTCTTTATTTTATTTTGTTTTTGTTTATTTGTTTGTTTGTTTGTTCGTATGTTGGCGGGTGTTGTTTGTTTTTCTGTTTTGGTGTATATTTGTTGTCTGCTGCTAGTTTGTTTTGTTTTTCCATTTGCCAGATGACACTTTCACTCATTTTTTCTTTTAAATGCAAAGAATTATCCTGGCAAAATGCTTTATTTTCATTCTCATGGTTAACTCTGATTTAAAGATAACACTGAGAGACAGACAGACGATGGATTTGTTCAATGGTTGCCATGGACACCATTCTTACATTCCATAGCATCAAGTAAAGACAGGCTATTTACACTTACTGGGTATTCAAGTTTGCTACAGGGTGTCCCAGAATGATCTTCAGTCATCAAAAGAATAACTATACAGGTAATAAATGGGCTTCTAACTCTAAAAAAATAAATCCTGTCTTTGGAAACATCTCAAAAAAAGTAAAAACAACAGTGAGTCCCAATCTTATTAATATAATGATTTAGAGAATAAAATATAGTTCGTAGCTGTTTTGCCATACGATGGTCTTATTATGTATAGGCTGTACCATATTTGGAGTCGTGGTGACCATACACGACACACAAATATGGTACAGCCTATACATTTTAAGACCATTGTATATAGCAAAACAGCTACGAACTAATATTTTATTCTCATTTTTATTTTATTTATTGGTTATTTTTATCTTTTATTATAAAAATAGTGCATTTTGTTAGATTTATTTTAATCAAACAACAACAAATTTCCCCCTTTATAAAATCGGTGAATCCAACAAGCTGTTTACCAACTTCCTGCTTCGAATTAATCGCATTCTTACCACACGCACACTAGGCATACGCCAGCGACTTTGTGTAGGGCAAACTAACGAGATGACCGTACGCACTGAGGGTATTATTATTTGAATGAAAAGCCTCGCCCCAAATTATATACCATTGTCTCATCTTATATAGTGTCTCGGCCAAAAACCAATAACATTTCCTGTTGACATCCAAAACCACACCCAAATAACATATTATCTACTTTTACTATTAATTTCATCAAGATATATATATTTCTTTATTTGTTGCATGGCTTGATTAAAAATAGGTGAAAACTTGTTTCTTTCGTATTTTGAATGATAAACCTCACAACACTTCAAAACTGGGCCAAAGAAAGGATGGAATTAAGTCACTGAAGCCGGACAATTCCTTCACACAATGTAGATATTGCTTCACAAACATCAACAGATAATAGCTGTCAAGTTGTCGATCAAATTAAATCAGGACTCGCTACATTATCTGCAATTGTTTCACCAGGCCTTTGTGCTACATATGGTTAGTGGTTCTATAGACATGATAGATATGTGGCTATTAATATCTGAATCTGAATCTGAATATTATTCTCAACGTTCCCCTCGGGAACAAAACGAGAAGTGTTGATGTGCGGTGTGCGCCGCTGCTATGCTTAGTCTTGTTGTTGGTTGGCTTGCAGGTTGATGTGAGTGGTTACGTGAGATTTAAATGTGTCCGGGTTGATACTTATTAAATGTTCAGGAAGCTGATTCCATTGACGGATAGTGAGTGGGAAGAAAGAGTCGTTGAAGACGTTGCTTTTGCCGGTTATGCGTGTAAAAGTTTTGCTGTGGTTAAGTCTCGAAGAGCTACGAGTTTCGACCGGTTTAATGAACTTGTGTGCCGGAATGGCTACCTGACCTAGGGAAATTTTGTTAAGCATGTTAAGTCTGGATGCGCGCCGTCTGTGCTCGAGTGGGGTCCAGTTTAATTTTGTAAGCATTTTGGTGACGCTACTAGTCCATCGATAATCGTTGGAAACAAACCTAGCCCCCCTACGTTGGACGGATTCCAATTTAGTGATTAAGTCCTGCGTATGGGGGTCCCAGACCGTGGAGCAGTAATCAAGGTGGGGTCTGACAAGGGTCTGGTAAGCAGTGACTTTTAGATCCTGCGGACAAGGGTGGAGATTCCTACGAATGAAGCCGAGGGCCCTATTTGCTTTGGCTGTGACTTTGTTTATGTGGTTTGTCCATTTTAGGTCTCCAGAAAGTTCTACGCCTAGGTATGTGTGTGTCTTTGTTTCCTGTAGTGTGTGTGTGCCAAGTGTGTATTTATGTTGATTTGGAGAGTTAGAGCGGGTGACTTTCAGAACATAGCATTTGTCGTGGTTAAATTTGAGTTGCCAGTTGTCTTGCCATTTGTTCAAAGTGTGTAGGTCTTGTTGTAGTATGTGGGAGTCGTTGTCATTGTCAATAGTGTTGTACATCACACAGTCGTCTGCGAATAATCTGACTTGTGATTTTATATTATGAGGGAGATCGTTGATATAAAGCAAAAAGAGGAGAGGGCCTAATACTGTGCCCTGTGGAACTCCGGAGCGTACTTTAACCCAGTCTGATTGCTCGCCATCAACGACCACCCTTTGAGTACGTGTTGTTAGAAATTGTGTGAGCCATGTGTGTGTGAAGCCTGAGATACCATATTTGCGGATTTTGTATAAGAGTCTGTTGTGTGGTACCGTATCAAAGGCTTTAGAAAAGTCCATTATGATGATGTCAGTCTGTTTACGTTTGTCAAGTGATTGAGCCAAGTCATGTACTGTTTGTAATAGCTGTGTTTCGCATGAATGTTGAGCCCGGAAACCATGTTGCTTGTCAGTTAGTATTTTATGTTTGTCTAGGTGTTTCATTATGTTGCTGTGGATGATATGTTCGAGTAATTTGCATGTAATGGATGTTAGGGAGACTGGTCTATAATTTGAGGCCGTCGCCTTGTCCCCTTTTTTGTATATCGGTGAAATGTTGGCAGTGAGCCAGTCATGTGGTAGGGAACCGGTTGAGATGGACAAGTTCAATAGGATCGTCAAGGCAGGTGCTAGTTCATCGGCGGCCATCTTCAGGATCTGGCCTGGGATACCGTCTGGACCAGTCGCCTTGTTGGGCTTCAGGTTTTTCAGGAGTTTAACTACTCCGTCGCAAATCACGGTGATGTTTGGCATTTCTGGAAAAATACTCTGGTCGTTGTCGGTCATTTTGGATAATGGCTCTTCCATAGTGAAAACGGACTCAAACTGTTGGTTCAGGATATCAGCTTTGGATTTTGCATCCGATTTGAGTTGTCCCTTGAACCTGAGGCTTTGAATACCAGTTGTGTCGGTTTTCATCTTTTTAATGAACGTCCAGAATTGTTTGCGTGATTCGAGGCAGGTGTTGCGTACGTACTCAAAGTATGATTTCTTTGTGTCTTTCAGTACTCTTTTTCGTACTTTGTTAAATTTCTCCCTGTCTGAGTCCTTGTTGGTTTTCTTGGCCCTGTTAAAGTACCGCTGTTTCATACGCTGACCACTGCGGATAGATTTTGTTATCCATGGTGATTGGTGTCTCTTTGTGACAGTCTTCGATGGGACATGCTTTTGTATGGTCTCGAGTATGCCTTGTTTGAGTTCTTTCCATACCAAGTCTGGAGTGCACTCTGCTGTGTTCATGTTAGATATGGTGTCACTAAGCTCTTTCATGTCCTTTTTGATCATGTCAATGTCTGCCTTATGGTACTGGTGAATCACTCTGGGCTTGACTTTCGCTCTCCAAGGGCGCGAGTTTTGATCGATGACTGCGATCCCATCGTGGTCACTCACTCCGGGTACAACTGTGGAATTCTGTATGAGCGAGTGGTTAGATGTAAAAAACAGGTCTAAGATGTTCTTTTGACGAGTGGGCTCCTTAACTACCTGTTCAAGGTTAAATTCATTGGCGATGTCAAGGAGTCTGCGTGCGACATTAGGGTTCTTACATCCAGGCTTTAATGAGAGCGTGTCCCAGTCGATGTCGGGCTCGTTGAAGTCTCCCCCAAGGCAGATTGTTGTCTTTTTGCGTTTAGATGCTTTGGACAGGGATGAAGCCAACTCATCAAGGAACAGCGTGCTCTTTTCGTTAGGACGTTGATAAAAGGCACCTATGAGCATGTTTTTCCAGCCTGCAATTTGTATGTTGACCCAAATTGACTCGTTCTTGGCAGTTAGTTCCACTTGGTGAGTACCGAGCAGATCTTCCCGAAGGGCTACAAACACGCCGCCACCGATGGTTGCGGTGCGGTCCTTGCGAAAGACCTTGAAATTGGAGGGGAAAACTTCACTCGAAAGGACATCACCATCTAGCCAGGATTCAGTTCCAATAATTATATGGGGCCTGTGGGTGTCAACACATACTTGAAGGGCCGCCTTCTTGGATTTCATACCCTGGAAGTTGATGACCACTGTGCGCAGATCGCCCTTGAACTTGCCCGGTTTGGTAGTTTCATGTTCAGCTTTTTTGGGGGACGAAAAGTGCGATGGATCAAAGTCACAGGAGTCCAGTGAGTTGTTGTCTAGGCTAAGTGAGCTAAAGCTATTTGAAAGCTCAACTGGGTCGCTACTGCCAAGGTTGATGTTTGAATAGTTAGGGATGCCGCAGGTGTGGCATATCCACATATATCCTGAGTGATCAAGTTCAGCATATGATGGAGTAGTCATCGCCATGCACTCAACATGGTACCAGCCCATGCAGCTGTCGCACCTTGTACCTCTCTGGAGGAACATATAAAAGATGTTTCAAAAAAGCCTTTCCCAACTTTCTAAGCTTATGTCTATCTCAAAAATTACCCAATACTAGGCTTATTTGTACTTATGTTAATGCATTTCACATGATAATTCCCAATCTGGTTATGAAATTCGAAACAATTTGACATTTTTGAAACATTTTGTGACATTTTGGAACTGTCATCTGCAGACGCCTGCCACATGGAAAGTGTTAACATATAACATTCCTAAGGAAGCTTATAAATGATGCAGATATTATAATGATATTACCAATAGACATGGTATTCATAAAATGCAGCTTCCCCATGTATAACTCATTCGTGGACACCCTGTATATCCGTATATTGATGGGATCTGTCGATACCGAGACACAAGGGGCCGCCTAACCTGAGGAAATATGGAAACATCAAAACACCGCACAAATTGAAATTCATAGAGACTTATAAGATAATGTAATGGGATTTATTCAGATGTTCTTTCTGGTGGCTTAATGAAGAAATTGAGATCACAATAGAAGCTAATTGAAATGAGTTCCAATTATCTGATGGTAATGGTATTGAATTTAAAAATAACACCGGCAAGGTTTTTAAAATACTGTTTGTTTGATGTAATGTGATGAGAAAAATAGGATTAGTTAGTGAAATTGTTTATGGTGGCTTCTCCTACCCACTCCCTTTTTTGAATACAGTATACTTGTGAAGGACATCAAAAAGGTAGAATGAAAATATTGTTTGGTGGGTGGGTTTTTTCAGAATGTTTTTTTAATGGTTTTTGTTGTTCTTGATTCCAAAATTATTGTTAAAGGAGAAAACATTCTAAATTTGAAGATAAAAAAAATTGGGTGATATTTAAAATTTAAGAAAATCCCAAGAATTTACTTCGCTTCAGCAAGACTACATGAAGTGATAGGTTAGATGACAATGAAAATGCTGGAATTGGGCTAGAACAACTAGAAACACTTTGCATGTGACTAACTGCATAGTATTAATCATACTGTGAGATAGGAATTTACGTCTGTTCTCAAGCTTTCCTCAGTGCAATAACATTGTATCTACCACTTACATCATAATTGCACTCTGCTTTCATAGCATTCTGAGTGCAATAACCTCATCATAACTACCACTTACGATGTTATTGCAGTCTGTTCTCAAGCTTCTCTCAGTGCAATATCATCGTATCTGCCACGTACGAGATTGTTGCACTCACTACAGATTTGCCAGTGCAGATACCATATGTAAAAATGTCAATAACTTTTTAATTACTTATTTTTAACCCAACATTTTCTATTTATATTATTTAAGACAAAATCGTTATACTTCCATAAATTTGGTTATTCAAACACAATCATTATGAAAAACATAAAAATGCTCCTCCTGCAAATATAGCAAAATGCAGATACAATGTTGTTGCACTCGCACATTGAAATGTTTCAATAAATAAGATGCTTCTCAACAGTAGCAAGTTTAAATATGTGATGAAAGCACCTGCAGAGAGCCCTGTGTTGCCCTGTGCTGCACATACTATTGTAATTGTAAAGGCAACATGAATTCCGGCGCACTGTTTGTCACACTTCATACCGAAGTATCATGCATAGACAGTGGGCACAATTTTGCAATTAAAGCAACTTAACTGATTGCTTTTATGTGTAAGTGTCAAAATCTCAACCTCATCTGCATTGCAATGAATATTATGCGACAGTACAATGTAGAAGAGGGTTTTTTGTTTTGTTTTTTGGGGGAGGGGGCACATGCCCGTTATACTTATTATGTATTTGATGTGACTTGGCACCACAAAATAAAGAGTAAAGTAGCAAAAAATTAAAAATGATTTTTTCTTCTTCTTTCTTTTCACATTTTCAGAAAGTAGATGTCCTCAGGTTTAAAATGACACCAAAGTTGTTATAATAGGCCATTCCAAAGTGAAATTATGATAGATTGAAGTTAATCACCGCTGAATTATTGAATTGGAGAAAAAGGCCTTTAAAGTAAGTTAAGCATATCGTCACTTGGCTCTCCAAAATATTCTGTCAAAACTTAATCGAAAAATTGTTTATGCCAAAGATCTCATATTAAACGGCCTGTCATTGATTCATTTGGGAATTTACAGGATTCAAACTACTATTAATAGCTCCGGAAAGCCCTGACCTTTGAGACCATACCAAATTTGCCATAGGGGATACTATTTTAAACCCGTCCAAATGACGATGTAAACAAGGTAATTTCGAGACATTTTGAGACATTTTTCCTCTCTTTGAGTTCATTTCTTGAGATGTAAGATTAAAATGCACCTCTCTAAAATTACTTTCTTAAAAATATTTAGACCCAAAATATTTACCTAATACTTCGGAATGTAATACATAAATAGTTTATCTTTACAAAATGAAAATATCTCATTATGTCTGAATATGCCTAAGTAATACACTATAACTTAAATGGTTCAGTTAGACTAATACTGGAACTTCCTTTTTACAACTGCTACATTGCGTGTGAAACCATCACACTTCATCAGGCAACTGACCCGCTGATGATGATGGGTTACATGATAGATGATGATGGCTTGGAATACCCCAAAAGAAATCGTAGTCCTCCTGACTTGTTCAAAGAAGGTCACTCAACCCTCTCCCTGATGGCTTTTTTCACTCCTCGTTCGTGCCACTTGTCCTCCTGGTCAAGGATTACAACATCCTCAAACTTAAAGTTATGACCGGAGTCCTTTAGATGAGTGAAGACTGTCGAGTTCTAGGCCTCGTTGGAACTGGGCCTCCAATATTGATTAGCCGGGACTTTGAGGGATTGTTTAGTATTGCTTGGGAAACGCCACTACCTTTAATAGAAACATTTCAGCCATTTTAACAACTCGTTTTTCATTAATAACATAACAGTGAGCAGAATTGGCAGAAAAGAGACATTTTCACACTTTAAATTTGGCCTGTAAAAGCAACCCAATTCAACAATCTGCTTATTTTGCATAACTGATAAATTATGATCTTTGCAGCTCAATATCTACAAGATCCTATAGTCAGTGTCATAATGTTATGGACATAATTCCACCAATGCGTGTGTGCATGAGTATGAGCGTAATGCGTAAACCCAGAAGTGCGTACCGTGCTTTCAAAAAATGACAGCGAGTCCTGATTGGTCCATCGTGAAATCGTCACATGCATGCATGCATGCATAGCTGTTCGTGCACTTCATGCATCTGGACGCAGCTCCGCGAACAACAACAAAACATGCTCGTGTAATATAACTTAGATTTCATCCATAGCAATATGACAGCAACTGTAATAATGGTCCATGCTTTTGAGGAAATGCCGCCTCCACATACCCCGAATGTAGACAATGCTCAGACAGTACTGCCAGTGCAAGATTATCCAATTTGGCCTCTAAACGTAATCTTATTCAACAGTCTGCTTGTTTTGAGTAACTGTTAAGTCAAGTTCTTTGCAACTTGATAAATACAAGACCCTAATGGCCCAGGGCTTAAGGAAATGTCCTCTCAAAACCCCGCATGTAGACAATGGGCTATTCCAGATAAACTACGTCTGAAATTCCAATCGTTAATAGTATGGGAAATGGGTATTGAGGAATAGGGATAATGAAAGGTTGTCTCAATTTCCAGGGCCTTGACTATTTTGCGTAACTGTTAAGTTAAGTTCTTTGCAACTTGATAAATACAAGACCCTAATGGCCCAGGGCTTAAGGAAATGTCCTCTCAAAACCCCGCATGTAGACAATGGGCTATTCCAGATAAACTACGTCTGAAATTCCAAGCGTTAATAGTATGGGAAATGGGTATTGAGGAATAGGGATAATAAAAGGTTGTCTCAATTTCCAGGGCCTTGACTATTTTGCGTAACTGTTAAGTTAAGTTCTTTGCAACTTGATAAATACAAGACCCTAATGGCCCAGGGCTTAAGAAAATGTCCTCTCAAAACCCTGCATGTAGACAATGGGCTATTCCAGATAAACTACGTCTGAAATTCCAAGCGTTAATAGTATGGGAAATGGGTATTGAGGAATAGGGATAATAAAAGGTTGTCTCAATTTCCAGGGCCTTGACTATTTTGCGTAACTGTTAAGTTAAGTTCTTTGCAACTTGATAACTACAAGACCCTAATGGCCCAGGGCTTAAGAAAATGTCCTCTCAAAACCCTGCATGTAGACAATACTGTAATGCAATGCAAGATCATCCAGTTGGCCTCTAAGATTAATCTAAATTGAAGAATCTGTACTTTAAGTAACTGTTAGTTACGATATTGGCAACTTTTACTGCAAAACCCTAATGGCCCAGGCTTTGGAGGAAATGCTCCCTCCACATACCCCCTACATATCTCAACAATACCGCTTCTGCAATCCTTTGCACAGTATGTAGGACGCACCATCTATATAGCTCTGTTATTCAAGAAACATACTCCTCGATACTCGATTGCCTCAGCAACACATTAAGAGGAGGATCAGGCATTTAGAGTGAAACCCCATAAGTGTTTAAACTGCGATGACTGCTGCGCCAGTCAACATCAATTTATGTACACCTATCAACCAGTTCGCATACCTGCATTCGTAATAAGTATAGACTTAACACTTTCCACGCAGCTTTTTAGTGTTACCATATTATACAAAACAGATTTTTTAGAAACCTTTCCCAACTTTCAAAGTATTATCTCAAGAATACCTGAACCAATACTAGGCACATTTGTACATAATCTTAATACATTTCTCATTGTGATTCCAAACATAGTGATCAAATTCAATGATTTTGGCATTTTTGAAACATTTAGTAAAATTTTGGAAATACAAAACAGATTTTTCAGAAACCTTTCCCAATTTTCAGTCTATCTCAAGGATTACTGAACCAATACTAGGCATGTGTGTACTTATTTCAATGCATTTCTCATGGTGATTCCAAATATGGTAATCAAATTCAATAATGTTGGCATTTTTGAAACATTTTGTGAAATTTTGGAACTGTCGTCTGCAGACGACTGCCGCATGGAAACTGTTAAAATGCTGCCTGAAAGTTTGAACTTTTAGTGTTCCATATTATATTTGTGGTGCTTTGAGACACAAATACTGGTTATTGCACTATTAAATAGTTTAGCATTTCAGTAAAGGGTAATGCATGACATATTCGAAATATTGCAGTGTTTCTAGTTCTTCTTCGATTGCAATTATAAACAATAAAGGTAGTTGTTAAATGCGCAGGAACTGGAACATGACTTGAGGGTAATTCTCCCATCTCCCCACCCCTCCCAAAGATATTACTAGTACATGATTAATTCTGAAAACAATATATTGTGTTATTATTTATATGGGCCTTCCAAACAGTGCAATAAAAGTGTGTATTGAATAATGTGCACCAAGTTCCCGGATGTGCGTCAATATTCAAAAGATATTGTCGTCCAATATTTGTTTGTGCAATCGACATACATAATTAATTCAGGTACAGGCGACGTCGAGAAAGTAAATACAATAACTGTTTATTTTACAATCTTAACTTCAGCATACAACATGTAAAGAAGATGTGCGCATGAGTACATTACGCAGAGAAGGTCAGTTCGGGCTAACTTATTTAGTTATCAAAACAGTCTGTTATATAAATAATAATGATAATATTGAATGTCTTATTTTTGGGTGATACAAGAATATATTGCACTCGCTATGAAAATATTCTTGTATCACCCTCAAAGCCATTTAATATTATATGAACATAATTTGTTTTTAAGGCAATATCAGTGCTATACTACCAGATAAGCTCAAAAACTCTTGAGTTTCCCAAACCTCCAAAAACAACCGATTTGAACTGTTTTTGTGATATTTGCAGATGCAACCTATTTGCTAAAGTTTTCTTCCTCAATTATTTGATTTTCACAGACTTTGTTGGAAATTGGTACCCATTGTAAAGGATTTAAAACAAAATTGGACTCAAGTCTAACAATTTGCTTAATCATGTTAATGGCAACCTTCAGGTTGTCTACCTTACAAATGTGAGTCAACATCATTGGTCGAGTTTTGCTACCCTTGGTACCCATTGTAAAGGATTTAAAACAAAATTGGACTTAAGTCTAACAATTTGCTTAATGTCTACCTTACAAATGTGAGTCAACATCATTGGTCGAGTTTTACTACCCTGTAGAGCTTTAAAACCACTGAGATGGTAGTCTGTGTGCTACAGACTGTGTAGCTGTGTTATAACTAACAAAAGAAAACTACTGGGAATCACTGCTATCGGTAATATCTATACCTCTAGAAACCATAGCTGTTCCCAACACAATTTTCTCCCCAAATACCCGGATGTCATGGAATTACTGTACTTTCCCTGGTTGAGGGAAACTTCATTAACTCTAACCCCCGCTAAAAAATGCTAATCCTAAGTCCATCTCCAAGTGCCTGTGCCTCCGGTTTTTTGATGACGTAATCAACCGAGCCTATAAGTCGGGTATGTACAGAGGGTTCCTGTGCACCCCCCTCCCCCCCCCAGCACTAAACCAAACCAACTTTTTGGGGTGCCTTTTAGGGTCCTTAAACACATTTGGGATGTTAACAGTGAAAAAACCTGATGATATCCAAGATGGCCGCCAATATGGCCACCAAAAATGGTAACATTTGAGAAAAGTCATACATGTATATCAGTTAAATAATATGATAAAAGAATAAATAAAATGAATAGACATGGTAGCCATTGATGCCATTAGCAATTTGAAGTATGGTAGCAAAAGAGAATTCTAGAAATGACTTTTTTGAGGGTCAAAAACAAATATCTAGTCATTTAATTTCTGTGTTTATTCTACTTTTTGGCTGATACATGACTTTTTCTAGAATTTGGCAACCCTTGGTGACCATTTTTGGGTAGCCATTTTAACCATCATCTTAAATGTGATGTTTTGTAGCAAAATAAAAAATCCCAGAAAGGAATTTGTAATGGTCATACACAAATATTTAATCATGTTATATGTATAAGCTTTCATCTAATATTTTAGCTGATATATATGAATTTTCTCAATTTGATCACTTTAGGCTGCCATTTTGTCCACCATTTTGTCCTCCATCTTGACAACATAAAAATGCTAGAAATGAATTTGCAATGGTCAAAAACATATATCAAGTCATTGAATAATATGCTTTTGTCCTATATTTTAGCCGATAAAATTGAATTTTCTCAATCTTACCACTTTTATGGGCAATCTTGGCAGCCATTTTGTCTGCCATCTTGAATTTGATGTACAATAGCAACATTTGACCAATCGGGAGCTTTGGCGTTGTTGTCAGGCGGACTTGCGCATGGGCAGTTAAGTTAGATGTGGCCACCATTTTTAAAGTTGGAGCCAGATAGAGGGACGTGGGGACCCAGTCACAGAATTATCCATTCGTACACTCTTAGTAGTGTCGAACCAATCGGAAAGCAAGAAACTAAAGAGTCTAATGCACCCCGTGTGTGCGCCAATCAATGCGCGCACACCACACACTTTGTTTTGATTCGTTGTTCTGGAATCAAGGGTTCGCCGTTTTTCACTGCGGTGTTAGCAAACTTGTTAACATGTTTTCATTCGTTTTTACATAGATCAAAATTATGCTCAAATTGTGAATTTTGATTTGTATAGTGTCATGTATGAATTAGATCAATACAAGCATATGTTTTGTTTCTCAAAATCAATGCACTAGCGCAAATGGTGATATGCTCACAATAGCACTTCACCTGCGCGCAGGGTCGTGCCACTACTCACACATCAACATAAGCGTGTATGCATTGATTTATCTAATTCCTCTCGAAACAACACATACACATTTATTGTGTATAAGGCCATGTGTTTTGAACTCAGCACCCAAAAAAGGTGGCGGCGTTGTATTTATGGTGACGAATCATCCATCTCTCTTTAATCAACAACCAAATGAGGCAGTGCTATGGTTTAGGGGTCATTTGAAAGCCTATTTATCTAGCTACATTGTGTGAATAAATCAGGTATTTCTATAACTGTTTGGCTGAGATATGATTGATTATATTTTGAAAGTCAGGAGCGGAGGCGGTGATGGTGGCGGTGGCGCTGTGTACAATCTCTATGGGGAATATAGAAAATGTTCCCAATTCTACGTTCAATTTACAATAACTCCTCATTCCTGTATGATACAAACATGATTTTGCTCTCATTTTATAGATTGTTTTATATTCTATAAGATTCTGTTTTAACAAACGTGACAACTAGTATGTAACAGTTGTAATCATGCAGTGAACTTGCCCTACTTCATCGGTTTTACATACAAGACTATAACAACAAAAAGTATACAACCAACCGATGATATCAAAATTATACATTTTTGGAAAGCTCTCAAATAGGGGAATTCGAAAATGCCGTTTAAATCAGGATAGGGTGCATCTCTCAAAAAATATACTTGTATACTCTAATAATTATAAATTTAAACGTTTGTACTCATTTACTTCCCAATATTTCAACAAGTTACCCTTGACAACCATTATTTTTTGATGGGTAATTGCATGAGGAACGTATTATGCACAAAACAATTATGACTGGGATAGGTATAACAATATTATTGAGCTTTAATCAACAACAAAAACAAAAAAATCTATATTTTTTTAACATTCTTATCACAACATGTTACCATTAGGTCCTCACTAAATTCTAATAGCATATTTAGATTCCTTGTGAAGTTACCGTTCAGAAAATATATACTTTTTATGGGGTAGAACAAGTCATTATTGCGATATGCTAATTCAAATCTCAGATGGTGTAAAATGTAAAAATCTGGACATGCAACAGGAAGGGTGGCGAGTTCAAAACACATGGCCATAATCATTTCATACAACAAAGGGTGCTTTGAGATTCTTTATAATTTGATGCACCTACAATACCATTGGATCCCTGTAGGATCCCTTAAAAATTTATATCAGCAGCAACATTCCACTCATAGCATACTGTAATTCCAATTCCAGCAATTGCTGTCACAACATGGTCTCAATGTTATTGTTGAATCCAATCTAGGCTAATAAAAAGATAGGGCAAGGAAAGAGACGACCAGACATGGCCTGGACAAATTAATCTAGAAATTCTGCCTAGATGTTATTTTGAAATCAATGAGATTCGCTGCCCTCCGGTATTGTTAGGGGAGATACAAGCGCAACCGATATCAAATTTGTGAGTGTTTGCGAGCTGTAGGGTCAGTGTGCATCGGAATGTTTCTTTATTGTCTTTGGATTATGGTAATATATTTAGGTTAGATAGACTCACAGTGTGTATAGCAAATGGCCTATGTTGCATTTAGTTATCAATCATATGTTTCCATTTTCTATTATGAGTATCAGATGAAAGTGACTTGATTCTCCTTGGGTAAAGGACACACGGCTCATCAGTTGTTAACTTTTTCTATGGCTTTCCCACGAGTGTCTAACAGTGTCTAACAGTGGCCTATCCAGGGGAGAGGGAGAGGGAGAGTTGCCCGTTTAAATATCAAAAAACCCTTAAAAGTTCAATTGTGCCTTTGGTCCGATGACTTTGTCTCATCATCAGTGATGGTGACATGGTCGCCAATAAAAGCCGTGGCATGATTATTATTTCATTCATTTTAGTTGTGACTTTTGCATTATTTTGAATGGTATTATATGGTTATTTCATATACCCATTTCAATTAATGTTGAAGTCTGTCGATTTTTTTTTTGCTGACAGCTATTACTGTCAGACCGTGTTTCATCGCAAGACACAATTGGTAAATGTCAAATTGACTAATGTTTCTAGTGTGATAATAGATTAAAAGCAAACTATTCAAGTAAACTTATCCATTTCAAGCAGAAAATAGTAATATTTTGACAAATTGGGTAACATTTAAATCTTTAAAAAAAAAATTGTGACCCTGATTTTTGTAAATAATATTGTTTCAGGTCAGTGATGGGATAAAATATGATAGTATAGGCAAAAAAAATTGCCTCAAAGCTTACGAAGGCCTCAAAATCGGGCGATGCGCACAGTTTTTTGTCATTTCTTTTTCATTTTTACATTTTTTATTTGTGTGTCAATTTTAACTCTTACTATTTGCAACCGTTGGCACTTGTTGCTTTTTCTATTTGAAATGAATATTGTGATGTAGCTGTGTAATGGAAGGACAATAAAGATAATAAAACAATAGTAAAACAATGTATACAAGTTGTTTCTTTTTTAGTATCTTATTTTTCCAGTTAACAATCATTTTCTCTAAAACCGTTTGAGCACACACTGGGCTTAAAAAGATACTTAACATTTTTCACATTGTCATATCTTAAAATCCTGTCCATCTTGAAAATCTGTCCATCAAAATGAACCAAAATGACACACCGGATTACTTCAATACTCTACTCTAAACACATGTCAGTAATCTTGTGTGTCATTTTGGTTCATTTTGATGGACAGATTTTCAAGATATGACCATGTGAACAATTGTAAGTTTCTTTTTGAGCCCAGTTTTAAGTTCTGTGTTTCAATTTAAGCTGGACATACCAGGGTACTCCATTTTTAAAAAGTAACTTTGAAAAATAAAACAGTGTTAACAATTTAAAATTATATTTTTGACGGTTTTAAGATGCAGAGGCATGTCAACCCAAATGTTTTTGGCTGTGAAATCAAATCCACTACTGCCAGTGCTGGCGTTGATGGCCTATGTATGTTTGTCTGTGAAAAAGGGTTTTAGAAGAGTTCTGGAAATGCATGAATTTGTCCCATTTTAATCTGCCGGAAGTGCAGTGGCCTTGTGGAAAAACCAATCACCTAATGCTCCCAGATGTCAAAATTAAAGGTAGATGACCCGATTTTCAACTTGATGTTTTCTATTTTACATGAAAGGTTGTCCTTAAAATTGTTGCATTCCAAAGTTTGAGTTGCATAACTCCAATGGTTCAATTTTTAGAAGCGCAAGGTCAAGAGTAGTACACAGACTGGTAACCAACCTTTGGCAGTAATTCACCACATTTTAGCCTATAATTTCCAAATTTCTGGCCCCTAATATTTTACAGACATAATGAGAAAAATATAGGGATTCTTCTGATACCAAAATATCTTGATGTGAAAAAAAAATCATAGCCCCAAAAAAGTGATCGGGCCATATACCTTTAACAGCCCGTAGTACAGAAATCACCTGCGCAGTTGCGAAACTACTTGTCTTTTTGCATGCTGATGGACCTTGCGAATAAATATTGTAGTACTATCCGTATGGGGGCACACCACTAAATAATTCCCCCATTGAAATACACGCATTTCGGCTCTTTTTCAAGACCCGTGTTTTTACCCTTTGTAACAATATTGGAAGTCTTTATTTTGCATGAATGTCTTAGATATGTGTTGAATTTTATTTCAAACTTGATTTTTCTGGACCAATCTAGACAAACTTTTCCGCTACAGGCACCTTAACAGCGGCCTCACCATTTTAACCGATATTTTCGCTACCTCACCGGTTCCGGCAACGATATCCTTCCGCAGCCTAGGCTCCTGTGCGTATTTGATTCCGATGATTTTTGACTACATTAGCAATGCTGAGGTTCTATTCTATCGTTTTCATAACAAATCAGCAAGATTTACTTCTATTTGCTTCCCCTGGGACAATGATCAAATTGATATAGGTACTATTTCTCCGAAGCATACACCAAACCCGCAAGAATTTAGTGTAGTGCTCCCGTATGTGTAGAAGACTATATTAAATAGTCTCCGACACACTTTGTTAATAGAAATTGCCCCTATCTTTTCCTATACAGGGTGGTTCAATAAAACCTTGACAGTTTTTTGAAGCCATTTTTTTTGAAATTCTGTAGATTTAAAAAAAATCTTTTTCAATATTTATCAACTATATGATCTTGACCATCTATGCTGAAAATCGCGTTACAAATAACCTTACGGTTGCAAAATAACAGCTATTTGAACAAAGTCTGTCCCATTTCACTCTGTCCACGGATACTGATTTCGGGACGTTACATTGAATACTGAATGATGAATTGCATGCAAGTAATCTAAGATTTGAAGATCCCGCCAGGTGACACCAGTGTAATTGTTAACATTTAACTATCTATTCAGGTGTGAAATCAATACTTAATAGTAATACAAAGTGTGACCATAATTAGAATTATTGATTTTCATAGATTGGAAGTGTAATTGTCTATACTCTATGCCTTAAAAGTGACGATATAATGTTATCTTGCTGGTCATTTTCCGTAGACTTACTCGTGGACAAAGAGATTTTGGAGAGATTCTCTTCAAATAGCTATCATTTTGCCGCCATAGCATTATTAACATTGAGATTTTCAGCATAGATGGCCAAGATGATATTTTTGAGAAATATGTATAAATAAAATTAAACCAAATCCCACAATGTCGATGGCGGGATCTTCAAATCTTAGATTACTTGCATGCAATTCATCATTCAGTAGGCTATTCAATGTAACATCGCGAAATCAGTACCCGTGGACAGAGTGAAATGGGACAGACTTTGTTCAAATAGCTGTTATTTTGCAACCGTAAGGTTATTTGTAACGAGATTTTCAGCATAGATGGCCAAGATCATATAGTTGATAAATATTGAAAAAAAATTGTTTTTAAATCTACAGAATTTCAAAAAAAACTGTCAAGGTTTTATTGAACCACCCTGTACATTTCAGACGCAGTATTTTCGGCATTTCAAAACCAATGCGCGCGCAAGCTTTGAGACAAACCCATTTTTTGTTTGGCCTTATGTTGGAATGGTTTGTTGGTATAAACGTATTGGGCTGCTACATAGGTGAGGGGGAAAAAAAGAAAGACACAAAATGCCCTGAAAGTATTTCATTAGAACCCTTACTCTGAATAAACCTAGCCATTACATGACAGATAAATGCTGTAGCATTGTGGATTGCTAATTATAACCAGTTTCCCTTGTGACTATTTCTTGAATGGCAACTTTAACGCTACTATCCCTGAAACAAAATAGATCTGATAGATCTAATTTCCCGTCCCATTTCCCCAGACTCTGTTTTGATGAATGTCACTGGCCACAGCCATCTGTAAATAATGCTCCAACTTCTCTAGGGTTTTAGTACCAATTACTCTGACATACTGATCATTGCAAATGCATGGTACAAATACCAACCAACCAACCAACACTTCTTAATATCTGATGTTTGAATTCTATTCCATACTTTTTATCCCCTGGTTTGTAAATCATCATGTCATGTGCGGGGGTGCGTCCGTGTGGGGTGTGTGCCTTTTGGTTAGCCTTTTTTCTGAATGCTGTCTTTTGAATGGATGGACGGATTGACTTCAAACCTTCAGCGATAGGTAGGCCATGGTCAAAAACTGTGGTCTAATTTGCATAGGTCATCTGGTCAAAGGTCATCCCGGGGTCAATTCGTAAAAGTTGCCCGATTGACTTCAAACTTGAAAAAAAGAAACAGGAATACCGGGTGAACATTTAATTAGAGGTCATCCTAGGTCAACGGTCATTAGAGGTCATCCAAGGTCAAAGGTCAACAAGGGGTTAAATTGTGCAATGAACACCGTGGGAACATGTCAAACACTAATTAGCGGTCATCGGACCTCATTTTGGGGGGTATAATTTGCATAGGTCATCTGAGGTCAAAGGTCATCCATGGGTCAAATCGTAAAGTTGCCCGATTGACTTCAAACTTTGAGAAAAGAAACATGAACACCAGGTGAACATGCCTGAAATTAGAGGTCATCCAAGGTCAACGGTCAACAAGGGGTTAAATCATGCAATGAACACCGGGGGAACATGTCAAAAAATAACAAGAGGTCATCCGAGGTCATCTGAGGTCAAAGGTCATCTAGAGGTCAAATCGTAAAAATTGCCCGATTGACGCCAAACTTGGAGAAAAGAAACATGAACACAGGGGGAACATGACCCCTATGTGACCTTTTACCTCATTCAGTTGATCTCCTAGCCAGGGGGATTCGCAAGTGACTTGCAGTATTTTTAATGTTTAGAATCTACATCTATATATTTGATGCAGGGGGATTAATTATACTAGGAAAGGTATGAGGCACAACAAACAGTGGCCGTACTTAGTACCCGCCCGCACGCCCATGGCGGGTAACTTTTGCGTCGAGCGGGTAACTGTTCCAATCTACACGCCCGGCTGGCCGGTAAGAATTTTGCTGTTGGTAAATGAAGATTACTTGTTTGGCTGGTAAGTTTACAGTCGGGCTGGTAACTTTTACATGCTACCAGCCCGGCTGGCTGGTTGGAGAAAAAATGAAGGTGCACCCCTGACAACAAAGGAAGATGTCTTAGATGCCTGGATCCAAATGGAGGGATATTGCAATGGCCAAAACCATTCAGCTTTATAATGTCATCTTGAACATCTAATATGCACACCTAAACCAACTGACAAGTGTGAATCTTGGCAATTGTTTGTTTTGTTTTTTGTTCGTTTAGAAGACTCGTCCCAACAGGGAAGTCGGCAATCGTGCACACAAGGACATTATAACCGGCCTGGCCGAGTGGCCACTCGTGACAAACAAGGTTTTACAAGGTTTTTATTGAGAAAACCATTCAAGCTTACTGGTTTCCTTTTGTAGACGAAACAAGTTAATTTAGCCGCAATTGGGTTCACAGACAAGAGATGGGTAGCTCAAGTCTCATTCGTACCACACGTCGAGGCTTTAGTGCAACAAAGTCTTATCTGCAATGCCTGCCATTTGTTAGATTGTGTTTTCACAAGGGCATATCTTTAAGCACCCTTAATATATAACATGTGGCAGCTATTGTAGATATGGCCCTTTCACATAACTAAGATGTAAGTGAAACTAGATCTAGTTCTGGTCTGAGACCAGGGCACCTTGATTTTTATGAGAAAATGATCCCTAGTGACCTCTTCTTGACCTTTGACCTGGTTATGATGATTGACTTTTATTCTTGCCTGATCGAACCAAACAAGATAAAACAGGTCCGATCTAATTCGGAGCATGTCTTGAGTTTTACCCATGTAAAGTTCAATGACCCCTAGTGACCCCATACGACACGCCAATTTTAATCGCTTTAATCACTGTATGTGCATAGACCCAAGGATTCTCTTGACTAATTCTGACATTGATCAGCCATTTCCTCTGAGACCTAGAAGCATTTTAAGTGATATGGTTAGAAAATCAACAGCATGTCTTAACTTTTATCCTGTAAAGTTCAATGACCCCTATTGACCCCTTCTTGACCTTTGACCTGGTCAATATGATTGACTTATTTTCTTGGCTCATCAATCCAAACAAGATGCAACAAACCCGGTCCAAATCGGAGCATGTCTTAGCTTTTACCCCTGTAAAGTTCAATGACCCCTAGTGACCCCTTCTTGACCTTAGACCTGGTCAATATAATTGACTTATTTTCTTGGCTCATCAATTCAAACAAGATGCAACAAACCCGGTCCAAATCGGAGCATGTCTTAACTTTTACCCCTGTAAAGTTCAATGACCCCTAGTGACCCCTTCTTGACCTTTAACCTGGTCAATATGATTGATTTATTTTCTTGGCTCATCAATCCAAACAAGATGCAATAAACCCGGTCCAAATCGGAGCATGTCTTAACTTTTACCCCTGTAAAGTTCAATGACCCCTAGTGACCCCTTTTTGACCTTTGACCTGGTCAACATGATTGACTTATTTTCTTGGCTCATCAATTTAAACAAGATGCAACAAACCCGGTCCAAATCGGAGCATGTCTTAACTTTTACCTCTGTAAAGTTCAATGACCCCTAGTGACCCTTTCTTGACCTTTGACCTGGTCAATTTGATTGACTTATTTTCTTAGCTCATCAATCCAAACAAGATGCAACAAACCCGGTTCAAATCGGAGCATGTCTTAACTTTTACCTTTGTAAAGTTCAATGACCCCTAGGGACCCTTTCTTGACCTTTGACCTGGTCAATATGATTGACTTATTTTCTTGGGTCATCAATTTAAACAAGATGCAACAAACCCGGTCCAAATCGGAGCATGTCTAAACTTTTACCCCTGTAAAGTTCAATGACCCCTAGTGACCCCGCATGACACGTCAGTTTTAATTGCTGAAATCGCTGTATGTGCATGGACCCAAGGACATTTTTGACCAATTCTGACATTCATCAGCCATTTCCTCTGAGACAAGAAGCATTTTAAGTGATATGGTTAGAAAATCAACATTTTGACCCCTAGTGATCCCAAATATTTTTTGATTTAAAATACCGAACTATTGTATATGCGTACGGTCATAAGGAATATGTTGACCAATTTTGACGATCCTAGGTCATTTCACTAAATTGCAAATGAGTTTTAAGTGAAAATCACCTTTTGACCCCTAGTGACCCCTGTGTGACCTTTGACCCAAAACTGTGAATAATTTTATGAAGGTTTAGTAGGGGGTCCTTCTGACCAAGTTTGGTGATTGTAGCATGTAAACTGTAGGAGAAGAAGCATTTTGTAGGTGGGTTTGATAGAAACAAGAAAGAAACGGCAGAGATAGAGTACCTGGATTTTTGAAAAAATCAAGGTAAAAATATCCTATCTGCTATAGCTGTCCTGTTTTGTTTTTAGTTTATATCAAGGGCTACCACATATGATAACATCTGGCAGCTATTGCAGATGGACCCTTGTTGCACTTAACCCTCAAAGTGGCTTTAAATATGGAGTATACTGTAAAACCACTTACTTTTGTGAGGGATTACATTTTTTGCTAATTTCGCGAAACGTGCGGATTAGCGAAATAAAATACCCGCAAAACTGACAAATTTGCATTGAAAGTATAACAGTAACATTTCCAGATTCATGAGATCAAATGCCCGCTATAGAGCAGTAATTTTAATTAGCGAAATAAAGTGTTCGCAAAATTATAGTGTTTTACAGTAGTTTATGCTCTCAAGGAAAAAATATTTCTGAATCTAAGCTTCTCATATTTATGCTATAATGCTTATAATTATAGCAAAAGTGTTTGTCATAATGAAGAAGGCCAGAAAGATGAAGCAAAAAGGTGTCTTTTTACATGCAAAGGTTAACTGAAAAGAAAGTTAACTGCAAAAACCTGTAATGCAAGCCTGACAACAATACTAAATATACACAAAACCGACACAATTAAGTTTGATAAGAGGGCACTCTCGATCGAACTCATTTACTCTATGAAACGGAAGTGGCGTGCTTTGGATGTTGTGTGCATCCCTCTGTCATGACTACCGGTCGATGAGCCAATCAGAGGCCGTCTTCCATGTCCCGCGGTTTTTGGTTCAATTGCCGCGTCCATTTATTTTCATTCGCTTGTCGGTTGTTCTGCTGAGAGGAACTATTTACGAATCGAAAATTGAACAGTACGGATGTCTCCATGGGGGACTTATAATTAATGAATTAGTAAAATTCTGACATTGGTCATAATCATATTATCAATTGGTGCGGCATCAGATCCGCTATTTAACTTTAGGTTTTTGGTACTTTACTAGGCCTTTTTAAATTGATTAACCGAAACTGTTTATGAAACTGAACAGTCGGTATTTCCTATTATGACCTTCCAATCATGGGACTCTTGGTCCCAACTGTGTTATGAACTTATAGATTAACATTATATTTAAATGTACTGGTATGTACTGTAATTAATGTATTCAATTCATCTATATTATTATATGTTCAATAATTGTATTATCAAATAATAATGTCAAATAAAATTTGACATTGTTGAATTCTGTAGTGTTTAAGGAATAAATGCTCTCAGCAATAGCCGACCAGCTATCTATCACATTTCATGTGTCTTGTCCAATTCCGTTATCTGAGAGTAAGTGCTGATGATCTAATCAAATTAAGTAGCTTTGAGCCTTTATATAGGATTATTTTTATGCAAAACAAAAACAGATTTTCGAGTTCTTAGGTGAAGTTAAGTGTCTTTTCCCCAAAGGGAAGATCTACAGTGAAAACCAGTCATGTTTATAATGCAAACCTAACAACAGGACTAAATATACACAAAGCGGACACAAGTGCGAATGTTCTAATCAAATTGAGTAGTTTTGAGCCTTTAGTAGGATTATTTGTATACAAAAAAAAGAAAGATTTATAAGTTCTTAGGTGAAGCTAACAAATGTCTTTTCCCAAAGGGGGAGAGCTACAGTGAAAACCAGTCATGTTTATAGTGCAAATCTAACAACAGGACTAAATATACACTTAACCGACACAAGTGCGGAAGTTATAATCAAATTGAGTAGCTTTAGCCTTTATATAGGATTATTTTTATACAAAACAAGAAAAGATTCTTAAAGGCATATTATGTGATCTTTTCCAAGTAGCACCCTTTATCATTGATTTTTACTATGAAAGCAGATTTTCTTGCAGATTTGCAGTTTTTATCATAAATCATAAAGATCTTCTAAGTTACAGATCAATACGATTCCTAATTACTTCAAAATCATGGTTTGAAAATAGATTGTAGGGGAGAACGGGGTAAGATGAGCCATTTTTCACATTTTGCCCTATTGTGCAGATATTAAAAGACAGACCTTCAAACTTAGTGTTGCAAGTAAAACTTTAGAGTGTTGACTTACTTAGTATAACATAATAATTGAACCAATTGATATTGTTTATTCATGGGAGATGCTTGAAAAAATTTGGTAAAGTGGCTCAACTTACCCCGGACCATGGGTAAGTTGAGCCACCAGTGTGGGTAAGTTGAGCCACCACAATAATCAATGGGACATTTGAAATCAGAAAATAAGTTTCAGAAATTTTGGTTTATTCATGGTAAAAGTGAAATATACTCATAATTGTTAATACTTTGATCCAAACTGGAATTTTAAAACACTTCCCCACAATTTTCGTACTAAATTTTGAAAATTTTTATTTTATCATGGCTATTTCCTATGCTCAACTTACCCCGTGAAAAATGGCTCATCTTACCCCGCGACGGTCAACTTATGAAAAAATACCCCCCTTCCCTACTGAAGCTTAATGACATTTTCAACATGTTACTAAATTTAAGTGCACATGTCACCCTTTTAGCACACAAAGTTGCACTAATACAATCTATGCACTTCTAAGAAAAAAACCACGTAAACCATTTTTTCAAAAATTTACTCAGATGTGTCCAAAATCAACTTTCTAGCTCAATTTTCTTACCATGTATGCACACAATGCAAGGTTGTCACCAGAGACGTTTGAGTGATGTCATCTAACAATAGAGGGCAGTGTAAAATTAGGAATGTCAATAGTTTCCCTAATACAGGGGGTGGCTCAACTTACCCAGTGGCTCAACTTACCCCGTTCTCCCCTACCTAGCGGTACAATCTATTTTTTCAAATTTTACTCTAAATTCACTCTAAAACTATGATTTTGAGGTTATTAGGAATCGTATCACTCTGTAACTTGGAATATATTTATGATTTATGATCAGAAAAGTAAATCTGCAAGAAAATCTGCTTCAAATTTTGTTGGAGGATTGAGGGCGTCCCCTGGAAAAGATCACATAATATACCTTTCACTGAAAACAGAACTTCGTTTTTTATTGAGCCCAACTAAGTAAAATTAGTAGGGCGTCTAAAAAATATTTAGTTGGGAGTATTCTACTATTTGGGAACTGTGCTTAGCGAGTCTACAGTCTGGCTTAACTATTTTGCCATGAATTAAAATAGTTCGACACGTTCTACCAATCAATAATGAGCATTATATCGCGGATAAACTAATTTGTGTGAACTTAGTTAAGCAGTTAAATCATTATAAGTTAGTAAAACTCTGAATTAATTAGTACAACTGTCCAAACTATTTGGGTTCTACGATGTTCAGTATTCCCGCTGTTACGATCATATTTTTTCTGCAGACGACTTCAATGTAGCACACAGAGTCTTCACGAGTCATGCGTTCTTCTACACTGGCGTGAAATTCCGAAGGAAAACGATGGAAAACAGGTATTTATTTCTCTCAAAGAGAACATTAAATAATAAGGCTATAATGTAGGCTTTACGGTAGGTCCAGGAATATCGAATGCAATCATGTAAACCGTGGGGATGGCGTTTGTGTGTGGCAATTTGTGCAGAAACGACGGCTAAAATGGCGGACACATGCGGCCTACCAATCAATGATCCAAGTATGAGCAATTCGCCATCCCACGCTCCACATAATTGCATTCAATATTCGAAGCGGGCTACCGTAAAGCTTACATTGTTATCGTAATATTTAATGTTCAATCTGATTGAAATAAATACCTGCTAGCTATCTTTTTTCATCGGTATATTCCCGGGCCTAGGCCGTAAGCTTACAGCTAAATAACATGGGCGGGCTGTACTAATATTATGTAGTAGAGCAAATTAGTAGAGCATATTGGTACGGCCGGAAAAACGAAATAAAGCAAATTGGTACGACCAGAAGAACCACTTCCACAAGTAGTTGAGTGTGCCGAACTATCTTAAACTAGTAAAACTAGACATAGTTTTTACTAATTTTTAATTAGTAGAACCTGCAAAAATTTAGTTAAGCAGTTAGTGCAGCATGCCAAACTAATTTTTGTAAAAGGTTTTACTAATAAAAATTGGTAAAGAAGAATCGTTGAGCCAACAAAACTAAGTTTTTTCAGATTAGCCAAGCAGGAGTTACCAATATAAATTAGTAAAACTAGACATAGTTTTAACTAATTTTAATTAGTTGAAATGACAAGTTTTTGTTTACAGTGTTAAGGTGAAGCTAACAAGTGTCTTTTCCCAAAGGGGAGAGCTATACAGTGAAAACCAGTCATGTTTATAATGCAAACCTAACAACAGGACTAAATATACACTAAACCGACACAAGTGGAGGCTATTTTAAATTATTATTATTATTGAAAAAAAGAAAAAGATTTTCAGTCCTTAGGACTGGGATGGCTGCAGTCAAGAAGTAAGCGTGATAAAAAAGATAAGCCAATAGTAATTGTATTACTACCCAAATCCTTCAGTCCAGACTATAATATGCCCTAAACCAACAAACATGACGTTTCTAATCAAATTGAGTTGCTTTGAGTGTATACAAATGATAATTTCTGAAACCACGATCTCTTATACAGGGTGAGTCAGAAAGAACGGGCCCTGTTTTCACAAAAGCGTCACAAAAGATGTAGGCATACATATTCCAAACCAAAGGTAGCGCTTTTAAGACCTATAATTTGACTTTTATTCAAAAGAAAAAAATTAAAAATCGACCATTTTGTTATCATGTTACACTAATTTGATTAAAGCCTTAAAATCTGAAGCCAATCCACGGAATGGTCGAATTGCCAAGCCATTCCAAAAAGTATTCTAATGAGGTTCACCTCCTGAATAAGTAAATATGCCTCCTTTTACATTTCTTTCTTGATTTCAGGCTTTTTATTAACTCATAATTACACAGATCTATTTATTTCCAGTCATTTTAAGATATTGTATCCAACATTCACGGTGCCTTTTCAGTTTTTTCACTAGTTTCATTGATCAGCATCTCTGAATCAGGCAACCAACAATACTATGGGTTATTGCCATTCCGTGGATTGGCTTTAAAATACCAGGTTCTACTCAAATGGTTGCAGCGTTATGATGCAATATTCAAATTCAATTTTGTTGTTGAATGATAGCCAAATATGTGTTCTTTGTAACACAATATTTGGGTTTTGAATATGCAGGTCTTAATATTTCTGTGGCGCTTTCACCAAAAAAGTGCCCATTCTTTCTGACTCACCCTGTAGTCATGTAATATTGAATAGCAAAAATGATGCCATGATATTAAATATACAAAGCAAATAGTTGTCTTTTCCCAAAGGGGAAGGGAAGGTTGCAGTGAAAACCAGTCAGGTAACGGCCTGACACTATTTGAATTCTAGCAGGAATAGTTGCGCACTAGACCAACACATGCATGAAATTTGTAATCTAATTGAGTAGCTTTGAGGCCCATCTGCACATTATGGACATTTATGAAATCAGTCTGTGGCTGAGTTCTTGGATAAGATTTTCATGAATTATTAATGCATTGTTTATAACCCATATCATTGGAAAAAGTAAGAAATGCATTTTGTATGGTCAGGGATGTGTGTGGGTATATAATAATACTTCATATATGCATGAATTACAAATATAAATACAGTAATAGAACTGTTGCCCCTTTTAATGCCATAAGTCCAATGTTATCGCCAAGTCTTCTAGAGAAAAGAGTGCGAGATGGTATAAAACTGTTGGCAAATTAGGAAAATAAAGGAAGGAAAAAATCCCCCTAACAGAGTGACAAATTTGGTCAATTTTAAAAGAATACAGAATTATTGAACTTGTCTATAATAATTCAGATTTGCTCCATGTTCCTTACTGTGCATTAAGGTTGCCAGTGTGTTTTAACTTAACCTTGTGTTATAGGCCAATCAATTTTAAACTCACTCAGCCGTAATGTTTGGCTTTGTTTGGCCTTTTGAAGGAGGGGTCCTGCAAGCACAACACTGCATTATATATTAGAAAAATAACTATCGAGTCCAACTTGTGTGATTATATAGAACAAAACACCACACTTATGAAAAAAATGAATAAAAACCGCCATCACTCAACATGCAATTTTTAAAAATTGCGGCGTTCGAAAGTCCCAGTGTCGATGATGTCATGGTTATCGGTACTCAAATTTGCGCATTTGCATTGTATATCTATGACTTCATCGACATCGGGACTCTCGATCGCCAACATTTTTAAAAATTGCATGTTGAGAGATGGCAGTTTATATTTGTTGTTGTCATAAGTGTGGTGTTTTGTTCTATATAATCATGCACGTTTTTTTGTAACATATTGCACAGTGTTGTGATTGCGGGACCCCTCTTTAATCCTGGTGTCTGGCAGCAATAAAAGCCTCTCTCCAAAATCCTTGTATTCTTATAATAATCTTTACTGTGAAAAAATTCAAGGCACAAATCAAAGCACCAAGAGTACAGATGATACACAAACAGTCAGGCCAGTATTTTTTTTGGAGAGGGGGTGAATTTGGTCAAAAGTGGACCTTTCCCCAAAATGTGGACCTTTTGACCAAAAATTGAAAAACAAATTCAATAAAAGCGAAAAAAATGTGACACTGGCAAACAGCATTTTTTGAGATTCCCACATAATACTGAGGAGTGTTAAAGTGAAAAACCCTGACAGAATTAAACTCAAGCAGGGACTGAGCCAACACATGCATGAAATCTGTAATCTAATTAAGACGCTTTAACTTTGAGCCTATCTGCACAATATAGACATTTATGGAGTCGGTCTGTGGCTGAATGCTTGTAAAAGATTTACATAAATTGCTAATGTTTTGGTAAACTCAAATATTATTAGGAAAAAAGGGAATACATTCTGTGTGGTCAGGGGTGTGTGTAGGTTTACAATATATGTTTTACATGCATAATAAATATATCTTAAAGGTATATTATGTGACCTTTTCAATGGGACGCCCTCAATTCTCGAAAAAAATTGGAAGCAGATTTTTTGCAGATTTACTTTTCTGATCATAAATCATAAAGTTACAGAGCGATACGATTCCTAATAGCCTCAAAATCATGGTACAATTTATTTTTCAAACCATGATTTTGAAGTAATTAGGAATCGAATCCATCTGTAACTTAGAAGATCTTATGATTTATGATCAAAAATGCAAATCTGCTTTCATAGTAAAAATCAAGGATAGAGGGCGCTACTTGGAAAAGATCACATAATATGCCTTTAACATTAATGTACCAATATAACTTGTTGGTTCTGTATTGCATTGCATCACTATTTCCTTGCATTAAAATGTTGTGCATTTGTAATGTTCCTTTGCATTATATTGCCACACTTTAGCTTTCTACTGGAAATATGCCAATTCAATAATTTTATTAAATGATATTGCTATCTCGATCTGATGGTTGCATTTTATTGTATAGCTTTCTACTTGAGTTAGCAATTGGTAATTGTTTTACTTTCTATAGCTATCTACTGAAGATATTAATTTGATGATACCATTATTGTTGCTATCTACTGAAGATAGCAATTTGATGATACCATTATTAGCTATTATTAGCTATCTTCTGAAGATAGCAATTTGATGATAGCATTATTATAGCTATCTACTAAAGATAGCAATTTGATGATAGCATTATTGTAACTATCTACTGAAGATAGCAATTTGATGATAGCATTATTGTAGCTATCTACTGAAGATAGCAATTTGATGATTGAACGGTTTGCTATCTAGGAGATAGCAATCTAATTCGCATTATATTACAATAATTACATATTTTCTGGTCATCTACTGAGGAAAATAGTTATCTATACTGAAGATAGCAATTTAATGCTAGCATGTTATTGTATTGTCTACTGACGGTATATTCTAATATTCTATTGCAAAGATTGAAGAAGAAAAAAATCTATTTTCAAACAAATCAGGCATGTTTGATAAGTAGTAATCACTTATTTGTACAATAAAATAATTAAAATTCAGAAAGTCTGTATTCAAAATAATTATATCGAATAATCGAACAAAACAGATGCATGTCTTATGCATCTTATCTCAATGGGGACACAGCTGTAATTCAAATCAGGCAGGTTTATGACGTAAGCCTGCAATACGTTAAACCAATAAAAGCTTGACGTTTATTCTGATTCGGTTGTCAGTACTAATCAGCTTCTGTCTTCAACATTAAAGACATTTATGAATCAAGAGTACAGATGAGTGATTACACAAAATGTGCATATATATTAATTGGTTGGGAGGATTTGTTTTGCTAGTAATGCTATTTATACAATACACTGTCTTACTATAATTCACCGTATGTTGTGACTATGTATGTATGTATGTATAATGATGTTGAGTAAACTTTTACATTTTATTCAAGACAAATTTGTTTCGTGTTGGCTTTCGCCCACACTCGTCAGTTGAATAATAAATAATAAACATGATTCCAACCAGTAGAATAGCGCGATGCGCACGCAAGCGGGTGTTGCGTATACGCTGGATTACGCTGAATACGCACGCGTACAAAATAAGATGCGTATAATTTTAAAATGCCAAGTACAAAGATTTATCTGAGGTTGCATAGCAGATGCTTTTTCTTATGCCTGCAACCGCTAACCAACTCATTCCTGTTGTTAAGGGTGGACAAGTGAGGTTTACATATTATGAAATACTTTTCAGTCAGACAAAGGTTACATCTTTTTGTAGATGTCGAGTAGGCCTTACTGTGGGCAAGTATCTTCCATATTAAACAGTATGGAACATTGTTGTCATTGAGTGTCCAAATGTACTGACTGAGGGTTGTAGAGTTCCTCTGTTTCACATTACGGAAACTGCTCGTATGTCCGTTGAATCTCGTCTTGAAGCTGTTTTCGGTCAGGCCGATGTAAGTTTCTTCTTTAAGGTTGTCTTGCCTTGTGACTGTTGCTTGGTAGATGACTTCGGATGTCAAGCAGTTACCACTGAGAGGACATACCTGGTTCTTTCTGCAGTTACAGCCAGGGGTGTCGTCGATGCGATCCTTCGTTTGCTCAGCATTCATAACAGATTTGTTGTGGGAGGATATGATACGCTTCATGTTTGGCATGCAGCTGTAACTGATCTTGATGGTGTTGCGATTTAGGATCTTGTGTAGCGGATGTTCCGGAGGGAAGCATTTATCAAGTGTTGATATGAATTCTTTCCCGACATTGGTCGCCACACTCTCGCTGTAGGGAGGATTGTACCAAGTGATGTTGCGTTTTCTATTTCGTTTTGGTGGTTGGTTGGTGCGTGTAGGTGTCGGGTTGTATGTCAGGGTATGGTCATATCCGCTCTCTTTCAGCGCATCTTGGTACGGTTTTACTGATTCATTGAAGGCTTGCTCGTTAGATGAAATGTTGGACAGACGTTTATTAATGCTTAATGGAATGTTCCTAATTATTGAAGGCGGGTGGTTACTTTCCTTGTGAACATATAACGGTGTGTTGTTTGGTTTCATGTACGGTTTGAATGTCCCGGTCCGAAGGTCTAGGGTTAAATCAAGGAAGTCAACCACTTTCTTATTTGCTTCTATGGTGACTTTGAGACCGTTGTCTGTGAAGACTTTACATATCTGCTTTTTGGTTAGTTCAACTTGCCTGGGGTTCCTATTAGATAGCGCAAGGCCATCATCTCTGTAAAGCCCTACATTTATGTCTAAGTCTTGTAGTTGTGATAAGATGTAGAGGCCTACCAGTTCACATGTTTCTGCGCCGTCGTAACTTCCCATAGTCACATCGAAATTGGACTTACCGCGTTTACGCCACGGCTTCTCATCATTGCCGTATAGAAGTGATTTCTTCGCGTGGAAGATGATTTCCTTTTCTTGTACAGTGATGTCATCATGATCAGAAGCGAAGCGGAGAGCCTTTTTCAGGAGGTCCTCAGTAATAGACGGGTAGAACTCACAAATATCAAAGACTATAAATGAATGTTTTGGTGTGTCCTCGATCTTTCTGTACCAGTTGATCACATCGTCGGTATTCTTCCATTGGTTAAACCGGAGGTTGGATAAGACTTTCTGATTCACTCTTTCTAGGATTTGTTTACTTATCATACCAAGCTCAGACTTGGTAGGGTTGATAAGTCTGCACGTCGGTTTATTAGCAAAGTGCGGTTTGTGATCTTTGAGTGTCACAAAGGCTTGATTTTTCGCCGTTACATCAATACGGTCATCTAGTTCTAAGTCCGCTGCTAATTGTTGGTCTTTGGCATTGATGTCTTTCTCAGTGTTCTGTGGTGCTTTCTTGTATGATTTCGTTATATTGCTTATCAAGAGATTGTTATACTGTTCAGGATAGAGTTTATAGAAATTTGTAGTCTTGTCGGCAGCGATGAGTAGCTTTTCATCTTCCTTGAAGTTTGTACTATCTTGGGAGAGTTTCCTTTGGAACTGTTTCGTTACGTCTTTAAACTTGATGCTTTGTACCAAATTTAACATACCATCTTCAAATGCTTTCAGCTCGGGGATGGGTGGTGGCGATTTTGTTGAATTAAATCCGTATGTCTCCTTGAGGCTTGGTGTAACTTCTGGGTGCAAAAAGAAGAAGCTTCTCCATCTCACAGATCTCATGAATTTCTCATATATACATATGTATGTATGTATGTATGTATCCATAAAAGGCTCTCTCAATTTGTAACTAAACGCCGTGAACGTTGCACTGATAAAAGACGATTATAATGTGAGTGTTATAAGCTATAAATGGCTAAAAACCGTACAGAATTGACCGAGATATGAGCAAAATGATGGCAATTTAGGGCCTTTTCAGCCCGGCTTTTGAGACTATTTCTACGGGCCATGTTTGTTTTTCTCTGCGTACACTGTAACCATGCAGTCGACGCGCGGAGCACATAACGCGTCGCAGTGCGCCATGCAAAATAAACTCGCACACGCACGCACCCCTACACACGCGGGCGGGCACTTGGAGAAATACGCTGCGTCACACGGGGTTGGTTATGGTTTAGGCCTTGGGGTTGAGATACGCCACGGAGCGGAGACGGGAGCGGGCGGGGACGGCTGGCGGGCGGGGGGGGGGGGGGGGGGGGGGGCGGCAGCGGGTCATAAGGTAACGAAATAATGTGGTTTCTGATAAAACAAAACATGATATGGTGAATCTAAATTACATAACATGGTGTCAGATGTGGGATTTGATACTGTATGTGACACGCGGGTGGACAAATATTGGAGAAATACGCCGCGCTACGGGAGATGGTTAAAGTGAGGCCTTGGCGTTGAGATAAGCCACACGGGGCGGGGAACTTTAGGCCTTTGGGGTTGAGATATGCCACGGGGCGGGCGGGGGCGGTGACGAATGGTGGTTGTGTGTAATGATGTAATGTGGTTTGGGAGGCAGGGGGTTAATGAAGAAATGTGATGCTAAATTGCGTAACGGATATGCCACGGGGCGGGCGGGGGCTGGCGGGCGGGGGCGGGATGGTGACGGTTGGGGTACGGGAGATGGTTAAGGTTTAGGCCTTGGAGTTAAAATATGCCACGGGGCGTGGGCGGGCGGGGGGTCTTTGAATTAAAACAAAAATATTTTAAATATTGTTCTATTCCTATGTGTTTCGTTATAGATTTTCCAACATTTTGTGTTGTTTCATTTGTAGCCTGTAGGTGTTCTATCTGGTAGGCCCTACTCCCTAGCGGGAAAGCCCGTCTGTAGGACGGGCATCCCGCTAGTTTATAGAATTGATGATGTTAGTTTCACTTCACATAGTTCAAGTTGTTGCCATGGTGCATTGTGATCTTCAAAGATTTGCCCACCATGTTGATTTTTAAATAAGGAGGTCAACTTGTAAATAGGTAATATGCACAGTTTGTGCAATATATATTAATGGGTTGGGGATTTGTCTTTCCAGTAATGCTGACAATACGCTATTTATACAATTGATGATGTTAGTTTCAATTTACGTAGTTAAAGTTGTCGCCATGGTGCATTGTGATCTATAAAGATTTGTCCATCATGTTGATTTTTTAAATAAGGAGGTCAACTTGTAAATGTGTAATATGCACAGTTTGTGCAATATATAATAATGGGTTGGGGATTTGTCTTTCCAGTAATGCTGACAATACGCTATTTATACAATTGATGATGTTAGTTTCAATTTACGTAGTTAAAGTTGTTGCCATGGTGCATTGTGATCTATAAAGATTTGTCCACCATGTTGATTTTTTAAATAAGGAGGTCAACTTGTAAATGTGTAATATGCACAGTTTGTGCAATATATAATAATGGGTTGGGGATTTGTCTTTCCAGTAATGCTGACAATACGCTATTTATACAATTGATGAGGTTAGTTTCAATTCACGTAGTTAAAGTTGTTGCCATGGTGCATTGTGATCTATAAAGATTTGTCCACCATGTTGATTTTTTAAATAAGGAGGTCAACTTGTAAATGGGTAATATGCACAGTTTGTGCAATAAATAATAATGGGTTGGGGATTTGTTTGCCAGTAATGCTGACAATACGCTATTTATACAATTGATGATGTTAGTTTCAATTTACATAGTTCAAGTTGTTGCCATGGTGCATTGTGATATTTAAAGATTTGTCCACCATTTTGATTTTTTAAATAAGGAGGTCAACTTGTAAATGGGTAATATGTACAGTTTGTGCAATATACAGGGTGAGTCAAAAAAAAGTTTACTCAACTTCAGCGATTTTTTTAGAAAAAAGTATTCGTTTGTTTTCAAAACAATTTACTACGGTATAAAGACAAATTAATTAGCTTTAATATGAATTTTATATGGTTTAGATTGGTTGAGGGAAACTTATTTTACGCTGTTTTGTATGAAAGTGACCAATTTAACGTCCGAACACGCTTCCAGATCTTGACCATTATATTTCATAAGATACGACCAATAAAAAATTACAATACCGACAGCGAAAGGATTTTGTGGTCAGAATTCTTTTTTTTTCCAATTAGGGTAAATTGTTTTTTGAATCACCCTGTATAATAATGGGTTGGGGATTTGTTTTGCTAGTAATGCTGACAATACACTTATTTATACAATTGATGATGTTAGTTTCAATTTACGTAGTTAAGTTGTTGCCATGGTGCATTGTGATCTTTACAGATTTGTCCACCATGTTAATTTTTTTAAATAAGGAGGTCAACTTGTAAATGGGTTATATGCACAGTTTGTGCAATATATATTAATGGGTTGGGAGGATTTGTTTTGCTAGTAATGCTATTTATACAATACGCTATTTATACAATTGATGATGTTAGTTTCACTTTACGTAGTTCAAGTTGTTACCATGGTGCATTGTGATCTTTAAAGATTTGTACACCATGTTGATTTTTTAAATAAGGAGGTCAACTTGTAAATGGGTTATATGCACAGTTTGTGCAATATATTATTAATGGGTTGGGAGGATTTGTTTTGCTAGTAATGCTATTTATACAATATGCTATTTATATAATTGATGATGTTAGTTTTAATTTATGTAGTTCAAGTTGTAACCACGGTGCATTGTGATCTATAAAGATTTGTCCACCATGTTGATTTTTTAAATAAGGAGGTCAACTTGTAAATGTGTAATATGCACAGTTTGTGCAATATATAATAATGGGTTGGGAGGATTTGTTTTGCTAGTAATGCTATTTATACAATACGCTATTTATACAATTGATGATGTTAGTTTCAATTTACGTAGTTCAAGTTGAGTTCTTTAAAGATTTGTCCACCATGTGGATTTTTTAAATAATGAGGTCAACTTGTAAATGGGTAATATGCACAGTTTGTGCAACATATAATAATGGGTTGGGAGGATTTGTTTAGCCAGTAATGCTTTTTATACAATATGCTATTTATTCAATTGATGATGTTAGTTTCAATTTACGTAGTTCAAGTTGTAACCACGGTGCATTGTGATCTTTAAAGATTTGTCCACCATGTTGATTTTTTAAATAAGGAGGTCAACTTGTAAATGGGTAATGTGCACAGTTTGTTCAATATATAATTATGGGTTGGGAGGATTTGTTTTGCTAGTAATGCTGACAATACGCTATTTATACAATTGATGATGTTAGTTTCAATTTATGTAGTTCAAGTTGTTACCACGGTGCATTGTGATCTATAAAGATTTGTCCACCATGTTGATTTTTTAAATAAGGAGGTCAACTTGTAAATGGGTAATATGCACAGTTTGTGCAATATATAATAATGGGTTGGGGATTTGTTTTGCCAGTAATGCTGACAATACGCTATTTATACAATTGATGATGTTAGTTTCAATTTACGTAGTTCAAGTTGTTACCACGGTGCATTGTGATCTTTAAAGATTTGTCCACCATTTTGATTTTTTAAATAAGGAGGTCAACTTGTAAATGGGTAATATGTACAGTTTGTGTCAAAAAAAAGTTTACTCAACTTCAGCGATTTTTTTAGAAAAAAGTATTTGTTTGTTTTCAAAACAATTTACTACGGTATAAAGACAAATTAATTAGCTTTAATATGAATTTTATATGGTTTAGATTGGTTGAGGGAAACTTATTTTACGCTGTTTTGTATGAAAGTGACCAATTTAACGTCCGAACACGCTTCCAGATCTTGACCATTATATTTCATAAGATACGACCAATAAAAAATTACAATACCGACAGCGAAAGGATTTTGTGGTCAGAATTTTTTTCTTCTTTTCCAATTAGGGTAAATTGTTTTTTGACTCAACCTGTATAATAATGGGTTGGGGATTTGTTTTGCTAGTAATGCTGACAATACACTTATTTATACAATTGATGATGTTAGTTTCAATTTACGTAGTTAAGTTGTTGCCATGGTGCATTGTGATCTGTAAAGATTTGTCCACCATGTTGATTTTTTAAATAAGGAGGTCAACTTGTAAATGGGTAATATGCACAATTTGTGCAATATATATTAATGGGTTGGGAGGATTTGTTTTGATAGTAATGCTATTTATACAATACGCTATTTATACAATTGATGATGTTAGTTTCAATTTACGTAGTTCAAGTTGTTGCCATGGTGCATTGTGATCTGTAAAGATTTGTCCACCATGTTGATTTTTTGAATAAGGAGGTCAACTTGTAAATGGGTTATATGCACAGTTTGTGCAATATATAATAATGGGTTGGGGATTTGTTTTGATAGTAATGCTATTTATACAATACGCTATTTATACAATTGATGATGTTAGTTTCAATTTACGTAGTTCAAGTTGTTGCCATGGTGCATTGTGATCTGTAAAGATTTGTCCACCATGTTGATTTTTTTAATTAGGAGGTCAACTTGTAAATGGGTTATATGCACAGTTTGTGCAATATATAATAATGGGTTGGGGATTTGTTTTGCTAGTAATGCTATTTATACAATACGCTATTTATACAATTGATGATGTTAGTTTCAATTTACGTAGTTCAAGTTGTAACCACGGTGCATTGTTATCTTTACAGATTTGGCCACCATGTTGATTTTTTGAATTAGGAGGTCAACTTGTAAATGGGTTATATGCACAGTTTGTGCAATATATATTAATTGGTTGGGAGGGTTTTGTTTGGCCAGTAATGCTATTTATACAATACGCTATTTATACAATTGATGATGTTAGTTTACGTAGTTCATGTTATAAGTTAAAAGATTAACGGGTTCGTCGTCGGACGAGTTTTAATCTGTCAAGCTTTCGTCAGGATTAGCTCTGACTTCTTCAAGACCAAAGTATTATAATATTAAACAAAACATAGAGATAGCCACTTCTCTTGTTATCATCATTTGGGCTGCCCCTTGCCCGATGATTTGAGAGTAGGTGCCCTTTCCTACTTGTGAAAGAATTGGTGGCTCTGAAAAGAGCCGTTCAGATGGATTGCCGCTTCCACTGAACACGTAGGTTCATGTTGTTGCCATGGTGCATTGTGATCTTCAAAGATTTGGCCACCATGTTGATTTTTTTAAATAAGGAGGTCAGCTTGTAAATAGGTAATATGCACAATTTGTGCAATATATAATAATGGGTTGGGAGGATTTGTTTTGCTAGTAGTGTTATTTATACAATACAATATAATTGACAAAGTGGATTGAAATCCAATTCTTTCGACTAAATATTTCCCCCCTAATCTCTTCAATTGATCAGTTTAAATATGTTATGTTTTTTGACAAATGGTACATGTTTGTTACCAATTGCGGGTGGCAGAAAATGAAAATAATGAAAATCAAATAAAACAGGATTGACTAAAAGATAATAAAATCCCCACTCGTCCCCATCTGACTCATTTGCTCAGATGGCAGTGTAGCCGGTCTAGCGTTCTAGAGGTCCCAGGTTTAAATTCTGGATGGTCAGTGAATATTTGTCACTGACTATGATTTATGATGTGTGGAGTTTATGAAGAAATAATTTATCCCCGTCAAAATCAATCCTTTTATAACTGAATATTCAAGTAACAATGATTTTATCTGTCAAACTTGAACACTTTCCACAAGGCTGTTAGTTTTACCATATGCGAACAGATTTGTCAGAAACCTTTCCCAACTTTCAGAGTCTATCTCAAGGATTACTGAGCCAATATTAGGCATGATTGTACTTATTTTAATGCATTTCTTATGGTGATTCCAAATATGGTGATGGAATTCAATAATGTTTTAAAACATTTTGTGAAATTTGTGTGGAGAGTGTTAAGAGGTAATAGATTACAAATCATTCCTACTGATTGATAAAAAGTATTGAAAATCAATCACATCAACTGAATATCTATTTAATCATTTTTACTTGCAGTCAGGCCTGGACAAAATGTGAAATTTGGGTATTTGGAGTGAAATTTGGGTATTTGGACGGAAATTTGGGTATTTGGAGGGAAATTTGGATATTTGGAGGGAAATAATTTTGTTTGCTTCCCGGGAAATATACATTTTTTCCAGCCCTGCTTGCAGTCATCACCAGATAAATAGCTCAATCTTTTCAATTGAATATTCAATCTTATAATTTAAGAGCATTCTACTTTAATTTAATTTCTATGTATATAAGTGTTGTATGTGCCCTTAATCTGGGTCCCACCTCACCTCTGGGTCCCAAAAAGTGGGTCATTCTTTAAGTGTTTGTAATTTAGGGAATGTACCTACCATGATTCTAGCGTAATTTAACTTTATATTTTCTGTGTACAATTGAGGTCGGGGCACTAAAATATAGATTAATGAACAGTATGTGACTATGAGCGTGTTTCTGCTGGAGAAGAAACCGCTAATAAACGCTAAGTTTGCCCAGTAGAAACAGACAGAACCCGGCAATAATCGGTATTTTTTGTAATCCCAAAAACCTTCACAAACCAGGTTTGGAACCGGCAATAATCGGCAATAAACCCAATAGAAACAGAAAGGCGATTCTTAACCGTGTCACGCTGGGTTATACACATTATTGTGAAGCAATCTTTTTCAGGTACGGTTGCATTGTTTGGTATTACAAAAGGTCAAATGTCGTGGCCCATCGACTAGGATCGATAAACTTAGCGGTAACTTTTCGCAAGTAGAAACAGGAGGGATTAAAAAACTGACCGATTGAAACTTAGCGTTTATTAGCGTTTACTTTTTGCAGCGCCCAGCAGAAACACGCTCTATGTGTCACATAAAAAGATGCAATGGAGGCACACATTTCAAGAAATATTATTTGTAGTTGTTGGCAAATTATTCAATACTATGTTAACACTTTCCATGTGGCAGCCTTTATCCCCACAAATGGGGTGGATGGGGACTTTAAACAAGTTTTGGTCACATTTCTTGTAAGGTTTTGATCTAAGTTCTGGCTTGTATTGACACAGCATCGTGTCCCTATTCACCCCGTTTTCAAAATCTCAAATCTGAAAAAACACAAAAATCTACCAAATTAATAATTTCTTTGGACTAATCAAATTTTCACTTTAACCACACTTGTAGGACATATTTTGCCAGGTCCCTGTGCATTCCCAGCTTATTTCCTCCAATGGTTCCACTGGGAGAGAGAAAGTTTTGACCGCATCTTTTTTTCCGAACCATTGAGGGAAATTTTCATTTTGGTATCCTGGGCTCCAGATTTCCAGTATCACATCTGCAAAGCCATCATTCTAACGCTGATAGTCCACTTTTCCATCCCAGGGGGATAAAAAGTCAAAAGAATCAATTAGGTTTGAAAAATTAATTATTAAACAACTTTTTGTGTGTTTTGTCCCGATTCACCCCAGTGTCCCGATTCACCCCGTTTTACGGTATGCAATTTGACTTTTTGTTCAGCAAGGCAAAGTATAGTGCCCCATATTTCATTACAATAACAGTTTCCCATTGCATTACCCTTTAATATACCACCAGATTCAGCTAGCGACTAAACAACTGGGCAAATTGACTTTTCGTTCAGCAAGGCAAAGCAGTGCCCCATATTTCGTTACAATAATAACAGTTGCACTTCCTACTGTTCATATTTCCCAGCGGCTTTCTCTCGACTGTGCATAATCTTGTCTATTCGTACACTGTAATATATACACACTGTAACCATTTTTTTATATAATTACAATTTCATTTTAACCCATTATTAGAATCATGTAATGTGATAAGTGATGTATTGACAACCAGAATAATTTTATTTAGTCTCTTAAACTGCTTTTGCTCAAAATGTATGGCCAATCTACTAAATCTACATCGTTGCGCCTCAGCATACGTCGCCGGATGAAAGTTGGCATTGCTTCAACTCATGCATCGATATATCCTTCGACGTCGCGACGCGCAACGACAGCAGTATGAACGGACCTTAAGTCGTCTAGAAAACGGTTTGGACCACTTTCGGCATAGCATACAATCTTGTTTGTAGACTAAATGGTTAAGGTATCGCGCAAGAACATTAAGAGAGCTACATTATTCTTGTTCAAATAATTAATTCATCTCAATAAATAAATTCATAAATGAATAAATAAATAAATCATATCTTGATAAATTTCATTGAGTCCATTAATGAAATAGGTCATTATTCATCCTGACATGGTACGCCATCCTGAAACCACCATAGACAAGATATGTAGCCATTCTGGTTCAACGGGTATGGATGTGCCCACAAAAATATAATTTTTGTGTTTTCCCATTAGAAAATAATAATAACAACTCGAAAACGGCTGGGAATGTGACTTATGGAGCACAATCCAAAGCTCTGTGAAAAAAAATTGAAAACGGCTGCGATTGAGACTATATTAATATAAAGCAGCGAACGGCCACGTGCTAGCCCAGATCAGCTCCAGTCATTCATTCATGTATTAAATGAATGAATGGCTGCTGTAACATTCAAATAAAAATAAAATAATAATAATAAAAACATGGCCAAATCTTTCCTTTAATAGTTTTGAGTTTTGACTTTTTGTGTGTGTTTTATAAAGAATGGTCAATCTTAAGTGGAGATTTTGACTAATCATTTTCAAGCGAGTATCAAAACAAGGGTAAGATGGGTAAGCTGACCCAAGGGCATACTGCTAAATGTTATATCAATGCTACTTTTCCCACATTTTTAAGAAAAGTCTGTGAAATATATAAGCTATTAGTTGTAATGAAAAGTTGTAAAAAAAACCTGCTTTTGGAAACCATATTTGTCAATACAAACAGAAATGTTGTAATGTTGGAATAGAAACCGCACATATATGAATATACATACAAACTATTCTGAATATCTCTATTAATACAAATTCCATTGAAATGGAATGTTGTCGGTCTAAGAGAAAGAAGCCTGTTTTGCTAGTTTAGTTGTTATCTGTGCCAAATAATCGCTTGTAAGTCCATCACATTACTATACTACCTTCTATTTGTACTAAGCTCATTTTCACAATTTCCATCAAAGGTGAATCAATTATACTGTGTTTTTATTTAGTTATTATTTTGATGTTATATTTAAAAAGACAAAACTAATGACTTCCTGACTGTGTCGTTTTATCTTTATTTCATTATTGTTTTATTGATATTTTGTTGGTTTATTTATTTTATATAAACAAAAACAAAATATTTTGCATAGGCCTTTCTCTTTGCGATTATTCCTTACATATTTTGAATTTATTTCGTCTTGTTTTGATGTTATTTTATTTTAAATCAATAAAACGAAATAAATGTCATTCTAATTGTCTTTAATGTGATAATGTTTTTTAATATTCTATTGATATTTACATTTTTAAGATGGAATAAATGGCTTAAACAAGTAAATTTATCATGTGGGTAAAATGATATGAGTAAATAATTTCATCTTAACTCCACACAATATAAGTGAATTTACTTGTTTATGTTAATATATTATGAGTACGGATTATTTCCGAAAAAACCTCTTCGTAAGCTTCTTAGATTAGAAGATGTTAGAGGATAGGATTGAACTGAATGCCTATAGATAATAGTATCATATTATCGCCGTTCTTCCTCATCTGACCTATTAGCTCAGTTGGTAAAGCGCTGGTCTAGCGATCCAGAGGTCCCAGGTTCAAATCCTGGAGGGTCAGTGACATTTTTCACTGACCATCATTTATAATGTGTGAAGTTAAGATGAAATTATTTTCCCGGCATCAATTGCTATTTCTCACAGTTTTTTTAACTTGATTTCTTCTATAATTTATTATTTCATTCATTTTGTAATGATCTCATTAATATTGTTATCTTTGTTGTTGTTAAATTTACCAAAATAATATAAATTACATCTTAAAGAACAAATTCTTTATTTAAATAATTTACGTTTTCAATTCATTTCATATTTAATATTATATTTATGTGTTAAATTTACTTTTTAATGTTTAGTTCTTTTATTTTCTAAATATTTAATTTTTGTATCATTATTTAATGTTTATTTAACATTTAATTCATTGATTGATTTAGTTAATTTTATTAAATGTGTAAATCTATTTAATATAGCATATTTATTTGGCCTATTAACATTTAATCTAAGTTTTTAATTTATGTCCTTTGTATTTTATTTATTTGATATCTAATTTAATATGTACTTAATCGATTTAATATTCATTTAATTAATTTAATGTTTAGATTATTTCATATTTATTTCAATTATTTGATAATTATTATTTTATTTATTTAAAATGTGTGATGTGTCGTGAACAGCTCACTTTAGTCTGCATTATGAATGAGTGTGCTTAAAAATAAACATACCGCCCGAAGAATAGTATCGCCCAACACGCGCATCTTTTTTCCAAGAAGCTAGGGCGTCTCATGGCAGCCCACAATGGCAGCCTCCGTGTGGATGACACAGCGTTTCCATAAAGCATAACATTTCTGCATTATTACATACAAACGTCTGCATGCATAAGTAAGATCATACCAAAACAGTTGACTTTAATGTACCATGTCATCTATGCCATCACTTTTATATATTCCGTATAATGTTGAGACAATTTGGTTGCAAATTTGGCAACACAATTGCATCATCATTATCTAGCAAAACCCTAATATTAAATCTAGGAACTTGACATTTTCTTTAGGTTAGTGTTTTATACATTTGTTAAGCTTGTTGGGGTGTATCAAGATAATTATAGTAGATTGCTTCCATCAAAGTTTGATTGTCATAGCATTTGTTGAAGTCCAGTCGCGGAACTAGGGTCTTCAATGGGGGGGGGGGGGGGGGGGGGGGGGGGGGGCATGGCATCAGGGGGACATAACCGACTATTTTTTTGTATATATTCATAGAGTTTGTCATTTCATTTGAGGGACATCAGTGGGACAAGCCTCCTGGCAGGGGAGTTCCCCTGCCTCCCACCCCACCTCTGGTTACGCCCCATTGAAGTCATGTCTTTGTGTTCATTTAACACTCAAGTAAACTCCCAAGATCTGATAAAAGTATAAGGTACCGCTATAAGGTACCGCTATTCTCTAGCATGAGCAAGCAAAGGTAATTAAACATTTCAAGAATTGAAGTCATGATTTTATTCATTTAAGACACTCATGTAACTCCCAGGGTCTGGCAAGAAGTCAAAGAAGATTTTAAAGACACCACCACAATGCATTGCTTTTTTGCAAAATGCCCTAATTCTGGTCTCCAATTTGTCTCGGTTCCCATAGACATATGCACACAATTATGGCTTCATAGCGTGTTCATCGTTGAAGCTCTTAGGTTCTAGCTTACATCAATGAATAAATTAGTTATCAGTGTTCCTTTTTAGGTCGTCCGTAGGAGAGAGACCTTATGGCAGCATCCTTCGTGTATGTAGTCTGTCTGTGTGGGGGGTGTGTGTGTGTCAACAATTTGGTATACACTTTTTGTTACAATTTGGTATACACTTTTTGTTTTGTCCATTTCTTTTCCATACAATGACCAATTGCAACCAAACTTCGGTCATAGATGCAACATGGAAACCTTCATATGTTAATGAGGTCAAAGGTCACATACCAAGGTCAAAGGTCATCTGAGGTCAAGATGTTAAATTTAGGGCACACTTTTTGTATTGTCCATTTCTTTTCCATACAATGACCAATTGCAACCAAACTTCAGGCATAGATGCAACATGGAAACCTTCATATGTTAATGAGGTCAAAGGTCACATACCAAGGTCAAAGGTCATCTGAGGTCAAGATGTAAAATTTAGTACACACTTTTTGTATTGTCCATTTCTTTTCCATACAATGACCAATTGCAACCAACCCTTGGTCATATATGCAACATGAAAACCTTTATATGTTAATGAGGTCAAAGGTCACATACCAAGGTCAAAGGTCATCTGAGGTCAAGATGTAAAATTAAGTGCACACTTTTTGTCTTGTCCATTTCTTTTCCATACAATGACCAATTGCAACCAAACTTGGGTCATAGATGCAATATGAAACCTTCATATGTTAATGAGGTCAAAGGTCACATACCAAGGTCAACGGTCATCTAGGTCAAGATGTAAAATTGGCTGCATATGTAAAATTGATTACATTTAAACAGATGAAGTACAATTACAACCAAACTACCCATATAAACGGACGACCTATTTGGGACCGCTGTCCCTATTTTTCTTATTTCTAAGACTTAAGAGCTCGACAAATGATTGCGCAATGCATTGTGGGAAGACCTTAAAATCTTCTTTGGGCAAGAGTAAGATATTGCTATACCATTGAGTTGCCGCTATTCAAGAATGTGTTAGTATTCTGTTGCCCCAGTTGAAACACGCACTTGACTTGGATTGGATATTCGCCTTCATATTGTTGATGTCTTATGTTGGGGGAAAATAGACTATTCTTTGTGAATGTATATTATTATGTTATTTCGTTAACTGTGCCTGTGCCTGGAGGCTATGACAGAATGAAATAGCCATGTACAGGAATGTTTCAGGAATGTAAATGATTGGCACAGATATGAATAATTGTGTTCTTAATTGCAACAAAAAAGTCCGTTCATACTCGCTTCGTTGAGCATCGCCCGACGTCGACGGATATCAATGCACGAGTTGAAGCAATATCAACTTTCATCCCGAGACGTCGGCCGATGCGCAACGACACGAGTATGAACGGACCTAAAATGGATATTATCAAAATATCTTAAGCAAATGTAAAACACCCGTCCCTATGCCCTTGCTGAGAATAGAATTGTACCGGCAAGCTTGGAACTCTACCTGCTGCCACCAAAGCTGAAAGAAGAACATTGTAGCAATATATTAATATCTACCAGTCTAGGATATCTACCAGTCTATATAGGATCAATCTAGGCTCTTGCTTGTGGATTGAATAAAAATGATATCAAATATACACAAGCTACAAGATTTAGATTGACACTAAGAAAGTTATGTTAATAAGGCCACAAAGAGAAAAAAACATGTTCTACGGGCAAACGGACCTCTCATGTAGGGTCGGTCGGGGTTTTTTTGTGGGTTTTGTTTCAAAAAATTGAGAGGGTGGGGTAAATAAAAAAAATGAAAAATGAATGCGGGTGGGGGATGTGCAAAAAATCAAGTTTATTGTTTCGATTTGGTTATTTTTAACACAAAAAGGTCGGTCGGGCCCGTAAAACAGTGTTTTTTCCCCGTGGCCTAGGCCAGAAATGATATTGCTCCGTAGTGTATGTTATACTTTCATGTTAAGCATGCATGCAGCGTATGTAAACCTATTTCGACTGACTTCCAGTAGAGAATGATAAATTCATTGGTAGGACAAAACATGTTTGCATGAATCCCGGTAATCCATCTTATTCACACTACCCACAATTCATTAGTATAGATATTATAGTGAATACCACACATTATGTGGTGCCCTGTGACTTTTACATAGCATATTGATTGTTGACTGCAATACGCAGTGGTGGCACCGGCATTCAATATTTCTAGGGGGAGGGAGGGCTAACGGGGAGCAAGACAAAATCTGTGGGGGGGGGGGGAGGCTAGAAAGAAATGAGGGTTTATGTTTGTGCAAAAATCTGGCTTTTTAATGTCAAAATTGCCTGTAATAAGCTTAATTTGGTCTGAAATTCAACAATTCTGACCAAATGTAAGCTAATTTCAGGTAATTTTGACATTAGGGCTTGAGCTGACTGGTTAGGATGGCAAGGGTCATGCCAGAGGTATGGCCTGATTGACCCATTATTTTTGTTTTGGGAAATAAAGGCAAAAAATCTTTTGGTTGAAAATTTTGAAAATTTTGGTACATGTTTACATTTTCAAAAACAAATTTCACTACCATCCAAGCCTACTTTTGTCCGCCAGAAGCACAGGTTTTGTTGTTGTCATCTTTCTTACACTAACCAAAAAACTTAAAAACATCATAGGCTTTATTTCCGTTTAAAATTTATATGTGTATGAAAATCGCACAAAAATTATAATGCTCTATACCACTGAGAATTATGGGATACGTTAACCATGCAATATGACAGCCCTGAGGGAATTCCTCATTTATTTCTCATCTAAGTGGTAATTAATTCCCATAGCTGTTGTGAACAATCAAATTGCATCTCCTTAATGATAGGCATTTTATTACATGAGAATGTTATTGGATGTGGAGTTCGTGCAGAAGGATATGGAGTGGAACCGAGTGAGTTATTAAGTAATATTTCATTTTGCCGCAAACTGGTGTGAAGATTTAGAACACTGCACATTTATCTTTGTACTCCAGAGAAGCATAAAAGTGAGGGTCTTCTGTTTCTTTATGGCTCGAATGTTTGCATTTATGACATAAAATGGGTGGGTACAATTCTTTGGGGAAAATACCGGTAAGGCCACAGGGAAAAATAAATTCCACGGGCAAACAGACCTCTCAGGTAAGGTCGGTCAGTTAAGCGTTTTGTGTTTTTAGGTGCCTTTCCCCAAAAATATGTTGGGAAACATGCCAACGAATCGGAGATATGAGCGGGGGATGTCCATTTAAAAAAATACACAATTTCAAAATGTTCTAAAATGTTCTAAAAAAGCCTAAGACATAAGATGTTTAAAAACATCAAAATAAAATATTACTAGATATTGTGATGGGTTAGATTTAATTAAAACATGAAAAAACCTATACTAACCTAACCCTTGTGCAGTAGTCAATTCATCACATGTATTTTCAGACTGATAAACAAAACAAAGTTTCCCACAGCTTGCTGTCTTCAGTAGATAGCATCACATCTCATTATGTGTTATAACTAACCAATTATACTATGTTGGCACTTGGCCATCAGTATTGCAAAGCACAGTGCATTTGCAATAACATTATGATAGCACTAGGTGATCCACAGTCAATTTGTATTTAAAAGTGTTTTAGTGCACTCACACTATGCGAGCGAACTGAGTATGCTGTTTCAATTATGTTAAGCAAAGAAAAAACCTTGTTCTACAAACCCGGCCAACCCTTTTCTTTTCGGATGTGTACATATTTTATTTCACATCTTTTAAAAAACCCATTTTTTAGACAAATTGAACATTATTGGAAATGTTGAAGATTGTTAACAGTTCTGCAAAATGTTTACAATTTTTGTATGAAAAAAACAACATAAAAAAACAAAACCTGACTGACCAACCCTACCTGAGAGGTCCATTTGCCCGTAGAACGGTGTTTTTTTCATCGCCTAATGAATAAGCATTTAAAATTAAACATAATTTGATACTATTCTGATATGTTGAATGAAAGAAAATACAATATATTTTAAAATGAGAATTTATTTCATCTTAGTACAGCTCCCTGTTATTCTCTTGAACCCTCGTAAGGCAAAAAAAAAAAAAGAAGTAATGTTGTCCTCCACAGCTTTCAGAGAGGAGGGGCAGGCGGGCAGATTTTTTAATTTTTGTTTATTTTCTTATACCAGTGGAAGCTCAAAGTTCAGCCAACAAGAAGTTGTAATCACTCTAAGAGTCGCACATATATGTTATAAACACTTAATTTAATATTTAATGCCATTTAAACTGTTAAAAAATCTGAAAAAAATCTGGGGAAAAAAAAAAATCGGAGCGGCCCTAAATCTGACGAGCGGGCGGTCGAGGACAACATTACAATTTATTTTTTTGGCCTAATGATGTAACCCCTCTGGGATAGGTACACCTGCCTCTAGATTTAGAAATTTGGGAAAGGTTTCTGAAAAATATGTTTTGTATATGGTAAAACTAAAGTGTTTTAGATATTTAGAAAGTAAAGCATGATAAAACAAAAGAAATAAAAAGAATCTTCCTAAAGTTTCACTTAAAATCTGAATACATTGACCAAATATTTTAAGCGAGGTGTCATTTTAAAGCTTTTGAAATACATTTTTGAATGAAAATAACATTGTAATTTTCATTTTGAATGACAGAAGCCCCCTTTGATGAGGCTGGCCACAATTGCGCTGTTAAAGCCCTTTACCCCTCTGACCAAGGAAACCTACCCAATATGCAGAGTGCAAACAGTATACTCTACAAGCGGTAATTTTTGTGAGCTTAAATGTTCGCGCTTTGCCGATTTTCAGCCATTTTGCTTGTTTTTAATTTGGTGATTTGAAAGTTCATTACATAAACTTATACACGAAATAAATATGTTCGGGTGTTTTTATTTTCGCGGTAGCTGCTTGGAGCGCGAAAAGCGTGAACATTAATGTAGCGCAAAAATGTCCACATTTACAGTATACATGTAAAACTTGATCCTGGCCATAACATCTCGTAACCAGACCTAGTTCCCCCTAAACCTCAGCGTAACCTTTATACTGCGATCCAAGCATCCTGTTTAGCAACATACCATGAATTTAACTCCAGCACCTGACATACCATGGATGGCCACATGAAAAATAAAATGCGTTTATTTAATTAAGTTTCGCTCGTCATAGATTCTGCTAGAATCATGCTTATTATAAGGCCATCACCAATTGTTATTATTTACTCATGTAATTTGGCTGCTAGAGGCTTTCAACAAAAGACTTTGTACGTATACATAATAGCTCGTTCGTCTGGTATCCATGTAAGCACAGTCCCTGTAGCCTAGTGGAGTAACCAATCGCCGCGATAGCGAGAGGGACCGGGTTCGAGGCTGTGTATTTTTAAGGTCTTTGTTAATTTAATTCTGGCCAGTTTGTCCGAGTCTATATATTATTTATTCAAATTATAATTGTGAACATGTTGCAAGATATGTTTTCGCATCAGATACTAACTTGAAAATTCTTCCACCATTGTCTGTGTGTGTTCCCAACTCTTTGATATGGAAATCTAGCCAGTTTATTTTATGTAAAATTGCTACTACCTGAGACTGCAGTAGATCAGATTTAAAGGTTTCCCCGGATTCCCCAGAGATACCTCTTAAGAAAAGTCTTGTTCTATTTCAAGTATGTGTAGACAAGATTTATTTATTCTATAGTGTGCTAGCATGCTTGTGTTTCTAAAACGCTTTGTGCATCGCTTGCCAACAACCTATAAAACTATTTTGAGTAAATAACAATAAAGGGTGTAATATTTATTCAACCAATCATAGACTTTGTAAGAAGTACAGCATGGATATGAGTCAGATTCAATTCAAATCATATTTAGAAGCTGAATTTTGATTGGTCAATTTTACAAGTATATCAGACATCGTAAGAGAGACAGCATGCAATTTATAGTTACTATCTGAGACTGCAGCAGTTCAGATGCACAAGGTATCCCCTGATTCCCCCAAATTCCCCAGAGTCATCTTGTTAAGAAAAGTCTTGTTCTATATTTCAAGTATGTGTAGACAAGATCTATTTATTCTATGGTATGCTGGCATGCTTGTGTTTCTAAAATGCTTTGTGTATTGATTGCCGACAGCCTGCAAAAACTGTTTTGATTGGATATAACAAGGGCTGTAATATTTATTCAACCAATCAGAGACATGGTAAGAAGTACGTAATGAAAATGAGTTGACTTGAATTCAAAACATATCTAGAAGCTCTATTTTGATTGGTCACTTACACAAGCATAACCAGCCGAGACATCGTAGGAGAGACAGCAGTCTCTAAAAGGTTAATGGTGAATCGAACTATCTCAACAACCGCAAAATGTCAAATAAATAGTAGTTTGATCTGCGACACAGTAGCAACATTGAAATGCTCTGGCTGAAACCCAGCTTGTGTGTTTATAATGTCACTTCATATTTGACAATTATCGGACAAAATGATGGTGTAACTCGAGGGAAATGTAAACACGGCAATGCCAGCAGACTGCACTGCTTGTTGTGACTGGAGAATGTCATTTATCATAGGGGATGAAATAGATGGCCTTTATGGTGATATGACTATTCCGGGAAATTAATTGAATATGGAATAGTATTATTAGGGGTCGTCCATCATTTTCGCCATTTACAGAGGGGGTACAAATATACCCTAAGCGTACGTAACTTAAATGGTGATCTTGAGAGGCGAGCATTTTTTATTAAGCCATAAAATGTGCGCCATTTATTAAAAGAAATTATATTTATAATTTATATAAAAATTGATATAATTTTGCACGACCCCTTAGAGAACCAAAGAGTAGCCATTTGCTTTGTGAAGAAAAAAGATTCAATTTTTAATTCAATTCACTTTTCATCAGGAAAAATGATAACAAAATAATATAATACAAATAATTATGAGAAGAGGCTAGGAGCCCCATTAGAAACCCTGATAAGCTGGCTTGCAAAATCAGGACCCTTACAGAACAATAAAATAATGATAATTGTATAATAGTCTATTAAATAAAATAACATAATAGCAAAATGAAATGAGAGTGATGAATTCAGTCATCAAAGTAGTTTTATCAAGACTTTATTAACATGACACAACATTTACAGTTTTTCAGGAAATAATGGTTTGTTTCTGAGATGAGACAATGTGCTCTTAACACACCTTTTGGTATTTTTGCCACATAACAGATAGCCTTAAACAGGCTTCTAAAATGATTTCATACATAAATGTTGGAGCTCTCCAGTATCTATGTTTAAGATAAGGCAGTCCAAACTAGCGTAGCCATCTGGCATTCCTAAAAGAAAACCCCCACCCTTCCACATAGAGCTGAATACAGCACGGTAAGACGATCTAATGTTTCCCTGTATAAAACCTGTATAAAACCGCTGGAAATCTAGCAGTTCAATCAACTAACAGATTGTGATTGTTTTAGTTAAGGTGACAAAAAAACACCTGTAATGTTCTACAGGCTTTACCAACTCATTGTTTTAGAAATTTGTGAACTTAATGTTCGCATACAAATAAATACCAACCCAATTTTGTTTTAAATTTGTCAAAAAAATGGCAAAATGTTAACAGATTTGTAATTTAATTTTGAAGGGAAATAAAAGCCTGACCGACCAACACAACTTGAGAGGCCTGTTTGTCTGTAAAACAGGGCTGGCTTTTTGTGTGGTTTTTTCTGTCGCGGTAACTGTATTTTGCCTTGGTAATACAAAGGGACCAGTGGCGGCGCCTCGGGGGAGGGGGGCACGGGGGGGGCATTTGCCCAATTTTATGTTTTTTGCGCACATTTTCATACCAAATTAGTTAGAATTAGACAAAATTTGACAATTTTAGCGTAAAATGGCAAACAAATTTGAGCGCTAAGCACACATCTTCTTTTCTTCATGCCCCCTAAAAGAAATCTTGCCCCCCCCCCCCTCTTTCCCCCCACACCCAAAATTATCATGCTGGCGCCGCCACTGAAAGGGACTGTTTTCAAGTCTACCCATCACTTTATCAAGTTCTTCTTTTTCATATAAAACTAGTAGTATATGGGTGTCAAATATTGGAAATAACAAGCGGCAGGTGTTTTTATACTTGTATTTTGATATTATGTATCATATTATTTCATGAAAGTTGCGAAAGAATATCTTAAAATTATCGAACACATTAACCGTGCATGGAGGAAATTTTAAGATTCAGGGATTTAAACCCAAATCCCAATTATTGACTAGTCTTATTTATGAATGGTAAAAAGAAAGTTGCAAACTTTATTATTAAGTTTAAAAAAAAGATTACTTAATTGCATAATTGGTACTCTATTATTTAGGCCAACTGGTTTCTACTCATCAATTAGTTATTAACCGTTCAGAAAATTAATTATTTGAAATTATCATCTGATAGGCTATTGGAGTTCTTTCTGAGCTATACTAAGCTACTCTCTAAAATTTTAATTTCTTAAGGTATAATTACTTTGACTTTATCAATTTTGGTTTGATAACATTGTAGTCTTTACGGAAAATTAACCTTGTCTGTACTCTTTTATTATTACGACCAAAGTTGAATAATTTAATAATAATTTATCTGTAGGTGCGTTCCGACGAGGGACGCAAATTAGCTATCCTATAGGTTAAACTCTTGGTTAACGGCCGTGTGAATCGATCATGGTAACCCGAGTATAAAGCTGGAATGTTAACCCTAAAAGATCTTACGGTTAACCATGAAAGTATGGGTTAACTAACCCTGAAACACTAACCGAGAGCTAATCGAGAATGAGAGCGCCGTGTGAATCCATCGTAATGCTAACCAAGAGTGAGATTTATGACCTGTGACCCAGGTCTTACCGCAAAATGAAGAATCGCATGACCTTGAGTTAACCTCGAAGCTACCGCAGTAGCGTCGCTATTCTCGAGGTTAAGTTTGTCGTGTGGACAGACACTCTGGGTTAGCAGTAACAAGAATAACAAGAATAACTATTCTTGAGCTTAGTGGCCGTCTGAACAAGCCTAATATATTATAGGAGCCAGTACCCTTGATGTGTAAAATTGGGAGATTAAATCTTCTTGGAGCTGAGAAGCTATACTTCTGTCTCCCACTGTGTATATCAATTTCCGATGTCTACAGGTAAAGCTAGAATATGGGTGTCAAATATTGGAAATGACAAGCGACAGGTGTTTTATACTGGCAATTTTGATATTATATATCATATATTTTTCATAAAAACTCGTTCTTGGTTAAGTTATAAAGTAATATTTTTAAATTATTGAACGCATTAATCGTGCATGATACAAACATATATTGAAATTTCTATAGCTACATATGAAACATATTTGAAATGACAAATGGAGGATGACATATAATTACTACAAAATCTTCCTGTATAATTATAATACTTACAACTATTTTTCAATGTGTTTAAATTCATAGTTATTGTAGCATTTTTTATATTTAAATTATACTAGAAATGTCTTCATTTTAACTTTTTTGTGGTTCATTAATTCCATGGTTTCATATTGAATCACAAAATATGTGAACACTTTTATATTTGTCATAAAAGCAGTTCTTGGTTTATTTTAAAACGGTCTTGTCTGTGAGTACATGATAAACACATAATGCATGAATTTCTTTAGACATAAGGCAAAGTTTGTCTCAGAAGACCCCGTGTGTAGCTTTTGAAAATTCACATTTTACTGCATAACTTTTTCCCGCCATTTTTTTCTTGAACTTTTGAAAATGATGGTGCAAGCCAAGTTGTGACTGTATGGAATGGTTTTTCCAATATCAAAACAGTATTCAAACTCAAGATAAACAACTGACTCCAGTGATTTATTGGAAAATGCTTCATCAAATTTTAATTTTACATTGTAAAGTGCCATATCAGCTTCATTGTCTTGCTTCACAGAGAAGGTCATTTGTTTCTATTAATGTATAAAAAAGATACTGCATTTCACAAAGCATTTTTATTTAAAAAAAAAAAGAAATTACAATTTTTTTAATTTTAATTTTATTTTTAATTTAAAATAAATCGCATTTCGCATAGCCTTTTTCCCAGTTTCTTCTGAGACAAACTTGTTTGGCCTAAGCCTAGAAATAAGGATTTGAAATTAACGATGAGGGTGCCATATACTATTAGTATTTTAACTGTTGTTTTCATAAAAGCAGTTTTGACTGGGCTTAGTTGTCAAGTAATATTTTTTTGAATTATTAAACACCTTAACCATGCATGATAAAATATGTATCAGAAATCCTCTAGCCAACTATAAAACATATTTGAAATTTGAAACATATATAATATATATATTAGTATTACTATTTAGATACTATATTTTTATTTAATTGTGAAGTCTTGTTATTAAGTGAAATATCAAACATTATCTATACATGATATCAACATCTATCAAACATGTTATGTTATGTCGATTCATCAAGATTACAGCTGTGGTGGATGGCAGATATGACAATTCATAATTGAAATTATATAAGCCATAAACACTATTATAGTAAGTAGAATCTAAAGAGGTGCACTAGGAGATGATCACCTATGCTGTGACATGTTCAGGAACATTGATGAATATTGTAAAGTTTATTAATGTTCTCTTACTTTTAAAAGAATTTGACTCAGTAATAATGGTGGAATGTTCTTCTGATCATTAAAGTGATTGGTTTGGAATATAATTAAATTATAATAAAGGCGGTTTACACAATGGCTTAACCAGATGGGGATTGAGGGCATAATATGTGACGTGTTCTACTGAAACCAGACGGAAATGGGCAGAGCTCCAAACTGAGAAATAGTCCAAAACCTAATTGGGGGTGATATTTTTGGAATTTGAGTTTCTTGTAAATAATTAATCTTCAGAGTGTTATTAAATTATTGTGAAAGTTTCAGATTAAAAAATCATTCCATCTAAGTTAGATTCCCCTGGTCAAAGGTTTAACATCCTAAAACATCACTATTAAATATGCAGTTTTTAACTCTGTGGCAAAGTAAGTCGCTTTATAAATCTGTAAAATAAATAAATAAATAAATCTAGCGGGTTTACTCCCTGACGTCTATTTTGTTAGGTATTTTATTAACCTTTTCCTAATCTGTTTTACCTTTGTTATTTATTGTTTTAAAAAGTGCAAAGAGCAGTAAATTTTAGTTGGTCAAATAAGGTTTTACTACATTGTAAACATACTATAATGTTCTCATATTTTATTGAATAATCACTTTCAAACTCACAGACATTTTAAACGCTGTCAATATTTTATACCTGACTAGTATTTGCTCAGTGGCGTAGCTAGGGTTTTTTTCAGGGGGGGCAAGATTTCTAAAATTTTCGTAAAAGGTTGCCCCAAAATTTTCCCAAGTCAGTCACCTCGTGAATTTCACGTAAGTGGTGGGGGGGGGGGGGGGGTGGGGGTGGGGGGGGGGGGGGGGGGGGGTTGAAGTCAAAAAATTTCGCACGGTCAAAAAATTTCGCACGGACACAAAGTTTCCCAGTCAGAAAAGCACTATAGTCAACAAATTTTGGCCAATCCTCATGGTTTTAAGCAGTTTTTTAACAAAAATTGTCATTTATTTTTAAAAACCAAGCTAAAATGGTCATTTTTAAATGGTTACCCCGCATATAAACACTATATCCAAAGAGAGGGGCGGGGGCACAAAGGGGGGCGGGGGCACAAAAACGTTCTGTCAGGGGGGGGGCAACTGCCCCCCCCCTGCCCCCCACTGAGCTACGCCACTGTATTTGCTATTTTCGTGCATGTAATTTTTCGCGTTTTGCTCATTTTTTGCAATATTGAGCTTCCTTACAAAGACCTACATACAAAATGTATATATTCCCATGTTTTTTATTTTCTGGCTTGCTGATTTAAAGCGCGAAAATAAATGTAGCATGAACATTTCCACTTATACGGTACTGTTGATCCTCCCCCAATTGCTATATCTGATCACACATAAATAGTGACATTACATCTGACATTTTGTCACTTGAATCGGATGTCGTCTTATAAGAGGCTGTGTCTATAAAGCATTCAACCAGACATCCATCATACTGTGAGAAAAATCAATGTGTAGAAAATTTGGCAAAAATAAAACATTTGTCTAAAAAAACCTGACAAAAAATGCTATGCAAAATGTGATATATTTTCATACATGAGACGGACTCTGCAAAATGCATATTTTAACACTACAATAGAAGGATCATATTTTGTGGAACTGCATTTAACTTTTTGTATGTGGCAATTCTACTCTTGTAAGAAAGAAAATGAAGCTGACATGGTACTTCACAATGTAAAATCAAAATTTGAAGAAGTACCATTTCCAAAAGTTCAAGAAAAAAATGGGAACCAAAGTTATGCGCTGAAATGCGAATCTTAAAAGCTATGCACGGTCTTCGAGACAAACATTTTTGTGTGCCTAATCATTGATCCATTATTTGCTTAAGTTAAACCCTTTTTCATTTTTAATAGGCTCTCAAAATATGGAAATCAACCCTAACTCTACCACCCACTTTTTCAGAATTTCTTTTTCAACGTGGAAAATTGACCAAAAATATCCCCCCGATCCCCTCGGGATTTAAACCTCAATCATTGATCCATTATTTGCTTAAGTTAAACCCTTTTTCATTTTTAATAGGCTCTCAAAATATGGAAATCAACCCTAACTCTACCACCCACTTTTTCAGAATTTCTTTTTCAACGTGGAAAATTGACCAAAAATATCCCCCCGATCCCCTCGGGATTTAAACCTCAGACCTCCAGCACCAAAGCCAATCTCCATGCCATTACACCAAGGCAGTCAACAGGGTTCCCAGCCACTCAGGGAAATCAGGGAAATCAGGGAAAATCAAAATAACTTTTTCCAGACAGGGAAAACTCAGGGAATTTGAAAAAAAGACAGAAACTCAGGGAAAACTCAGGGAATTTGATGGCTCAAGTGGGTAACACATTTCCAGGCAATGAATAGGTGTAAAGTCGAAAAATTTTGCGCGCTATGCGCGCATTTCTTGGCTCACAAAAGTCTTGTCGGTTCATTTTCATTTCTTGCCTTCCAATAAAATATTTTCTCAGGGAATAATATAAATTTGTCAGGGAAAAATCAGGGAAAACTCAGGGAATTTTGGTCTTGTGAAATGCTGGGAACCCTGGTCAAGGCTATTCAGCTCAGTATATTTCACCTCATATATAGCATGGGTCCATTTTTTCATCGAAAGACTTCGACGCCTTGTGGTACCAACTTGTGCAGTGGTATTTTGGGGTATATGGTAGGATTAGGGTTATAGAAAATGTATTATTGCTTCCCAATGCTCTGAATCAGACATGGATGCAAACAAATTCTTTTCAATTGAGGGACAAGCTTTGTAAAATACTGTAAAACAACTCAATTTCGCTAGGAGATTTAATTTGCCAAATTAAATTTCCGCCAAATTATATTATTTATAAGGGTTATATATAGGAAGATGGTATAAATTAGTGAAATTATTACTAAATGCTAATTGGCTAAATTAAGTTGCCGTGAAATTAAGTGGTTTTACAGTATCAGAATGTTAGGATAGGCTATTTGTGATGTGATCAAGCGAAATGAATCACATGTTTGCAGTTTTCAATTTTGTGGAGAGGTTAAGGGTTATTAACTGATTTTATTGTACTAGCCAAGAGGTACACCTAAACCTAAACAGAGTAATGGAGCCTTGTGTGCGACCCCCTCTGATAATTGGTAGCTCATAAATAGCGCCCTCTTTTGTTTTGAGTCTACATAGCAACTGTCCTGCATGTCTTCTATCATGGCTGTGTGCAGAGAGGCTCACTGGGTCTCTTTGGGTTTTCAATTTTGTCCCTCATTTAAAAGCAGGTGGAAAATGCTACAATATGGTTCAATCCCCACTAAAAATTGAATTTAACTACTGAGAAAACAAAGCAAAACATACGCATTTGTCACTTTTTTTAACCTTTAATTCAAAATCAATATTCTCGACATCCGACTCATTCCGCTTGATCGCATCCCCTTTTTTTTTAAAACATTGCTTTTTCGGAATGCTCTCAGGGCTTTATTGGCAAATATTGAACAACAAAACAGGGCTGGCATCTTTTTGCATTCCTGATAAGTCAAATTTCATTATAAAGAGAAAACAATATGTGTGAAAAATTAAAATAAAATCACATACTATTGCTTTAAAGCTAATTCAGGTGAATCTAATAGGTGTTTCCTTTAACAAAATATAGGGCCTACACATTTTTAGGTCGTTCATAGGAGAGACCTTATGGCTGCATCCGGGGTGTGTCCATCTGTCAAACATTTGGTTACACTTTTTGATTTTCCCCATTTCTTTTTCATACAAAGTCCAACAACAACATAACTTGGTACAAAGATGCAATATGGCAACCTTCATATGTCAATGAGGTCAAAGGTCACATATCAATGTCAAAGGTAATCTGAGGTTAAGTTGTAAAATAAGCTGAAAACATAAAAAAATTACATTTCTTTTTTCATACAAAGACTGATTGCAACCAAACTTGGATCATACATGTAACATGGGAACCTCCATATGTCAAAGGTCTCATATCAAGGTAAAAGGTCATCTGAGGCAAAGTTGTAATAAGCAGGAAAACATCAACAAATTACATTTCTTGTTTTCATACAAAGACTGATTGCAACCAAACTTGGGTCAGGATGTTCACTTATCTACCCTTATAAAGGGATGACCTATATCAGACAGCGACTGTATTTGTTACCATATATGTTGCTTTTTCTTAAGTTCAGTGTATTCTAACAGTTTCTTATTGCCATGTATATGGTACCCTAATCCCATCTGACAGGTTCCGTATGTCTTCATGTCACTTATGGATTTTCTTTCAGACAGTAGGTGCGTTTCGACGAGGGACGCTAAAATTCGCTAACCTAGAGGTTAAACTCTTGGTTAACGGCCGTGTGAATCGATCACGGTTAACTAACCCTGAGTTTAAAGCTGGAATGTAACCCTAAAAGATCTTACAGCCCGAAGCACTAACCGAGAGCTAACCGAGAGTGTGTGCGCCGTGTGAATCCATTTTATTACTAACAGCGAGTGAGATTTATGACCTGTGACCCAGGTCTTACCGCAAAATGAAGAGTCGCATGACCTTGAGCTAACCTAGCTACCGCAGTAGCGTCAGTATTCTCGTAGTTAAGTTTGTCGTGTGGACAGACACTCTGGGTTAGCAGTAAAAAATATTTAAGCTCGAGGAAATACTTTTCTCAAGCTTAGTTGCCGTCTGAACAAGCCTCTAGTGATATGTATTCAATCATGCAACATGCATTAGGCGACAGCAAAAAGAAACCCTGTTTCTACGGGCAAACGGACCTCTCAGGATGGGTTGGTCGTGTTTTTTGTAGGTGTTTTTTTTAAACTTTCCCCCTTGGAAATGACCGTAAAAATCAAACAAATCTATAAAAATCTTGCTGTATTTTGACGACAAGCCCAAATTTGTATTTGGGTCGGTATTCATTTGCATGTGAACATTTTTTTCGCCGATTAAAAAAAAAAGGGTCGGTCGGGCCCGTAGAACCTGGTTTCTTTTTTGTTGTCACCTGTATGGGGAGGTTAAGTTTTATTAACTGATTTTATTGAGCAAGCAAAGAGGTACACCTAAACCTAACAGAGTATTTAATGGAGCCTTGTGTGTGACCCCCTCTGATAAGTGGTAGCTTATAAATAGCGCCCTCGCTTGTTTTGGGTTCACATAGCCACTGTCATCATGGCTGTTTGCACAGAGGTTCCCTGGTGTGTAATTGTGTAATATTTATTAACACACCAACATGTTTATATCAGCAATATAAACATGTTGGGGTGTTAATAATTATACACCAAATACCTCTATAAACGTGTTGTAGTGTTTATGCAAACGTTTATCGTAGAAATGCCTCCTATACCTTTACACGTAAAACACAAAAATAAACGTGTTTAAGTGGTTTATTAAGTGTTATCAGAAATATAAACGTTTCTTTTTACAGTGTAATAGCCGCGTGGAAAGTGTTAAAAAAGTTTCCAATGTATTGTGTCTACAAATATCATATATTAATCTCATGTAGGGGAGAGCGGGGCGAGTCCGCCCTCTAATTTCCAGGCTTGCCTATTGGACTCATTTTACAAGTTAGAAAATTATCCTACTTCCAAATGAAAGCTACGTTTCTTAGCTACATACCCCCATATTTTCAGCACTCTATAACTTTTAGTTAGTGCAGGAGTAAGGAAAATAACCAACAGGGCGGACTTACCCCATACTACTCACGCCGGGGCGAGTTCGCCCTCATGATGTGCAAGCTCGTCCGGCTTCATAGGCAAGTTAAATATTGCAGAAACTATCAGTTATTACATGTAAAGATTGATCAAAAGTCAACTAGACACAACTATGACAAATTAGGCCATGTGGCCCCAACATATGAAATGGACACATCATGTGTCCATTTATTATGTTGGGGCGAGTCCGCCCCCTTCTTAGCGTGTAATAGGACATGGGCGGACTCGCCCCAGCGGTATGGGGGCGAACTCACCCCAGAGCTAATTTGTTTTTCAATCTCATGGTATACCTACTAAACACGGAATGGGAAGTTTTTAACTGCATAATATGGTAGGCAAAGCCCTTATACCTTTTGAATGACTATAAAAGTTAGTACCATCGCTGTGATGTCTTTAGATTAATGCAACGTTTTTAATGGCAGATAATTTTACTTTAATTATTCAAAAACAATTATTCAATATAAATCCTTAGGGGAGCTGTATCCGGGTCTGAAGTTTTAATAGTTACTTTGCTAGGACCGGTGCAACCAAATTACACCAGTCTGATATTTTTTCAACAGTCACGTGATGAGAAACACGTGGTGGGCGGACTCGCCCCGAGGGTGGACTCGCCCCGCTCTCCCCTATAATACTCTTTATGAATCTTAAATATAAGGAATTAGTTGGTTTTATTTCAAAGTTATTAGCTTTCCTGCCTTTGAACACAGTTTTTTGGGACACGCTGTATATCTGACATTTATCGTCAGTTGTAAGATTGGAATCCTTGGATTGAAAATATGACAAAATTGCTGCCAGTGGGTCTATGTTAAATTGCCGTCTCAAGGAAACAAAACGCGACAACTTAATCTGTGCTACCGAAGTTATTATTGCTCGTTTCTTATAACATGGTACAACATTTCATTTTGTCAATCTTTGTGTGTAGGTTTGTACTACATAACCTTTTACAAGCGCTTACATTGTATGAAATTGTATGATACAGTAGAAAATGATAGCATTTCTAGATAATATTTCTGTATAGATAACTGCATATCTGACTAAATTGATTTTAAAATAAAATAATGGTGGGAAAACGTTGGAAAATGTAGGAAAATGTCTCATGTGAAAAATGGAGGCAAAAACAGCCGTCAAATAGGGCACATACAAAATTGTTGTATTGTGTAACATGCCATTTATTTTTTATATTTTTTATTATAATGCTATAAATTATTAAATTTGATGCACAGAGTCAAATAAATCATAAAATATCATGAGCATGATGAGGTTGTTTGCGATTGTCAGATTTGCTGTGTACTGTATTCCTTTTTGATGAGGAGCACCAAAGATCTTTTGTCTGTTTGTTTTGTTGTTGTTTTTAGTTGTTTTTAATTTTTCTTATGAAAAAAAAGGTCGGGGTAAATTGGGGTCTGGCAGGTTACGCCAATACCTTGTTTGTTTTTGGCCTATGTCTTTGTAAATTTCTTTTCAGACAAGCTAAATTATTTACACAATGTTTAACATGATGCATTACATTTTACGTAAAGTAACATTCTTATCAACAGAAAACATTACTCGCTAATCTTTACATCATCACTCTCTGGTTCTCTTAATTATAGACATAAATACCATAGATAATATCCGACATTTATCAAAAGATGTGAAATTGGAATGGATTCTAGGATTGAAATATGACAATTAGGTTGCAGGTGTGCGTATGAAATTGCCGTCTCAGATTCATTGAACTGTGGCAATTGAATATGACAACATAATCGGTGTAACCGGAAACACTCAAGTTATTATTGCTCATTTTCATTAACAAGCTATGACAGAATTTTTTTTGACAATTTCTGCCTAGGGATCTGTAGAGAGGTTTTCTAGATCGTGGTACAGGGTGAGTCAGAAAGGATGGGCACTTTTCAGTTTCACAAAGGTGTCACAACAAATGATTGCGTGCATATTCAAAACTATTGGTAGCACTATAAAGACCTGTATTTGGCTCTCATTCAAAAGAAGAATTTTAAAAATCGAACATTGCATTATCATGTTACACTAATTTGAGTAAAGCCCCAAATTTTGAAGCCAATCCACGGGATGGTGACAAATTATCACTTTCTAAATGAGCTGTTATGCCTCTTTTCACCCCCCCCCCCCTTGAATATAGGCTTTATTACTCATAATCCAACATTTCTATTAATTTTTGGTCATTTTAAGATTTTGTATCCAACATTTATGTGCCTGATGCTTCTTGTTTTTCACTAGTTTCATTGGTTGGCTTTTCAAATCGCCTACCCCAAAATACTGTGTGTTATTGCTATTTCGGGGATTGGCTTAAAAATGCCGGGTTCTACTAAAAGTGTTGTTTCATATGACGCAATGTTCAAATTCATAAATTCTTTTTTTAAACGAATGCCAAATAATGTGGTCTTTGTAGTGCTAGCATTGGAGTTGAATATGCAGGCCTGGAATTTCTGTGGAGCTTTCTCTAAAAATATGCCCATTCTTTTTGACTCTGTCCCTGTATGCAAATATGTGATGCCCTTGAAAAATGGTTACTTTATTTGATATAATTGTCTGGCAAAATAAAATATGATGAATATATATAAATAACTCTTGATTTCAGACAGACGGGATGCTCGGCCCCCGAGTGGGGATGATGGTATTTAGATACTTTTTTGGTAGGGATGTGTCTCCAGCAAAAATGAAAATTGACCAAAACATTTACCAATCTTTTTTTTTTTGGGGGGGGGGGGGGAATTCATGGACCCATATATTTACCAGAGACACCATATTTGTTTAATACATATTTAGGAGATTTTGCTAATATTTCTGTGAAAAACAGCAAATTTAAGGATTTTTGACCCAATCATTTATCAAAAATGGCTATGAAAAGGGGTCATTCATTTACCAGACCAACAAATCCCCCCCCCCCCCCCCCCCCCCCCCCCACCGGCTCAGCTTGGAAACGGAAAGTGGAGGATGAAAAACTTTCTTCTTTTTTGATGGAAAAAGATTTGAACAATGTATGATACATGTAAGTACCTCGTCACGCTTGAGAAGAATAGAGTAAAAATAGACTAAAACCTGAAAGAGATATTTATGAATTTATTAAAATATATCACAATGTTTAGCTGTTGAACAAAATGCATTTAACATTACATAAAGTGAGGTTGTAATCAACATACATATGAAATAAATGGCAAATGTTCTGTCACTCTGTTCCTCCTCTTAATCCTAAATATGAGTATACATAGATGACATTTATCATTAGATAAGATTGGAATATGACAGTTATGTTGCAGGTGTGAGGGATAATGAAATTGCCGTCTCAGATACATTGAACTGTGGCAATTGAATATGACAACATAATCGGTGTAACTGGAAACGCTCAAGTTATTATTGCTCATTTTCATTAACATGCTACGACAGAATTTATTTTTAACAATTTCAAAATAAGCGGCAAATGTTCATATGTCTCTCTGTTCCTCCCCTTCAAGGAGGTGTCAAGCAACCACAACATTGTGCATTTATATGTTAGAAAAATAATTGTGTAATAATATAGAAAAAAAACATCATACAAATTGCCATCTCTCAACATGCAATTTTTTTTAATTTGCAGCGATCGAAAGTCCCGTTGTCGATGAAGTCATTGCACTTGCGCATATTTGAGCACCAACAACCATAAGTATGAAATTGCCTTCTCAGAAATATGGCAATTCAATACGATAACATAATCTGTGCTACCGGAAACACTCAAGTTTATTATTGCTCATTTCTTTATAACATATGATATGAAAGAATTTCTTTTTGTCAATTTCAAAGTCTAGGGTACGCGTTTAAGCTTTCAACGCTTTGTGTTGTATGTAATTGTGTGATGCACTTTGAAAATGATTACATGTTTTGATAGACTACCGGCTGGATGATGGATGGATTACTTCCTATCAGGGGTGGGGGGGGGGGGGGGGGGGGGGGGGGTGGGCACTCCTCTTGAGTTTTGGAAGCTGCTTGTCATAAATAACTTATGGAGAACAAAAAATGAAAAGCTGAGGTGAAAAGATAGAAAAACATGAAAAAGGATATTTTATTAATACCAACTTTAGAAAAAAAGGTCTTCATGCTCTTCAGGCAGCGGAAAATTGGGCAACTAGGCGACTACCCCTGGGCATTCCATCACTCATAAACATGTAAGCCCTGCACTTACATGCTTAATAAAATCAGGCCCAAATGTCATCAGTCCAAATATTATTTCAATTTAGCGGCGACCGAGTGGAATTATGGATGCAGCACCGTTCCATCCCATCCCAGCCAATCTCATCGAGTTTTGTTCGCGTAATTTGGCAATATTTACCAGCTCATATCTATTAGTGGTGGTGTTATAATCATTTGTCTGGGATTATAAGATGTAAGGCCAAACAAAGTCTGTCTCAGAAACATTTTGCAAATAAGCTAAGTGCTATGCGATTTTATTTTTTTAGAAAATAGGCTATGAGGTATGCAATTCTTTCTTTTTTTGTTGCTAATTCAAGTTTCAGAGACCTTTTTTTAAAACTTTTTTTCTAAAAAAAAAAAAAAATCAACAACAATTTTTTTTTTTTAAATAAGAAGAAGTTTTTTTAAGCCTCAGTGCATAGACCTATATGCAGTAGCTCATTTCACATACCAATGCGGGCGGGCTTCTGAAATAGACCTTTGTCTTTGTTTGGCCTTAGAAGATGTCACTATTGCCTAAAATAAGCTTATAAGTCCTGTCTGAATCTATGCCATAGAAGCAAATCATCACAATCTGTGTTTTGCCTTACAATTTAAAAAATACCTCTCGGTTTTCTAAAATCTTTCATTCTATATTTTAAAAAATCTTTGAATAAAAGTCATTGATTTTGGTAAAAATAAGGCTTTGAGTAAACCACTACAGGGCTACATGTATATCAATTTGATTGTCTATTCACAGCACCGGGAAACAATATGTTACTTAACGCTTTCACACGGCAGGAGTTTGCAGACGACATTCTAAAATTTCACAAAATGTTTCAAAAATGTCAAAATAATTAAATTTCATTACCATAATTGGAACCACCACAAGAAATGCATTAAAATAAGTACACACATTCCTAGTATTGGTATAGTTATTCTTGAAATAGACTTTAAAAGTTGGTAGAGGTATTGAAAAATCTGTTTTGTATATGGTAAGGCCAAACAAATGTCATACTTTGTCTCAGCTACCCGCACACATTGCTTTTTTTTAATATATTTTTTGACCTAAAACTAATAGTCATGTGGAAAGTGTTAAAATGATCGAATGTAGCACTGCTATCCATAGCCTTATTTGAAGAATGGACGGATACAATAGGAGGGCAGTATTTGAAATGGGTATATTCAATAGGAGAGGGCATACTTTGGTTTGGGTAAAACCCATGTGCAGCCAGGTGTGCAAAGATCGCTATATCTCTAAAAGGCTTATTGTTTGATGTGTAAAATTATTGCAATATTGGCCTAACTTGGTATATATCCACACTCAAAATAGTTAGCAACAAAACTCCTCCTATTTAGTCTAGTACCTGATTCTCCCTCAAAAGTGAAAATGTCTCCATGAGTCTAAAGTTCATGATGTATTTTGTAAAGAGTATTTATTTTTTAAATCAACAAACAGATGAAGATTTGAAGAAAATAATTTGATAATTTGATTTGAATTTAATAAAAGCACTTTCCCAGAGCAAGGTTTTTAAGGTGTTGATAAAAAACAGCCTCTGAATATGCAAGACTGCAGTGTGCCTCAAAATGGCATTTTGATTCGTGATAATTGTTGATTTTATTATTAGATGGTTCTTTTTCTACGACATTTTGACTCAATAAAATAAATAACAGCCACTGAATTTACAAGACTGCAGTGTACCTCGAAATGGCATTCTGATTCTTGATAACTGTTGATTTTTTGCCAGCAGTATTGACTCAATAAAATTATCGATGACAACACCGGTTAAGTGTGGTATTAGTATTCAATTTGCTGTCTGACAGACTAGTCGTCTTCAGATGGATCATGAATATTGAAGGTGTTCAGTACTTTCAGAAATCGGATTGTGATTTTAGATTCCATTAGAAGTAATTGATATGTGTTGTATAACAACAAAACCTATATAAAGTGTTTGTTTGTTGTTACTTGATAGACCATAAGAACAACCCATCCTTTTTATTTCTATAAACATTTATTAAAATGCAATTTCTTTTAAATATATTATTTAGATATATATTTTTAGTAAAAAATGCAATGTGAAATGCGGTGTCTATTTTTTAAAAACCATGAGACAGGCTCTGGGAAATGTATATTTTAACATTACCGTAGTAGAAACAATCACATTTTGTCAAACTGTATTTAAAGGTAGCTGTTCTGATTGCTGGCCCAATTTTCAACTTGATGTTTTCTAGGAATAATTTAGATACCTTTTTCGAACCATGGTGTTTGAGCTCCGTAGCTTACGAGGTCATCACGACCCCTTCATTCAGCATAGTGTTTACTTCCCTCCACTTGTCACATGACCACCTTTTGGGCGATCACATGACAGCAGGTCATCGTAGATGGCGGGTAGGTCGTAGCCGGTGTCTCGGTTGAGGGTCGGTTTCAGTGTCCTGATTTAATAGCCTCTCTGATTTTGCGTTTCCAAAACTAATCTTCTCTGGCGATCACTTGGACGTCGTCAAGCTTGATTTTGTGCTTGAAGTCTTTAGAGTGTTCTGCCACAGCTGTGAGAGGAGTAGTTTTGTGGTTCGAGTGTTCTTTGAACCGGGTGGCAAGAGCTCTGCTTGTTTCACCCACGTAGGATTTGGGGCAATCAGGACAGTCAATTTGGTAAATCACGCCACATTTGTTCGTGTCAGGGGTTTTGTCCTTGGGATGTACCAAAAAGGATCTGATGGTGTTGATCGGTTTATGGTAAGTTCTCACCCCGTGGTCCCTGAAGATGTGCGTCAGCTTTTCTGATAGTGATATTCCTTTGATGTATGGAAGCGGTATGCTGACATTCCTCTGGTCTGTGATGTTAGTGTCCTTGGTTTTTGGTTTTTGATGTTTTCTATTTAACATGAAAGGTCATCCTTAAAATTGTCACATTTTAAAGTTTGAGTTGCATAGCTCCAATGGCAGGGGCGGATCCAGGATTTCTCAATAGGGGGATGGCGCCAAAGCGGGGGTTCAGGGGCATTTTTACACATTTTTAACGTTTTGCCCTGTCAAAAAGGCACCCTGTCAAAAATAAGGGGGGCGTAGGGCGCCCTGTCAAAAATAAGGGGGCACAGGCGCTCTGTCAAAAAAGGGTGGTGCGTGCCGCACGCGCACCCACCCCCCTAAATCCGCCCCTGATAGGTTCTTATTTCAGAAGCACAAGGTCACAAGAAATTTGCCCGTTGAGTCGTACACAAAGTGGCGGGTGGTTAACCACCTTTTGCAGTAATTCACCACATTTTAGCCTATAATTTTTAAATGGAACATTTCTGGCCCCTAATATTTTACAGACCTAATGAGAAAAATATGGGAATTCTTTGGATATCAAAATATCTTGATGTGAAAAAAAATCATAGCCAGAAAAAGTGATCGGAACATATACCTTTAACTTCTGTTTGTTTGTAGCAATTTCACTCTTGTAAAGTAAAAACTGAAACGGATATGGTATTTCACAATGTGCAATTAAGATTTGTGGGCTGAAATGCGAATTTCAAAAGTTACACACACATTCTTCTGCAACAAACTTGTGTTTTTTATTTGCAGTTCTCTCTTTGGTCTTATAGTAGTGGTGGGAAAGTCAATCATTTGAAATGCGCTGAAATTGTAAACATTGTTTTTCAGCAATTTTCAGCAATGTTGAAAAAATACCACCTGAACAAAAAGAGATATCTTGAAGTTAACTCGTTAAGTAGGGGACGTTCGCAGGTATTATATTGAGATAAACTGTTGTTTTCATATTTTTATAATTTTATCAAACACAGTTTTAATCTTTCTGAGACACCCTGTATGACATCTCTCAAGTAAAAACGAATATGAATGTATGGAAGCTTTTAAGCTCTAAAGCTTATTAGGCGGAAATTAGTAACATTTCACATCAGGTAATGTGACATTTAGGCTATAGTCCTTGCTGTTCTTACTCTGTGTGTGATGTTTCCATGGAAACAGCACAATCTCGAAGGTGAAGGATTTGCCCTGGTTATAACGCTGATATTTAGATCATAGTTAGGGTTTACATCCAAGAGCAGCCACAAGTAGTGCGATCATTTATACATTAAGCCCTTTGGCCCTCAAGTCTGGGGGCATTTAATATAATTGCATAATTTGTATTATAAGTGTGGTTTAATGGAGTAAATTTAACAAAAAATAGCATGGAAATGCCACTATGTCATATTTATAATTATGTTCTAGGGGATGTTTTTATTTAAATCTACACCCACAAATACAGCTAAAGAAAAAAACCCATTAATATGCACTGTACATAATGCATTGAAATATAATTGAACATATCGAGATTGAGTGTGCCCAATAAGTATTCATCAGATCACGAAACTATAGTTTGAAACTGCTCAAAAAAATTTGGAAATTGTTTTTAATCACAATTTGTTCGAATATCTCGGGATATGTTCATTTAGTGTAATATATAATTTAAAAGCTGATGTGTTCACATTTTTACAATGATACCAAATGTGAAGCAATCTCTTGCTCCAATGCATGCTCCAGTGCTCAGCTACTGGCTTGAGAACATGGGGAGGTCACAATCTGAATGTGCCAAAATCAACGCTATTTCGTGCTCAAAAGAACATCTTTGTCTTCTGTTCAATGAAGTGTTACAGTGACTAAACAGTGTAGTGTGATGATCTATTGATTTTTAAGCACAAAATAGTGTTGATTTTGGCACTTTCAGATTGCGACCTCCCCATGTTCTCAAGCATGTGGCTGAGCACTGGAACAAGGGATTGCTTCAAATCAGATATCATTGTAAAGTTGAACACATCAGCTTTTAAATGATATATTACACTAAATGAACATATCCTGAGATATTTGAACAAATTGTGATTGAAAAAAATTTCCAAACTTTTTTTGAGCAGTTTATATTAAAAAAACCTTGTCATCTGAGGTGAGCCTGGTAGTGGGAAATCTACTTTATGTTACTGGTTGACTTTATGTACCAGGTTTGGATACATGTTGCGTTACCATTTTTTTCTGAAGAAAGAAATACCCACCAGTTTCAAAATAAAGAGCAAGAGTATGTTATCAAAGTGCATAGGGTTGAATACCATTGAATTGAATCCCATTGAACACAAGGTTTGATTCACACGAACATTTGTGTCAATTTGAGAAATATATTTTCATGGGGCTGCAGGGAAAATATCATACAATACTAACAAAATTAAAGACAAAACATTTTTTTAATTTTTTTTAAGATAAGATAAATTGTTGAATTATAAAAAAAAAAATAGATGACCAAATTGTAGGGGGGAAATCAGCACTGGGATTTGAACATGGGTCCCCAGCACGCCCATAGGCCACTATACCAGGAGGTGGTCCGAGGGAACAGGGATAGCCAGCAATGGTTACACTTTGGCTTTTGTGGTTTTCAGGGTTTGAAAGGTTAATGGAAAAATGGAACAACTGTACTTTAGGTCCCAGATACTGGTATACTATAGTATCGTTTAATACTGGAACGGGAAGAAAAAAAAGTTGCCAGTTTTGCTTGATACTGGTACGATTTTACTGTCCCAGGATCGAGCAATACCGAACCCCTGACTTTGTACCAGTTTCAATGTTGGACATTTTAATTGACAATTTTTTCCAAATCTGAAAAAAACTAACCTTGAAAACATACAAACACACCAACAATAAATGACAGCATCTTATTTTTGTTGGTCAAAACCAAACAAGATATATTGTATGTTTTGATGTAATGCTTCACATTATGCAACATCCTCACTAATACATGATTATCATTGTCTGTCTGCAGTAACAGTACCTATCATGATTATAGGTCTATAGGGAGGAGTTATTTATCGTGCTTTGCTGATGCATGCCATTTCTCACAGTGCAATGTCACTTAAACATTTTGTTTGAAAGCTTTAGATTCTTTTTCTTAAAATGTTTGCAATTGTTTTTAATAATTTGAGAAGTTTTTGACAATTTCAGATTTTATTCCAATTTTTTGTGGACAAATCTTAATTTAAAAAAAAAAAACCCAGCAACCTCCAAACAAATAAAAAACACAGGAATGATGAACCTTTTGAAAGGTTCATCCACCCAGAGAACAGAATTTTGTTTGCCACATAAAATGCCAGCATCTCTTTTTCCCCCATAAATCAAACATCTATGTTTCAACGCAATCCATAACCCATCACATAATTAGGCAACATGTTCGCCATCATCATCATCATTATTGTCTCTCTGCAGTACCAGTAGCTATAGTATAGGCTTAATAGGGAGATGTCATTTGTGCTATCTGACACATGGCATTTATGGCAGGAACCTCGGTGGGGGGTGGGGGGGGGGGGGGGGTATAATACGGTATACGGGGATGTGCCGCTCTAATGGGGACTTTTTTTGCAAAACATCCCTAAACATGGGGTATGATTTTGTGCTGGAAAATCCCTAATAATAGGGTCACTTTTTACAAATGGGTCTATTTTTGCAAATGAAGCAAAACCCTAATGAAGCAAAACCCTTAGAAATGGGTACCATTTTTTCCATAAATCACCCTTGGAAATGGGTAGGGGTTTTGAATCTCCATCCGCACACCCTCGACCAAACCAAATCCGAGTACTCCCCCCCTGGGGGGTAGGACAAGTTTATTTTGAAAATGTTTTTATCTATAGAAAATTATAACAATGTTTTCAAACACATTTAGAAATGTTCAAGAATATAAATTTATCTTGGATCTTTTGACAATTTGATTACTTTAGGAAATTATAGCATTTAAAAGACTCATTATTCTTCTTTGAAAAACAACAATAACAACAACAAAACAAACAAACCAAAACCCCTAATTGATCAAACCTTTTTCAAAGTTCCATTAACTCATTTTCCCCCTTTGGCAGCTTCTTTATTTTTTCTTCAAAAATCCAACAAGATATACCTATTGTTTTTATCTTCCACTTACTTATGCAACATCTTCGCCATCATCATCATCATTGTCTGTCTGTCTGTCTGTCTGCAGTAACAGTAGCTATTATAGGACTATAGGGAGAAGTCATATATGTGCACTGACACATATGCCATTTCTCACAGCGCAAGTTAAAAAGATCATGTTACACTGGAGGCTCTGATAGAGTATGCGCGATTGGGATAACATGAAAATGTGTGAACTCACAGAGTGCATTGACAGCAGGCTATTTTAACAGATGACTATTTTAATCAACTACTTTTAGTCAACTACAATTTTAGAAAAATATTGTTTTGACAGTTTAATTATACCACATGTAAAGCTATTACTCTTCCGACTCGGATGTTATTAAAGGGGCATTGAGAGATACGTATGGGAGTGCGCCCTCAATTATCCTGGAAATCAGTTGTTTTGCATCAAAGTAATACTTAGGCATATACTAACTACCATCTGAAACAGTTTACCAACATTCGCCGTTTATCATATAAAATTTCATGATTTTCTTAGTTTCGATATGATCATATCGAAACTAAGGTGCTGAATTCAGAAGTTATGCTAAGTTTTACTCATGGACTTTCGCTGCAAATCTCAACCCGGAAGTGCCGTTATATGCTTAGTTCGGCATGAAGGCGATGTTGGAATTGTATGATATTTTGGATTTGGGCTATGTTGATGATTATCTTTACGTTATTTGCTCATTTAGTATATCTATACATCTCTCAATGCCCCTTTAAATCTCACAATTTGCCCATCAGCAGTAAATGCTGTTGCAACGTTGATCCATGAGAGAGGCAAGGGTTACGTGGAAAGGGAGCATAATTTTGTTTCTATTTCCTGCAAATTAGTTTCCCATTCACGCTTCTCTAGTAAATGATTGATTATCTTATAACCCAAGTAGCGTTAACACTCCCTTCGCGGCTATTAAGTTTTACCATTTCAAAACAGATTTGTCAGAAATCTTTCCCAACTTTAAAAAACCTATCCCAAGAATTGTATTGAACCAATACTAGAAATGTTTGTACTTATTTTAATGCACTTCTCATGGTGATTCCCAATATGGTTATGACATTTAATAATTTTGACATTTTTTAAACATTTGGTGAAATTTTGGAATGTTGTCTGCAGATGCCTGCACAGAGAAAACGATGTACAAAATATCGCTGTTCAATTTCGGTTGTACACTTTTTCAAACAACAGATGTGTAAAAGTTATACATCGTTGTTTAAAGAAGACAACATTTTTTTAAACAGGTGTTGTTTACAGTATAAAGAACGCCGTTCACATCAATACAAAGTGATCTTGAACAACGTTGTTTACTTGTGACGTCACAAGTCACGTGTCACAATGATTCGTTTGCGATATGCTGCAAATTAATGGCCGCCGTATTTCGTTCGGTAAACAAATTTCGATTTTAAATCATAATTTTAAAGATTTTGCTGACAAGATGGGGAAATACAATCAAGAAAATAATGAACTATGATGACCAAAGAACCGATATAGTTTGATGATAGACGGCGAAGATGGATATTTTTTGCAAAAATATAATTTTAATTTCGCGATTTTGCTCCACAGACAGAAGGCATCCGAATTCGACAGTTCTGCCGTTCTGTCTGTGTACTTCAACACAAGAAATTCAAGTCTTCAAATCGTGCTGGAATTTTAAACAACTACCAGTAAACAACCCTGTTTTTTTAACAACCATCATTTAAACAACCCTGCAGTTTTAAACAACCACCATTAAACAACCCTGGTTATTTAAACAGGCCAATTTCATCCATGAGGATTGAACAACTTTCTTTGAACAACCCAAGATGATTGAACAACTTTCTTTGAACAACCCAAGATGATTGAACAACTTTCTTTGAACAACCCAAGATGATTGAACAACTTTCTTTGAACAACCCATGAGGATTGAACAACTTTCTTTAAACAACCCTTGAAAATTGAACAACAATTTTTAAACAACACCAATGTGTAAAATCTGATTTTAAACATGTTGTTTAAAAAGTTAAACAACTAGGTGTTTAAAACTTTAAACAACCCCAGATGTTTAATATTTTGAGCAACAAGTTGCTCAGCTCACCCGTCAAACAGCAGTTGTTCAATTTTTTAAACATGTTGTTCACTTTTTTTTTTACTGTGTGCCACATGGAAAGTGTTAAGTTTCTATTTCCTGCAAATCCTTCACGCTTCTCTGGTAAATGAATGACCATCTTATAAGTACTGTTACTGTAGCAGTTCTAATTTACTGAAATGACAATTTGTTTGCCAAAATTGGGAATAAAAGTTCAAAGTTCGAAGCTCACCCATTACATCCCCAAACGGCGTTTTTTGTTCGATGTGTGAGAAAGTTGGATGTTACAACCCAAACTCAAGATCAGGGGTAGCATTTTGATGCATCTGTGCGTCATAATACTTAATAGACCCTTACTTTCCTGTGTCACGCATCAAGTTACACCTTGAAATTGACCAAGGGGTCAAGATCAAAATTGCATGGACCCCTTGAATTTCCCAATGCATGGAAATGGAAACTTTAAGAAATACGGGTGGGGGAGGGGGATACTTAGTGGATATGAGGTTACGGGAATATACCGCCAAATAGGGTCCCATTTTACCTGTCTGGTAAATGAATGACCCCTTTTCATAGCCATTTTTGGTAAATGTGTGGGTCTAAAATACTAAATTTTGCTCTATTTCACAGAAATTTGAGCAAAATCAGTCAATTATATAGGAAAATTATGGGTTTCCAATAAACATGGGACATTTTCACCCGAAAATTGGTAAATGTTTGGATCAATTTTCATTTCGCTAGCGGCACATCACTACCAACAAAATTCAAGAGTAACGCCTCGACGCGCTATCCCTGCCCCCCACCCACCTCTAGCCTGCTCTATATCACAGTTGATTGCTATATCCAGAGAACAAATTGCCTGTTTTACTCTCAGAATGCAATGACAGCAGGGGAACTGAAGCAGACAACATTTTTTAATCAACTAATTTTTCAATAATTTCACCAAATGTTTCTCAAATGTGTTATGGGAATTGATCTATTGACCAAGTTAAAATATGGAATGCAATCAAACGTATATGTGCCCACCCGCTTGGTGGTTGTAATAGAATTCAAGAGATATTCTAGGCACGTAAATATGGTAAATTTGGTCAGCAAATTCAGCAGCTTACTAATGAAAAAGTCAGTATTGATAAGGAAAAATATGTTATGAATTGAATTGAAACATGGCTATCTCTACATAATCTTGATGAATGCGGATATGTGCATACAACTTCATTAGGGTGATAAAATAGGGAAGTTGTTATTGTAATATCACGCTGTGCTATGTATGAGCAAGTAATATCGCATTGTGCTTTGAGCAAGATTTTATTTAATTGAGGGAAAATCCTGCCCGTAGGTAGTAATTTTTGAGTCGTTGATTTTTTGAAACTTTTTGAAGCAATACTAAGTCAGTAAGTGTTAGATTTAGAGAATAAAGGTATTGTTTTTAGACCGTACCCGTGTTATATTGTCTGACATAAATGCGGACGATAGCATTATTTTAAGTAGAACAACGACGCCGCCGCAAAAAATAATACTATCGAACGCATTTATGTCAGACAATATAACACGGGTACGGTCTAAAAATAATACCTTTATTCTCATTCTTAAACAATCATACTTTAGACATTTATCAAAGAAATAAGTACATTTTATTGTCCACATTTGACAACTTTTACCCCTGCTAGGATCGAATAACCCACAAACATTCCATCCAATCACATGCGATGAGTAAACCATGCGTAAGCGTCGCGGCGCCGGCATAAACGCAGGAAAAGCGCTAAAGACGCACTGCAGAAGTGCGTGTTATGGAGCAAACCACGCATTGTGAAGGTCGGGCGCACTGTTAAAACGTAGGCCCCACCTCCCCGTGTTAAGTTGTCTCATCTAGATGTCGCTGATTTCTCTGAGAACCAATGAGATTGCTTAAACTTTCTTAGCTGTTTAAGAATAAATTATAATGTACTTAGGCCCCAAATATGTATCACTTACACGATTAAAATAAATTGTCACGTGACAACCATTTTTTTTTCTAAAGTGGGGAAAAAATTTCAAGACAATTTAATGAAAACAAAACAAAATGAAACAAAAAATGCCAACCAAGTGACCTACTCGAAAGTCCATTCATCAGTGGCACATTTTTGTTTGTCCTGACATTTTATCTGCATAATTATGCACCTTGTGCCTAATAAAATAAAATCAGTTAATAAAACTAAGTTCCCCATAAAATATATTAAAACTCACTTTTACCAGAGATGATGTGGAGAACTCTTAGATTTAAAAAAAGTACAATATACAATTGCGACACAATATACAATTGCGACACAAACCTATCTATTCTCATACTATTCCTCCCCTCAAGGATTCCTCATAACAATTCCAGATAACATTATACCATCTCAAAACTTTGTGTCAGCTCAAGTTGTGAGGTGACATTATAAAGGGTTCAACAAAAGAAAGTAACCACTTTGTTTATGTCATTTTGAGTAACATTCAATTTTTTTTTGACCAAACAGGCTAGATAGGCATTTAGATGAATCTTTTAGGCATACTTTGATACCAAATTTGCCCCCTAACAACAAAGATAAACCATGATTAGCACCATTTAAAGAAAAATATCCCATTTTCAAAAGTTGCATTTCCAATACACAGCACAAGAAAAAAGGACCATTTGTTAACACACACAATGTCGTAAGACCCAACGCATTTAGCACTGTCCGATCGATAGCCCCGTAAATCCTGGCTAATACACACACCCCGAGAGACCCCATTTGGTCCTTTCTTCTTGTGCTGTGTATTGGAAATGTGACTTTTGAAAATGGGATCTTTTTCTTTAAATGGTGCTAATCATGGTTTATCTTTGTTGTTAGGGGGCAAATTTGGTATCAAATTATGCCTAAAAGATTCATCTAAATGCCTATCTAGCCTGTTTGGTAAACAACACAAAAATTGAATGTTACTCAAAATGACATAAACAAAGTGGTATACTTTCTTTTGTTGAACCCTTTAGTTGATTCGCAGACATAGGCCGATTCACCATAGCAGTCAGAGGTAACAGAAGCAAAAGAGGGGAGGCACTCGAATTTTAATCGTAATATGCATGGATAATACCTTGTCATCATCAGTGCCTGTACTATTGTGACGTATTCACCACTATGTATAGATAGGGTGAACAACTATCATTAAACCTAGTGACTGAAAACTTGCGGCAAAATTATCTGCATTGACTTTGCCTGAAAACAGGTGTTGTCAATTGCTCGCGTATTTTTGATAAAGAAGATGTATTGTTATTCAGATAAATTGATAAAGGTATTCAGGCGATCTCATAGCCACAAATACATAAATCAACGTTTATAATCCGTATCTTGGTGGTTGACATTACTTTTTCTCCATCTAGGCCAAATGGTTTTGTACCTGGTTTATACATTACAAAAAATGATGATTGAATTAATTCGGGTTTTTTTGTCACAAATGAATACGTAGAACGGGTCTTTTTTAGTTTAATGTTTCCTTTATTTCACACGCATAATAAAAAAGGAAAATGATAAAAAGTGACACTTTATTATCCACTAAATCATGAATAAGTTGACAAACATAACATTTTTCTCTCAAAAACTGTATAAGGTCGATGATGGTCGATTTTTTTTTATTGCATGGTGACCGCTTCCAAAGGGATAACAGTTTTCAAGCTGTTGGATTAAGTATTATGGTTGTCGTGATTTGTAAAGCTACATTATCAGCCATATTCACTAAAGCCACCCTATCATGAATAGCATTTGATTATGGAGCGCAAATAATAACATCTATAAAAGTACCGCTGATTCATCATTGGTCAAAATGGGTTCCTCTAACGCCCAATGGACGAGGTCCAAAATCATAACCGATGCGCCAGAGTTTATGAATCTACTATAGTGCATATTCTAGCGTCCTCGCAATCAAAGAAGAACGTCGGTCATGGCACAGAAAGCGCTGCATCTATGACTATAGTTCTAAATTGACAAAGCCTCCTTACAGCAGCGAATGAATTTAGAAGGACGCGCACACGCATGTAGGCAACAAGCGCATTGTGCATCATATGCGCGACGCGTGCATGCGTGTGGCATAATCGGGCGCGTACACTTGGATTACTTTTGCGTGCGGAGAGATAAAATATGAATATTTCTCGCCAATTTGGAACTGATCAAACTATAGAATATGCACTGTTGACGTCAGAGTATACATGGATACAGGAAGTAGATTCTGGATAAGGCAAAAAATATATATATATTGTCCTCCACAGTTTTTTTAATAATTTTCTTATACCAGCGGAAGCTCAAAAGTTCAGCCAACAAGAAGTTGTAATCACTCTACATATATGTTATAAACACTTAATTTAATATTCAATGCCATTTAAACTGTTTTTAAAAAATCTGAAAAAAGAAAAAAAATCTGAAGAAAAAAAAAATCTGGGAAAAATCTGGAAAAAAAGAAAAGAAAATCGGAGCGGCCCTAAATCTGATGGGCGGGCGGTCGGGGACAACATTACAATTTATTTTTTTTGGCCTAACAATCAAATGAAAATTGTATTAGTATAGCAAAATGCTGCTATCTGCTGTTATACATACATACATACATTACATTATTGGTATTTATATAGCGCTGCTACATCGAGATCACAGCAAAATACTGCTTACAATATTTCTTGACTCTCACATTTGGTTCCAGACCAAAATTGAGCAGACTACTTTTTCTTATGGATTCCCCCTAGATGGATTCCCCCTAGACATTCTAGACATATCATTATACCATCTCTAGAGGCACAGGAAGTATTAGCTCACCTCAGACAATAGCCAAATGAAAAAAGCCTAAACTTAAAACAAAATCTGATAGGCTAATTATTGTAATGTAATCCGTTGACATTTAAACGTGAGTGTGTTAAAAGATAACCAATACAGTTAACTACGAGGGATGCCTAGTGATGTGTATCGTCTTACTGAACACGATGGCGATGCAAACACGATACAAGTGCCATGCTTATATATATTTCAAGGGGCAGCTAACCAGTCTGAACTACCGTAGAAGTTATTTTCGTGCACAATATTGTTCGCGGTTTGCCAAATTTAAGCAATTTTTAAAGTTGATGAATTTATAAGTTTGTGTTCCCTTGTACATTGTCTAATGTTACTTGAGAAACTTGTCTGTAGAATTGCAATTTTCGACAACTTTTATAATGCACCAAAGGTGTCAACATTAACACTTTCCACGCGGCAGGCGGCTGCAGACGACATTCCAAAATTTCACAAAATGTTTCAAAAATATCAAAATGGTTATATTTCATTACCATATTTGGAATCACCATGAGAAATGCATTTAAATAAGTACAAACATGTCTAGTATTGGGTCAGTAATCCTTGAGATACACTTTTAATTAAAGTTGGGAAAGGTTTCTGAAGAATCGGTTTTGTATATGGTAAAACTAATAGCCGCATGGAAAGTGTTAATGCAGTGTAAATACATCCCCTATTACAGTGTTCCATGTGAATCTTTCAATATTTGATGCGCAATGTTATATTAAATAAACTGACATGATGCTATGAAGCCTTTGACATGGATCAAATGTAGCGTATGAATATTATTGATGAGCTAAAACGATGTGTTGAGAGTCAATGTGAATATGAAATTGATCAGACAAATTTCTTGTCTGGGGTTTTCTTGTTCGGCTTATTACAAGGCTACTGCAGATAAGGTGTTTTGTCACTAGAAAGTAAAATATTGATACCTTTTGATGCGCACTACCAGATACATCCTTGTATAAGGGCTGCTTTGTTGGGATATGGATGGATGAATACCGAGGGGACTCGGTTATCTTTTTGGTCGGGATGTGCCGCCAGCCAAAATGATGTTTGCCAGAAACCCATAATTTTCCTATATACCTTTCTGTCAAACCCTTTTCAGGAGAGAAAAACAAGTCAAATTAAGGGGTGAGGGAAACTGACTCCACCAGTACTGGAAATTGAACCCGGGGCGCCTACATGGGACCGCCCCTATCTTTTAAGATAGGGGTGGTCCCATTAAGTTCTGACCCTTGACTTGTTAAAACAAGTCTTGTTAAAACAAGTCAAGGAGTCAGAACTTAATATATATTGTATTTTATCTTGTTGTAAGAATCTATTGTATTGCTGCGAGACACCAGGATTACAGTAATTGGACGTGGAAACAAAAAGAAGTGAAGTGAGCGTTGATCCGCCACATACCAGAAGTATATTTAATACATGTCATAAATAAGGTAGAAAGAGAATCTAACCCAAGTTCTTCCCTAGAAATAGAAAAATCTAAGAGGAACTTAACTTGACATTATGAGGCCAACATTATTAATAAACATAAACAAATGTGTCTTTACACATATTAGCACATTTTAAATGTACTTCAATTGTTGTTGGCAGATGTGTCTATAAATATGAAAGTTCTTAGTGACACATATCTGCACATTTCAAGTGTACATCAATTGTTGTTGGCAGATGTGTCTATAAAAATGAAAGTTCGTAGTGACACATATCTGCACATTTCAAATGTACTTCAATTGTTGTCCATAGATAACAATTGTAAAAAACTCATTGATTGACATCACAAATGGAAATTTTAATCAAGTTTTACCAAGGAAGAAAGCGATCTAACCCAAGTTCTTCTCTAGAAAAGAACAATTCTAAGAGGAACCTAACTTGACATTATGAGGTCATAATTATTAAATTTATTCATTTTCCAAATGTATTCATAGTAAGAATTCATAATCCTCCGAGACAAGTTTTCCCAAGGTAGAAAGAGAATCTAACCCAAGTTCTTCCCTAGAAATAGAAAAATCTAAGAGGAACTTAACTTGACATTATGAGGCCAACATTATTAATAAATTTTGTAAAATGTATTGATCTCTGAAAAATCAATAAAAAATGAACAAAAAGAATAATTTTGTGATTCTGGTGATCAAAAAGGTGTGTACCAAACTGCCTACCTGACAGGTATTTGTAGCAAGGGTGGGAAGGTGGGAAATTTTTGATAAACCTTCTAGTATGATGCGGAAAAACGATATGACCAGTAAAAGGAGAAACAAGGAAAAGGGGGCTGCGCAAAGCCAGAAACGCGCGACTGAACAACAAAGCGAAACTCGCGGGCTACGCAAATCCTAACTTAGGATTGGTCCAAGGAGAAAACAAACAAAGGCCATCTGAAAAGCCGTGAACAAAAATGCACTGGCAACCCTGTCGCACGAGCAAATCAGAATTATGTTGACAAGCAAAATAATTCTCTTATTGTTGAAGTCAGAAGTTGTACCGTAAGCCAGTATTTGGTACAGGGCTTTGACCACTTTTGATTAGTCGCTTTAAAAAGATTTTTCATCTGCCTATGATAGCCTGTCTGATCGCGCGGTATACTGCACCTATAGTGTAATGTTTTGTAATTCAGTACCGTGAGGGATATTTAAACTCCTTGCATGTATAGGAATTGTTATCGTTGCTAGAAAACCAATTAATTGAATGTATTGAGAAAATGTCTTATTCCCATCGGTATGTTAACATTGATTGCTTTTGGCTTTTATAACATATAAATAGAACCCAATATATCGACTTGTCCAAAATGTCACACAACTCTTATGTCACTGGGCTATCAAGATCCATGCTGTGTTGTCAACCATCAAAGAAACATTTGATTGGGCTATTTCAATGTGTGTCTTAGCCCCTCTTCTATCCACTTTTATGGGGGTATTGAAGTGGGGGGGGGGGGGGGGGGGGGGGGGTTAGAGGAAATGAAGAGGGTGGAAGGTAGGGGGGGTGTTATTCAATGGTATTGGTTCATTGTACGCCTAGTGCATTAGAATCACATGTCGGATAATAAGTCATCAATAGATTCTTTTCAAGCAGGCAGCAATTTTCCAAAATTTGCCACCCAAGCCTCATTCCCGTTTGGTCTATCTGCGCCTTGGCGCCCTCGATAGAAACGGGAGGGAAGTGTGGTACCAGCGTGTGTGGCGTACTGATCTTCGCGCAATGTCAAAGCTTGCATACGCTCTGATGTCAATGCTTGCATACGCTCTGATGTCAATGCTTGCATACGCTCTGATGTCAATGCTTGCATACGCTCTGATGTCAATGCTTGCATACGCTCTGATGTCAATGCTTGCATACGCTCTGATGTCAATGCTTGCATACGCTCTGATGTCAATGCTTGCATACGCTCTGATGTCAATGCTTGCATACGCTCTGATGTCAATGCTTGCATACGCTCTGATGTCAATGCTTGCATATGCTCTGATGTCAATGCTTGCATATACTCTGATGTCAATGCTTGCATACGCTCTGATGTCAATGCTTGCATACGCTCTGATGTCAATGCTTGCATATGCTCTGATGTCAATGCTTGTATACGCTCTGATGTCTATGCTTGCATACGCTCTGATGTCAATGCTTGCATACGCTCTGATGTCAATGCTTGCATATGCTCTGATGTCAATGCTTGTATACGCTCTGATGTCAATGCTTGCATATGCTCTGATGTCAATGCTTGCATATGCTCTGATGTCAATGCTTGCATATACTCTGATGTCAATGCTTGCATACGCTCTGATGTCAATGCTTGCATATGCTCTGATGTCAAAGCTTGCAGTTAAGGCATGTCCTGCTAAAATATGTTTCTCCATACATGGTGTAAATTGACAGAATGGCCGGATACCTGATATTTGTCTAGACACACAGTATACTGGGTCGTGTTAGCTAGGTTATCGTATTAATTCATCCATCAAAATTGATCAAACTGAAAGGGCATTTGGTACCTGCGAGTGAAATAAAGATGGTTGTGACATCAATATTGTCTGCATATAACCAATATTATATTTATTGATTCCCAGTTTTCACATTAATTAAACTGACTTTTGTTATAGTATCAGTGCCCTTTCCTCAGGGAATGGGGGATATCCAGGGGCGCACACAGAATGGTCGCACCCGGGTGCTGTGAAAAGACGATCAGGCCCTTTTCTTGTTCTATAGCCCCAATATTGCCTTTCTTTTCCGTCTCCTTTTCTTCTCTATCTTTCCTTTTTTGTCTCCTTTCCTTTTTTTTTCTCCCCCTTTTTTCTTTTTTCTTCTTCATACCCCGGGGTGCTGCAGCCACCGCAGCACCACCCCCCCTGGATCCGCCCCTGGGGATGTCAATCATGCTCAATTTGATTTTCAGTGAGTGCCGTGAAAATAATTATAACATTTATGTTGAAAATGTAGCAAAAAGTGCTTCCTTTGGTAACAGAGAGCAATGAGATGAATTTAAAATTTAAAAAAGGGCTATATAATTATCTGACGGATATATAATTATCTGACGGATATATAATTATCTGACGGATAAAAAAATGAGGATATCACGAAAAACACCCTGTTCTACAGGCCTGACCGACCCATTATTATTTATTTTTTAGAAAATTGTAAAATTGTGTAAAATTTGAAATTATTTGAAAATTGTGTTAAAAATAATCCCTTTTTTTTGTGCACGCCAGTTTTGAAAATGCCATCCATCCCCCCCCCCCCAACTGACCGAACAACCCTACCTGAACAGGGTTTTTTGTGGTCTAATAGAGATGACTATGGCGAGCAGCACCATCAGGACTGGGTCTCATTTCAAATTAGGGGAAACTATCTCTCTCTGTATGTTTTTATAGTCATTGGTTAACATCGCCATACAGTTAGAAGCAACATATTTTTATGAACCAGGCGAGAAATGATTGATCAGGTAGAAATCTATAAATAGCCGTATAGAATTGGAAATTAATGAAGCGTGATATCATTATTTCCATTCATGAACACATTAGAGGTGGCACTCACTTGACTGTGTGTCCGTCCTTTTATTTAACGATTCGTTAGTAGTATATGCATAATTCGAGTCCATACTAAAATGTGTTCTATTGAAAGGATACATAGTATTAAAGCAATATGTGTCTTTTTCATTCTTTTACACATTTTTTCTTCTCTCATAAAATGAATTTTGGCTTATCAGAAAAGACTTTCCTGGACTCGTATATCTTTCTTGACTGTATATTCTCTGAAAACCCATCACAGAGCTTTACTAATGAAAATCTGCTCTCAATTTCAGGAATTGTTCATAAAGCATTCCATACTATTGTGTTCACTCATGTACAGTTGTGATCGTATCCAGAAACACTGTAAACAATAATTGACACAGAGTCAAACCATGGAATTCTATTTATGAACCAAAAACACTCAGAAAAAAAGTTGACGGAGCAGACAGGTATTTCAAACTATTGAGACCATTACCAAAAAGGTTCATAAGGATCATTGATTATAATCTGATATGGAATGTGCATTTTATGTTCTATTGAGACCATGACAGTCAGTACGCAGGTATCGTTTTTAATGAGTGACCTCGCCGATTTCTAACCCACGCAAAGATCGATTTCAGGATGTCAACCTTGCGCTAAAACATTAAGGGAAGTTTGTTTTCCCTGAATTAATTGAGGTAGGGTTAGCTGGCAGCCATGATGGCGAAGTAGGTGGATTGTTCGTAATTTTCTCTATAATATGATGCCAAATCTGACACAATTGGTCCACAAACAGTGATTTTATCGCTAATTTTAGAATTTAACAACTTTCGTGACTTTGCTTCTTGTATCTATTCACTTGACCGGACTAAAATGCGTACGATATTTTAAGAGCAATTTCCGTACTAACGGAATCTTAAGCTTTAATTTCATATCAAAAACATTGATGCCCGACTTCTTTTTTGATAAGAAAAACCGAGTTTGATTTTCACCGATTTTCGGTCAGAAAACGAAACTTTACGATCCCCCGTTAGGCCTCGCCAACTTGATTTTTAGCCTCCCGTAACACGCCCGCGTTTCATTTTCATGCCCGCGTTTGAATTCATTATTGACATTCTGGAAAAAAAATACCGTTTTTCCAATGAAAACGTCTGAATTCATGCATTTTGTGGGATGAAATTGTGAAATGTTTATTCATTTTGACCAGAATAGCCTTTCTGTAAAAAAATAATATGACATTGTATAGCGCAGAAGGATCGATTTTGAACCCCGGACCTCTCGCTCCCAGAGCGAGCTCTCTACCATCTGAGCTATCTAGCAAATCTGAATATAATCGTGAGATTTAAACACTTGATCAACAACCCGTCGACGCTACAAAATGAATTTAGATCGAGACAAGATTCGAGGAGCTATTTTATAAGCATTCACTTGACCGGACTAAATAATTTTATAAAATTGTAAGCATGTTTCTAGTTACAAAAGACTATGAATATTCTGATACGATGGATAAAATTGATGCCTAATTCTTCAGAAGCGACTTTTTTACCATGAATTTGGCTTTAGTTTCTTCAAGTTTTTCTTGAATTCGGGTTTGTCGGATTGCAATAATTTGCACCGAAAATACAACATGTCATGAAGTTCACAGAAAATATTAGATAATATTATTTGCATAATATGCCTTTTTACTATACAATTTCATGGCCAATGTGTTTGAAATGTGTGATTATAATCATGAAAAGAGCTCATTTACATCGTGCTATTACGAGGTCAACTATGACTGCGAAGCGGTTTCGCTACGGGCGAGTACTTCCGGGTCGCTTTGCTGGGTTAGAAAAGGAACGACTTTTCGCGTGCTTGCGAATTGACTGATGATTTTAAAATAATTAGGAAGCATTTTGCTCTGTTACGTAGAAGATCTTTATGATTTATGATCAAAACCTGCTTTCAAAATAAAACTCAATGAAATATCACATAATATGACTTTAAAGGTGGATGTTCCGATCACTTAAGCTTTTTTTGTTGTCCATCAACATATTTTGATCAGATGAAACACCATATTTGTCTCATTATTTCTGTAAAATGTTTGGGGCAAGATATGTTCCATTTTTAGACGTTATAGGCCAAAATGCAGTGAATTTCTGCCAAAGGTGGTTTGTGTACTACTTAATGGACAATTTCATGTCACTGTGTAAAATGAGAACCATTGGAGTTACGGAACTCAAACGTCTCAGAACACAACTATTTTAAGGATGACCCTTCATGAAGTTATATTCTAACCCGGGGAGGGGGAGGGGGGGGGGGGGGGCGGGGTACTTAGTCCATGGATATGAGGTAACGGGATGTGCTGCCAAATAGGGTCCCATTTTACACCCATCTGGTAAATGAATGACCCCTTTTCATAGCCATTTTTGGTACATTTATGGGTCTAAAAAAAATCACATACATTTGAGCAAAATCTGTCAAATCATGTAGGACAAGTATACATCTCTGGTAAGGCTATATTAAAAATATATTTTGTCTCAAAGCTCTTCAGTTTTTCAAAACCTAATGCGGAATGCGATTTATTTTTATTTTTAAATAATTTATTTTTTTATATATATAAACTAGTGAAATCCTTGTAAAAGTGAACTTTTGTATCTAAAATGATGTGACCAATGAAAATCTGAAAAATCTGTGAAATGTTGGGATTTTTTACTTCTTTTTGGACAATGAAAATCGGAAAAATCTGTGAAATTTTTGGATTTTTTTTGTTTTTGAAAAAAATATATCAATTATACAGTCATTTTTGCAACCGTAGGTTTCACGCCGTTACGTGCGGCGATCATCAGGCGATTGCAAAAATGACTGTATAATTGATATATAATATTATATTATATTTTGGCTCTGCATTTAATTGTATTAATTGCATTGAGCACTCTGCCTGACGGCTTATCTAACTTTATGTTATATATATATATATATATATATATTTTTTTTCTTCAGAATTTTGTCTTCTTCTAACGCGCACCAATTAACTAACGTGCGCGGGAGCTTTGAGACAAATGATTTTTTTAATATAGCCTAAATATATGGGACCACATATGTGACAGTCACATCAAAAAGGACATGTTGTCGGCAAACACAGTTTTGAGATAGAGGCCAATATATTTGGTGAAATATAAAGAAAATAATAGAAAAAAAGGCTTCTTCAATTCATATCTTGTGATTACAAAGTCTGATTACCTTCAACATGGAATCATTTTAAAGCATAAAATGTACTCTTTCAAGTTATACCAATAACTCGGAATTGACTTGGGCCTCCAACATGTCCATTTTTATGTGACAAGTCACATTTGTTGTTAATTTTTCTTTTTCAAGTGCCTTAAGGCTATCCCCATCTGTATTGCTGTCAGGCTTTATATTTTTGATAGCCTCTGATCAAAAATTTATAAAAGTCAAAGTAACATACAGGAAGTGGATTGCAAAACAGGCTTCCGTTATGCTTGGGGCTATGGACTCCTGGGGCTTAACACTTTACACGCGCGCGGCTATTAATTTTACCATATACAAAACAGTTTTTCAGAAATTTTTCCCTGCTTTCAAAGTCTTATTTCACGAATTATTGAACCAATACAAGGTATGTTTGTACTTATTTTAATGCATTTATCATGGCGATTTCAAATATGGTGATAACATTTAATAATTTTGATATTTTTGGAACATTTTGTAAAATTGTGGAACTGTCATCTGCAGACAACTGCCGCATGGAAAGTGTTAAGGATCTCTCAGGTTTATTTTGTTAAATCAGGTCCAAGTTGAACTAAAATAAGCTATAATTTTGGATAAATATAACTTGAAAATTGCATGATATTTTATTGTAAATGTAGAATGTGTCTGAATGCATGAATATGGAAACGGCCAAGACCTATAATTTTTAGAATATTATTGCTTCAATAGTTATTGTACTTTCTACCAATTGCTACACCCAAGACAAAAATGTAAAACAAAATTAACTTCATGCACATTTTTGGTATATCACCAGGCGCACCCTAAATGTGTAATTAGTCTGAAGCCAAAATTCACCATAAAATGAGGCATTTGTGTGTTTTCTCACTTAATTTGACCTCCTAAACGGGTAAATTATCGACAAGATTTAGAAAATAGTACCTTTGAAATTGTCGATTTTAGGTGCCTTCCACATAGCAGTCGTCTGCAGACGATAGTTCCAAAATTTCACAAAATGTTTCAAAAATGTCAAAATTATGGACTCTCATAACCTTATTTGGATTCACCGTGAGAAATGCAATAAAACAAGTACAAACATGCCTAGTATTAGTTCAGTAATTCATGAGATAAGACTTTGAAATTTGGGAAGGTTTCTGAATAATCTGTCTTGTATATGCATGGTAAAACTAATGCACTTATCAATTGCAGTGCCGGCCCCGGGGACCCGGGGCATGGCGGGGACCGTACGCAAACGTACAAAAAACATGGCCCGGCTATGCGGGGGCGTGTACCCGGGACGTACAAAATGTACCCCCGCTAGCCGGGGCGTGTAGCCGGGGCATTGCGGGGACGTACATTACTGAAAAAATAGGCCGGGCATTGTAGCGGGGCGTACGCTAGGGTACACGAATGTACACCCCGGGGCATAGCCGGGGCATAGCCGGGGCATAGCCGGGGCATAGCCGGGGCATAGCCGGGGCATAGCCGGGGCATAGCCGGGGCATAGCCGGGGCGTACACATACATAGCGGGGACGTACACTAAGGTACAAAAAATGTACACCCCGGGGTGTAGCCGGGGTGTACGCACACATAGCGGGGATGTACGCTAAGGTACATATCATCCACACCGGGGCATAGAGATATAAAATACAGACATGCACTATATTAAACTTTAAAATTAGTCACCGCGATTGATCAATGCCTGGATTTTCTACCATGACTACGGTAAACTTAGTACAATTTGACCATAGTGCTTTTGCCTGGAAAAATGGACACGGTAGGGCCATAGATAGACAACACCTACTTGCAGGCCCGTAAGTCGGGGAGGGGAGCCCACCCCCCCCCCCCCCCTCAATTCCCCCTCCCAAGTCCCCAAGAAGGTCCAAAATCCCCCTCCCAAGTCAATTAGATCAATCATCATGTTGTCGGTCCATTTTTAAAACTTAAATACTGTTTGTCCATAATAAATAAATTGGATCAAAACTTTCCAATGTTGCCGGTGGGTACGCATGATCTATCAAAAATAAAGCTACACAATATGATGTCCATAAAGTGATTTTTTGACTCGATTCATTTCTGGTTGACAACAGACTGAGATAGATCATGCCAACATTATAGTATTTTTAGTTTTAGGCCTCTGGTAAGTTTTATTCTGGAGCACTGTATAAACTAAACTATTCACAAAACAATATTAGTAGTGAACGGTAAATCATGAAAATGCTCGCAGTGAACCGTGTAACATGATAACGATTCGCTAATATTGGCCCGGCTGTCTGAGGCCAGGCGTAGCCAGCCGGGGCGTACACTATGCCCCGGCTATGGGGGCCGGGACCGTACGCCGTCGTACACTTAGTCCCGGCTATGAGGGGCCGGGACCGTACGCCGGCGTACACTTTGTCCCGGCCATGGGGGGCCGGGACTGTAGCGGGGCGTACAAAAAGTGGTGCCCCGCCCTGCGGGGACCGTACACGACTGTAGCCGGGACGTCACATCGACAATTTGTACGTCCCGGCCCTAATCCCCGCTATCCCCGGGTCCCCCGGGGCCAGGGCTGCAATTGATAAGTGCATAATAGCCGAGTGGAAAGTGTTAACGTGTTACACATAGCACCCCTTGTTATGCCTTTTTGAAGTCCTGCATGCTTACAGTGTAATAATTGACTCTCCTCTGGTATTAAATGTCATAGACCTGATGGGAAAGTCCTCTTTTGGTTTATACTGGTGTGCTTGACTTTAGTGCAGAGGGTTCCGCATCTGCATTCAAAGCCTGCCAGGTGCTCATGAAAAGTCGCAGGTATATTTAGATTAGTTGTTACATTGATGGACGATACATAACAATATTAATTAGGATCAGTAGGAGGCTGAGACAAAGCTTCTTGTCACTTTTTTGCCTAGAGCACAACAACATCTCCCATGTTTTGATTTCCATAGAAAAAGATATACAGATAGAATCAACACAAATCAGGAAATTGCTGCATTTACAGTGGTGTTGGTGACTATCTTATGGAGTTTAAAAAAAAATGGCAAAATAAAATATCAGGGAAATAGAATGGAACTTCTGCAGCAAATGCCGGATACAGTCCGGTATTTCGAGCTATAAATACAACAAAACGTATCATTTCCTGTTCTGCCACTGCTGTAAGACTACAGACTTTGGAAATAGTAAGGGATTTACTTTGAATATAACAAAGTTTATCACATAATTTATTGGTCCCTAAAAGGAATAAATAGACTAGGATGCTGTCTTCAGTGTTGATTGCAGTATTTTGCTATTTTCAGTAGCAGTAGATAATCCTTTGTGCTATCTTCAGTAGATAGCAGTATTACATAGGCAACAATACCAATCAATTTTTGTTTGTTTGTTTATTTTTCTCACTTTCATGGAATACATTAATTACCAAAGGTGAACATGTTGCAGTTACCTGAAGCAATAAATTGTCAAACCCATGGTGTGTAAAGCAACAAATCAACGCAATGTTCGGAACGCATAATCTATGTGGCATGGCTGCAGAGTGTGATTACACATGTGCACAGAGAATATTAATTCATCAAAAATGTGGTCTTATTTGACAAATTAAAAACTTGTCATAAGAAATGGTAGGTTTGTGATTCAAGAAATATTCTGTAATGGTGCACATTTATTTGTGATGCTAAAAGAACAATTTAGAGTGTTTCTAGTTAATTTTTCATCGTAACAAACATTTCCTTGACTGAAATATTTTTAACTTTTAATGACAAATTAATTAATGACAAATTAAATGACTAATTATCAATGAAATTACAAATTAAGATTAGTCATTTAATTGCCATTTAATTTGTCATTCATATTAAATGACTAATTATTGATTAAAATTATACTTTTAATTTGTCATTCATTCATTTGTCATTGAAAGTTAAATATTTATGAGTCGTGAAAATATTTGCTATGTCGAAAATTAATTAAAAATACTACTAATTGGTCATTTATCATTAACAAATAATTGTTTAGCATTACAAAATATTTCTTAACTAACCAACCTTCCATGACAAATGTTTAATTTGTCAAATAAGACCACACTTTTGACGAATTAATATTCTCTGTGTGGCGCAAAAGCTTTTAAACTGATAATAAAAAACAATGAAAAAATATAGGAAGCCATGAGTATAGAATTTGCCATTGCCTTAAATTAACTCATATGGCAAATTGTTGACAGTCTGGTATTTGGAGCTATAAATACAACCAAACCTATGGTTTCCTATTTTGCCACTGCTGTCAGACAACGTTACTATCTTAGGAAATGGTGATGGATTTACTTTGACTAACAATGTTTAGCACTTTAATCATTGGTACTCCAAAAGTAGTATAGGTGACTTTTCTCATTCTACAGGGTGTCCCAAAAGTCTATGCACGTTTTTGAAGAGTCATATCTCATAAAATATAAATCATATGGTATAAATTTAACCATATTTTGATAGACGAGATTTGGGAAATTATTTTGATACCAAACACAAACCTATTTGTGGACCCACAACATTATAAAATTGGTTGACAGTTTTTGGCCGTATGCCAGACCCACCCATACGAAGTACCACACATTTTTGCTGAAATCAGGTGCGGATAAATTAACAGTATGAAAGCAACGTTGCGCATTAGTCACAATTCACTGCTTACCTTGCAACATTAATGTTATTACAAAACTCGGTCACTCACAACATAAATAGGCGTAGTACTGTAGTAGACAACATTGCACAGCAAAATCTTCATTCAAGATGGTTTACAGCATAAGCGAATACAAATTGTATGGGTCTACGCTGAAACAAATTCAGTTCAACTTACTCAACAAAAATTCAGAAAACATTTCGAAGCGAAACGCGCACCAGGAGGAATATCCATTCTGAAGTTGGTGGATACATTTTTGAACACAGGAACTGTGCATGATTTGTCTCGATGTGGTAGAAAGACTGGTAGATCAACAAGTCACATTGATGTCATAAGACATGCAGTAGCCAAAAGTCCAAAGAGATCTATTCGCCGATTTTCCGCAGAAAACAAGATTAAAAGATCAACTGCATTCACAGCATTTTGCGTAAGGACTTGAAGAAGTTTCCATACAAGATTCAGATCAAACAAAACATTAAAGTAGCAGACAGATATAGTTTATTATTATGATGGGATCACTGTAATGTAAAATTTGAAATATTACAATTGACGGATCACTTTCCTTGTAACCAACTCTACCCGTCTTTTTGTTAATCTCAATAGGTATGGATTTATGAACTTTATCCTTCCGAAGTATAAAATTACATTTTTGCAGTGATACATATTTTACTTCTAGGGTGGCATTACATACAGGTGTTACTCCAATGTTTGGTATCAAAATTATTTCCCACATCTCCTCTTTCTAAATATGTATTAATATTTTCAATACGACTTATATTTTGTGAAATACAAAGCTTCAAAGTCGTGCATAGACTTTTGGGACACCCTGTAGTAGTTTAATCTGGCAGTATTTTGCTAGTTTCCGTATATAGCTGTACTATGATAGCTTTATAGAGCAGTACTACACTATCTTCAGAAGACAGCAGTTAAGGGGGACTCAAGGAAGTCACTTTTTGAATTTTGTAAGTGCTGTAATTATTGAACTATGACTCAAATGTATATAAAAGTATACATTTTTTTAAAGGAAATAGGTCAGAGAATCCATATTTGCGTCAACTTTGACCAAAAGTGTTGTTCACTTTTTTGACCTTTTACAAAGCTAACAAAAATAAATTTGAGTAAGAAATTCCCAAATTGCTAGATAATGATGTTAAGACACTAACTTAGGGAAGTTTTTTTTTTAAAAACCTTATCTAAAATTTTTTTAAATTTTGACCAAAAAGCGCCAAAAAAAAATTCCAAAATTTCAAAATCACTTTTTTGGCGCTTTTTGGTCAAAATTTCAAAAAATATTAGATGAGTTTTTAAAAAATATTGTCCCTAAGTTAGTGTCTTTACATCATATTCTAGCAATTTGGGATTTTTTTACTCAAAATTATTTTTGTTAGCCTTGTTGAACAAGTGATTTTTTGTGATTTTCTCAAAAAATCAACATTTTTGGTCAAAATTGATGAAAAATTTAGATTCTCTGATCCATTACCTTTCCAAAAATGTATATGCATTTGATTAATAGTTCAATAATTACAGCACTCACAAAATTCAAAAAATCAAGTCAAAAACTTCCTTGAGTCCCTTTTTTTCAGTACAAAGCATTATTTTGCTATCTTCAATGGATGTGTGCCTGGTAGTATCTTGTTATGGTCAATGAATAGCACTATTTTTGTTATCTGCTCTGCATTAGAGAGATAGCAGTATTTTGCCATCTTCAGTTTGCTATCTTCAGTAGAAAGCAGTATTTTGTTACCTTTAGTGGATAGTAGTTTGCTACCTTTAACACTTTCCATGCGGCTATTAGTTTTATCATTTACAAAACAGATTTTACAGAACCAACTTTCAAGGTCTATCTCAAGGATTACTGAACCAATACTAAGCATGTTTGTACTTATTTCAATGCATTTCTCATGGTGATTCCAAACATGGTAATGAAATTAAACAATTTTGGCATTTTGTAAACATTTTGTGCAATATGAAATGTCGTCTGCAGATGCCTACCGCGTGGAAAGTGTTAAGTAGATAGCAATATATTCCTGCAATCTTTAGTGGATGTATAGCAGTGTTTTGCAACCTTTATTAAAAACTTATTATTTGTAATCCTCCAACACAGTCAAAAATATGACAACATAACATTGTTCAATGTTGTTGGGCAAAAATTACACCAGCCCAAATTAACAAATCACAAAATATCCCACATCCTTAAATAGGTGAGAATAATATTTTTACCCCAAAAATATGTCAACTGCAAAATCAAAATCTATTCACCTACTTTTCAAGAAAACATCATCTCTGTGAGCCTCAATTACATATTCGCTATTTCTAGGGCAACCAATGCTGCTAGTTGAAGTAGGAACAAATATTTCATGAGGGTGCTCTAAAGATGCATCTACTTTGCTTATTTTTGTGAGGGCATTCTGAAGAAGTGTTTTGTAATAACATTACATATTACAAGGTGTATATAACAGGAAGGTGTTATAAACTTGGCATTGCAATATACTGTCCATAACTTGGCTATTCCTATAATTATTAGAAGTCGTTTTTAAACATTTTGGAGGGCATAAATTATGCAAGTTTAGGAATTCCCTTTCTGGGGGGATTTTTTCCCCAGAAAATAGGTATCATGTCTGGATGCGCAATGGTCTAAAGTGCAATGTTAATATTCAAAACTTTTGAACAATTCACATGCAGATTTTTGTCAAAATATTTTTACAGCCATAGGAATGCAATTTTATCATTTTTGATACAAAATAGTGAAAATTTGTTACTATTTGACAAGGAAGAAAGAAAGATAGATGCGTGGGAATTATTGTCTAATCTTCTTGAGTGATGTACTTGTACAAAAACCTTGATCATATCTGCTACGTTATGAGTTCACTCACTAATTCCATTATGTAATGGGCTGTAGATGCAGCGGTGAGTAGATAATTTGATTAAGAGACTGATGTACTTGGACATGATGTGGGGATCTAAATCGCTGTGGACGTTTTCATATGCGGCCAATAATGCACTTGTGAGATGAATAACATGAATTACTTCCATCTTGCATTATGTGCATATTTTTATCAGTCCGAAAATCCCTGTTTTAGGCGACGAAAAAGAAACCCTGTTATACGGGCATGACCAACTCATTTGTTTTTTGAATCAATGAAATTGGCATGTCAAATTACGGCAACGTTTCTCGAGATTTTATTAATTGATACATTGAATTTGAAGGGGAAAAAAGGGAAAAACCACACAAAAACAGGGTTTATATTGTTCGTGGCCGTAAGGGCGCATACCAACATGTAGAATAAAAATTACGGTATAAATTTGAAACTGTTGTAAAAAAATCTAAACTGGAGCCATAGATCATACCTAAGGTATTCTTCCACCCGTTGAACAGGGTTTTTTCCCATCACCTATACACAAGACTTTAGAATGGTCATGCTATGAGGAACAGTAATATTTGACTTTTTATTTTTATTAGACATGACCCATTATACCTTTTAATTCGGTGAGCTTTAAGGTTAGATATTGTGCATTAAGTCGCACGTTTCACTCAGATTTTGAGTTTCAATGATGCATTCTGGGATATTGTGAAAAAGGTGTATTTGGAAAGCTGGATTGTTAGCGGACTATAATCAAATGTGTTGGCAATTTACCCAATGTAATGCATCAGAACCTGGACGAGCGGTCGGTACTGATTGGAATTAAATATTCCATTAAGCATGGTCTCTAGCTTAACATATAAATAAAAACACTCCAGGGTTTAAAGGTATGGTGCCGGTAAAGGTTGGGGAAAGGGTGATCAGGGGAGGGGGAAACATTATGCTGCTGTCAGCGTCATAATGTTATGGACAAAATTTCACCAATGCGTGTGTTATGGACAAAATTTCACCAATGCGTGCGTAATGGTGTAAACCCGGAAGTATGTACTGGATAACGGTGCGTTCATACTCCCGTCGTTACGCATCGGCCGACGTCGATGGACATCGGCGCGCGAGTTGAAACAATGTCAACTTTTATCCATCGACGTCGGTCGATGCGCAACGACGGTAGTATGAACGCGCCTTAAATGACCGCACGTCCTGATTGGTCAAACATGAAATCACCACTCCCATGCATGCATAGTTGTTCGCGGGTTTGCGCATATCATGCATTTGAACACAACACCGGGACCAACAACAAATCTCCGTGAAAAAGCTTTAATTTCGTCCATAGCATTATGACAGTAGTGACTATAGTAAAAGGTGTGGGGTATGGTAAAAGGTCCCAAACACAGGATGGGACATGGATATAAGGGGAACGTAAAATGCAGATGTATGTAGTCTTGGGTGGTTCTTGGATTGGGAACATTTTCTGGATTGGATTCAGATAGGGTAGTAGTCCTATGGTAAGACTAGTGTAATGAGGGTTGAGTCCTATGGTAAGACTAGTGTAATGAGGGTTGAGTCCTATGGTAAGACTAGTGTAATGAGGATTGAGTCCTATGGTAAGACTAGTGTAATGAGGGTTGAGTCCTATGGTAAGACTAGTGTAATGAGGGTTGAGTCATGGTACACTGGTGAAGAGAGGTAAAAGGTATACCGTTTGTGAACTCATGTTATTCTCCTTCAAAAGTGTTCACAGACATCTTCCATCTTATCTTACCGTATTCCTTTGTCTGTACATCCCAAATAGACCTAATTTAAGGTTGGGTGATGACAAATTGCTTCTCACCCAACCTCGTACCAAACCTATCGCTGGAGACAAGTCCTTCTATGCAACCACTCCGCGCCTATGGAACTCTCTACCTGCTTCTCTTCGCCAGTGTACCACAACTCAAAAATTCTGAAGGCTCTGAACTTTCATCTTTTTCCTCAACATTAACTTTCCGCCTCACAGATGCCCGGCACCTTGTTTGTTTTTATCATTGTGTTTATGCTTCTGATTATATTGTATTATATCTTGTTGTAAGAATCTATTGTATTGTTGTAGTCATAAGGCCAACAAAAAAAATGTTTGGTTGCCCTCGAGAGAGAAAAAAATTGTGGGTCGGTCGGTCGATAGGTTTTTTTTCTCCACCCAATTTGACATTCTGCCACGGCCTATTTGGCGAGCGTGACACATGTGCAGACAATCTGTCGTTGCTGTTTTGCTTGTCGAAAAGGGATAGAAACGGGCCAGCAGTTTCTATGGACGAAACAACGTTTCAAACTATCGATTGTCCAGCTTACGATTGAAACCGCCTAGATATTGATTATGAATTTTTTTATAAAAACGATACCCTTTTTTTCGTGTTTATTCGGTCGGTCACGGAGGGCAACCAAACTTCTTTTTTTTGGCCTAAGTTGTACCGTAAGTCAGTATTTTGTGCAGCGCTTTGACCACTTTTGATTAGGCACTTTATAGATGTTGCTTTATTATTATTAAAGGGTCGTAAAGGCTGATGTGAAGAAAAATTAGTTGTGCTGTGAGGCAAGGGCAGAGAAAATATAGCAAATTGCATAGGCGTGGGAGGGTAGAAGGTAGTAACGTAAGTTAACAAGGTGGGTTACAAAGACAAATTTATAGGCCGCAAAGGTAGACATCCTGATGCAGACAGTTTTTCAAAAGAGCTTTTCAAGCAATCTATTCTAAACAGGTTGTGAGCAGTATACCTAAATATGACAATTCCTTATCTAGGATAAATTAGCTAATATGCAAAATATATATTATATATAGAAAGACTTGTTGATATTTGGATTTGTGTTATGTGTTCACCTGTGCAAAACACCCATTTTACTTATTGTTCTAGCCACACATGTGCTTGTTATCATCCTTGAGTAGTTATATATAGATAGGCCTCAAGTGTGAATGTGTACCAAGAGGTAATGTAGTACAAGAACATTATTAGTTTGGACATAAGACACCAAAGTGATTGTTTTAACTCTTTCCACGTGGCAGGCGTCTGCAGACGACATTCCAAAATGTCACAAAATGTTTCAAAAATGTCAACATTATTGAATTTCATTGCCATATTTGGAATTACCATGAGAAATACTTTGAAATAAGTACAAACATACCTGTTAAACTTGTACATGTAGGTCTGCGGGTCAATGCTGGGAGTTGGAGCTACGAGTGGTAGTGTCTTGTAATTTACAACATACAAGTGTAGAATTATCAGAAATGTGTTGCGAATGCAAAATTTGCCTTTTGTGACACCCTGTTTTTCGGATGGTCACACTTTTTTGGGTGAATCAAGAGCATTGTAATTCAAATTACCCCTTTATCAACCATTCGCCAATACGCGGTTGTTAGCGCATGCGTTGCTGTGTGCCGAGGTGAAGTCATCTGGTTGTGACACCAGCCAATTACAGGCTCTCTATTCTTCGCCCGGCGTTTAGTTACATCGTCGGCTGAGACCATCAGATCTAGTTAGTAAATTTCCCTCCCACCCACCCTTTGAGGGGGAATTGGGAGGTATCCTCATGTGCTATGTTGGTGATGGGTCCTGTTTAATCCTTCTTCCTCCCATACCCCCCTGCCTCCTTGGTTGTCGTAGGGCGTGAAGTGGCGGAGTCGGGGCGGGAGCAATTTCTGCGTCACCACTGTTTGCGGTACCTATATGAGTCTTGCATTGCGGGGCTCATGGGAATTTTGTTTGCCCTGGCTCACTCCGGCAGCTCATTTCCGTCATGTCCACGTTGTGTTCGTCGTGTCCACCGTTGTGTTCGTTACATATGTCATGCCTACATCGTGTTCATATATCCTGTTAGGCATTCGCTCTTCCATATTAGTAAATGATATAAATTAATGTCTAAATATCATAAATGTTGTGGTGAAATTTGATGAGTCTGTCGTCGTCACCAATATAAATTGGGTATGTTCTATGATAAAACTAGTCCAATATTTTTCAAAAGTCTCAGCCAGTCCTTCAAATTCCTATCTTGTGTTTGTCTTATTGGTGTTTTATGGGGGCCATCTAAGGGCAAGTAGGTACATTGCATAATACAAGTAGTGGAGATTACCTGAAGAAGCAATAACCTGAGATTGAAAATGCAATCACCTACTGTAAAAGTTGAAATTTTCGCACATTTAATTTTTTGCGTTTGGCACATTTGAACAATTTTATTTTATTTTCGTGATTTTGAGCTTCCTTACATAGACCTACATACAAAATGAATATATTCGCAGGTTTTTATCTCGCGCTTGAAAGCAAAGGTTGGCATTTTTAACCTGAATATAAGATTTAAGTGCAAAAGATATTAGTCTTACCCATATGCCCATATTGTCTCTATCTGAATAATATTCTCTTCAAATATTGCATTAAATCAAGGGTCCAAATGCTTCAACTCCTCTTCAAATGAAAATAAAGGACGTCTATCGAACGTTAGTACCTCATATCGGTGTGGCCTACAGCCTTTTGAGTCGAAATGGTACACATCAGAGAAAAGTATGCTTTGCCCCCTGATAATCAACCCCAGGTGCACCACTGATTTGTTCTCCAAAGCAGCCTTATTTTTTTGAAAAATTTACATGCTTGCTACACAAATGTTGTCCTACATATGGGCATATGGGCAACAATTCTATGATCCTATTTTTCAGATAAAAGATTGGCTTAAACCCATATTTTTCACCAGAATTTCTTTTGTAAAACCACAATATTCAAGGGAACCAGATTTGTATTTTATCATCCTATTCAAATTTTGCCTGAACATTCCTATGCCACTATAGGCAATTAGTCTTAATTGATGTTTCACTTAAAATCCCAATTATCCATTTTGCTTGAAGCTATTTCAATACTAATTCCACATAATCTAGGCATCCAGTGGGAAGAAAACACTGGCTGTTATGAAGATTTAGATAGAAAGGACACAGGTGTGTACAGGGTGTCCTGATAAAAATACTCAAACATTATCATTTGATTAATTAACCAGTTCCCCGCGCATCCCGTTAATTTTTTTTCTCAAATCATGTAAAATCAGCCGTTTTTTGGCCTAAAATCTGTCGATTTTTGTCAAAAGAAATTCCCCACAAAATTTTCAAAAAATTCCTGTTTTTTTGTGCAGATTTTTGTGACATTTTAGGGGGGGGGGGGGGGGTTAAAAATTTAAAAACCGACTGACCCTACTTGACAGGTCTGTCCGCCTCTAAACAGGTTGGGGTTTTTTTCGTCGACTTAGGAATAATTTTTGGCTCCAGGAGAAATATGTTTTGTGGATGTCTGAAAATCTTTATTCATGCATGCTCATAGCGTTATATGTGACACTTTCCCCATCCCCTGTTCCCCCGGGTAGGGGATCATCCCCCACATATTTCCTAGGTTACTTGGATTTACAGTTGATTATCTTCAGTTACTGAAATCTGAACTTTACCAGAAGAAGAGAAGAAGAAGTGGCTTGGTATTGTCATTGAGTGATGCCTTTTCGTCATAGTCGACTGTGTAGATCGTGTGTAATTTCACTGTCATACAATCGACAACACCCTCTGATACTTCGCCATGCCAAAAATTGCTCCCATCCAAGAACCGACCCGCCCCATACACGGTCTACTAACATTGGATCGACCAAAGAACTGCGCTTTAAGCACACTAGGGACGATGCTTTTGATGCACGATAGTATCCCACCCCTTCATAACGCTCTAATATTGAATTTGCCGCCTGTACATTTAGAAACATGTGAAGGCGACACCTCCGTGGCTGTGTAAGAGTTCATAGTTTATCGTAAAAACACGATCAAATTATCTGCCCCTGTTCGGACGTATAAAGGCTTATTACTACACGATATTGAAAGATAGGAAATAGCATAGAAATAGTCACATATGCGGAAATGTAGCTATATCTCTGAGGAAAATATTTTGGGCGAGGACCAATGTCAAGGCATACTCCTAAAGCTGCAATTTTAAACTGAACGGCGGCTATCCAGCGCTAGAAAATCACCATTTAAAATTTATCAAAAGTTGTAAACCAGGCAAGATTCTTCTTCCTGTGAAGACGGTATATAAATATTCATATACTTCGTATTAATTGTGTCTGCAATTGGTCAATTTTGATCCCCCGCAAAAAACCCACACGAACAATTTGCTCATGACGCATTCATCCAGTTTTTGGATGTAGCGCAGTGTAACAGTATACAGAGGACGAAATGTCAAATCCAATGTAAGTAGACCCCTTTTTCTCTGGGGTAAGATCAGAGGATGGGGAGAGCAGTCTGATGGGGAGCAGTCACGGTGAGTGAGCCCTCTATCGGTATAAAAGGGTCTAGCGCAGACTACCTTCGTCCTTGCCATTTCCATTACTCATGATACCAAAATCATTCTCTTGTGGGATACAAGGACTGTTTCCTCAATGGTTCATGTCTATACGTCCTTGCCGCATGCATTCGTAATGAAGCACTATTAATTCGATCTCTCTTTTGAAGGGAGAAAGATAATTTACGTGCAGGTGCCCTAAACCATATCACATCCTAGCCAGGTCAATAACACTCTATGATGTACCTGAAAATGGTACTTATTACTCAACACTCAAGAGCGTGGATATAGGTCACCGTTTATGAGTGTCAAAATCCATCGGTATTTGCTTGCGATAGTGCAGCTGCAGGCTTCGAATTAATCCACCTGTTTGGTAACTTGGCAGGAAATGACTTGATTAGAACATTATCATTTAATATTGCAGTTGAGATTTTGCCCTATCAAACCAAAGACCCCTTTTCAGGATCATAGTCTTCAAACAGACACTAAAACCCTTGCACAGCACATAACAGCCTAATCTGAATTTATTTAAGATTGAAGATTTTTTTTTACAAATCTTTAAAAATAGTGAAATCTTTTACTCTTGAAAATCACACCATTTTGCAAAATACTTTAATAAAGACAACCTGTATTTTGCAAAGTTATGATTGAACATGGTTATCTAGCAAATATTAGCATGTAGTTGAGTTGTTGGGAGGCAGGAGGTGAGGTGAGGGGTGGCTACTACATACAACAACAACAACAAAATACGAGAGACATACAGGAACTGCGTATCAAAAATACAGAGGGCCTGCACAATAGTTGACAATATACTAAACAATCAGACACTATGTATGGACTTAAAGATATGAGTCTTGAGACACTTTTTAAATTGGCCAAGAGATGTCATTGAGCGAATATATGATGGTAAACTGTTCCAAATCTTTGGGGATAAGATCGCAAAGGTTCTGTTACTGTAAAATTGAGTGTAGCCGGGATGCGAAGAAGATTTTGAGTAGAAGAGCGAAGGGTTCTCCCGGGAGTATTTAGTTAGGAGTTCTGTGATATATGCTGGTGCCATATTGTTTAATGACTCAAATGTGAGCAGAGCTATCTTGTATTGTAAGCGTTGCTGAACAGTGAGCCAGTGAAGCTCACAAAGAATCGGCTTCATATGGTCACGCCTTAAGCACCGTGACACAAGTCGGGTAGCAGAATTTTGCACTCGTTGTAACTTTGCAATTTGGTATTCAGGTAGACCATACAAAAGACTATTGCAGCTGTCAAGTCTTGATGCCACAAAGGCGTGGACAAGTCGCTCAGTTGACTCGCGATCAAGATATTTGATGAACTTTCCGATCTTGTAAATGGCAAAAGAAGCCGCGTGAACAATGTTCGAGACATGACCTTTCATTTCCAGGGACTTGTCAATAATAACATAAAGATTTTTAGCTGCACTGGCGATTTCTATGTCAGATTCACCGATTTTAATTTTAGGGAAGGTCAGAGTTTTTACAAATTGGGAACTTACAAATATAACTTCTGTCTTAGAGTCATACAAGGTGACCGAAAAAAATGTTAACACTCCGGGCACATAAGATATCTTAGAAGGACAGGAACACACGGGTCTAATCTTGATGTATTATGAAAGCTGAGTAAATAAGCTTTCATTTGCATTTTATTACGTTCCAATTGGTTATTAAGAACGGGAGATATGCTTCAGCAAACATGAGGAAGCAAAATCGGCTTGGTCCAATCCTCTCAGTATGAAAGTAAAGCTTTTAAAATGCACGAAGCAAGAAGCAACATGATTAAGTCACACACACATCAGTTAATCTCTTCTTTGTTCTTTTCAACGCATTCTTTTGATTCTTTTCAAGCTTAAATGAATGAAAAGATTCAATTATATTCAATAATCGATACATTCTAACTTATGATTAAATGTTGCAATGGTATTGTTACTTTGGAATTACTGCCCAATAATGTTTTTGGCATTCTTACAAGTTCGTAATCATAGTTGTAATTAATGCAAATTGGACCAAGCCGATTTTGCTTCCTCATGTTTGCTACAGTATATCTCCCGTTCTAAATAACCAATTGGAACGCAATAAAATGCAAATGAAAGCTTATTTACTCAGCTTTCATATACATCAAGATTAGACCCGTGTGTTCCTGTCCTTTTAGGATATCTTATGTGCCTGGAGTGTTAACATTTTTTGGGGTCACCCTGTATAAGTTTATATACCTCAGAATAATACTGAAATCTCTATTTGGTGGACACATGTTATTTTCTTCATGTAGGTGTTTTTAATGATTGATGGCAACGTCCTTGCCCTATGCATTTGTCATATGATACCCGTTTGGGGAATGTAAGGTGTTTCCTATGCCCTCAACCATATCCTATCCTATCCAGGTCAATAACACTCTCTGAAAATGGTACTGCAATTTTTGCTCATTTCTCAAGAGCGTGGAAATAGGTCACGAGTGTAAAAATCCATCGGTATTTGCAACGGTACTTAGTGTAGCTGCAGGCTTCGAATGAATCCACCTGTTTTGTAACTTAGCAGGAAATGACTTGATTAAAACATTATCATTATTGCAGGTGAGGTTTTGCCCTATCACACGAAAGACCTTTCTTTAGGATCGAAGTCTTCACTTAATGTTCATGGGTCAAACAGACAGACAAAACGGCACAGCCTACTCTGAGAATTTTAGAATTTGTTCCCCTTGAAAAATCTAATTTTTAAATCTTGAAATCTTGGAAGTCTTTTTACTCTTGAAAATCACACCATTTTGCAAAATACTTCCATAAAGACAACCTGTATTTTGCAAAATTATGATTGAACATGGTTATCTGGCAAATATTGTAGGATGTAGTTGAGTTGTTGGGAGGCAGGAGGTTAACTTGAGATGGGTGGCTACTGTCTGCAACTTTATGTCAATATTTAAGTGATGTGTAACTTTGTACAGGGAATTGCCTTCATTGGCAGAAGTAATACATATGGGCTGGTGTGTTATCATTGATTGATGCCCTCTTACTGCCGTATAAGTTTATATACCTCAGAATAATATTGAAATCTCTTTTTTGGTGGACACATGGTCTTTTTCTTCATGTAGGTGTTTTCAATGATTGATGGCAACGTCCTTGCCCTATGCATTTATCATATGATACCTGTTTGGGGAATGTAAGGTGTTTCCTGTGCCCTAAACCATATCATATCCTATCCAGCCCAATAACACTCTCTGTTCATGCACTCAGTCAGCACGCAAGTATCGCTTTTAATGAGTGACCTTGCCGATTTCTAACCCACGCAAAGATCGATTTCAGGATGTCAACCTTGCGCTAAAACCTTACGAGAAGTTTGTTTTCACTGGATTAATTGAGGTAGGGTTAGCTGGCAGCCATGATGGCGAAGTAGATGGATTGTTCATAATTTTCTCTATAATATGATGCCGAATCTGACACATTTGGTCCAGAAACAGTGATTTTATCGCTAATTTTAGAATTTAACAACTTTCGTGACTTTGCTTCTTGTAACCATTCACTTGACTGGACTAAAATTTGTACGATATTTTAAGAGCAATTTCCGTACTAACGGAATTTTAAGCTTTAATTTCATATCAAAAACATTGATGCCCGACTTCTTTTTTGATAAGAAAAACCGAGTCTATTTTTACCGATTTTCAGTCAGAAAACGAAACTTACGATCCCCCGTTAGGCCTCGCCAACTTAATTTTTAGTTTCCCGTAACCCGCCGGCGCTTCATTTTCATGCCCGCGTTTGAATTCATTATTGAATTTTTGGAAAAAAATATCGTTTTTGCAATGAAAACGTCCGAATTCATGCATTTTGTGTGATGAAATTGTGAAAAATGATTTTGACGAGAAAAAAATGTCATATGAAATTGTGTAGAGCAGAAGGATCGATTCCGAACCCCGGCCCTCTCGTTCTCCAAGTGAGCGCTCTATCATCTGAGCTATCAAGCGAAACAAGTTATATCCGTGAGATTTAAACACTTCATCAACAACCCAACGACGGTACGAAATGAATTTAGCTCGAGACAAGATTCGAGGAGCTATATTATAAGCATTCACTTGACCAGACTAAATAATTTTATAATATTTTAAGCATGTTTCTAGTTACAAAAGACTATGAATATTATGATACCATGGATAAAATTGGTGCCTAATTCTTCAAAAGGGAATCATTTACCGTTGATTTGGTTTTAGTTTCGGAATTTTTTTCTAGAATTCGGGTGTGTGTGAGAGCAATAATTTTGCACCGAAAATACAACATGTCATGAAGTTCACAGATAATTTTAGATATATTATTTGCATCACATGCCTTTTTATTTTACAATTTCATGGCAAATATGTTTGAAATGTTTGACTATAATCATAAAAAGAGCTCATTTACATCGTGCTATCACAAGGTCAACTGTGACTACGAAAGCCGTATCGCTACGGGTGAGTACTTCCGGGTCGCTGTGCTGGGTTAGAAAAGGAACGGCTTTTTGTGTGGCTGCTTACTGACTGCACTGATGTACCTGAAACTGCTACTTCAATTATTGCTCATTGTTCAAGAGCCTGAAAATAGGTCACCGTTAAGACCATCAAAATCCATCGGTATTTGCAACGGTATTCAGTGCAGCTGCAGGCTTAGAATGAATCCACCTGTTTTGTAATTTGGCAGGAAATGGCTTGATTAGAACATTGTCATTATTGCAGTTGTAAAGACATTGAACCATTTAGTTAAGGTGAGATTTTGCCCTACAAAAAGACCTTTCTTATTGCAGCTGCAGGGATATTGATGAACCGCTTATAGTATAGGCGAGATTCTGCCCGATATTTTATGACTCTAACGTCAGACACAAAAAACCTGTTCTTACGGGTCTGACAAACCCAGAATTTGCAAATATTAGATTTTTGTCAAGGGTGAAGGACCCTCCTTCCATGTATGTCTATTTTAATAATTTGAGTCCACCCCCATGAGATTATAGGGTTGCAATTTGTGGGCAGCATCACATCTTATTGCAGGTGAGATCTGAACGGGGGACTTATCCAGAAACCTTTGGTGTAGAATAATACAAGGGGTGGTTTATATTTAATTTACAAATGACTTTACTACTTGATGGCATTTTTAGGACCTGACGTCTTGCATGGATGTATTGAGCTCCTCAACCTCTAATTCTGTGTCGCATTTGAGTAGTATACATGGTCGCCTTTCCGATTCCTTTGCCCCTGCTTTGTGATCCAGTTGGTGATTACTCGTTGGACCTTCTGCAGCAACAAACAACCTGCAAATCTCACTCTATGCCCTCTGATCTTATATGAATTTAAGGTAGATTGCCCTCCCTTTTTTGGTTATTCATTTGCTAATACTCAGTACGTATCAAACGCTTAGTATTTTGGTGAACACCCATCTAGTTTCCCCAATCTCTTGTGTGCTTTCATCATAAAAATTGAGCATAGCACATTAATGTTCATGTTTGCCTTGTTATCAGTTTTTCTCCTGTGAAGTTCTAGAGGATGTCTAACGGTAGACTCAGTGGCATATTTGCGAGACGGCTACACTACTAGCACTTAGTTGTGAAACATTAACACACATTTATTGCACAATTATTTACAAACATAGAAAAACTCGTAGTTAACGATGAAAGGGCATACCACATACTTTGTAAGTAATTTTATGCAAATGCTAAATTGCTGAATGTTAGGGAGCATTCATAAATACTTTGGTGGGGGCTGGAAAATTTGAGGGGGGGTCAAAAGAAATTTGAAACTCAAAAAGGGGGGTCAAACAAGTTTTGAAAACCCTAAAGAGCGGGTTCAAAAGGTTTGAACACCATTAATTTCCAAAATTGTCGGGCTTCACCCTAGACCCCTGCTTACCTATGCACATTATGTATTTATAGTTCAGTCAAATTTAACAATTCATACCGTCAGCATATGTACAAAGAGAGGGATCCCCATCAGTACGAGTGGGTGCCGGGGCAGATACGGCAGCCATATCCATAAGGTGGGAACGAGTCTGAACTTAAGGACATGGGTGCAGGGATTCTCTATTGTTGATGTATAAGTCCAACTCAAAGTGCAAGCCCACAGGGGCCAAGTCCGAGTCCAAGTCAACGGGCTGTCAGAGTCATGAGTGCAGCATGGATTTACTCTTTGCAGTACGAAACTAATTACGAAACTAACGAGCAATAACTTTGTTTCTTGAATTTAACAACAGGGCAGAGAAACGTTCAATAAAATGAAGGGGGGGGGGGGGTGTCAAAAACATGTTAGGCATAGCAAGAGTGGGGTCATCACAGTTTTGATGTACCTAAAATAAAATATTCCAGCTCCAACCCCACCAAAGTATTTATGAACGCTCCCTTAGAACCAAAGGAAAACACTATTTAACTCGTTGATGAATATCTACAGCAAACAAGCATACTGTTGGCATTATGTTACAATAATTACACAGAATAGATATAGTAATGGTTGCCTAAATAATGCCCTGAAGTTATAGCCGTTAACAACGAAAGGCTACACGCATGATGATACAATGAATGATAATTTACTGATATTTGTTAAATTTTGCGATAATAATGCCTATGGTATCATAAAATGAAGTTAATGATTTCTATTTGGTGCCAGTAGCATACCTTTCTTAACACTTTCCACGCGGCTATTAGTTTTACCATGCAAAACAGACTTTTCAGAAACCTCTCCCAACTTTACAAAGTCTATCTCAAGATTTACTGAACCAATACTAGGCATATTTGTACTTATTTCAATTCATTTCACATGGTCAGGTGATTCCAAATATGGTTATGAAATTGGATAATTTGGACATTTTTGAAACATTTTGTGAAATTTTGGAATGTCATCTGCAGACGCCTGCCACATGGAAAGTGTTAAGTTGCTGATATTATATATATGATTAGGGGAATTCCCAATTAATGATGAGACTAGAATTAGGTTAAAGATTTTAATTTAGTGCCAGGAGTAAGCATTTTAATGTTAATATTTATTTCATATTTTCACATAAGAAGATTACTTGAAAAGAAGATTCCTATCTTTTGTGTGATTTATCGTGTATTATGCCTGCAGTGTGCTCTGTCTTGGCTAATATTGACAGTTTAGCATTTGATATCTCAAAATGTCAGCGACTAATGTAAAAAATTAAATTTATGCGCATCATTAATTTTTGTTCCATTTGCACACCAAAACAATAGCACAAAAATAGAAATGTGCAATTATGTTCCTTAAGTAAACTATACTGACTTCATTATAAAGGTACTCTGAATTATGAATTTAGCAACGCATTTAAATCTGGCCTTGCCCTGAAAATTGAATGCGTGAAATAAACCCCAGCTTATACAGTACGGGATACATGCAGTGCAAATATTGTTTTAAGATGAATTTGGTAAATCGAATATAAATAAAGAAAAGTGCTGAAAGACATTATTACATTAACTATGTTTTTGTAACCTATTCAACGCAAAGAAGAACTATGCATAATTGATAGGGAAAATGAATTGATGAGGGATACCCTGAAGGGGCTACATTAAAAAGATATTGCGTTACTCAACCTTTGGGGGCTCAGTGAGAGTAAGAAAGACCTTTACAAACAATAGTACAAGAATAAAAATGTGATGGGAATGTTAGGATACTTATTCTCAGAGAATTGGTTTTATGACATTTTAATTGTTATATTCGACTAGACAGGATTTAGCGTGTATATGCAATGTTGAATGATGTTTTAATAAAAAGCAGAGTTAGTGTAAAAAGTGTTAACACTTTCCATGTGGCTATTAGTTTTACCATTTCAAAACATTTTTTTTCTTCTTCAAAAACCTTTCCCAAATTTAGTCTATCTCAAGAACTAATGAGCCAATACTTCTCATGGTGATTCCAAAAATGGTAATGAACGGTTTTTTTGTTGCCATTTTTGAAACATTTTGTGAAATTTTGGAATGTCGTCTGCAGAGGCCTGCCGCGTGGAAAGTGTTAAAATGATGTAGAAAACGATATCCAAATGGAAGAATCCCATAACTCTCAGCTTGCAGTACCTAAAATCAGATCGTCCAAAGATTCCTGATTCAGCAAAAAGATTCCTGAAATAAAACAATTGTCTCATTTTATGATGGACAGAATTGAAAAATCTTCCTGATCGTAGAATGATTTTCCCTACGTTGATTATAATTGTAAATAGCTTCCTGGTTGCTGTACCTGATTTTGCAAGTATAGCAAATGTTGGCAGCCCTGTGAGCTAAGATACCTATCCCTTCATAGAATGAGAAAATAGTGACAAGAAGGACGCCGTCCTATTTGACAAACTGAATAATAATGGATTAACCCCCTGAGAACTACCGGCCGATTGGTTGAAATTTAGAATGTGTCAAATATTGTGCCAATCAAAGACATCGTTAGAATAATTACAATTTAAAAAAATATTAGCATAAAATATTTATAAGCAAAACTGCAATTGGTCATATAAATGATCATATCATGTAATTGACCAATGGGAATTATTGTACGAAAGACATGTAGTGCCCAAGGGGTTAACATGTAATCTGATTCATCAATTGGTTTTACAGAAAAGTATCAACCATGCAACATTCCCCGGAATCAGGGCATATTACAGACCATTCAGTTTATTCTTTTGAGAGTGATGTACTTGCATGAATGAAATGGGATTTTTAGCATCATATCGTTTTGGTGAACAAAGTTTAATAGTCCGCCATGATTCCGGTAGACTACATCAAATGCAGGGCCTCATTCAAGAAAATAGTTTAATATAAATTCAATGCAGGGGCACAGTAAACAAATTGTTGGTATTCTCAACATTATACCCCGGAAAAAATAAACCCTTTTCAACAAACAATTCCTACTCTCTTTTCCAAATTCAAGAAAAATTTGTTTTTCTTTTTGAGAAATTAGACATTGTAAACTGTAAGATTTTTTGCTTGGATTTCTGTGTATAGTTGTTAGAAACCTTTTGTTTTTATTCAAATTAATTAAAACCCCACTCTATATATTTGTTGGTTTGATAAGATGGGCAGCACAATTTCGTTCTTATTATTCATGTATTAGTCAAGTACTTTTATATTGCACCAACTGATCAAATAGGGCTTTAAATATTTAATGGCAAAATATCGTTTTACCCACACTATCTTTCTGTGGTATTGCTCTCAGTTAGGCAACACATTTTTTTTTATTGTGTTGCCCACAAGTGTCAAAAATCTTGAAGTCGGGTCGGTCTGTTGATTTTTCTCTTTTTCTTTTTTTTCCCTGACAAATATTACTGACAGACGACCGTGGTTCATGACAAGATAAACTTGGTAAATGTCAATTTGACTAATGTTTCTAGTGTGATAATAGTTTAAAAGCAATCTATTCAAGCAAACTTAATCATTTCAAGCAGAAAATAGTAATATTTTGACAAATTGGGTAAAATTTAAATCTTAGAAAAAGAAGAAAAAATTGCGCCCCTGATTTTTGTTGGCCTTAATTTCATCAAATTGCTTATAGAAGTGCACACAGAAAATAATTGATGACACTATTACTAAATATTTCATGACAAAATTATTGAATAAATGATGATGATAGATATATCTTAAAGGGATTATGTTCAACTTAAGATTGATCTGTTAAGGGTTCTGAATATATTTTCATTTGAAATATTGGCGCATTTTTGTGATAAAAGTTAAGTTATACATAAGGCCAATGTGTAATAACAGCATTCATTTAGTGCAGGTGCTTCAGAACAGCAAACAGATTATTAGCAATGTGCATTTCATAGCGGTGAACGAAAAGACCCTATTTATTTATCAAAAACTAGACAAATTATTTTTTCTCTTTTACAATTATGACATTTTAACAAATATCTGTTTGGAATATTCCCACTTTTTTTTACACATTTTTAAAACAAATATCAAGTAAATGGTAGTTACATAACACTATGGTTGCTATCTTCAGTAGACAGCATTTAAGCAATCTGCACTTTTAGCTCCCAAAAAAGAAGCTTTTTTAGAAAATGAATAGCTTCCATATTTGTTAAATTCCAGACAAATAAAGTTTTATGTCTATGATCCAAGGCTAGCAGCATATTATGTTTCTTTTTGTTAGATATTACCCATAATTTGACAATCATGATTCCTCACACCTGCATCATATAAGGACAACCAAATACTTACGAGGGGGTATCAAATAATTCTTGACATCACCAAGAAATAAAAGAGCCAGAAACTTTTTTTTTGATATGTGACCCTTCAGACATCTTTAAAAAGTCACTGTGCAAAGTCACACATTTCTCCCACTTTTTATTACCTGTCCACAGACCACCATCGTTGAGATCCTGAGATTGACCGCCATTGATTGATCATCAGATTGCGTTATTCCCAAAACAGCAATAAATGGTTTAAAGTCTTGACAAAAAGGGGTCAAAGGTCATGTAGGGTCATTAGAGGTCAATCTGTGTACACCCTATGTTACCCATAAGATTATTGTCACCAAGCTGGTTTGTAATGACCTTTGACCCTTACTGTCAAAACTTTAAACTATTTATTGCTGTTTTGGTGAATAACGCAATCTAAGGTAATCTGAGGATCAATCAATGGCGGTCAATCCGAGGATCTCTACAATGGCGGTCTGTAGACAGATAATAAAAAGTGGGAGAAATGTGTGACTTTGCACAGTGACTTTTTAAAGATGTCTGGAGAGTCACATTTAAAAAAAAGGTTTCTGGCTCCTTTATTTCTTGGTGATGTCAAGAACTTTTTGATAGATACCCCCTCGTATATATATTTTCCTTGCACTCTTAAAAAAATAGGTTCAAATCTAAAAAAGGACAGTGTCAAATATGCACACAAACCAAAAACGGGGTCAAAATGTGACCTTGTTTTTTAGGTGGTTGAATGCATAATATGACCCCATTGTTCTAAGAGTACATGTCTGCTATAAACCATAATCCTATAAACTAATGTATTGCTTTTGTCTCTTTCTTTTAATTTCATGACATCTCCCTTCACGCTGCCTACTGCTTACTGTGGATTCACTCATTTTAGGTAAGTGATCATGATAACCACCCAAGTATTCAAAATCATGCATATGATAATAAATTGTACTAACTGGAATGTTCTCTGTCAATGCTCCTAAGAGGACGGTGAATATTGTATTTAAAGTCCATTTTCCCAGATTTCACACACAATGACGATTGAATCATGTACATTGGACTGTCTCAGTGAAGCACACAGCTTAGTTCTTACTGCATAGAATAAGGATACATGTCAAGGAAGTCTGTTCAAAAGTAAAGAAACTTTTTAAGTTTCTCAACTAACTATCATATGAACAAGTCAATGTCATATCCAAAATCTAATATTCTAAAATATGTCCAAACATTATCCATTTTGTGAAAGGCAAAACTCCAAATTATCGTACATCTTATACACTTGAAAATACTTTTCAATGTTAGCTTACAGTGTACACACACACAGTGCATACACCCCTACTCCATACAGACTTTTGAGTCTACACTTAAATTGAATTGGCCATGACCTTCATATTGAACTAAAATTTCCCAACATTGTGTGAAAATATCGATTGTAATATGATATAATTATCCATATGTGCTGGAAACGTAGAATGTCAACGAACTGACAAAGCGTAGAGATTGTGTTATTTTAAAAATAATTTTCTATTTCTGATATTGATCATACCATGTGTTATGTCATTTTAAGGTTCATGCACTGTTGTAGAAGTACATAATGATCGAATTGAATATTAATTTCACATTTATATTGGTACTGAAATTTTAAAATGCTTAATAGATTTCAATACATGGGAAATGGTATAAGTTACGATCATCTATGTTCATGTTGTATGTAACATGCCATCTACTGAAGATAGCAGTTATTTTGTGCTATTTGGTATTGTACACGCTTAATTTCAGGGATTTAAATTAAAAATCTAAATCGAGATTTAAAAACAGATAAATCTAACAAGATTTAATTTTAATCTGAAAAGAGTAATTTTATGAATATTTAATCACAGACTCGGTTTTAGTTTAAATCTTTTGAAGGGCTTAAATTTTAACCAATCAGAATATCATGATGCGTGCACGTGATCCAATCTGATTCTTTTACAATGTTGCTATGACACCATCTTTCTTTTGCGACTATGTGCGGTGTACGTCTATGCGGAAACGTGGAGAAACCCCTGACCGAAAACGACCCCGATACCAGCACCACTGACGCACCAAAAGGCATGCATCAGCCCAGTGCATATCCGAGAGCATTTTAACAGTTTTCACGATGATAAGATGTAGACTTTACTAGAATTTGTGTTTTTCTGTTCAGACTCGCCGGTGGATGGAGTAAAAGTCAGGAATGCCCTTCATGCGTTGTTCACTCATTCACTGTAGCCGTGATTGGCTCCCGTATTATTATCATTATTTACTCAAAATGCTCTCGGATGCACACCAAACTGAAACACACCCTTCAACATGTCAGCAATACTGGCGTCAAAGCCACCCTCGGTCAAGAACAACCTCCACATACGCAGCACACGCATACAATGGATTTGAAAAATCAACTTGAAACAGATTGCTTTGATATCTTTCTGAGGATAGATTTTAATCCAAAAAGATTTAAAATTTAAATCCATTGGGACTTATTTTGTTAATCCCTTTGGATTAAAACTTTTAAATCCACATTGATTGGTCCCTAACTACAATCCCTGAAAGATTTAAATTTAAATCCTATAGGTTTAAATTTAAATCTTTGCAATTTAGAGTGATGTTTGCTGTCTACTGAAGATAGCAGTTACAATAATGATATTGTAGAAAAGCTATCTACTGAAGATACAAGTACGATACAATGCATACAATACATACACTGAATTTCTACAGAAGATTGCAATAATAATTATGGTATATTTGGAGCTATCTATTGTAAATAGCAGTTAGTTAGTGCTTTTTGTTTTGTATAAATGCCATTTACTAAATATAGTGATAAGTACAATTTGATATGGTATGTATGCTGCCTTCGGAAGATATTTTAGTTATTTAGTACCATTTGGTATTACATATGCTTTCTACTGGAGATAGCAGTTCATGTGGTTTAGGGCAACTTGGTATTGCATTTATGCTATCTACTGAAGATAGCAGTTGGAATACTCCATGCAGTTACTAAGAAATTAATTGCAATAGATCTGTTGAGATAGCAGATTTATTGCATGCTTTTGTTAGTCAGTTCTCTTCATTTCCACAATACACGCATTAGCCGGCCTTTGGTTGACATCCTGATTGGAGATAAACACTTTCATTAATATTTTTCTTAGATCTTATTCCCATTGTATAAAACCTTTTATAAATATTTATAACTGCCCACTGTACAAGTCTATTCCTGCCCTTCACACCTAATCAATCAAAGTTATTTTCACAATGTGATGATATTTGTTACTTTTACCCTTAAGGGCAGTGTCAACCCGGCACTTGTTTCAAAAATTGAATTTCATATTTCTCTATTATTTAATACTTTTATATGTATTCTATCATTACCATCATAAGTAACTAATCGTAAGCGATTATTTCCCGTTCTTTTGGGTGATTTTAAATTGTTGTTTTGGTAAGTTTGAGTCAGGAAAAGGCGCGTGGTTATTTGGCGGGAATTTAAGCGGAGTTCCGCGCTTTTCAAATGCTGCGACAGCTGTTCGATCATTGCGTCGCGCGCTGAAACTCCCCGCGCGTAATACTAGACGCGCCGCTTAATATCCGCGACGTAGACGCGAAAAACAAAAGAGCGCTAAACAATGTCTAAAAATGTAAACAAAGGCCAATCTTACGATCATTTAAATTTCAGTTTTCTTCCAATTTCTTCACATTGTGACAATACAAATTGAATCTGATAGTTTATTATGATTGTTCATAATAGTATACTCGCTTTTTAGGTCACACGCCCGTGTATTCCGTGAACATTTAGCTTTAAATGGTGGAAAATGTCAATATTTTTACTAAATCGATGTTTTCTAGAAGTTCAAATTTGAAGTAATTTTACGAAATTTCAGACAACATAACTAAAAATATATCAAACTATCAGGTAAGCTTTTACTACCATTGTGTAGAGGACTTTCAGCGCTAGGAGGCAATTTTTTATTTTTTCGATTTTGGATTTTAAACTCGAGATATGCATCCATTTCTAGCGGAATGTATGCAAAAAAACACGACTTTTACACTTTTCCGATGTTTTTAGCAATATTTCCAAAACCAAGCTTTATTTTAGAAAAAGAAAAAATTGCCTCCTAGACAAAATTGTTTTGTTTACAAAAACGTATATTAGAACAAATTACCATTTTTTATTTTATAGTTATGCTGTCTGAAAAATGTGGGGTAAAAAAATTGCTTTTTGGATCATTTCTCAAAATTTAGTTTATTTGGTATCACATTGATATCACCATCGGATTCCCTATCAAATTTCCTTTTTTTAAATGTATACTTTTATGTACTTTTATTCAATATTCTCAAACTTAGAAGCAAAAGTTGATCATCAAAATAATAGGGTTGACACTTCCCTTAAGTTGACACCTCCGAGACATCAGGAATAGGAACGTGCATCTATATATAAATGAATTGATCATTCCTTCATGACAGTATACTATGCCCTCTATTGTATGTAGCTATTGATAGTGCAAACAACTTGCTTTGCCCCCGAGTACTATTGGCAGACCAGAGAGATGCGTACAGACCATTTGGCCTTTAGTTAATACCTTCATAAACTGTGAGAAATCATGGTGTGCATCAAATAAAAAGGGGTTTGACCATCCATTGGCAAATCATTGTATTTGATACTGTGTCTTTCATGACAGTATCATATCCTCTATTCTGTGTTCCTAATTGATAATCCAATCAAAGTGCTCTGCCTCTAGGTGCTATTGGCAGGCTGTAACAGACCAGTTGGCCTTTAGTTTGACACCCTCTTAAACTGAAAGAAATCATGACATGCATAGTAAGTAGTTGACCATCCAAAAATATCATTGGATCTGACACTGTTTCTTCTATTGATAGTTCAATTGAATTATCTATGCCTCCTGATGCTATTTACACACTTTAAAATTGGTTACCAAGCACTTTGCCTTTACTTTAAACCCTTCTCAACTGAGATAATAGAAAGATGTTGCAACTCTTAACACTTTCCACACGGCAGGCGTCTGCAGACGATACTCCGAAATTTCACAAAATGTTTCAAAAATGTCCAGACTATTGAATTTCATTACCCAATTTTGAAATCACCATGAGAAATGCATTGGAATAAGTACAAACATGCCTAGTATTGGTTCTGTAATCCTTGAGATAGACCTTGAAAAGTTGGGAAAGGTTTCTGAAAAATCTGTTTTGTATGGTAAAAATAATACCTGCTTGGAAACTGTATATCTCCATATTAAACAAGATAATGCTATGAGTAGTCAAATTAATGTGTGTTTTTGCCTGAAATATGCCATAGACACACTGTGATCAGGCACCAAATAGTTCAATGTTGACCTTAAACTTAATATATTCAGTATGCAAGTAACGAAATTGTAATTCTTTCATGACAGTATCATATCCTCTTTTCTGTGTTCCTAACTGATAATCCAATCAAAGTGCTCTGCCCCTAGGTGCTATTGGCAGGCTTATAACAGACCAGTTGGCCTTTAGTTTGACACCGTCTTAAACTGAAAGAAATCATGACATGCATAGGAAGTAGTTGACCATCCAAATATATCATTGGATCTGACGCTGTGTTTCTTCTATTGATAGTTCAATTGAATTCTCTATGTCTCCTGATGCTATTTACACACTGTAACATTTGTTACCAAACACTTGGCCTTTACTTAAAACCCTTCTCGACTGAGATAATAAAAAGATGCTGCAAGTCTTAACACTTTCCACGTGGCAGGTGCCAAATTAGATCTGGTACCAAATAGTTCATTGTTGACCTTAAACTTAATATATTCAAACTTGATCATTCCTTCAGGAATACCCTGTCAGTATGCAAGTAAATAAATTGGTAATTCTTTCATGACAGTATCATATCCTCTTTTCTGTGTTCCTAACTGATAATCCAATCAAAGTGCTCTGCCCCTAGGTGCTATTGGCAGGATATAACAGACCAATTGGCCTTTAGTTTGACACCCTCTTAAACTGAAAGAAATCATGACATGCATAGGAAGTAGTTGACCATCCAAATATATTATTGGATCTGACGCTGTGTTTCTTCTATTGATAGTTCAAGTGAATTATCTGTGCCTCCTGATGCTATTTACACACATTGAAATTGGTTCCAAACACTTGGCCTTTACTTTAAACCCTTCTCAACTGAAAGAATAGAAAGATGTTGCAACTCTTAACACTATCCGCACGGCAGGGGTATGCAGACGATACTCCGAAATTTCACAAAATGTTTCAAAAATGTCCAGATTATTAAATTTCATTGCCATATATGGAATCACCATGAGAAATGCATTGGAATAAGTACAAACATGCCTAGTATTGGTTCTGTAATCCTTGAGATAGACCTTGAAAGTTGGGAAAGGTTTCTGAAAAATCTGTTTTGTATGGTAAAAATAATACCTGCTTGGAAACTGCATCTCTCCATATTAAACAAGATAATGCTATGAGTAGTAAAATTAAGGTGTGTTTTTGCCTGAAATATGCCATTGACACACTCCGAGATCAGGCACAAAATAGTTCAATGTTGACCTTAAACTTAATATATTCAGTATGCAAATAAATAAATTTGTAATTCTTTCATGACGGTATCATATCCTCTATTCTGTGTTCCTAATTGATAATCCATTCAAAGTGCTCTGCCTCTATAATAGGCACTATATTAACAGACCAGTTGGCCTTTAGTTGACATCCTCTTAAACTTGGAGAAATCAAGGCATGCATATGAAGTTGTTTACCATCCAAATGCATATCGTAGCATTTGACACTGTGTCTCAAGTGATAGTTCAAACTGTATATCGTCAGCCTGCTTCGATAATTGCCTAACTCACTTTTCAGCAAAATAGAGGTTTTTGCATAAATCATGACTTCATTACATTATGCACATGCTGTTATAATACCTAAGGCATTGACCAATCAAAAGTGTTGATAAATGAAGAGCTTTGTTGCAAAAGGACCACCAGACAATTCCAACATGTTACTCATTTTGCATTATTGAATTTGCATTGACAAATCCATGGAATTAATCAAATTATTGTATGGCTGTGTTAATCTGTTTCTATATGACTTGGATTAGTGCATCCATGCACGCCAATCCTCAATTGGCGTGCATGGATGCACTAATCCAAGTCACATCAACAATACAAGCCTCACATCAACAATACAAGCCTCATTCCACATAATGAATATCCATCCATCAATAATGCAAAATGAGTAACAGGTACACAGGTAACAGGTTTCATACTTTTGTTGTTTTCTAAGAACTAGAAAAAATGAGTTAGGCAATTATCGAAGCAGGCTGACGATATGCCTCCCGGTGCTATTTACACACTGTCAAATTTATTACCAAACACTCTGCCTTTACCTCAAACCCTTTTCGACTGAGAGAATCAATTAAAGGCATCATGTATAGATAGAAAGTAAAAAGATGTTGTATGTCTTAAGGCATATCATGATATCGCATCTAATACTCAGTCTCTCCCTATCATATAGTGCTATGAGTAGTCCTGTCAAGGTTGTTTGTGCCTGAAATGTACCATTGACACACTATTAGATCTGGCACCAAATAGTTTCATGTTGACCTTAAACTTAATATATTCAGTATGCAAGTAAAGAAATTGGTAATTCTTTCATGACGGTATCATATCCTCTATTCTGTATTTCTAATTGATAATCCATTCAAAGTGCTCTGCCTCTATAGGCATTATATTGGCAGACTGTAACAGACCAGTTCGCCTTTAATTGACACCCTCTTAAACTGAGAGAAATCGAGGCATGCATAGGAAGTAGTTAACCATCCAAATGCATATCGTAGCATTTGACACTGTGTCTCAAGTGATAGTTCAAACTCTATGTCTATGCCTCCCGGTGCTATTTACACACTGTCAAATTTATTACCAAACACTTGGCCTTTACCTCAAACCCTTTTCGACTGAGAGAATCAATTAAAGGCATCATGTATAGATAGAAAGTAAAAAGATGTTGTATGTCTTAAGGCATATATCATGATATCGCATCTAATACTCTGTCTCTCCCTATCATATGAGTAGTGCTATGAGTAGTCCTGTCAAGGTTGTTTGTGCCTGAAATGTACCATTGACACACGATTAGATCTGGCACCAAATAGTTTCATGTTGACCTTAAACTTAAAATAGATTCAGTATGCAAGTAAATAATTGGTAATTCTTTCATGACGGTATCATATCCTCTATTCTGTGTTCCTAATTGATATCCAATCAAAGTGGTCTGCCTCTATACATGATAAGGCTATATTGGCAGACTGTAACAGACCGGCTGTAACAGACCAGTTGGCCTTTAGTTGACACCCTCTTAAACTTGGAGAAATCAAGGCATGCATAGGAAGTTGTTAACCATCCAAATGCATATCGTAGCATTTGACACTGTGTCTCAAGTGATAGTTCAAACTCTATGTCTATGCCTCCCGGTGCTATTTACACACTGTCAAATTTATTACCAAACACTTGGCCTTTACCTCAAACCCTTTTCGACTGAGAGAATCAATTAAAGGCATCATGTATAGATAGAAAGTAAAAAGATGTTGTATGTCTTAAGGCATATCATGATATCGCATCTAATACTCTGTCTCTCCCTATCATATGAGTAGTGCTATGAATAGTCCTGTCAATGTTGTTTGTGCCTGAAATGTACCATTGACACACTATTAGATCTGGCACCAAATAGTTCCATGTTGACCTTAAACATAAAATATATTCAGTATGCAAGCAAAGAAATTGTCCATTCTTTCATGACTGTATCATATCCTCTATTCTGTGTTCCTAATTGATAATCCATTCAAAGTGCTCCGCCTCTATAGGCACTATATTGGCAGACTGTAACAGACCAGTTCGCCTTTAATTGACATCCTCTTAAACTGAGAGAAATCGAGGCATGCATAGGAAGTAGTTAACCATCCAAATGCATATCGTAGCATTTGACACTGTGTCTCAAGTGATAGTTCAAACTCTATGTCTATGCCTCCCAGTGCTATTTACACACTGTTAAATTTATTACCAAACACTTGGCCTTTACCTCAAACTCTTTTCGACTGAGAGAATCAATTAAAGGCATCATGTATAGATAGAAAGTAAAAAGATGTTGTATGTCTTAAGGCATCATGATATCGCATCTAATACTCAGTCTCTCCCTATCATATGAGTAGTGCTATGAATAGTCCTGTCAAGGTTGTTTGTGCCTGAAATGTACCATTGACACAAGATTAGATCTGGCACCAAATAGTTTCATGTTGACCTTAAACGTAAAATAGATTCAGTATGCAAGTAAAGAAATTGGTCATTCTTTCATGACGGTATCATATCCTCTATTCTGTGTTCCTAATTGATATCCATTCAAAGTGCTCTGCCTCTATAGGCACTATATTGGCAGGCTGTAACAGACCAGTTGGCCTTTAGTTGACACCCTCTTAAACTTGGAGAAATCATGACATGCATAGGAAGTTGTTGACCATCCAAATGCATATCGTAACATTTGACACTGTGTCTCTATTGATTACCAATGTTTGATCAAATCAATAGAACCTATTTCCAGAAAGTGTCAATTTCCAAGTATTTTAACACACATTTCACAAGAATAGGGGATGGAGGGAATCTACAGGGTGAATATTGGGGCTTTTTTAAAAGTTCAATTAGGGCTGATTTCCATTTTTACTGTCACCATAACCAAACCAAGCTCCTTAATCACTATCTCAGCAATTTGAGTAAAGGGGTAAAAATAAAATATTTGGCTCATAATTGTGTGTCATGCATTGTTTTAGGCAGTAAAATAACGTAATTTCCAACATTTGATCCCTCTAGAGTAAACATTTTTAAGGATGAAAATTGAAAGTGAAGGCTATTCCTGGCTTACTTTGCGGTTAGTGAAATTGCTGCGAACATTCAATACCATCACACGCTACTGTCCTATGATAACTTAGTAGTAAAGAAGTACTTGTTAAGTAAAAGAAAAAAGCTGCCACAGCATGGGAAACCCTATCTGATGGGTTGAGCTTCAAAAGCTGTTATCCTCATCATTACAAATCAGGTTTGAAAACCTACTTAATGTGTATTCAAGTGGATATATGACCAGGTTTGCACTTTTTAAATTGAATAAAGAGGTACGAACTGGGTGAATGAGACGGTTGGCGATTTTGTCCCATGGCATGAAAATGTTTGTTCGAAGGTAAGCATGGGTCCTTTTTCCCCAAACAATGGTAAATTGTAAATTGTAGGGCCATTTTCATTTTTCTCGCAGCACACGCCTGCCCCACCCCCACCCCCCACCACCCAAAAAAAGTAAAAATGAAATAAATAAAAATAGAAATTGAGTACCACAGAAGCCATCGTACATTAAATCTTCAATAGCCATTACTCATTGCAGTTCTGCGGTAGTATTATAAGAAACGCTTCCACAGCATAGGAAACCTTATCTGACAAGTTAAGCTTCAAAAGCTGATATCCTCATCATTACAAATCAGGTTTGAATTCCTACTCAGTGTATATTCAAAGTGAGTGGATATTTAAATTGAAAAGGAGGCACTGGGGGAGGTGGAATGAACGAGTGGCCACAGACTGACCCTCAAAATATACTGAACTAAAGAAAGTTGGGAGTTTCAATTTTGTTAAGACCAATTCCTATTTCCACTATCGTATAAACCCATTAACAAAATACTTGTCATAGTACCATAGTATCATAACTCATGGTTTTCTATGCATGCACACTGTATAGCAGCACTGCTTGTAGTATATATTGGCAGCTTCGTCAATGATGTCCATATATCATACTAATCATTATGAGTGGTTGTTATTTATTGGGCAATTACGCATGCACAAATGTCTCCCATTAATATCTATTAACGTAAATTATGTGTGCCATAGATTTATGATAACATTTTCAGGGCAAGGATGGCCCTTATAATTATGTGAGGTTAAAGTCTGCTATATGGTGGCAATGTATGCAGTTGAATTAATGATGCTATCTTCAGTAGATAGCAGGACACAACACATATTACAGACCTTTGCAGTGATGTTTGAAATGATTTGTATCTACTGATTTTTTCTCTCTAAATTTCATTCCTGTCTATTAGCTAACAGCATCTCTGAAGTCTGGACTCTCTACTGGATGGATAGATCAACCTCTATTCAGTAAAGAGTTCTTCATAAGTTGACAAATGTAACCAAATTTTCAAAATGTTGGATACAATCTTAGGTTGATTGACATCTTGATCATCTTGGGGTTCCTGAAGGCAGCTTTATCCTTTCGTCTTAACACTTTCCACGCGGCTATTATTTTTAACATACACAACACATATTTTTCAGAAACCTTTCACAATTTTTAAAGTCTATCTCAAGGATTACCAACCCAATACTAGGCATGTATGTAATTATGTCAATGCATTTCTCACAAGGATTCCAAATATAGTAATGAAATTCCATAATGTTGACATTTTTTAAACATTTTGTAAAATTTTGGAAAGGCGTCTGCAGCCGCGAGGAAAGTGTTAAGAGTGTCAACTACAAACCTGATTTTCTTATTCCCATTTTTGAGTCCAAGTTAACCATACATGTTCTAATTGGGAAGTCCGTTTGCAATAGATTATTGAGTGTTATGGCGATTTAGACTGGTATACCAACCACCTGAGTCCTTGTTTCAGCTGTAATGTTTATGTCTATAGGCCTGTTCAGACGGTCTCTAGTCTTAAGGCTTTTAAAACAATTAACTGTTAATCCAGAGTGCCTGTCTAGACAACAATCTTAGCCTCGAGGTATCTTTAAGACTAATTCATGGTCACATGATTCTCAGATGCTGCATGGAAGTAATGTATTGATGGGCAATGCACTCTGGCTAACTCTCGGTTAGTGCTTCGGGACTAGTTAACTGCTTCAGGACTAGTTAGCCACTAGATATCTTCGGGTTAAAATGCCAGCTTTAGACTCAAAGTTAGTTAACTATGACATGATTCATATGGCCTTTAAAGGTATATGATGTGATCTTTCCAGGGAACGCCCTCAACATCAACAACAAAAATTGAAAGCAGATTTTCGACAACCTATTTTACTCTAGTCTAAATTCACTCTAAAACCATGATTTTGAGGTAATTACGAATCGTATTTCTCTTTAACTTGGAATGTATGTACGATTTATGATCAGAAATGTAAATCTGCAAGAAAATCTACTTTCTAAAAAAAATCATGACTAGAGGGCGCTCCCTGGAAAAGATCACATAATATGCCTTTAACTGAAAGTTTGGCCTCAAGACTAGCTAATCTCTAGCTTAGCGCCCATCGTCTGAACGCTCCTTATGCACCATATTCTACCAATAATCCCAGTAATAGCGAACAGATTTTCCTACAGGGAGTGTAGTTTTCAAATGGAGTCACCCATGCAGGTAACCCCATTGGAAATTCACACTCCCTGTGGGGAAGGTTATGGTAATGTCTTCCATAGGGGGTGTATGGATTTCAAATGGAATACCCCAATGACAACAATAAATGATGGTTGCCGTCATGCAAGTCATTAACCGGCGATCAGCAGGCGTGTAATGATTATTTCATGTCTAATTACGTGCTAATCTGCGCACAGCTGAGATACGATGACCTGAGTGTGAATAACCAATGGGCTTCACTTTATATCATTTGTATGCAGTTTGTCAACACTGGTGGCAGGCATTGTGATCCATTCACAAGGAAATGTGATTATCAGAGCCTATCAATTAAAGTGGATTTTGAAGTGTAATTTATAAGTAATTCAGTGATGTATAAGAGCAGTGTTTTCAATAAGAAAGAAGGTATCCCATCTTAGAAGGTTGCAGATGTGCCATAAGGAAGAGAAAAAAATTGTAATGTTGTCCTTGACCGCCTGCTCGTCAGATTTAGGGCCGCTCCGATTTTTTCTTCTTTTTTTTCCCCAGATTTTTTTCCAGATTTTTTCCAGATTTTTTTTTTTAAACAAAAAATATTAAATTAAGTGTTTATAACATATATGTGTGACTCTTAGAGTGATTACAACTTCTTGTTGGCTGAACTTTGAGCTTCCGCTAGTATAAGAAAAGAAAAAAGAAGAAAAAAGAAAGAAGAAAAAATCCGCCTGCCCGCCCCTCTTCTCTGAAAGCTGTGGAGGACAATATTACTTTTTGTTGTTGGCCTAATTGATGCAGCAAGCGCACTTGTAGTCTTATTAACATCATGGAGTAACACTACTTGTTTTGGGGCTCATTTATGCATACCTAGGCAAACTTTCTGAATAACGTTACGCATGACTGCTGCCTTGATATACTAGTGTACGTTAGATTAAGGGTGACGTTTAGAGTTATAGTCACACACCACCAAATACATCTCCCAGGTTTTCACGTTAAAGGCACAATTTAAAAATGGGTATTTTTCGATGTTGTAAGTAACTGGTATCTTGAAATTTAATATCAACCTAAAGATAAAGCCATGACTACTAACTCAATAAATCATATATTTCATATAGATTTTTCGATGTTGTAAGTAACTGGTATCTTGAAATTTAATATCAACCTAAAGATAAAGCGATGACTACTAACTCAATAAATCATATATAACCGACATTTTCTTCCCGCTAGAGCCTTTTCAAAACGTCCGAGTTAGTTTTTCCTGGTCACACGCAATTGTTGATTTAGATGATGGCGTCAGCTACCGGAAATGACCTGAACACAAATGTCTTGGCTAAAATATTAAAAAATCATCATTGCATCATTTTTTTTGGACCTGAAGAACGCTGATGTGTCTGTCAAAATTCACACTATATTAATTTGGTCATAATGTGTAATAAATACCCTATTTTAAACTGTTATTTAGACTAGGTCTCCCGTTTCGAAATAGAAACCTACCCGGTTTTGGAATATTGCCTCAAAGGGTGCCGGACCAGACGGGATTTAGTATTGTGAACCCTTATATTTAAGTTTAGATTTTTGTTTAGGATTAGGGTTAGAGTTATGTTTAGGGTTAGAATTGTGTATAGGATTAAAGTTGGCTGATGAAGTCACAGTCACTTCTTCCAAAAGCTCGACAAATAAAGTTATCCGAAGGTATACTTATGTATGCCTTTCTACTTCTTGCAACTCTGTGCAAGTTATTTTGTCATGAACGTAATCAAGAGATTTAATCTCAGACAGTATGGTGTCAAAGACCTTTAGAAGAGAAGACAGTTACCTGTCTTACATATATGCCATTACATATAGATTGGCTATAACATGTCCATAAAACGCATCATCCATAGCAATAACATAGTCCCTATGGAGAAAGCCACCTGCCAATACAGCATCTAACAGGTGCATGCTAATCACCAAGTCGCACATTAATGGTGTTTCAAATGTATGGCGTTATTAGAAATTGTGCACTTAATGGGCTGCTTGTGCTTTCAATGTGTGATTTTATGGGAATTGGCTTCAGTGCATATAAAGGAATATTGATGCCTTGCGGTGCTTTATTTAGCAATAAAATCAATGTAACATCAACTTGAACTTGTAATTACTGTCTGGATTGCATTCCCAATGGGATAGGGGTAGACTTCAGAATATAAAAGGTTAACGAGGATGAATAAGGTTTGATGGTCTTTTTACAGGTTAAAGTCTGCTATAATGAAATGATGGCAATGTATGCAGTTGAATTGATGATACTATCTTCAGTAGATAGCAGGACACATATTACAGACTTTTGCAGTGATGTTTGAAATGATTTATATCTACTGATTTTTTCTCTCTAAATTTTATTCCTGTCTAAAAACTGTGTAAAATTATTGTTTTCACCAATTTCTAAAAATATGGGTAAATCGGGCCCGACTAACAGGGTTGAAACCCTGTTCAATATAAGCCCCTCAAACAGACATTGTTATGGTTTGTACATGTTTTTTTACTTTTAACTATTTGGTAGGGTCTGATTTAACCCTAACCATCCTGGAACCTACGATTCATTACTATAAATAGTACAGCATTCAATTCGAGGATGTCATCAACCAAGCTAATATGTGTGTACAAAATCGCTGCCTGGGCGAGCGTTGCAGGTAAGCCGAGTGGTTAGGGACATGGTGCGGTGATCGGAGGGTCCGGGGGTTGAATCCGGGGGGTTCGCCGCGATTAATTGGGTAAAAAATCCATACTTTGTCCTCTCCCCCAGTTTCCACACAAAAACATAGCATGGCTGGTTAGGGTTAATATGATGTGGTATTGGTGATTTTCTATCTAATGAAGATAACAATTGTTAAAATATCAATTTTCTTTGTAACGTTCCTAAATAAAGGTTCCTAATGGACAATACAAGTCCTTAGAAATGTCCTTGAAAAAAGGCAGCCACATAACATATATGACCCATCACATCAAAACAAACCGCTTGTCTGTTTTTCTAGATTCTAGATTTGAAATAAAATGTCTTGAAAAATATAAAGAAATTTAAAGGAAATGCTAAGCTTTTTTTCATCATATTTCCTGATTTGTAAGGCTAAATTTCAATGATAAGGTATCAGTTTAAAGCTCGACTATTTTGATGATGTTTTAACAATTTTAAATTTTAAAATATCAGACATTGGATAAAAGACCCCAAGATGTATGTTTTGTGACGGGTCACATATAGTAAAGGAATAAGCGTAGATTTTGAAGAGGATTATCCTTTAAACAAACCCTATTAAAAAAAGAATACCCAGGAAAGTCAAAATACAAGAATCTTGGGTCCATAGAACAATAGACACCTGGGCAGTACATGGGCAAATCATGGGCAAGTCCTGTGCAATTGTCCAGGAAAAATTCGGACAAATTGATAGGTTTCACAGGGGAAAACCAGGGTCAGCCCAAGAAACCTGGTAATGCCCAAGTATACCCAGGAGTTTTTAACTGTCAATCAAATTGAGCTCCATACTAACTTCTTGGGGTAACTTGGGTTTTCCTGGTGTAATTGAATTATAATTCAAGGAGTGTACTTAAATAACACAATGGGCAGTAATTGAATGTATTGACTATTCTTATGGACACACTTTATACATTGTATGCTCCCAAGCAAGCAAGTGGTACACTACACAATTTTTGCATAGCACACCCTCTACCTAATGATTTATAAAAACAAATCATCTCTAGTCAACATAAAATTATTAAAATGAATGTTATCAACAGTTTTGCAGTCCAGCTAGCTTTAGGTATCAATAATCAAACAAATGTATATCAGGCCCAGTGGCGTACCAGCTTTGGGAAACAGGGGGGGGGGGGGGGGGGTGACCATAGTTGTACCGACGAAAGGCATGATTTACCGACATTTTTTTAAAACATGCCTAATTTTTTTCCCGTCAGCAGCTGAAATCTTGATAAGTGGGGGTGGGGGTGGGGGGGGGGGGGGGGTAGCGATAGGTTGTCCACAAAAACAAAACCGGCCAAAAACGCATGGTCAAATATGCAAATCTACCGACGGAGACTATAGAATTTACCGACGGGCTTATTCCAGGGGGTCATAAGACGCTGGCGCCCCTGCCCCCCCCCCCCTCTGGGTACGCCACTGATCAGGCCAAGTAATATAGGATATGTTGATTTTCCAGACTTTAACAAGTTGGTAAGGGAGGCCCTTAGTATTTGTTATTTTTGTTACTATTCATTTTTTTTGTTAAAATTCCAACTGTTGAAGCTTTGCACTTCACATTGTAAAAAATACTGCAAGTCACGACTTGCGAATCCCCCTGGCTGGGAGATCAACTAAATGAGGTCAAAGGTCATATATGGGTCATGTTCCCCGGTGTTCATGTTTCTTTTCTCCAAGTTTGAGGTCAATCGGACAACTTTAACGATTTGACCTCTGGATGACCTTTGACCTCGGATGACCTCTAATTATTTTTTTACATGTTCCCACGGTGTTCATTGCACAATTTAACCCCTTGTTACCCTTGGACCTTGGTTGACCTCTAACGACTGTTGACCTCGGATGACCTCTAATTTATTTTAGACATGTTCCCCCGGTGTTCATGTTTCTTGTCTCCAAGTTTGATGTCAATCGGGCAACTTTACGATTTGACCTCTGGATGACCTTTGACCTCAGATGACCTCTAATTTATTTTAGACATGTTCACCCGATGTTCATGTTTCTTGTCTCTAAGTTTGACGTCAATCGGGCAACTTTTACGATTTGACCTCTGGATGACCTTTGACCTCAGATGACCTCTAATTTATTTTAGACATGTTCACCCGGTGTTCATGTTTCTTGTCTCCAAGTTTGACATCAATCGGGCTACTTTTACGATTTGACCTCTGGATGACCTTTGACCTCAGATGACCTTGGATGACCTATAATTTATTTTAGACATGTTCACCCGGTGTTCATGTTTCTTTTCTCCAAGTTTGAAGTCAATCGTGCAACTTTTAC